>JARYHS010011408.1:144277881-144400536 GCA_031002005.1 Vandiemenella viatica
TCTGTCCGCAGTGGGTCCATTTAAACTCCTCGAAGATAAGACTTTAATTATATTTAAGTTACTCGGTAAAGGTGGAATTGGAATACGCAACACCCGACGACCACTAGTGATAGACGAATCCATAGTTTTGTCTGACGTCCGCATTCCAAATATTTGTCGGAGACCAAAATGATACATGTCGCGCCATCTGCCAGCGGATCGGCGAACTAACTGTGCAGCGCAAGCCGCCATCTGCCAGCGGATCTGTGAACTAACGGTGCAGCGCCATCTATCCGCAGATCGGGGAACTAACGTGTGACGTCAAAGCCCGGCAGCTACCGCCATCTGTGTGACAGGTCGAGGAACTAACGTGTGACGTCATACGACCGGGCGGTGCGCTCGGCGGCCATCTTGGTCACACCAACGGGGGGCGGCCATCTTGTGACGTCACGCGGACGAGTGGAGTCTCTTTACAGTTGTCCAAAGAGCTTATCAGGCTAGCTAAGACAACCTCCTCCTACTGAAGATCTTACTTCAAATGACCATAGACGTATCATTTTTTCGTAAATCTTCCAAAAATGTTGGTCTTTTTATAATTACTAGTAATCGCCCAGGAGTCGAAATTCGACCGTAATTCATTAAGTTATTTAGATTCTTTCGTGAAAGAGTAATTATCATTATTTGAATTTGTTCTATTGCGTTTGCTACGAGCATAGATGTATTATATACTGTATACATTGACGTCGTTGGCTGCGAGTGTATACCAATACGTTATTAGGTTGTGTTGTTTGCCTTAATTCCCTGCAATACCTACAAAATCAAAATGATATACTCCACGCGTAACTGTATTCTAAATTTTAGCTTCTGGACTAACATAGCAAATGATGAAATGTTTTCAAAATAATTTTTGACTTTCTATTTACTGATTTTTCATTTGAATTTAGTCCACCATACAATAATTTCAAATATTCATTTTGATTTAAGACCAGTAAAACTGCTTTAGCTTTATAATAAAATTAAGGAAATGCAGTCCTTTCACCTGAAATGACTTCTGATTCGAAATGTTTTGTATTGAAAAACCTGCATTGTAAATTTGAAACTATAAAAATTTCTTGGAATAACATATAGTGTGCATTTAAATGTATCCATCAAAATAATTTCATCTTTTTGTGTGTTCACTATTTAAATTTGGTCTATGATCTTGAATTTCACGCAAATTGGTATTATTTCTGTCTCTCTCTCTCCGACCTGTCAATGTTTAATATCGAGACATAATGGAAGTAGGTGCAAATATCTGAATGGAAAAAAAATCGTTATGAAATTACTGAAATTCAAAAGTCAAAAGACCCTTAACCAAAGTTTAATCTTTTAAATAATAAAAAGACCATATAGTATCAAGCAGAATCGCTACATTCATTTTAGAAATATTCCTTTTATAACTTCAAAGATTATCTCTACTTTATGCGACTCTTTGGTTTCACCAAAGACCACAGAGTATCTCAATGCTGGAAATACACGTCACATAGTTGGCTCCGATCCGATTTCACTCACACACGTTCGCGAATTTATTTTTCATTTAATAATGTATCTGTAACATGTTTTAACTATGCTTATAATTTTTTTTTTCTTTACTGTTGACCAAAGATCACGGTCATTGGCAGAATCGCTAAGTGTCGTTGCCACTTAAAAATAATTGAATTTATAAAACGAATGATTTATTTTATTTCATTTAATGTATTTTTAACACATATTATATGTACATTTTGGCTTTATGCACTTCTTTTCCATATAAACTTTAACTATGCCAAATCTGACACTTCTCCGTGCGCGCAATATTCTTAAAAAGGTTTCCAAAGTTTTCGCTTAGCGTATTAATATAAAGATTAGTATTATTAGATAGTCTCATCGCAGCTAGTCAATTCTTTTGATGTCACACTTTCGTCCAGGTATCCGGTAGCTATATTTTACCTTTTAGTTGAACAGTTAGCATTTTTAGAGCCAGCTGGACCAAATTTAAATTTTCTTCTTAGTATGATGATCAAACGTAAAGTTAATAATGTTGAAATTACTTCTAGGAAATAGTTTTAGGATAAAGCGCAAATGACCTGGATGTTTTCGCTCTCAAACCTGCCGACAACAACAATACAACATGTTTGGTAGCAAATATATACATCAGGTAACTGAGATCTATAATGAAGCTGTCATTTCAGTATGACACAAGCATCTTTGCATACTATATTCACTTAAAAAAATACTCTTCCTAAAGTATGTTTTTAGAAATTATTTCTTCCTACCAAAACAAAACACATCTCCTAAAAATAATTCCCGAATCTTTTCAGAATCCAGCTCGCGGTATTAAAGACACTTTTACGATCCTTATTAAGTACCACTCTTATCTCGGCAATTTGCTGGTTATTGTTTACGGTTTACTTGCTACGCACGAGGAATAAGCCAGCTGCTGTGACCAGCCGTGTTCATTAGCAATGGTTCTAACTGGAGACGGGCATAGCAACCGAATTGGGGCGTTCCGGACCGAGCGTGGTGGGTGAGCGTTTTGGCCTTGAAATCCGTAGGACGCGGTTTTGAATCCCCGTCCAGCCATCCAGATTTAAGTGTCTTAACTTAAGGACACTTGCGCCATAACTGTTTTTTAAAAAAAAAAAATCCGTAACTGTTCTACAAAGTATGCATGACAAGGCTTTTTTATGTCCAACATAAGCACATATCCTCTCTTCCTTCCGGCGGCTGGTTGAAAGGGTGAACTCTGTGGCCAGTGGCCGCATGATATCGGCAGAGCTAACCATCTGCAGCATCGTAGAAAGAGTTGATTCTGGACTTCTGGTTCAGAGCCGTATTGAGGGGCTGAACCAGAGACTATGACGTTTCTGTGATGATATTGGCTGCAGATTTCTCGATCTTCGTCATTGGGTCTAGTCATGTAGGGTTCCCCTTAATAGGTCAGGTGTGCACTACACATGTGAATCGGCTACACTGGTGGCAGCGGCCGTGTAGAATGCACTGGGTGGTTTTTTAGGCTGAGGGAGGAAGACCAGAAACACGAAATACAGTTACGGGCAGCCCAATCAGATGCAACATCGGAATGTAAAAGAATCTAGACAGTTAAAAGTTCTCGTCATTAACTGTAGAAGCGTTTGTAACAAACAACCGGAACTTGAAAGCGTTATTTGTAGCATAGAAGTGGATATCGTTATCGGTACAGAAAGTTGGCTGAAACTGGAAATAAGTTCCGCCGAATCTTTTAAAGATAGCATGAACGTTTTTCGTAAAGACAGATTACATTCTCATAGAGGTGGTGTATTTATAGCTGTGAGTAAATTTCTCCCATGTAATGAAATAGACGTCGATACGATCTGTGAAATCACATGGATTAAACTCAACGTTGCTGCGTCAAAACTCATCATAGGCACCTTCTATCGTCCACCCGATTCCGACATAGCTATCGACGAGGAGTTCAGAAATAATGTAAATAGTATAGCTAGCCGTTTTCAGGATCATGCTATGATTCTGGGAGGCGACTTCAATCTGCCTTATGTTGACTGGCGTAGTTACGTTCACATTACAGGTAGCAGGGATAAGGGAGTTTCTGAAGTAATTCTCGATTTGTTGTCAGATAATCATCTCGAGCAGCTAGTTAATGAACCTACGCGGTGTCATAACGGTAGCGAAAACATTTTAGATCTGCTGGTTACCAACAGGCCAGAATTATTCACCGACATTTCAACGACCACAGGAATAAGCGATCACAAAGCGGTAATTGCAACTATCACATTAATGACCAAGCGAAAAAGGAGAAAAGGGCGGATTGTATACTGATTCAGTAAGGCCTCAAAGGAGTGTTTTAGAACCTACCTGAGGAATAATTACCATAACTTCAAGTCAACAAAGGACACCGTTGAAGAGATGTGGCATCGATTTATAGGTATAGTCAGGGAAGGTATGGAAATACATACACCGAAGGGGACAATAAAGGGTCAGGATGATCCGCCGTGGTACACATGCGAAGTCAAAAGATTACTCAAAAAACAAAGGAGGAAACACGCACGCTCAAGATGGAGGGGATGCCGCAGCGATTTAGAAACCTTAGCTGAGTTAAGAGGAGGTATTAAGAATGTAATGCGCAAGGCCTTCAACGATTTTCATTCCAACTCTCTCTCTAAGAGTCTCACAGAAAACCCATAGAAATTTTGGTCATATGTACGAAAAGTCAATGCACCAACAGCAATATTCCAGCACTAATTCGTTAATGAAAGCAGCGATAAAGCTAAAGTACTAAATACTGTATTCAAAAATTCATTTACTAATGAAAATAAGTATAGTAATCCCGTTTTCCCACGCCGTGTCGAGTTGGTGATGGAATCATTACGAATAGATACTGCAGGTATCATTAAGCAATTAGAGCTCCTGAAGAGGGGAGAGCACCGGGCCCGGATGGAATTCCAGTAAGAGTAATTTCAGAGTATGCCGCGGAAATTGGGCCATTTCTGTCTGATATATTCAGTAAATCATTAGAAGAGCGAAAAGTACCTTCAAATTGGAAAATCGCGCAAGAATTCCGATTTTCAAGAAAGGTGATCAAAGTGATCCTGGGAACTATCATCCCATATCTACAACATCTGTTTGTAGTAGAGTTATGGAACATATTATATGCTCGAACATCATGAATTTTCTAGATGAAAATAATTTTCTTACAACAAATCAACATGGATTTCGGAAGAAAAGATCATGTGAAACACATGACGTAATGAAAGTTATTGATGCAGGTTCACAAGTGGATGAAATTTTTTTAGATTTTCAGAAAGCCTTTGTCTCTGGGACACAGAACCGCCTTTTAGCGAAGCGTATGGAATATCGGATCAGCTTTGTGAATGGATAAAGGATTTTCCAACTGATCGGTCACAGTATGTCGTCGTTGAAGGAGAAAGTTCTTCTAATCTAGATGTTACATCGGGTGTGCCTCTAGGAAGTGTAATAGGACCACTTCTTTTTTTAATTTTTATAATCGATCTCGAAGACAAAGTGAAAAGCATTTTAGATTTTTTGCTGATGATGCGATTATTTATAGGGAAGTAAGGAATTTGGCCGATTGCTTAGAAATTCAGCGTGATCTGGATGTTATTTTGGCTTGGTGCGCTGAGTGGCAACTTACACTAAATTGTAAAAAGTCTAAGACAATGAGCATAACTAACAAAAAGAATCCAATTGTTCAGAAACACGAGTTAAACAATTTAGTTATTGATATGGTCGATTCTATGAAGTATTTGGGAATAACAGTACAAAGGAACATGATATGGGACATACACATTAATTCTTTAGTAGGTAGTGCTAATTCTAGGCTGCGATTCATAGGTCGAATCTTGAAAAATTGTAGTAAACAAACAAAGGAGATAGCATAAAAATCTCTTGTGCGTCCACGTTTGGACTTTTGTTGTGCCATTTGGGATCCGTAAGGCGTTGATCGAAAGTATAGAGAAAGTACAGAGAAGAGCCGCTCGATTCGTGACCGCTTGCTACAGTCCTTATGAAAGCGTCACAGAACTGATTAGTAGACTAGGCTGGGAGTCTCTGGTAGATAGACGACGCACGTTTCGTATAAACTTATTGGTAAACATGCGTACTCCCACTTTCACTTACGAGACTTACGAGTGTAGTGAAATACTTCGTCCACCAACCTTTTTGGGTCGGAATGACAGGAAAATATAAAATTACAGAAATAAGGCGCCGCACTGATTCTTATATGAATTCTTTTTTCCCCTCGTACCATTAGGAATTGGAATGCACAACAAAGAGATTAGCTTTGGTGCTGAGCACCCTCTGCCACCCACAATTTTTTGAATTGCAGAGTATATATGTAGACGTAGATACACATAGAAAATAATAGATGTCAAACGCCTTTATTGGTATCCATATTCAAGTCAGAAAAAACTTATAGTTAAGGAATATAGTGCAATATATGATCTCATCACGTACACTAATTTCAGCTGTTGGACTAGTATGCGTGGTCTATCATGTAGTTAATCATTTCTATCAGCTGTTGATTACACTCAGATAGCTTCATACATATGTGACAATAACAATACCTTAATGATATTTTCACGATTAGGCTATCACGCAGGCTACTGTTATCTACCGGTACAGCAATGGTAGGGTTGTAAGTTTCTGAAGTATAGCTGCTTTATTGTTTTCAGCAGCGTAGTGCCAACAATTTGGTTTAGATGTTTATAGTTAATAACACGGTGTTAAGAGTTTTATAGGCTGCATTTTTTTTATATATACACGCTGTGTTAGCTTTGTATCTTCTTTGAGCATGAAGAGCTGCGGCGGTTAATGTGATGAGAGAGCCGGGTTATGATGCCGTCGGGACTGCTACAGCAGTTTTTTTTTTCGCCAGCGCTATGAATATTCAGAGCTGCTGGTCGTTCGCAAAGCAACTTCGCCCATCGCACCTCAGGGAACGAAGAGGAGAGGTGCAAGGGTACAAACTACAACCATATCAGGCTGCGGTCATCTGGCAAGTTACGTGAAATCTTCGATCGTGCCCTGGAGGGTAAGAATTATGAACTGTATAACAAACAAATGAATGTTGCCAACATTAATAGATTCATGTGACGCCTATATTAATCCATTAACGAAAGAGAATACAAACTTTTATTCCTCTCTTAACATGAAGCCGGCAATTCTGTTAATCAGTAGTTTCGTAGCTAATTACATAATTCCAATCACAGAAATATTAATTGAAAGGTCAGTACATTCTTTATATTTTACTGCTAGCTGCTTGAGTGACACTAATTCTTCAAACGCACATAGGCATGAACAGACCAGGATAAGTGATGGATGAAAGACTATTTGCGGTCAATAATTACAGGTTAAGAACTAAATACATAGAAACTGACATCGCCCTTATACTGATAAAACTTTATCCTTTTAGATCAAGCGATGGTTAATTGTATACCGAGAATAACTTGAGTTTACAGCATTTTTTCCGATTGTTCGTCTAGTGCACAACACACTTCCAATACATTTAAATTTTTGTTTTCTTTTAGAACATCCGGTGATATGACATCAATGGCTTTCATATGTGCACGTCTGATTTATAATGTTACAATAATACTCGCATGGAGTAGAGAAAAGTAGAGTTTTGTCGTACCTGTAATTTTATATAGTACTAGACAAACCGTGCGAAAATTTCGCGAATAAAATAGGATAAATAGTGATGTTGAGTGCTTGGAATATAATGAAAAGTAGAACCGCACTATTGTAGCAAATATTTATTTTGTTTATTGTAATAGGTGTAAAATACTTACAACATATTACGAAACAGAAAAATTTAAAACACAGTGTATGTACGATTATTTATGATTTTACCTAATTGGAGACCTTAATCTTTAAAACGACTTGTCATTTATCGATTTCGGTTAGGTATCGAAGGAGATAAATGACTCGTAATTTAAAAAAAAAACACGTTGTAGGAATAATATTAATACTTTTGCCCTTTAAGTGTTGAATTCAATGAATATGATGCAAACAAAGCAGACACCTTGGTCTTTAAAATGATACCTCGTTTATAAATTTCGGTTAGGTATCAAGGGAGATAATTGGCTCGTGACAGAAAAATTCGTTGTAGAAATGTTAATACTTTTTCCCTTTAAGGATCGAATTTAAAAAAAATTCCGTTGTTAAAATATGGTGTAACTGAACCAAAGGCCTCAGAAATTATTATTTAGTTTTTACATTTGGACATTCAGAACATTTTTTAATTTGGTCCGGCAATCTGACACAGAATGACCTACATTGTGACTGCAAGCTAGACTCGACGCCCTAATTGAACTACGTGTGTACCAATTTCGGTAAGAAACTGTTCTTTTAGAAGAAATGTCACTTTATACATTCGTATTGATACTTCCAATTTAACATGGTGATATTTTTGGCCTATTTTCCCTAGCCGCTTTGATAACAGGTGTCCAGCGGGATGGTGTTGTAGATATACAACGTTTCGACAGCTCAGTCTGGTGTCCTCATCAGGTGTCAAGTAGCTTCCGAATGCTTGCTGTGGAAACTTTGTGGTGCTACGACACCATCCGGTTGTACAGCCAAGAAGATAGCATTATTACGCTGGGAAGGGCTTTACTCAAACAACTGTTTTTAATGCGGTTCTTATTTTTTTTTAAAAAATAATGAAACGATACAATACAATGTTGAAAAGTTGTCGTTGCACGTCTAATTACGTCGCCTGGTGTCTATGGCGTCTACAGACTGTGTGGGTCATGTCTTGTTTACGCGGGCACGCAGGCCCTCTAGCTTGTGATTGGGAGGCGTTGGAGAGGATCCTGCAACCTGATTGGCCTAACGAGCGGCATCCTGAGGGAGGATGTGAACATCTGTCAACGGAGAAGAGAGAGAGAGAGAGAGTTCTGCCACTGTTGAGTTCACTTCCCTCGCAGACACTAGACACAAGTAGACCATGACATTACAGTCTACCTGGCTACTTACTGTTATATCATTTCCGATGAGTCAATTGTACACTAAAATACCAATGCATACGGCATTTTTATCCTGCAGACGCCGAAGCGTTGTTCGGTAGCTAAGTGACAAACTTAGCGCCCTATCGAGGCGGTCCTGAAACTTACTTGCGTACTCATGTGATGGAAATAAAACCCTGGCCCCACAAGTTTTTGAACACAATATCATAAGTTTTCAAGATGAAAGCCTTTGAGCAATACATTGAAGTACTAAGCGTTTATAAGGGGATTGCTAACGGAATGGTTCCAAATTCTTCAAGATTTATTTTATGCACCCTTTAAAATCAGTGGGGAATGTTAATGTTTGAAGAGAATTTATAATAATCGTAAATAAAATATTTCGTTAATAGAATCGACACAAAGAACACGTATTACTTTTTTACTATTATTTTTTGCTGGATACTAATATCCTCTCAACAGGAAACAAATCACTAAAGATGTTATAGTCTAAATAAGGTTAGGGAGATTTAAGCGAGCGTCAGAAACTGTAAATTCTTTGTAGTAATTTATGTATCTCCGTCTTTGGAACGTGCCTTTCTGAGAATAGACTGCAATCAGTCCAGGATGGCTGATGTATCAGTGGCGGAATTTCAACTCTAGTAAGCTGTAACATCTCCATGCACAGCGTGGCTTAGCGTATACTAAGTTCGAAGGCTACTTTTTTAGCAGTCAACATATCTACTATACAATTTCCTTATCTAACTCAACTCCCGTCATACGCTTTGGGGGTATAACCAGAGTGACGAGAACGGGATTAAATTAATAAAATGGGCTGGTGTCAACAACTTGACGTTAATACATGATCCTAAAGACAAAGGTACATTTCATTCCGCTCGCTGGAAACAAGACTACTCACCAGACCTCTGTTTCACCTCTTCTGGTTTAACAGCTCCTTTCTGCCGCGGAAGGAGGCAAGTTCTCCGCGACTTCCCTCACAGTCAGCACAGACCCATAATATTAAATAGGAATCCAGATACCTGCTATCCGATCCGCCCCTAAATCTCGGTGGAACTTCCAGAGAGCAGATTGGGAAACCTATGCGAAGTATACTGACGCTGACATTCGATGGATCAAAGCAGTCCCAGAGAACTATGCAAGGTTTTTATGACTAATAAAAGCTGCAGCTAATAGAGCCATCCCGCGAGGCTTCAGGATGGAGTGAGGAGTAAAGCAGACTTAGAGAAGAATTTGAAGAAAACAGCTCTCATGAGAAGGCAATAGAACTGCTGCAATCACTTGACCATGCTAGAAGAGATAAATGGAAAAATAATCTTAAAAATCTGAATTTTACCCATTCTTGTAGAAAATCATGGTCTCTTATTCGTAATTTATAACCTACATCAATACCCTCAAGGACACACTCATCCATTAATGTGGAATCAAGAGAAAATCACATTATATATACGTCTAGAACAAAAAAGGACAAGCAGTTCACTAGATGGGTCAAATCTGAGCGCGAAACTCAACATCACTCTATATACTCCCATTCATTCACATTACAAAAGATTCAGGAAGGTTTAAAGACACTTCGAAATGGAAAAGTTGCAGGATTAGATGGGATTTGTCCAGAACTATTGAAAAACTGTGGACCAGCTACATCTCGTTGACTTGCCTCATTCTTCAGCTCCATATTACAATCTGGAAGGCTTCCTCAGATCTTCAAGCGAACAAAAATCATTGCTTCACTTATGTAAACCAGGGAAAGATCCAACTTTCTCACAAAGTTACCGTCCGATAGCCTTACTCAGTGTCACTTACAAATTTCTGGAAAGGCTTATTTTGAACAGAATAGCTCCGGCAATCGAAGCTCTGATCCCTGTTGAACAAGCTGGATTCCGTCCCAGTCGGAACTGCAGTGATCAGGTCCTGTCTCTTACCACTTACTTGGAATTAGGTTATCAGACGAAAATGAAGGACGTATCTTTATTCCTAGATCTTTCAGCAGCCTACGATACAGTTTGGAGAGAGGGTCTCCTTCTCAAACTGATCAAAGCAGTTCCTTGCATAAAGATAATTTCTTTACTGGAAAACGTGTTAAGTTACGATCTGTTCCAGGTGCACACTGAGTTTAGCAGGTGCAGATTTCAGAAGCTAAATAATGGTCTACCACAAGGCTCGGTTCTCTCCCCTATACTTTTCAATTTATACACTCATGACCTGCCAGACACAGTCTCTCTCAAATTTGTATATGCTGATGATATCAATCTTACAGTGCGGAGAACTTACTTCGTGGAGGCTGAAGAAATCCTGACTCATGACCTTCAGGAAATGGATGCCTACTTTCGAAGGTGGCGCCTTCAACCAAATCCACAGAAAAACGAAATAGTTACATCCCATATTAACAACAAACAAATGAACTACCAGCCAAATATATTGTTCAGAGACCAGATGGTGAAGTATAACAGTACCCCAAAATACTTGGGTGTGACATTAGACAGGTCCCTAACCTACAGAGTGCACCTTCAGAATACAGCTGCCCAGCTTAAAAAGAATATCGATAGACCTAAAGGGGGCATCCATAAATTACGTGAGGTGTTTTTCCAGATTTACGGACTCCCCCCCCTCCCCTCTGGTGAGATTTCGTGAAATTTCGCCAGACCCCCCCTCTGGAGACTTTTTTTTTTTAGGTCTCACCCTTCAAAATTCGTTTTTTTCGACGAAATTTCTCCGTAAAATCGCTTTTCGCGCAATTTGTATTTTTTTAGCTCTACTATCCGAATTTTTTTTTTTTTCAAAAACCTTACGTGAGATTTCTGTAGACCCCCCCTCCCCCGGGTGAGATTTGGTGAGATTTTGCCGGACCCCCCCTCCCCCATTTGACCTCACGTAATTTATGGATGCCCCCAAAGGTCGGACGGAGATTCGAACCCACATTCTTCCGAATTCGAGGCCGGACCATTTCCGCTCACCCACCACGCTCGGTCAATGGTCATTTCTTTTTCTCTGAAATTTTGGAATTGTTATTAAGACGAGATTGCACCGAACTTACATCGCATAATCTAGTATGCCATCAATATTATTATATTTAACGTTTCTAACAACTGATATCTACACTGGAATTAAAAATTCTGAACTCCCTTCACGATGCGCCGTGATTGAATACGCCATTTTGTGATCCAACGACAGCATGCACTAAGTTTACCTGAAATCTGGATGATATTTCCACGAATGCACGAATATCTGTGATATCTCAGTCATAATTCCACTGATATTACTCCTATAAAATGAAGGAATCTTTCATCTGCATTTAAATGAATGATTGGGTGATATAATACTCAACATCGTCATCACTGTTGAGTCAACACTGATGACGATGTTATGCGTTGGAACAACGCCCAGCTAACGCAGCAGAGCTAGATTCATTCTTATGAAACACGTGTGCAACTGTGCTAACAGGAGTGTTTGATTATTCAAAATTCCATATTATCAAAAATTCTTCTGTTAAACTTTGCAAAAAAAATTTGTAAATCACTAAACTAATATGCCGATTCCGTGTCAGCAAATGAAAATTGCGGATAACTGGAGAAAAAAAGAAATTAACGCATATGTGATGTCCTTATGTACCAAAATTTGGTGTAATAAGATAAATTATAACTTTCTTAAAGTTTTAAATTTGTGGGACATTCCTCCATGGTGTAACAATTCTTAATTTACGGAGATTATGGATTTCGACTTCCTCAGAAAATTTGCACAAAATTTTAACACATTTTTAATATTGGGATGTATAAAAAACTTTGACATTAAAATATTTTCATACTTGATTCTATTTCATACATTTTTTTCATGTTTCTAAATCAAAAAAACTAATATACTACCACGAGACGAAAAAAAAATATGTTGCTATACTCACACGTTGATTGTTGTTGAAATTTTTTAATCCTCCAAACCTATTATTTTCTTTTCTGATTTAATTGCTGGGCAAGTTTTTTTTTTTTGTATTTAAAAATTGCGGGCGTCAAACAAATTTAATTACTCAGCCGTTGTACTATAGCGGGTAAGGTATAGCGATAACCATGCTAAAAAAAAAAAGATAATCTGGTTCTTAGAAATATACATTGTTTTCTCTATGAAGCGTCACAGCAAGTCTATTTGTCGGCAGACCTATCTTAAGCTGTCCTCTGTACCTTAGGAGTGTTGCCGTGTAATTTTTGTAAAGTGGTAGAAGGAACAGACAACTCCAGAAACCAATATCTCATCTGTAATTTACGATCTTTCAGTTTGAAAGTTTTCATCCATCAAACTGAGAAAGTCAACTCCTAATGATATTATGCTATTCTTCATATTACTGCTTTTGAAGAATAATTCAGGATTCTAGCAGAGTTTTTCTTCTCAAAGGAGAGGAAAACCAAAGACAGATGGGCCGCTTGATGAAACGCCTTGCGGCAAGTTTCTTGTTGAGATGGCGGGAACTCCAACACATCAGTCTCGTAGAAACGGGCATCTCCTTCTGCTTCCTGTCTACCAATTCGTAACCCTTTCAGGTGAAGACGAAATGTTTAAATATAGTGGCGCCTTTTGGAGAACGAAGATGCGGAACTAACACCTCACCTTTCCGCTATATGTTAATGAGTTTGTTACGAAACGACGTCAATAATTATACACACCAGTAATTAAACTCAAACCATTTGAATAAACTGGAAGAAAAGCCATGCCCATAATGACGTAAGCTTCATTAACAGCCGCTGAAATTTAGTCATGAAATATACATAACATATTGCTTTGAGTCACTTGCAATGTTCCGTTAACCCTCAGAAAACATTTATTCTCAAAATCTGTGAGATGGAGAGAGTTAAGTGAGAATATGACGAATACCTGCAGGTGACAATGAAAGCAGCGAGTTTCCGATGGAATGCCTCGACTCTTGACCAAGAATTTACGATGGGAGCCATTAATCTTTCGTATACATTGAGATGAGAGGCGACAATTCCTTTTCATCCGGATATACTGTCTCCAAAGCTATTAAAGCGAGTGGAAGAGAGAGAGAGACACATTGTATATATGTGCTGCGAGTATATAGCTGGCCAAGGACATGGAACAATTCTAAGCTGTAGCAGTGACTATTTGATGTGTGCAAGACAAGAAATTTGAGTAAAGCCAGGTTTCTTGGGAAACACGTTTCTATGTGCTGGATGAAGACCTCCCAGTTTGATCAGGTATCCTGAACCAATCGAGGGACCTAATTCCTGCGCGCGGTAACAAACTTTTATTTCTGTTAAATGGGGCCAAGGGAAGGCAGTCTTTCCGGATAAGCTGTATCCATACATCGAATACGAGAGAAAGCTTGGCATCATGAAGAAGAGATTTTTCAGTTACGAAACCATCTTAAACTGCGTAGTTGTTGCACAAAATTCGTCGGTGGCAACACAATGTGATCTCGAGGAAGATGGCGCATTGTGTTCCGTTAACTCTATGAATCGTGGAGCCATGTAGTGAAAACCCTGTTGAATGGAAGACACTAGGTATACTTGAGACGGCAACACACTATGATGCAACTCACATGCCACGAGTGCGATAAATTTTTTGATACGTGATTGTCCACAACGAATATTGCTTTTAAACGATTATATCAATGGAAATATAACCATATTCTCTCCTAAAATTGAAATAGACTGATTTTTAAAACTAATCTCACTCATTTGATAAAACTACTTTTTTTTTTTTTTTTTTTTTGCTTTACGCCTAATTAACATCTAGGTCATTAGAGACAGGAAAGGAATGGGACAAGGGATGGAAAGGGATTTGGCCATGGTTTTTTCATTACGAAAATAAAATTGTTGATAATAATCAAAAATAATTACGCAAACCATGCTGTAAATTTCACACTTTTATTTATAAGTGGGGTGGGACGGGAAAGACAACGTGATATTAGAAATTGAAAAGTTATCCTTTACAGCGCATAGTTTAAAAAAAATATGGTAGAAATTACCTAGGTATGGCGTATAGTTCATCTGTTTGTATCTTCGGCTTAAAAAGAGACTGCTGAAATAGTGTATTTTACTGAATGTATTTGAAACTTTGCACCATGGGAAAGATACAAGAAAAGACTGAGGCTCCTATAATTAGAATACGACGTTGCGAAATTTGATTTGTTGAAATTCATAACATCGTTCACACCATTCAAGATTAATTGTTCCCAGTTTCAATGCGCTTTTAAGAACAGTTTTTAAAAAGTGCTGGAGGAATAAAATGGCTAACCTAAAAACTCGACACATATTAAAACCATGGGAATAGTCTGGAATTGCCTGGTTAGAAAAAATTGAAAACTATTATTATGTCACAAATATAACCCAAATTCGTATGAGTTATACCAATAAATTAGAGGTATTTACGTAAAGGAACTATCGTAATTTACAAGTTTACTTATTTGCTTCAAATCATGTTTGAGACGAATTTCACACAGCATTAATGGGCGAAGTTACGGAGTAATTGAATTCTTAGTACGCCATTTATTTAATTGATAACTGAAAAGATAATTCATTCACGATGAGATCGTTAGAGACAGGACAGGATTATAGGCAAGGAACAAGCAATGGGAAGGAACTCGCTCTCTGTATGCACTTGGACTGAGGATTGAACAAGTGTCCTCCTCACTGCTTTTTAAACGCATGGTATCCCCGAAGTGTGACCGGAGAATATAAATCTGTGAATAGTTTTTCTTTGTGAAATGTGTAATTTATTAGGCGTAAACTGAATCGCTACAGCATTCGTGTAGATTATTACAGAAAACCGCAATCTGGACAGTCGGTACGCCAGTTCCGATGTTTGAACCTAATTATACTCGACTTCCTAGAGACCAGTATGGCTGCACTCTACATGCACGACATACCCAACTAGAAGAAGCAGGGGAAAGTGTTCGTACCACTCCCATATGGGAGAGTGGGGCTGATTCTTAGAGGCAGAGCTCCATCTTCAGTTTCCTAAGATATTGCACCATAAGGAATAGACCGCGTGGTCAGCACTACGTTCCTTCCACTTTCCCCCTTGTCTCAAGTGTTTCCATTTCGGAACTCATTTGAAAATAGGCTGAGTGAGCTGTGGGAACGATTCTGGTCGTTCAGTTTCGAAGAATGTTCTTTGGCTTTATCGGGTATCGAACCCCTGGGGTCCATTCCTTGATCTACCAACTGAGCTACCATCCCTTGATTTCCAAATTAGTGATTGGCATAATAAACTACATACACTTCAATCCGTATCATACGCAATGAAGCGTAGTAGAAACAAAACGTTTAATTCGCCGGAAATAATAACTACGACATATCGTCAACATTTCTCTCCGTGCTGTTGTGTCTTAAGGTAATCGTTTTATAAGAAAGTCAATAACTAATTTAACTTAAAACTGTGCACTGAACTCTTATCTTGGACTTCTCCTCCTTTCCAATGTCAAAAAAATTATCTCAAAATATATATCATGAAGCAATAACCTTTATTTAGTTGAATTTCGCCTCTGACCTTCCTATACCTATTTCCGTTTATAATAACACTAAGTCGTCAGAATGTCAAAACACATTTATAAGACTTCAAATCCATTACTTCCTGTCTGCAACGCTTATGGTTAAGATTTCGTATCCGTGACTGTCTACTTAGATGCCTGTTACTAAAAAAATAGTTATTGTTGTTTTTGATGTGATGCATCCAATTGCTTCTGAAATTATTAGTTGTTGAACCGTCGCAATAGTAACATTTTGTTTTCTCTGCACCTTAGTCCTAAATCTGCATTTTAAGTTCACGATCTGATAGACGGATTGCATAAAATTCGGATTGCAGATAATCTTATTGGATTCTGTTTCATTTTGTGCCATAATACAAGGTAAATATACTCATAGAACAGGCAGACGTAAATTAGTATTTTTCGTATAGACAGAACTTATCAGGGTGAGATATTTAACTTTATTCAAAAGAAAAAGAGTACTAACGTTTGTAACAAACATCGTACAGCAAATGCATGCTTCTCTTATCTTCATTAATTGAAACTCTAAGTTTGCTTCAGCTCTTTGTAAGCAATCTAATTAAGTGCGGCAAGTGTTAAATTTTTATTAAATGAGCCTTTTTTATTTTTAAGATGCGAATAAAAACACAGAAAAATATTTTAGGGCAGCTGGAATTGAACTTTTGACTTAATAATAAGCAATCCGTAAATATAATTTAGCAACCTGATTCCAAAAATAAATCCGTATTGTCATTGGATGAAGCTCAGTAATACCATCTTCAGAAACAATTTGATGCCTTTTCAAAGGTTTTCAGGCACTTATTTTTATCCTCGTTTATTTGGAACAATTTAATACGGCGAAGAGCCATTGGTGTTCTGGTCTGAAACACAGTTTTGAAATAATGCTCAATTTGCATACTGCACTGTTGATTAAATTTTCTTACCGCTATAGGGATATTATTTTTTTATTGAAACGTCACTGTCATTACCCACAAGTAATCAGGTTGTTTAATGAAAGGATCCACTGCATTGACTATTTTAAATATGCGTCCGACTTCGATCATGACCATATCACTGTAAAATAGGTATGGAGATTTTTAATTCGTCGTACAGACCTTCAGCATCGTTATATCGTAGTGACGCTATCATATTTCGCCAAAGATTTTCTACTACAGCTGCGTTAACACTGTTGAGGACGGTATGTAGCATTAGGAAAATAGTATCGCTGTAGAAAACAGATATTCCCTATACGTCTTTGTACTTCATATAACAGTTGTGTACGACTTACGGCACGAATGTTCCGGTATGACGAACCTGGCAGGGCAAGAAGTCACTCCAGTGTTGCTGAGTTATTTTATAATGGGGGATTCATCTGATGAAGAATATTTCACCGTGAAATGACTAGCAGACCATCTATTGCAGCTGACAACTTCATATATGAGGCTACACTCGAAATCCATGTGAAAATTATTGCACTTATGAGAAACGACCAACTTTTCGCATATCGTAATAGAGTGTGAAAGCTGGAGATATTCTCTGTCATCCCTCAAGCGTATTACAGCACAAAAAAATTGTCTTAAGTATTAGATTTTATATCAGATATGACTTCGTAATGACCAGAGGTAAGAAACAGGATTAAGGTTCGTTTTTCTTGTATGGAAGAGTGTCTGTTGCATAAACAGCCCTTTTCTTCTTTTGACTAGTGCATATCTTATGTTACTGTTATTACCATCTGTACGCTGACGACCTACAGCTATACCTTAGTGCATCACCAAATGATATACTCACTATAATACAGCAAATAAATCCAGACCTTAAGAATTTTTGTGATTGCACAAAGAGACTTGGATTAAAAATAAATCCCTCTAAATCTCAGGCTATTGTTATTGCAAGTCCAAAACTGTTAGGCAGCAACTTCACATCAAATCTCCCAAAAATAAAGCTTCAGGGAACAGAGTTAAACTACAGCGACTCTGTAAATGATCTTGGAGTTCTAGTAGATAGTAATTTAAACTGGTCTGAAAATACTGTTTCAGTATGTCGCAAAGCCTTCTCTTCTCTTCATGCTCTGTATAAATGTAAGAAATTCTTCCCCACCCATTTGAAAAAGCAATTGGTGCAGACTCTGGTGCTACCCCATCTCGATTACTGTGACGTTGTTCAACAAAATTTGAGTTCGGCAGACATAAGGAAATTTGAACTTGTTATGAATTCCTGTGCAAGGTTCATCTGTGACCTACGACTGTACGACCATGTCTCACCTTCATACGACCGCTTACAGTGATTGCACGTTTGGGATCGACGACGATTCCACACACTATGTCTCCTTCACCGCCTCATACAACTGAAAACTCCCTCCTACCTTTGTTCCAATATCTCATATCTAGGACTTTCTCATAATATTAACACCAGATCTCTGAACTCAAACTTACTAACCATCCACTTTCACAGCTCGGAAACCCTAGCCAATTCCTTCTTCATTTCAGCGGCTAGACTGTGGAATGATCTTCCCCTGAAAATTAGAACTACCACAAAAATCGGCCCATTTAAAACTCATTTGAAAAAGCATTACTTATTGGAGCACTAGCTAGAAGATCACTCCTTCCATGCATAACTTAATTTTTTGATCTGAATAATATTGATGTATACAGTGTCCACCTCTTATTCTACCTTCCCTATTATTAGTTTGTGTCTTGTTTCTTCATCCTACTGGTATTAAGTTTGTACCATTTACTTCTTTAACTTCCACTAGCGTTAGTTTTTGCTATTAAATTATTAACTAGTTAAGAACGAATACTATTAAGATTTTAGTTAGTATTTCACTCATAAATATTATTAAGATTTTTTGTTAGTGTTATTCTTGAACCTAAATTATGCCAAATGTTATATAAGTGTTGTATATTGTTAGTTTGTGTAAGGAGTATATTATTTATTGTAAACACCTGGTATGATGTAAGAGAGGGCTTGACAGCCCTAATCTTGCCAGGCTAAATAAACCTTTAAATAAATAAATTATGCTTATTATGCATCAGCCCAAGCTGACTTAGTAATGTGGTTGGGAACATGTGGATAGTCATACCTAGTCGAGTCATGTTATTTATCTATCCACACTGGTTACCCTGGAGAAGACTGCAAAGTTTGTGTGAAAATGGGACGTGTAGTAAAATAACTTCACTGTAAAGTAAGAAGTGTTTTGGTTGGCTTTACGCCCCGTCGACGTAGAGGACATTAAAGGCGGGAAGGGACTGGAGGAAGGAATGGGAAGGAATTCGGACAAGCCCTTTTGAAGGAAGCATCTCGCATTCTCGGCATTATCTGGAGTGATTTTGGGAAACCAATGGAAAACCGAAATCTGGATGTTCGGATGGGTATTCGACCCGCGTCCTCCCGAATGCGAGGTCAGAGCGTTACCTCTCACCCACCACCACTGTGCATTTTGAGATAGTTGTCGTACTTTAATAGTCTACGCCAACAATATTGTACTGATCTAAAAAAAAAGGAGAAAATAAATAAATAAATAAAATTCAAGTAATCTTAATAATCTGATAAAGCATTATGTATGGCGTAGTCCCTGCAGAAAAACCTTTGACGTAGATGTAGGTTTGGGTAAGACTCATTAAAATCTAACTGGCGCCGAGATTTTCACCAAGACACATAGAATTACATATTGGTTTTGAGACAGAGGATTGTCTGTTTTATAATAATATAACTGTAACGCGTGAACGGAATTACGATTACCTGAAACATTTGCCGTATTTATAAGCTCCTGAGAAAAATGTTAGTTTATCTCGCCGTTCCGTACTAGTTTTTTAACTCTCAACACAAGTAAAGTAAATTCGTGTCGTCCTAATGACCTGGTGACAGGGTTTCTTATCGGCTACGCTATCCACCCCAAACGTAGCCGCCTAGCTTAACCCTGTAATCCTTCCGGGTATAGGGGACTTACAGCTTAAGGTGGAATCCGTACCATGCACCGAGCGTGGTGGTGTAACGGCTAGCGTTCTGGCCTCGCATTCGGGAGGACGGCGGTTCGAATCCCCGTCCGGGCATCCAGATTTGGGTTTTCCATGGTTTCCCAAATCACTCCCGGCAAATGCCGGGATGCTTCCTTCAAAAGGCTATGGCCGAATTCCTTCCCATTCCTTGCCCCCCATCCTTTCCCGTCTCTAAAAACCTCGCTGTTAGAGAGACGTAAAGCAGATAAAAAAAAGTACCATGCACTGGTCTGGCGTACATCACATTACACAGAAAGCTATGCTAGAAGGTCGGGTTATGAGCTTCTGGAAAATTCCCGCCCACACATGGATTCGAACCGGGGACCTTTCGACCTCCCGTCATTCACCTTAATCACTGAGCCACCAGACCTCTCGTAGCACAAGTAAAAGCATACAAAATTACATAGATCCTTTGTCCCTTTGAGAGACGATGTCTTCAACCTTCTAGGTGACTCAAAATTCCACGAAAATACATAGATTCAACATTAATCTACCGACTTATTCTCTTTGGTTTACACTTAGGAGTTTCATGTTAGAATAAGCTTTCGTAACCATAGAAGCTGAAAGTGATGATGTCGGTCTCACCTATATAAGTATCATCCATAAAATTTAGTTTGGTTGATAATGATAATTATTGACCGAAATTGAAGCAAAGATTTAAAATAGAGTGAAAATTTATTGTTGGTGCCATTCAATGAAGAAAATAGTGCGATAGGTAGAGACGATATTCGTTTGTAATGAACCAGAAGTAAATGTGTATGTTAATCCTCGCCTGATGGAAGATTTTGCACCTGTGTCACGTTCCTTGAACAACTCACAGTAATACTGTTTCTCGAAAGAATGAATGAATGAAAGGTCTGTATTGACGCCAATGCTGTAGTTTAGCCTACCAAGCTTGATACTCGTCGCTTGCAAAGTGTCAGGCACTTGTTGACATTTGCATTACCTGCAGCGAGACAGCTGGTCTGGCAAACTGTAGTCAATACTGTAAACACCAACAGGTTGAATGCATGAGACGCACTGGATTCGACTTGTTACTCTTTAGTATCGTCCGAACGAACGTTAATTCTGTTTATAGACTGCGGGTTCCAGTAAAAACAATGCAGGAACCCCTCTACCACGGAGAACGAAGGAACACATTCGCACCATTGATAAATTTACTAAAAGTATCGGTAATATCCAGTTTCTTCTTCGTTATTAAATTTACAACTTCTTTATATAGTTTTACTGTCAGCTAACCGCCTTCACATTCACCCAGTTGTTTACTGTTCTAAGAGGTCCTTCAGTTTCTTAGCGCTTATTCACAACATACGTGCCGCTCTGTAAGTAGACATTAGTATTAATGTTTTTCTAATTACTTAGTAATTTCGAAACAGTGAATCGATTTGTCTCCAATGCATGTGACTGCTGCAGGTAACTGAGTGTTCTAATTCCTATTTTCATAGCGACGCATTTTTTTTGAGCTACTACCTATAATGAGGCTAGCAATAGTGTTTCAATGTTTTGTTTAAAAATAAAATAGAGAAAATGAGTGATTTTTCTCAATACTATTACTTTATCATCTTACTCGGATTTAGCGTTAGGGCCCAGTTTTCGGCTGCTGTAATAGGTGACTTCACTCTATTGTAGGAGGAAGCTCTCAAGTCATCTTTAGTTAGATTTACAAGATATACGAACTTTTCTCTGGTCAGTCTAAAATATCACCTAAACCTTTCTTATACGTCAATGAGACGGCCAGTTTTCAAAATATTCAAAACCTTCGTTTTCCCGTTTTTTATCCACGTCACTGCCCTCCTTTCTGAATTTCGCATATTTTCAAAGCAGATAGTCCCCATCATCATCGTCCATAATATATTTTATAACAAGCATGGCGATCATTTTTATTCTTGTATAAACTGCTCTCGGGTGACTAGCCGAGTCAAGAGTGCGTTGTCACACGATATTTCGGCGACTAGATTCATTGCCGCCATCTTCTGGTGAAGTCACTGAAGTTGTATAAACTGCTCTCGGGTGACTAGCCGAGTCAAGAGTGCGTTGTCACACGATATTTCGGCGACTAGATTCATTGCCGCCATCTTCTGGTGAAGTCCAGAAGATGGCGGCAATGAATCTAGTCGCCGAAATATCGTGTGACAACGCACTCTTGACTCGGCTAGTCACCCGAGAGCAGTTTATACATTCTCAACGCCGAAACGCCGAGAAAGACTTCGTTCTTATATATTTTTATTCTTCTTCGATCCATTTTGTCACACTGAGACTTTAGCCGGACGTCAACTGAATAGATCAACACGTTGTCCTATCAAAACACGTTTGCGCCGCGATTTACATATCGCGTTCCTTCTAACGTGATTATAGGGCAAAACCGGTTTCTGCTGCGAAAAACTAGCGTCGCTGGGAAAACAGGGCTTCACTGCCTGGCCAAACCTCTCTGACGTGATGTAAGCGGAAGTTGGAATGCTGGGGCGTATAGTCATTCCCCCGAAAGTCGAGCTGGTGTTCTAATGACCGCTACCTTAATGAGGCCAGCTGACCCGTAGAGCTGTTGTAATTGCGTGCCGTTGGCTTGCTGTCTCCATCGATCACTAACAGGCAGTCAGCACGACTATGGCCTGCTATCCGGTAACCCATTACTTGAACACGTCCAAAATAGATAGTAATTCATTCCTTTAACACAATTAAGAAACTAAATTTCCGCTTAATTTCCTATGGAGGAAAAGAGCCCTTCTGGATTTAAACCTTAACGATAATAACACAAGAATTCACACCTAACTTTTTAAAGAGTAAGTTAATGATATTCGACAGCGAGAGCCAAATGGTAGTTATTTTCATATTACAAAAACTGTAACTCACTTATCGGAAGGACACAGTGGCCTTGTTGGATGTATGGATATTTTTGATGTCATTAAAATCGGGAAGGGATTTTAGGCAAGTAACGGGAAGGAATTCGGTCATGAGTTCTTGAGTGAAACATCTCCGATTCAAAATCAAAATTTGAATTGATATACTGGAGATCGAACCCTCATCGTATCAAATGCCAGGCGCTCATCCAACAGATTCAGCAAGTCTAAAGTTCCAGTAAAAACCAATACTGCCAAAAACCGTCTGTTATGAGTACAGGATACTTCTCCCGAACGCAACCTGTTCCGACAGATTACGTGCAAAACGAAATTAGAATGAAATATAATTGTAAATCAAATTGAATTTCAGTTATTCTGTTTTCTGTTAGCTAACAGTCTACTGATCTTGTCATGCTATTAACATACACGAGATTTGTAAAAAGTTAGTTACCTGTACTTATCAAAATCTTAGAGGGAAGAATTACATAATTATTTTTTGTTTATGGTTTTACGCCTCATAGACGACCAGGTCATTAGAGGCGGAAAAGGACTAGGGTAAGGAACGGGAAGGAATTCGGCCATTGTCTTGTCAAGGAAATATTGCGGCATTCACCTAGAGTGATTTCGGGAAACCATAGAACACCGAAATCTGTATTGTCGGACGGGGATTCGAACTCCCATCTTCCAGAATGCGAGGCCAGATCATCACAGCTCACTTAACACGCTCGGTTATTTAATGAAAAAACGCTAATTTAATAATCAGTGAAACAGTGCTACATGACATTACTGACTATAAATCTTATATATATATATATATATATATATATATATATATAAAAATAGACGTGTGATTTCCTATATTTCACTTTTCAGCCACCACTGCCTAGCACAGATTTATACTAGTTGTTGTGTGTGGAAGTAGCATGGAGTTTCCTGTATTGCACAACGTTGGCCGAATGTCGATAGCTGTGGGGATGTAGGAGATATGATGCTTAAAAGTGTTCGATGAAGGGGATTTTCGTATTTCGTATTTGGTATTTCGACCATATGTCACTCTGTTGCCACAACGCCGGGGTACCTCAACGCAGTGTGCTGGGCCCAGTGCTCTACACGCTGTACACAGCGGATATTCCGATGGGTCAACAAACCAAGCTGGCATTATCGCCGACGACACGGCGATCTTCACTACGTCCCGCTGCCGGATCCTCGTGGGACGCCGCCTCCGAGCAGTGCTGAAAGACGTCGAGAGTGGGCCACCAAGTGGAGAATTAAGATCAACGCATCGAAGAGCCAGGCCATCATGTTGACGCGGAGGCGTAAGCCACCAAGATCGATGCTGAGGCTCTTCGGGGAGAGAATCCCCTTGGTGACCACGGCGAAGTATATTGGGATGACCCTAGATACGAAACTAACATGGAAGCCGCACTTCGAAGACGTCAGGCGCAGAGTTCTTCAACGACTGGGGCAACTTTATCCAGTGTTGAATTACAGCAGCACTCTACCACCCAGATGCGGCCTCCAATTATATCAAGCACTGGTGCGTCCGATTATGGAATATGCATCCCCTGTATGGGGATATGCCGCAAAAACGCATATTGAGAAGCTACAGAGAATGCAAAACAAGGCGCTGAAGACAGCACTCCATCTGCCAATGAGATTCCCGACAGACATCCTCCACGAGACAGCGGGGATCCCGAAACTTCGGGATAGGTATAAAAAAATAGCAAGACATTTTTACCAAAACACTGAGGAGAGCGACAACCACATTATTCGCTCTCTAGGGCACTACGACATATACGAGGGTCCACATAGAAGACCACTCCAGCTGCTGACAGAAGAAAACTAGTGAGAAAAAGATAAATACAGTGCGAAACGGATGCACTTACATTGTTAAATTAAATTAAACTAAAATAAAAAATAAAAAAAATAAAAAAATACAAAAAATAAAAAAAAATAAAAACAAAAATAAAAAAATAAAAAAAGGCTCAACAGAAATGAAAAATATAAAAGTAAAACAAGCACTTACACGGAAACAGCAAATAAAGGAAGGCAATGCCAAGACGGCAAGTACTTCTGACAATAATCCCTTAACCTAAGGGCTAAGAGAGATTGATAGAGCCTCTACTACTACTAAGGTGGTTAGATGTCAGTAGCTATGGGGGTAAGGGAGATATGGTGGTTGAAAGTGGTCGACCTGCGGCATTTTCTTGTTTCTACCAAAAACTAATGTGTCATGGTGTATCATTTTTCAGCCAGATCACTGGTGTTTGTGTGTGGTAGTAGCACAGTGTCACCCGTCAATCACATCGCTGGCCGAATTTCGGTTTGTGGGAGTGTGGGAGATACGGTTGTTGAAATTGGTCGATTAAGGATATTTTCGTATTTCGACCAAATACATGCGTGTCCGTACTACATACCGCAGATGACTGGCGTTTGTGTGTGGTAATAGCATCGAGTCTCCCATCGTGCACTATTGTGGTTAGATGTTGGTAGCTGTCAATCCAAATTCTTTACAAACACTAACAACGTCGTGGGTACCAGTTAGTGTTCCAATAATATTCGACGTTTGTTTACCAATGGCTGATGCAAGTCATAGTACATTTCAACTTTATATTTTTTTTATCCTCGTCATTGTCAGTAGAGGCGGGAAAGTTCAGGGGGAAAGGAACGGGAAGGAATTCGTTCGTAACCTTTTAAAGGAACCATACCGGCATTCACCTGCAGTGATTTCGGAAAACCATGCGAAACTGGAATCTCGATGGCCGTTCGGGGATTCGTCCCCGCGTCCACCCGAAAGAAAATCAAGAGCTAATTCACTGCGCTCTGTTACTTAATGAAAAGGTGCTAATAATAAGGGAAATAGTGCTATACTTCATTACTGACTGTAAATTCTCCAATATTCGACATCTGCTTACCAAAGACGACATATTACGTTTCAACTTGGTAATACTAGCTTTATTAAGGGGACACATGTTATGAATCACCTGAATTCGACTGGATAACCATGTGATGTTGAGACACACATTTTGCTAGTCAAGTAACCATAATTTACACCTGTACAGCAAAATTTTCACCAAGCGTGGTGTGTGAGTGGTAACGCTTTGGCCTCGTATTCTCGAGGAAGCGGGTTTGAAACCCCGTTCGGCCACACAGATTTGGGTTTTCTATGGTTTCCCCAAATCACTCTTGTCGGATGTTGGGATGGTTCCTTCTAAACAGGGCCATGGCCGATTTCCTTCCCGTCCCTTACCCCCAGTCCTTTCCTGCCTCTTATGACCTCGGCGAGGCGTATATAGCAAAACAGAGGATGTGGAAACAATTTAGTTCTTTTCTCCGGTACCTAGGTGATTATTTGTGAGTTTGCTATCGGACAAAGGTTGTTCATGATGACGTGAGAAGGGACTCTAACACCTCAAAACCCTAAGGGTGAGAAGGTAGCGCTGAAGATGAAGTTAGACGTCGAGGCATAGCTGCTAGCGTTCACCAGTGTTTTTAAAATCCTTCTAGGTGTCATACGTTGTAAATTTGTTTATATCTTGTGTTTAACGCTAGTATCATTTTCTTTATTTAACCTGCAATCATTCATGGAAGTGAAAACGATAGGGATGATGATTGTTTGTCAGTAGCCACATTGTGGTGGCTACTTTCTACGGCTAGTAACGGAGAGTTCAGTTAACACCAAATTAATAAACAGAGACAAACGCTTGATGAGTGTCACTATTTAAATCGGGATCTAAAAAATCATCCAGACTCATTCCATGCCCACCTAGAAAAGACATCACAAACTTTTCAATACATTTACATTAAAATCCTGGACAAACTGCAGAAGTCAAATGTTTATAACAGTTACCACTCAATTCAATACATGCTGAGGAAAAACTTGTCGTGACTATAAATGAATGATAATTATTGAAATAAAGTAATGTATCGTTTAGCAAAGAATTTTCAAGTCTCATTTAGAATGTTTCAATCCAAAATCAGAATTTCCATTTAAAATCAGAATTTCCATTTCAAAATCAGTCAATATTTTTTAAAATGATAAGTAACACGATAAATATTTTTTTTTACCTTCTTTAAATTTATAATGATTGTTGTCGGACTGAATTATTTGTTTGATGTTCCATTTCGGTCGGTATATCCTGTGTAATTATTTCTGAACAGTCAATCAAGTCACTAAAAATGGATAATTATTTCAATTACTGTATAAAATTTGTTGTAATTTGTTTTACGCGGCTTGATAAAACATGTTTTAGTGTGGCGCATACTCTTTGGAAAGATTCGCAGCAAAATTCGAAAACTCCTTTCCTACTGCAGTAGTAAAATGGCTCCAGCAACGAGTGCTAGAAATGACCATATTATGGTGCATTAAAGTATGATTTGAAATGGTTGTAAGGGAAATCGAATCATGTTTTATACTATTATTTTAATTATATAGTACTATCGTATTACGTTGGTTTTCTTTTGTCGTAAACCAACCTAACCGTTTTCACAGGATGCCTATTTTAATGAAACTTAATGTCAGTAAGCTGCATTCAA
The DNA here is from genome assembly GCA_031002005.1 of Vandiemenella viatica. Lineage (NCBI taxonomy): Eukaryota > Metazoa > Arthropoda > Insecta > Orthoptera > Morabidae > Vandiemenella > Vandiemenella viatica. Next base: position 144,305,192 of record JARYHS010011408.1, read on the forward strand.
TTAAGAGAAGTTCTGTCCTTCTCCAAAATCGTACCTCACTTAATCAACACGAGAGTTTGTTATTAAGTGGAAAAATCGTTGAATATGAATCGGAACTCTGTGGCTGCAGCCTTAGCGGTTTCGAATGTTTTTACAACTCTTGACAATCTCTCCTCTCGCTAAATTTGATATCAACGCTGTGACGTTAATATAAAACTCTGTCACGTTATGAGAGAAGCGGTATATGCAGAAATTTGAACTATGTTGGTGTTCCAACAGATCACACGGATTAAGCATTAAAGTTGTCTTATGGACAAATAAGTAATTACCACAGATAACAAGAATTAATAGCCATTGCAAGTTCAGGTGATAAGATCTGTGGGAAAAGTCTGTGCTGGGGTTAAGAATGAAGTATCGCAATCTTGTAGAGTCGTGTGGAAGAGCTGGCGAGCAGACCAATCGATACAAGCGAGCTCGCATCGGAGCCATGCACCCTCCGCCACACACCTCACAGGACCACCCTTACGACACATTAACGAAATGTGATTTCATGTGAAAAATAATTTAGCATTTGGGCGAATATTTGTAAAAACAAATTTTTAGTGATACAAACAAGATACTGTAAGCGCAATGATATGACGCGACGCTTCAGCATGCATAACAATCCAGTGGGTTTTCCATTTAAATACATTGAGTAATTTTAAATTTATAATTTGTAAGCTTCAATTTTTCATAAAAGAACAGCGCAACGAACGGTATTGGCGAGAGATACCTCAAGATGTTATACTATTCCCAAGTTCTTATCGAAGAACCCTCCTTGCGGACTTACAGAAAATAGGCATTCAAAATGTGAAGTTCGGTAGGATTTTAGTGATGCTGGAACAAGATAGAGGCAGACACAGCTCTGAACAGATAACGTAGAGATAATGAAGTGCTCATGTGTAATTATAATACAGACTCGCCATTAATTTAAAATAGACAACTCACAACAAGAAATTGAAACAACAAAAGAGCAAAATAAAGACATAGCCATAGCAAAAGTCACTCCTGAGACAAAACCTTCACCACTACTGCTGGAAAATACGAGTATAAAAGCAGAAATTGCTCTCGGGCACGAACTACAGTTATACAGAATAACGGCCGACCATACAGATGCGGGGTACAATGTAGGAATACCGACAGCGCAGTAGGAAGGCTAAGGAGCACAGAAGTCTGGGTTCCTTCTTGCGCAACTTTTCCAGATGCCTTACTCGCAGGTGCATCTCCTCCCCGTTGAGGTTTTTGATGTGTGAACGAAGATTTTTCCTTTCAGTGAAAAATCAGATAAAGCTACGAATAGTAGTGGAGCTGCTATAACACCGTTCAGGCAGTAAAATAAAAAAGGAGCAAATTGCACTATGGTAAGAAAACATGAAACATTTGCAGATTTAACTTGCGAGGCAGGACAAGTTGCGACAATTCCAAATGAGAATGACACTTCTAAAACGACACGATGCTGAAACTATGGAGAATTTCTGTTCTATCTTATTCTAGAAGAATGCCATGTAATAAACGAAAAGGACGTATACACAGTATTTGAAGAATACGTTCTGAAAAATAACTGAAAAATTACATCAATCTGACAATTTGTTAACGGGTTCTTCCAGCGTACAATATATTTAAATATATCTTGTAAGAAATTGTCAAAAGAGGTGGGATCTAATTCGTTGGATTAAAGAGCCACCGATTGATAACTTTTCTTTTTATCATCCATAATAAATGCTTATTTAAAGCTGGGTGTGAATTTACTATCCTCTTCCATCTGTACAGGTTTCCAACACGTCATAATAGCTTCGTTAGACCAAACTGCACTGTTAGACTGGACAACCATAAATTCTCTAAAGGTCACTCTGCCCACCAAAACTGCCATTTCAATGGTCCGCCATTTGCAGCTCAGAGACAGTATTCGTATTCTTCTTAACATGTCCAAATTCCAGATTAAGAATTTTTGGTCCAACTGATTTTTAGTTACTGTAATTCGAATTAAAAAAAATATTATATAACATCTCTCACTTCTTTGTATCACCTGGAACGTAATTAGTTGACTTCGAAGTAATTAAAATAAATTATCTTTTTTTTACAAGCAAATGGTTTTGACATAAATATTCGTATTATGAGCAGAATTAGATATGACCACTGAAAAACTTGTAAATACGAATATAAAAAAAAGAGACCTATCAATAAAATTAATAAGTTAATGTGCATAAAATTGATGTCTGAGAGATTCCAGAATGGTAGTTCGGCCTGCAGGCGATAGGGTTTCAATTCTTTGCGCGTCGATAAACGTCAATAATTTAAAATGGAACAATCCACTGTTAAATTCATATACAGAAACCAAAGGTGAGCCTAGTTTAAGGCAAAAATAATAATAATAATAATAATAATTAATAAATAAATATCTATGCCGGACAGGGGCCATAGAATTTTCAAAGCATATGCCTTAACACTAACTAAAGTTCAATACGGGCTGAAATTGCACACACAATTGGCGTTATTTACCATTCTTACCAAAGTACTAGTACATAACAGGCCTTCAAACTTTTATATGAGATACCAGATTGTGTGCCTGAAAGTCCGAAATTTGAATTCCGATACCATTCTACGCCACAGGCAAAGTTGTGTTTGTAAAATAAGCATTTATTCTGATTTTAAGTGAACTTACAGGTACCCTTGGCCGTCGCATTATTTCACCGCCTGTAAATCTGTCCCGATCTGAGCTCGATGAGTATTCTATGGGCACAGGTTCTAGCTAGGGATGTCACCTTTTTTGGAACAATAAAAGTACATGTGCGTAAACTGTATAGAAAAAGAGTAATTTTATCTTTTAACACATTTTAATTATTTTTAGATACATTAAATAAATACTTGTACTTCTTAAGAACTTCCATAGCATTCTAACTAACTAAATTAAAATTTATAATGAATTCATTCTTTACAAAAAAAAAAATATAGAGCGTTTCAAAAGTAACCTCAAAGTATAAAAAAAATGATTGAAGTGTTAAAAGAGTGACATTTGTTAATTTGATTGCTTTAAGAAACGCGGGAATCGATCCAAAGATCACAGAGTAAAGTATTTCAAAGACTTACTGAAGGTTTGTGAAGGTTACGTATTAATACTGTTTCTGTACGTAAAAGGTCAACCATTGAGATGAGAACGTGAGCTAGGTAAAAAAGTATTCCATTACTCACGTAGATTATAAAGTACCCCAATGCAAATTAAAGTATAATATGCTATAATAGGTTAAAGGTGGAAACTCATTCCATCTTCGCCATTCTTAGCTTTAGAGCCGGTTGGTTTGGGAGGTTTCCTTCTTCAGTCTTCGCTTGATTTGGCATTTCTTAATTCTCGGTTGGTCGTATTATTGATTCCTCATATAACTCCGTCAACAGTAATGGTTTGTTGTATATGTCAGTTGCAGTTTCATACTGGACGAGACAACTGACCAGCGGATTTTCAGGCGACGTGCTGCACTGTAGAATTTATAGGCATGTTGCCGGAATCTTTCAATGAGCCTCACTATTCCAGATGCTTCGTAGACTGCGTCAGTGAGGGAAACAGTCAGGCAGATGTGTTCTGTTCTGCAGCACTCGCGACTTTCTCAGTTGGCAATTAGCAGCGTACCCCCAAACGGGTGGAAACTCTAGTTCTAGCCTCGAACTTGACGTACCAGCATCATGATTATTTTTTCTAAGCGATTTTTCGAAATCGTCTTGGTGAATGCTGCAACATGTCCCAATTTGTTCCTCAAAAATTACAAGCCACACAAAGAAGCTGTAACATCGGTTCATAGACAAATGGTGACACATTACCACCACTAGGTTACGTTAATGGCCATGATACAAGGAGATAACGGCCATATAATTGACTAGGATTTGGAAGAAATATAATCACATAGAAAGACTCTAAAATTATACTGTGAAAAATAAATAGCATACATGTGGATAAAAAAAATTAACACCATCATCATCTCTATGCACTGATTTAGCCCATTGTGGCCTTTTCAAGCTACAGTTTACGATTAATGTTGCTTATCTCTTCTATTGGGTAGACGGGATCTATTTGTACACGGTCATCAGTCTATCTTTAAGACCAACGGTGGTGGATGAGTGATAATACTATCGCTTCGCGTTCTGGAGGACGAAGATTCGTATTCGCCGACCCCGGTAGCGCGGGGCTAGCGAGCTGGCTTCACGTTGCAGGGGTCGCCGGTTCGAGTCTGGCCCAGGGCATGGGTGGTTTTAATTAAGTGTTGTGTTTGTCCTGTGTTGTCCTGTCACTTGTAATCCTCAATAATACAAGAAGAATGTACAGACACAATTGAGAAACAAAGAAACACAATTGCTGGCTGAATGGCTAAAAGGCCAAATATCGAGCGTGGCGGTGTAACGAATAACGTTCTCGCCTCGCATTCGGGAGGACGGCGGTTCGATCCCCGTCCGGGCATCCAGATTTGGGTTTTCCATGGTTTCCCAAATCACTCCAGGCAAATGCCGGGATGCTTCCTTCAAAAGGCCATGGCCGAATTCCTTCCCATTCCTTGCCCCCATCGTTGCCCCCCATCCTTTCCCGTCTCTAAAGACCTCGATGTTGAGAGACGTAAATACAATAAAAAAAAAAATAATAATAATAAAAAAAAAAGGCCAAATGCCATTTAAAAAAAAAAAAAAAAAGATTCGTATTCCCGTCCGGTCATCTAGATTTGTGTTTTTCATGGTTCCCTTAAATTACTCCAAACTGATTCGGGGATGGTTCCTTTAAAAGTTCATGCAGAATTACTACCCATTCCTTGCCCACAGTACTTTTCCGTTTCTAATGATCTAGACGTCGATAAGGCGAAAGCCATAAGGAAAAATTTAAATTTTTTAAGTGATGCATTTCTTGTCCATTCTGTAAACATTGCGTCTATATTCCTGGAATTTGTCATGTATCTTGAATTCTCTGCAAATATTTTCATTTTATCCAGCAAATTGTATCATACAAACAGTCTTGATAATTTTTTCTCTCTCCCTTCAATTACTAATATAAGAGATTTATTAAGAGTTCAATAATCTTAGCCATATATAGCATTAACGCAACTAGACATTTGTTTTCTAACTTTCTTCCCAACTGCCTTCTTCTACTGTATTAAAAATCTGCTGAAAGATGTTCAATTTATTAATTATATCCCCTGTTCCATAATAACCTACCAATACTGCTAAATAATTGAAGTTCATTACTTGCTCAGCAGTTTAGTTATTAGAAATTATGTTTATTCCCATTTGTTTTTGCCGTAGAAAAACATTATTTTTGTGTTGGTTGCCTGATATCTCGAAGTCATATGTACTGACTATTAAATTTAAACCATGCAAGCCTTTTTGCAAACTTTTTTCGTACAAAGCTAAAACTGCTTGGTCGTTAAATTAACAAGTGAAGTTATGAATAATTTACCAAAAACTCTGAAGGACATTAAATTAAAATTTGTAAATCACAAAAGTAGATGGGGGAGGAATCTAACACTGAAATTATATTAGATGAATAAAAAATAAAATAAAAAAGGAGTCATTAGAGACTAAGTGAATTACCACAGGAGCGTGTGCTCCATCTCAATTAAATTAAATTAAATTATTTAAAATTAATTAAAAAATGAAATACATTAATAACTGAGAGTTCTATATGAAAATTTCGTGTCCCTTACCATTTCTTAATGATATCTTCTATGTATATATTGAAAACAGTTGGTTTACATCTTGGTTCATTTTTATCCCACCTATGGATTGTTTGTTCCACTGTTAACTCTAGTTTTTCCTACATAAAGGATTTTTGTAGCTTTTATAAGTCATCGTTTGCAAAACCCATCTCTACATTGAGTTCCAGAGGTTATTCGTATTAATTTTATCTATGCTTTCACTTATTCAGTGAAAGCTATATAGGTTAGAAAATTAAATCCTTCCACTTTTTTAAGTAACCACATGACAGCAAAAACACAATTAGAACAAGATCTTCCTTTTCCAAATCAATGTTGTGCTTCAAGCATAAAAGTTTATACTATCATTATTTATAAATACTATTCGTATCTACTGTTAACTTAACCTTCATGTCTTCGCAATGAAAAAAGTTTTCCATAGGACGTTACTGCAATTACTCAATAAAATGGCAGAAACTCACATTATAATCAGAAAAATAAATAGTCTGGCCAACGTACGTTTCCGCAAATTACCTTGCAGAATACAACTTTATCTTTCCCCACGATTAACATTCACATTATGTAAATGTTCAGCAAAATGGGATGTCCTGGGCGACATAAGTGCCTTATAATGTGCTGGTCGTATCGTAACTTGTATTCACATGGCATAAGCGTAAACATGATGGTTAGTAGGCATTGCGCTTGCAACTTAAAGGATACGGACATTTATTTTATGTCCGAATTACATATACAATGTAACGGACATACATCACGCCCATTTGAATAAATATATAAATTATTAACGTATTTTAATGATTTGTATGTTTTAGCAAATAATTATAATAACAGCATTACTTTTGAGCGTCGTTGGCAGCAAAGTGAAGTGGGCTATAGAGAATTCAATAGAACAGAAACTGTATTACATGGGAACAAGAAAACAGAAATGGAAGTAAAGATGCATGAATAAGGTTGATGCGATGACTGGTTTTTGGAAAACAGCATTGGAGCTGTAAATGAATCACAAATATATGGACGATAGCTTATAAGAATTATAATTGTATCAAGAAATAGTTGAGTGCTGTAAAACGGGCCAAAAACAATTGTTAAATAAATGTAGCATTTGGTGAAAGCGTAAGTAGTTAATATTATGAAAACCAATGGTTCAATTACGAGAAGTAGAAGAGAGAAAGATGAAGTATAATTGATTCCTTACAAGTAAGGATAGGAATTATTTGTAAAAAGAAGTACGATTGACGAGGATCCATCAGAAGGTTGGATTAGTCATAATGTAGAATTTGGTAAGATATTGAATTCGGTAAGATAATACAGACAAGGCAACTAGAGGTGATGTGACGTAATTGTAAAAGTAGAGACCCATGGTCGATAACAGTTTAAGCAGTTAAACAGTAGCTAATGGTCAAAAGTCTCTCTAAAATGTAAGTGAAGCTACGTAAAATATTTCCTGGCATATTGTCATGCAAGCTGTTTTTGTTACTCATGTGTTTTACCAACAAAATGAGTCGCAATACTGCTGTCGCACATCCTCCGTCTACACACAATTTGAACAGATAAAAAAATGATACAACTGTCATACCTGCACTGTTCCAAAAAATTGGACGGACGTTAAAACCCACCAAAAACAAAAAAAGTAATCGGAAAGCAAGCACGCACTGACATCCAGAAATCGAACTGCTGCACAGTTCCAGTAATTCACGAGATTTTTTCATTTTTTTAAAATTCGACATAATTTCAAGTATCATATTCTTATAGGCTGTGTTATCGGCAGAAATCCGAAAACAAGTAAGTTAGCAACACAAGAGCCAGGCAGAGTGAAACGCTCATGGAAGGTTATACATCCACAAGATGCAGATGTGAATATGCATAAGCTTATTGTGGGTGATGACTATCAAACATGCAATGATTGGATTAGCTGCCGTCTATATGGCAACCCCTCTGATTCCATGCCAGCGTTTTGGTAACTTGCATTTTCCTGCGCCACATCCCTCTCCAACTAATTCCATTACCATTTCACGGCCAAGTAAATTTTAAAACTGTAGATTTTATTTTATTGATATAACTCTGACAACTGCACTATGGTTAGAGCCATATATTTATATTTCTTAATGAATATTAAATATAAAGAAATATTATCTTTACACTAATTATATGACGGGGCAAACGTCGCAGTAGTACGGAATTAATTTTTAGTACGAAAATGCCTTCTTGGAAACCGCCAAGTTAATCCTGCTACTCATTTACGTTTCCATATATTACACTGAAAGGAAAAATACAGTGCAAACTTCGTTAAAAATCGGTAAGACCAAAATCTGAAAAATCTACGTTCTGAAATATTTGCTTTGAATAGAATAAATCTTCTTGTTCTGTTGTTTCTTCCTTTCCGTATATACTGCATTAGCAAATTAATCAGTACCGGATACGTCTTATTTTCATAACATTCTTCCGCAAAACTCCTTTTTTCCTAACACAAAGTAATTACTTCGTACTTTATAGTTGCAGTTAATTTTCTGCATTCCTCAATAGAATCAAATGAATCAAATTTACCATCCGGAATTCTCATGTCAGTTACAGCGGTTCATCTCCACAAAGTGCTTGGCTTGATATACACATTTTAGAACATTCTTAAACAGAGGCAGGTAGCCGTTCAACACTATAATCAAACTCGTGCCAGAAACATTCGTCTCCAGTCAGCTGACGGTCATCGGAAAATATATGTGGGCCAATTGAGTCAACTATTCTCCGCAGTACTCAATTTTCCGCCCTAAATCAAACCTCGATATTTTACTCAAAATCGAATATCGTTGCTCACGCCTGATAATGTACCTACTTCATCAAACTGCTATAAATATGAATTTAAATTCATATGTCAAACATTTTGTAATAAATGTACATTATTTTATATGTACATTGAAGTGCCAAAAGGGGTAGGATAACTCCTAATATCGTATGAGACCCCCTTTTTCCCGTCAAAGTGCAGCAACCAAACATGGAATTAACTAGAGTCGTCTGAAGTCACCTGAAGAAACTATAACAGCGAAAGTGTTGTCGATGCGGGACGTTGTGCATAAACTGATCTTGTCCCAGATATGATTGAGTGAATTCATATCTGGCGATCTAGGAGGCCAAATCAATCTCTGTAAGTGCACAGAATGTTTTTCAAACCAATCCCCCGTCCGGGCATCCAGATTTGCGTTTTCCGTGGTTTTCCTAAATCTCCCCAGAAGAATGCCTGGATGCTTCCTTCAAAAGGCCATGACCGAATTCCTTCCCGTTCCTTGTCCCCAGTTCCATCCCGCCTCTAATGACCTCGACGTCGACGAGGCGTAAAGCCATAAATAAAAAAGTCGAGCAAATCCTGTACGATTTTGACCCGTCCTGGAAAAGTCCATCGTTGTTTGGAACCTGAAGGCCATAAATGGCTGAAAATGGTCTCCAGGTAGCTGAATATAACTATTTATGGTCAATGGTCGGTTCAGTTTGACCAGAGGTCCTAGTTCGTGCCATCTAAACACAGTCCATATTAGGATGCAGTCACCACCAGCTTGCACAGTCCCATACTGACAGCCTGGGTCATTGGTTTCATGGCGTCTGCGCCACTCTCAAACCCTAAAATCAGCTCTTTCTAACTGGAATCATGACTCATTTGAGCACGTAACGTTTTTCCAGTCATCTAAAATCCAACAAATACGTTCACGATCCCAGGAGAGGCGATGCAGCCGATGACGTTTTGTTAGCAGAGGCCTTAGCATCGGTCTTCTGCTGCCATATCCAGTCTACATCAAATTTCGCTCCACTCTCCGCACACGTCGCTGGTTTGGTTCATTGTGTAGACGTGGTCGACTCATGGCATAAAATTGACATTGTGGATCGAGAACTGTTGAATTCATTGGCAATTTACGAAATGGGATGTGTCTAGGGACAACTACTATTCCGCGTTCAAATTCTGATAATTCTTGTCGTGCGAACACGTCGGAAAACCTGTCACACGACTCACGAGAGTTCAAATGAAAGCCCCAGACATTGCAGTCATATTTATACGTTTCTGCCGCAGTGCTGCTGTCATGTGGATATTTGCACCTACCTATACCATGTATTCTATCACACCAGTGTATATATCATTTGTGATTCAGATTGACTGGGTAACCCGCAGTTTACATGTGTTGTTATTTCAATTGTCATTCATTTCGTTTCTGTTTGATGACGTGAAGCTGAAACACACCCGACAACAGAGTTTCAAATAAGTCAATCAAGCAATTAATTTTATTTAATTACTAATATTTTTTGAGCTTCCTTCTTTTTACTGTCAACGTTTAGTGATTTTTTACAAGTTATTGTTACCGTTCTGTCAGTAAACAGACTCATTTGGAAGGTTTTAATTTTACTATATCAAACTGAAAAAACTATTCTTAGCATAGAACTGTACTGTGTGTTCATGTCTCCATAAGCAGAAATTTAACTGTATTACGGCAGATTTTAGATGAAATGTTCGTCCTTTTGAAAGCAATTCCATTCAATTCATGCTTCTAAAATAACGTAGATGTATTTACTCTTTTTTTCGAAATGCCGTTTATGGTTCTCCAAACTTCTACTATATGTTAAAGTGCTTTCCCCGCATGCCTTTTACCTGAAAAATGGGCTTCTAGGTTTAACAATTGTTTAGATCTGTCAGTTAAAAAAAATGTTCTTGCAAAAATCGTGAATGCGACGGCTTTTGTGAGAGTTTAAAACGGCGCCAGATGCTGCTGTCCCCATCCCGAGTGGCGGCGGCTTATTGCATCCGCCCCCGCTATTAGCAGTGTATTCAATTTACCTCAACTGAATCGTATATGAAAGCTGCGGAACAACGCACTAATGCTTCAAACGTTGTTAAAGTGCACCAATACCTATCCTCAGTGGCGTACTTAGCCGAATCTACTCAATATAATGGAGTTATTTTCAGGAACGTCATGGAATTAGTAGTAAACTTATGATACACGGTGAAAGATATACACTGAATTAGTTTAAAAAAAATATATCTGTTTATTAAATGATCAGTTTTAATTTCCCTTTTTTATAGTCAGAAATTTCCAGACTTAATACAAATGATATCTGAGCTGTCAGAGATATTCTGTGTTTAAGTGTTGCAGACCCATGGATTTACTCCATGTGCAGACCAGGTACAGGACATGGTGCAAACATCTATGGTACAGAAGGGTATTACGGTAATATCTTTGTTCAGGCAAGCAGCCAGCAGCGTGCGGTGGGGCAATAAGTGAAACCCAATTGCAAGAGAATGTGGTAGTTATCATGGAGGAAGGAAATATATGGAGGAGAAGTGACGTTGAATCGGTGAAGCAGGCTCTAAACTCTCCCGCATGGTGGCAGCAGCGGTATTGCGCTTCCCAACATTGCGATTTTCCCAGTATATCCCGAAAACTAAGCAAGATATCGAAAAATTTTATTCTTTATTTTCGATTTGTCTCGTCGTGTTACATAAGAATCGATCATTAAATTTGACTTTTGCGAAAAAAATTTTCTCAATTTCAACTCGAGAAACCTCACTTTTGATACAGTATATCTATAGAACTAGGGGAGATATCGAAAATTTTTATTCTTTATTTTTCATTTGTCTCGTCTTTTTAAATAAGAATCCATCATCAAATTTGACTTTAACCAATTGTTTCTTCTGAATTTCAACCAAAACCATTTCACATTTGGGACAGAATATCTCGAAAACTAAGCAGAATATCAAAAAAATTTATTCTTCATTTTTTATTTGTCTCATCGAGTTACATAATAATCCATCACCAGATTGCGGCGTCACGTTTATCCTAGAGTCCCCTTGAGGTGTTTGTACATATTCCCCGTGTTTGTTGGGAAGCGGTCAAGCCCCCACCACTCCGGCCATGCCCCCCACTCCTCCGCCGGCCTGCTTCACTCCCATACGTTGTAAAGGTCTCTTGCGTCGTCTCCATTTTATTCCTTCCTCCATGGTAGTTATCGTACTGCGTAAACATTCATTGTCTAGCGTTTTGTACCCAACGGGAAATAGACTCACACTGCTGTCTGTCGGTCTGCAAACGGCCTCTAACACTTAAAGGGAAACTTCAAATTCACGCAAATAATGTATTTCGCAGAAACAAAACCGAATTTCACATTCAAAACTTTCTAAAATTACAAGAAATAAAGGATGGTAAAAAAATATGAAATTTACCTCACTTTTAAAACTCATCAAGTAAAGGACAAATACATATTTTTTAAATATTTTTTACGCTAGGAAATAAAGACATGACTGGAGATCAAATAAATTGAACCATTTTTGTTACCAGGATAACTCAAAAACGTTTTCAACCAGAAACTTGAAATTTGTCCTAAATATCGACTAATAAATAATTTAATATATTTAAAACACTTATATTTAATACCCTTCTACTTTGTGAGCAAAACAAGAAAAAGTTTTTATTTTGACGTTACTTTACCGTATACTACCATAAATTTACTTACACGCAAAAACTACTTGCCAGGGTTTTTATAATTGAGTTTTGATTATTTACAGTCAGTGGTACTGCGGGTAATTTTTTAAATGAATTAATTAATCAATTTAATTCCGATGAAGCGCATGCACCGGTGCCCCTTTCTCCTTTTTTTTACCCTCCTACTCTTGCCCTTTACGAATGATAATTTTAAATTTCTTCACCGTCTTTGGTAAATTATTCATAATTTATCATAGCAATTTATTCCAATCCCTGACTCCCTTACCTACGAAAGAAAATATTTTCACACCCATAAGCCTGAAATCGAGTGGCATCTTGTGGTCCTGTTCATTTTTTCCAGCCATGCATCTCTCTTAATTCTTCCATTGATATCTTTCCACGACTCATCACCGACATATGCCTTGTACACTCTCACCACTCTCTTTACCTTTCTGCTGTTTTCCAAAGAATTCCGTTCAAGATCCTTCAAATACTGTTTCTGCAGTAATTTCCAGAGACAAATCTAGCAGCCATCCTTTGTCGCCCCTGCAACTGCTTTATTTGATACCAAAAATGTGGGTACCATTCTATATCACCACATTCAAGCAATGATCTGAACAAAATAAAATACAGCATGTTTCATTTTGATGGGATGTCGAAAACCTGAGAAGAAATTTAAGAAAATTTTTCGTTGCATGCGATTCACCTACAAACTAGTTCGGATTTTAATGCGGTTTCAGTAAATGCACATCCAGTGGTCCGGCTGGTAAAATGAGGTATGTTTTAGATTGATGTAACTTTGTAAAGCTGGTAATTAAAGGTAACGTTTTGTTGAACGCATAAAAAATTGGTCGTATTTTGATGGCAGTTTTGTTTTATTTACAGCCAATGATCCTGTAAGTATGTTTTTTAAGATACTTCGAAAAGCTAAGAATTAAAACAGAAATGTCCACAAATTAGTACCTTTCAAAAGTATGTCAGTTCTCTCAATCGAAATGTGATTTCAGCGTACAAGCGTCATCGTGTTATTAGGAGGAATGAAATTGCAGTTTGTTGATGTGTTCTTTCATGGAAAATGAATTTGTGTTCTGTGAATTAAGCGAGTGGTGTGCACACTAACAGTACACGCGAACGAACTGCTAGTTTTTAATAATAATTTTGCTTACTTCTCAGAAACTTAATTTTACATTACTTTTTCCATTAATCTACCGAATCTTCATGGGTATCCATCTTGACAGATTTAATTTGGCACCATGTATATATACGGAAGCTTTCTTCATCTTAATGTCAGCTGACACCCAAACAGTTCCGTTACATCATACACTTTACGTTACGTTGCCATGGAGTGCGCGATTCACCTCCACTTCAATTCATATCTCAACATGACAGTTAGAAGATGTTTGAAATATTGTTACTCTTGGATCATCTAGTGGTAGTTCTTTTCGTTCCAGCAGTATTATTGTATTAATGTTTCCAATTTACTTTGCGCCTGGTACCAGTGAGAAAAGAAGGTGTATATCGTCTTAATTAACTGAATAACTCCTCACACTCTAATATCCCCCGATGAAAGAAATGTTTCATCCCACAGAATATGCAAGCAAGCACGCAAGAAAGATGAAAATTACATGTTGTGTGAAGAGATGTTCGAATTTTCAAGAGATTTTAAGTTAATATTTAAACTCAATTAACTTTCCCGTTCATTATACTTGAACTGGAATGTTGGCAAGTTTTTTGGAAGTACACATTGATTAATAAGTTAGATCAAGGCTGTCCGACCAATTTTGGAGATGGACCAAAATTTCGATTGTATGTTAGCCTGCGGGCCACATAATACTTCCTTATAGTTACAAATAGGTATTAAAAAAAGATATATGCTACTCAGTTTACTTACATTCTAAAAAAAAAAAAACGTCAGTGAGAACATTGCAGAGGTTTTCGAGCTAGTATATTCTAGACCATTGTGCGGAAGTTCAACAAACTCAACTGCGATCAAGATTAATGTAAACAGCGCCATTGAATGGTTTCATACGATCCCTTAACTAATAATATTCATACTTACTTACTGTGTCTGTTAACTCTTCTCTGCCGTAAATTGATTTAGAAGTACGTTATACAAAATAATGTTCATTATATACTCATTTAATTAGCCAAATTGTTTCCTAATCCTATTCCAGATGTGTCTACACTATATGGTCAAGACACTAAGGCATATGTGCTTCAAATTTCAGTAGATAAGAACGTTTTCATGGCTTAGGATAATTGTGATTGAAACGTTATAGCAACTAGACACAAGGACCAAAAACACTAAATTTTTATTTTTTACATGTTTCACAATACTAAGCGCAACCAAATGAACTTTTTTATTTATTTCTAAATGTTTTTCGTAATAATACTTAGTCACTCAATTAACACACTAGGTCACTCTCACTATTTAGTGATTTCTCTGTAAAAGTGATTGCATATTACAGAAACAGGGATAATTTTGTTATCTCTGATAACAGTGTGCACCCTGTTATCTAAGTCGAATTCAGATAACCGGAAAATAATAATAATCATCATATGGATACTATCTATGTTCTCGACAACCAATACCTGTGATCCGTATTACATTTAATATATTCGTTAACATTGTTTTTAATTATTTTGCTTAGGGCTTTACCGTTTGTCAACGTCGAGGTCATCAGAAGCGGGAAAGGACTGGGGGCAAGGGACGAGAAGGAATTCGGTCATGATATTTTGAAGGAATCAACCCTGTATTCGCATGGAGGGATTTCGGGAAAATCGAAATCTGGATGGACGGACGAGGATTCGAACCAACGTCCTCCCTAATGCGAGACAAGAGCGTTTTGTGGCAATAGACAATTTATCAGATGTGATATTGAAACACGTGTCTGAATGTCATAATGTGGAGGATGTCGTGTAATAATTTCAATATGGCTAGTTATTAATAATATAACTTCAAATAGCCTGTACATACGCCATTGTCACCATGTATTCCGCACCGTAATGACAAAGCAAAATAATTTACAGGCGCGTCAACCGCCTTTTATTTCTATAATCTAGTCATTGCTATTGTTATAGAAACCGAAATAAGCAGTCGGAAGTAGAAGCATATGACTTGACCGAAATATCTATGAAAGGGATCTCTTCCAGTCATCAAACTGTCGCAGGGCTGTGTCAGATTTTAAACATTGCAAGGGGGTGGTAAAATTAAGCATTCATGAATGTTCTGAATCAAGGTATTTCACTGCCCAGTCATTTACCTTAAGCAACTGAACTCACTAGTAGATTCTTTTTTTTTATGTAGATACATGTGTAAAATCGTTATAACTGAGTTGATTCTATAATATTTAACGTACTTATAAATGGCTATACGTTAATAACCCGATTCTTACGATTATAACAATTTTCTGAAAATTAACATTATACATAGATGAGTATATGAGAATTATTTGACACGATGTCGACAAGGCATAATCCATAAGTAAAATAATAATAATAATAAAATTGAAGGTGAACACATTTTTTGCTTATACGGAATTTGAAAGTCTATTAATTTACAAATTCGTCTACAGAAGGTATTTAACTATGGAAGAATTTGTATTTCTCAACAGTACTTTAATATGCCGACAAAATACATTACATTTAACTAACGTATTATAATGTAGCTGCCAGAGTAGTACTTACATTAATGAAGCGACGATCTATTGACACATTGCAGACTGTAACATGTCTAGTCGCCGCTAATGCTTTCACGATTTTATAAACTATATACAATAGATTAACTGACAGCTAGAATAGTTTAGTTTTCCGATCAAGGCATTTCAATTCCACACGCTCCATCTCTGCGACTCCCACTTAAATAAATCCAGTCCTATTTCACAGTTGTATGGGCCAGCGCCTCTGTGGCGTGACAAGAATAATGCTTCCTATTGGCCAACATGAGAGCAACGTGACATGGCGTTGTAGCAATTAAAGCGGCTACAAACGACACAATTTCGGTCCCAATCTGCAGGGGCAATTCAGTAGGAGCCCCCCAGATTGCCGAGTATGTAGACAAATTGGGTGTGTTGCTCCAGATATCGGGAGATCAGCAGAGCCCGACGAACAATTCACAGATTGTCCCTGCAGACAGGGTGCAAATTGAGACGTGGGTAGCGCGATTGAAGTGATGAAAACAATTTTGGTTCAGTCGGCTTGGAGCAGGGAGCAAGTGCGTTTCGTGTCATTAGTCATGTCTGTCGTTAAAAATGTTTAAAGAGAAAGTTGTATGGACGATTATTTTCGAAATTTATAAGAATGTACCCCAATTGTGGGACAAACGGTCTTTTTTCTTCCTTGATGTAGTGTTTTAGACATTTGTAGATAGTCCAATATGTTTCAGGTATGATGTCTGAAAGCATTTGAAGTGAAATCGGCGAACTAAATTTCATATCTTCATAGGTTTATCTACTTGCCAAAAATTGTAAAGTAACGACTAATAGTTCTCTGGCGCTTATACTTTCACGCATTAGGTTATACGAGGGTTATTCAAATGAAAACCTTAAATTTGTAATAAAAAAATCGAAATTTCGCGCCGTTATCCTGTAAGTTGATAAGCGTGCTACAAGCAGCGTGCAGAATGGCCTGTAGGTGGCAGCATGGTGCAGACGCACAAATACCGTCACAGTATCAGTATAAAGATGGCTGCCCCACTTGAGACTTGCACCAGGGAAGAACAGCGTTCTGTTATTCGGTTTTTGAGTAGTGAAGGTGTGAAACCTATTGAAATTCATCGAAGAATGAAGGTTCAGTACGGTGATGCATGTTTGTCACAGCAGCAAGTCTACGAATGGAGTAGGAAGTTCGCAAATGGTGTGACTTCAGTGGAAGATGCTCCTCGTCCAGGTCAGGCACAACGAGTTGTGACTCCACAGAACATTGCAGCAGTTGAAGCCACAGTGATGGAAAACCGCCGAGTGACACTGAATGACATTGGAGCATGTTTAAAGATTAGTCATGGTTCAGCACACCACATGCTGTGCTCCAGTTTTACAAAGTGTCTGCAAGATGGGTGCCACGGCAGCTGACTCCTGAAATGAGAGAACGACGTGTTGATGCTTGTGAAGAACTTCTTCGGCGCTTTGAACGAGAAGGTGATGGCGTCCTTGCAAAAATCGTTACTGGGGACGAAACCTGGGTTCACTTCCACCAACCGGAAACGAAGAGAGCGAGCAAGGAATGGCGTCATTCCTCATCACCAGAACCAAAGAAGTTTCGAACAGAACCATCAGCAGGGAAGGTTATGCTGACTCTCTTTTGGGACGAAAAAAGCGTCATTTTGGAGAATTACATGCCTAGAGGGACCACTGTCACCAGTGCATCATACATAGATCTCCTAAAAAATCATCTTCGGCCTGCAATCAAATCAAAGCGACGTGGATTGCTGTCATCAGGTGTCCTTTTGCAACATGACAATGCAAGGCCCCACACTGCCCGTACAACAGTTGCATCAATCACAGACCTGCATTTTGAGTGTCTTCCTCATCCACCATACTCACCAGACCTTGCCCCAAGTGATTTCCATATGTCTGGACCATTCAAAGAAGCAATGGGAGGAAAGAAGTTCCGTTCTGATGAAGAGATATGCCACGCGGTGCATGAGTGGTTGCGCGGACTACCAAACGAATTTTTTTTGTAAAGGAATTTATGCACTTTGTAAGCGCTGGAGGACTTGCATTGAGCGTGGGGGAGATTATGTTGGAAAGTGATACAGCTTTGTACCAATTCTGCACAGTTAATAATATTTAAAAAAATATTTAAGGTTTTCATTTGACTCACCCTCGTGTATATACAGGGCGTTCGCCGGAAAACGCTACCCTCCCAGTCTGTTGCCGTCGGCAACTTGCTCGGTCAGTCGTGCCAGCAGTTTCCGCCACACGGCACCGTGAATCACCGCACTGTTTAACACCTCCGCTGCCCCAACAGTGCAGTGCAGTGACCCTTACATTGTTAAGAACGGTTTCTTTGCATTGTAGATAGTTTGTGACTTCAGTCTCTTATTAATCAGTGTTGTCAATAAACGTTTCTTTGCTGTTTGGCTGGTTTGGGGCTTCATACTCTTATTAATCTGTACCGTGTTTGAGTGTGAGTAAAATTATGGTACGTTACAGTTTGCAACAAAGAATATTTATCTACGATACATATGTGAAGAAGAAGTCGTTTAAAAAGTGTCGCAGTAAATTTCGTCGCGAATTTCCTGGCGCTTTACTGCCAGCTAAATCAACAATTCTGCGTCTGATTAAAAAAGAAAGAGAAACGGGTTCATTTTTTAACAAAAAGAGACTGTCGGTCAACCGTATTCTCACAGAGGAGAAAATTGACGATATCGCTTTTCGACTAGAACAGTCACCCAAAAAATCATTAAATCAGTTAGGGCAGCGTGTGTCTCGAAATATGTTCAGAAGATGTGAAATGTGTATTACACAAGAGGGTCAACACTTCCAGCATCTTTTATAAGGTAAGCTAATGAATTACGTCACATTTAAATGCTTAGCACATACAAGTTTATGAAGCGTAATTATTATGAAATAGTCCGCGGCCGACGCTCGAACAATGCCGGAAACTGAGCGCTCGCTCGCCGGGAGCAGTTTCTTCCTTGTAGCGCTAACAGTGGGTTGCGTTTCCCGGCGAACGCCCTGTATATAAATATAAGGGATCACCAAACGCAGTATTTCTGCAAAACTTTCAGAATCTACTTTAAGAAAATTTCTAAAAATCTGGCTTAAGCTTCTCAAAATGTTCATTTAAAATAACTTTTTTCTTAATAAAATCCATGTCTTCAGCCAGTATCTATCTTATTTCTCTCTCAGTACAAACTGTAGTACAGGTTATTGTTAAAACGATGATTACGTTTTGTTGCTTTGACATAAAATGAGCCATTGTTAAGCGCTTGCAGCTAGCAGTCATGCGATCACAATGTAATTGGGAGCGAAATTGTGATGTTTGAAAGGAAGCCTCATAGATTGCCGTGCAGAATGCCCCTGCAAATTGGGAGCAAAATTGGCTCGTGGGTAGCCGCCTTTAGGATTACGGGGTGTGTGTGTGAATTTAGAGCTACAGCATCGTGGTTGGAGTTTAGGTATTTATTGACGATCATTTTTGCGATATAACACGTAATAACTGTTATATTTGTTAGGAACCTAAAAAAGGGGAAATATTCGAAAAAACTGCAACTTCTTCAATAAAAGTATTTAAATACTAAATAAACCTGTTTCCGTATAAATAAGCTACGATTTTTAGTTGACAACGTGAAGTAAACAAGAAGATTATTTTTTAAACGCTTCTCTGGAAAGAAACCGAGTAATATTGCATTAATTTATAAGAAGATTATTGTTTGTGAGGAACTTAAATCGCAAAAGAAGTGACTGTACACCTAATATTAAACCAAAATTTAACCCGCTAGTGTGGCTGCTGGCATTAAAGCGCCACCACACGAAATCTGGGAGGTTTTTATGTGGTTTCTTGCAATCACCCTGGCCAATACTTTGGTCCTTATTACAAACTTCCTGTTAATAATGCGGTAGTTACATAATAGCATGTAGACACCATTTAATTGTGTGGATGTTTTACCCAAAAAAATTAATATATATCATGGACTAAATCACCTACGAAATCATGGAATTTTGTGCATTGTTATTCAGTAATTGTTTCTATAACACCTCTAATGAAAATACGCCGAACGTGGCCGTTTCAATGAGTTTGAGGGCAATTAAAAAAATTATTTCAATTAATTTGCTATGATATAAAACTGACGATCTGCACTGAACGACACTGGCGCGCTTTAAAATAGCCCTTTCCTAGAGTTGTCTATCACACTGGTAAAAATATCCAAGATGCGTAAAAACGATATTTAATCAGAGAGATTTACACTTTTTCCCGTTTACTGTATTCCATCGTTTTGAAGTTTTTCATTAACACATTTAGTTGCAAGTAATAAGTTACTGATTGTTATAAATTTTTATTTTTGTTAACTATTCACAGATTTCAACTTGTTTAAAGTTTCTGAATCGTCTACAACCGTTTTTAAAGGGCCACTAATCTGGCTATTTAACTGCAGTTGTGCATCCACGTCACATCACAAAACTCTTGTGCTGGATTGTTTTATAAAGTTGTAATATTGGAAAATTATAAATCCTAAACCTGCAGAATGTTACCACAAACAGATTGCTCTGTTAGTGCTGTGTAAAAATATTTACGGAAAGGATAGTTATTGCAAGTGCTTTCCTACAGTTAAGTCATTATTTTAACAAAAATAGGTACAATAACGACAATTATTTCAATTAATACATACTGGGATATTATTGAACGATTACGAAATATTACCCTCAGATAATTGGGATGCAAATGTAAAGTCTCAGGAAATTTAACTGCTTTGGCTTCCCTGTCTAAACAGTCGGCAAAGAAGTGAGTATATAAAAATGTCTTCCACCTCAAGGTCTCAACCGACTAACATGTTTTATCATTAATCACACACTTACTTTTGTATTGTGTTCCATCTTCCTTTCTAATTATTTCTCATTTCTGTCAAAAAAACATGCGGTTGTGACAGAGCCTACCAAACATCATGTCTCCTTTCCTAAGGGTGAGAGTTTAGCGCAAGTATTTTAATTTTAGCGACATTTGACTACCAGATTTTATCGGATTTTCGCATACTACCGTTCTAGTTTTTACTCTTGTCCATGATATCGAGGCGTCCAACACGAAACCTTGGCTTGTAATAAATAGATTTATTTGAAAGTCAAAGAGAGTTCGCGACGTAATTAGATTTTGTACACAGTATGGGCAAGTCCTGTATCAATAAATAAAGTTTGAGACCAAAAAAGGGAAGTTTCAGTAATCAGGTCTGAAAGGTTGGAAATCTCCATATTGCTTCTGAACCTCTGCAACAAAAAGATACTCGACTTTCGTGTCTCGATATATAGGGCTATTGAATGAAGATGAATTGTTGTCGTATCAAAATTCACACTACTGTTTAGAATCTTTACATTTTCTGTCCTTTATGACATATGTTATTTCATATGAGTAACAGTAAGTGGTAAACCGATCTTGTCGGGACACAATTATCGTTGGGATCCCGGCTTCGATTATTCTTTCATCCATCTGGAATTCCTATGGTTTCCAAAAATCATTCCATGTGAGTGATCGTACGGTTCTTTCATAAAGCCCATATCCTATTTCCGTCCTGTTCATTTCGACGCTCCTATGCTATCTCCATTCTACTTGCTATCGCTACTTTGATATGACTAATTCTTTTGAGGAAAAATAGTAAAGAAAGTTCTTGAACCTGTTTTCAAAATTATAAGATGATTTTTTATTTTTTTGTTTTACAAACTTAAACCTTTAATTTACACCCTTATCTGAAAGTAAGACAATAGAATTTATAGTTTCCAATGGCTCATTAACGGGAGGATGTAATGATGATGCGACATTCGGAATTTTATTTTAAACAGTTTCATGAAGCATTTTAGATTATTTAGGTTTTCATGATTATAATTCTATATTTATTCAATCGTCTATTATTTTGGAGAAGGGAAGGGAGTGTCTGATAATTTACAAGGGAACAATGTTCGTACCTATGTTCGGATTAACCTCGTTTGACTACTGAAAAAAGTTATTTTTTCCACCTTGCGCCGGTAACATTAAAATTCATTTTATGAAAGCTGACGTTGCATACTAAGTTATTAATTTCTTTATTTCGTAGAATATTACATCAGGGTAGCTTGTGAGAGACTGCTTTGTTTTTGCAGCGCTCTCAATGGAGAGTACCGCTATCCTTCCCCTCTGATAAACAACTGAAGGGGGATTACTTCAGAAGTTTGCCGCGTGCTGCGCTGTTGGACGCCTCGAAAAAAGAAGATCTTATTAGGGAAAATAAAACTTTATTTGAGTAGGTCTGGTCTTAGGCATATGTTTAGCTCAGAGTGGAGAGTAGCGGGTGAGACACAGTTGCAAAGAGAGTCTGTTGTAGTCACTGAAGGAAAGTTATTTGTATGCAGCGCGTGGTACATTTGCAGCCAACTGGACTGTTTTCTTCAAGTTTACAGTCGAGACGGTGGCCGCCCCAACTGGTCACTATATACTCGTCTTGCGGAGAACGTTGACTCAATGAAAATAGTTCGGTGGTGTGTAAACAATGTACCTTGATAACGAATATGTGGTGCAAATTTGGTTATTTCCTTGGATACGATATAGACGCTACCGGATTCAAGAGATATAGAGAGAAAGATTTCTTTAACACTCTGATGCGTCAGTTTTAAAGGGATGTCATAATCTTCATTTAACGAGCTTCTTAGCGCAGTAGAACAAGAATTATGTAAAGAAACCACGAAGATGTGAAACACCATTTCTCCAGAAGAAAGACTAATTACTGATAAAAAAAATTCTTCTCGGGTATTCTGCCGTCGCAGTGGTAGCTTCTCTATGACATCTCACTTGATGAAGGCAGCGGAGGTTGCTGCCGAAACGTTGTGGACAGAAGAACTTCCTACAGAATACCCGGGAAGAATTTTTGCTAACCATACGCCGGGAAAAACTTAATTTTCACTAATTACTGATGTTAGGTAAGAAGCAATAATTTTATTTACTGTTTTTTACCATTATTTATTATGTTGTTCATCATGTGAAATTAAAAAAAGTAGTTATTGCTTAATTAGTCGTTTCTGAAAATTCTATTTTAACATTTTGTTATTTTGACATGTAGCTCATCGCGTTTCGACGTCGTTTTACTGGCAAAAGCTGCAGTTAGCTGTACTCTCTGAAAATAACATTAGTTATTTGCATTCTTTGTGGATTAAGAGTTCACTACAGTACAAATATTATGCTAGAGGTTTCGCTTATCATGCCATGCGGAGTAAAATGTGTGTCAGAACTCTGCGGCTGTACTGTCACCATGGAATGGTATTTCGAGTCGACCACCGCGCCGCCACTCAGCCGTGCGGGAGGTAGAAAACAGACGGATCGGTTTTTGTCAAGTCGGCCGTCGCACCGATTTCACTTGGCAAGGAAATCATGCTTCAATTCAATCTCCTAGCTGCGGCGCGTCGTGTCGGGAGTCTTGTGTTTTGTTCACTTGAATTACTTGGATGATGCATCGATTCGACGGCCGTCTCGCAGGTCGACACAACAAAAATGGTTCCGTCTGTTTTCTACTGTCAAAGTGCTCCTAAGTATTCGACGAGACAAACAAGAGTTAAAGAAATGCCTATTGATACATTTCAAGTATGCCAGTTTGGCACAACCAGTAATTTACTGTAGTTCTCGAGATCTATTTGCATACTGACGAAGATGATTTTTTTTACTATAAAAACGTCTGTGACAAAGTATTTCATCATCAGTGTTTTGCCCTAAGGCATGCTTTCACAAGGATACTCTCCATGCTTTTCTGTCTCCTGCCCTTCTCTTCATGTCCATGTAGTTGTCGTTTCTTTTGATGTTATCAGTAATTTTGCACCACCTTCTTCCTCTCTCTCTTCCCACAAATTAGTCCTTCCAAGACGCCTTTTAGCAAGCACTCCCTTCTCAGCAAGTGTCCCATACAGCTCTTCTTTCTTTCTTTTATGACTTGGAGTAGTTTTCTCCCTTCACCAATCCTTTCCAAAACTTCAACATTACTCACTTTATACATACAGATTATCCTCTCCATTCTCTTCCACATCTACATCTCAAGCGCTTCTAACCGTTTTTCATCTTCTTGCTTCAGTGTGTTAACGTCTCTGCCCAATGAAGAGCCACACCCTATACAAAACATTTGTCAAGTCTTTTCCTGAGCTCTTTGTCTACTTTTCCAGTTAATAGTCGCCTTTTCCTATTAAACGCTTCCTTCTCTACGGCAATGCGAGTTTTCACCTCTTGGTGGCATCTCAAGTCTTGTGTACTTCCAACAGCTAGTCCTCTCTTAATATTTATTAGTTTTTTTCCTTTGAAAAATCCATACTCTTAGTTTTTGCTGTATTGATTTCATCCTAAACTCTTCCCAAAGTTCATTTAGATTATTCAGCATTTTTTTTAGAGTTTATTCGCTTTCTGCCAACTATACCAAATCAGTGACGAATCGTATACACACTATTCTCTTGCCACCAATCCGCACTCCTCTTTTTCCATCTAGGAATTTTCTGATAATTTCTTCTAGGTATAAATTGAATAATACTGGGTAAAGGTAACATCCTTGCCTTACGCCTCTCCCAATGCTGCTTTCTCCCGACACATTTCCAATATTTATTCTTATTTTCTGTTGTAAATATAGGTTCTGTACTAACCTTCTCTCCCTCCAATCTACTCCTTTCTTCTTCAAAATATCGATCAGCTTTTTCCAGTGCATAGATATCAAAATTGCAGTAAATGATTTAAACTTACAGTCAGTAAGAAATATTTATTCTCACATGCTGCCCGTTATGGAAAAGAATGCAGATTCTTTTTTATGTAGTCAGAGACAGCATACGGTTCATTAAAGTGTCATAAACTCCATTTGCAATTGAAAAATGTTTTTTTTTTTAACTTGATAACCATTTATACCGCGAAATTATTAAGATTTGCAGCACGTATGTTTTTCGCAGAAGCTATGTGTAATAAACGTATAAAGAAACGAAAATATGACTATTTTCTTTCTTCGTAGTTTCGAACAGCGATTACTCAGTTTCCAAACAGGCTCTCTAACCCACTAGGCTGCCAAGATAGAAAAAAAGCAACTAAGAAAATAATATTTTTAACAATAGTTTAGACTTTGGAGCATACTGTTGGACTAATCAGGTTTGGGAATGATAATAATCAATGTAAAAACGGAAGAGAAGAACAACTAGGTGAGAAAATCGCTGAACAGAAACAGGTGACATTTGTAATTTGAACTACGGCTAAATGAGCTGTAGAAAACGTAGAAAACTTATTTGTATAAATAAATCATAGTATAACACGGTTAGGGAAGAAGGAAGAGTTTCTTCCGATGTTTGAGTTTCCGCTTAGTTCAAAAGATCAAAGATGATTCCTAATTTCACCCTCTTATTTCTTAAACTGAAAATATTATGTTTAAAACAGATTTAACGTTCAATGCCCTGAATGGCCATGCGTATGGCGGCGTCAAGGTAAGTAGAGATCACAGGTATTTCGTCCGGTAAATTGCTATCTCCTAAATGAACTACCCTGCATGTTGGGTATAAAACATGTTGCTGACTTTGCTCATTTAGCTGGCGCTGAAACAGGAGTCTGGTGAGGGGGTATTATTTCAACTAAATTAACTTCCCAAAAATGAAGAAGAATCTAAAGGCCGTAAAAAATGTGCGGAAAATCTTCTCTGTGGCTTAAAACTTTTTGGCGCCAACGCGGTTGATCTGTGGAGATACAGCATATTCTGGCCTCGGAGAAATGGCAAATTTCAAACCACTTAGAAGATTTATCTAAATCAGAAAGAGAATTCAATGGTATATTTACTGTTCTTAAGACTCATGTCAGCTACTGTAACTATAAAATAACTTGGTTTCTAAAACATTGTTTTCAGATTTTGTATACATTTTCACCTACAACACTGATATTATACGATACTAATATAGATGCCATGAATAAAATGTAAACAAAAAAATACATTTCTAGTTGAAAATATAACGCCGACGCAAATGTTTCATTTATTTATTTTGCATCGTACGCGTTTCACCTCTCATCGAGGCATCACCAGCGACGAATTATTTACATTTGTTACTATGGTTTGCAGCTGCGCATCTCCGTTTTCATATACAACGCATGTTTTGCCTGTATCATATTTACAATATTGTTTTTTTATCATCGTTCAGTCGTCTGTTAGCGTCAGCTGGTTTAAAGTAACTGTGGAAACATGGCCTGCAACAACATTGCAAAAAAATTCATATTTCACGAAAATTTCTCAATTACTAATCAAATTATGGTGATTACAGAAAATTACTCTTTGAACAACAATATGAAAATCGCTATTGCCATTAAGTGCATGCCAATTACAGCTCTAATTTAGGCAGATAAAGTTTTCGTGGAAGTGCTTCAGCAAACTGAATCAAGAAATAAATACTAAAAAAGAAATTGGGCTAAAATGCGATAATGATCACGCGTTATGAGCCAATTATTTGTGTTGTCTTTTCCTTTAAAAAAGTAGAAAGAAGTTCAATAGACAGAAATGCATCGTTTCTGGATGCCATCTGCATCCATGCATTACTTTAGGGCTAAATCTAATATCTAGTTACGTTCTCTAAAATTTATAATGAGGTTAATGTCCATTTCACTAACTTCCTTTTTCTTTCAATTCCCTGGTTTCACAATCGAAATGGATGTACCTGTAAAGTATGTAATTTGTCTCGTTTCGTTGACTTTTTCTCAAAAGGTCGGATCAATACTTTTCATTATACAACCAGAAATATGAATGTTTGTAATTAAACATAACGACTGTGCTTTATCTTTTTCCTTGCTTCTTTCCCCAATTATTTTATAAGTGGCGCAAAGCATATCAAAAACGAGCGCTTTCTTCCTAAAATCTTTCCAGCTTCGTTAATTTATTTCCATAGTTGGCGCAATAAAGTCAGTTATTCTGCTATATTGTATTTTACGTTACATAGAATATTCCTGGTTTCAATTCAACTGTGGTTGCTATTCCGTTCTTAGGTGCCATTACACATCCGTTACATTTAAACACAATATGTAAATAATTGCATGGTTTGAAAGCAGTTAAGTATTATAAATTACATAATTGTCTAAGTTGTATATCAATTCCAAGCGCTCCTGCACAAACTAACCGAATTTGTAAGTGGGAGCCTTTGCCATGTCACTAACTGATGTTCGGTAACACAGTACTTAGCGATAATGCAAATAAACGTATATTTACTGTCTCATGGTCGTTCGTTACATTTATAGGAGCCGTCACAATTAATCAGTGGATGGTCTCGTAAATCGATTAGAGCACTTAAGCAGGCCTATGGTGATGCCATACATTATTAGCTGCTATGGACCTACATCCAACTTATGATGTTATTACTGCTCATGGCAAACGATGTCGACTAATTGATTCAACTACCGCCTTGTGTTCTCACAACTAATAATTACGTTTCAGATTGAAATTAAAAGGATTCATAAATCCATGTCATTAATTTATTCATATTTTACAGTTTAACCTTGTTTCCACTCCATTTCATACACGATAAGTATGTAATGTTTAAATGCCAAAACGATTTATCTGAAACGTAAATTTTTGGGATGAAACGAGGATACATGGACAGGAAACATGTGCAAGTGGTAAAAATATGGAGAACGTAATGACATCGAACTATGCGATCTTAATAATTAACATATTGCATGTAACCAGAAATAATAAATCAATATACATGAGGTTCAGTGTTTTATTTTTATATATGCAGTTCCATGATAATAATTTTTATTTCCGCTCTTATCGTCCATGCCATTTTACTGAAATTTGAGGAAAATTCGGGGTCCGGTTCCGCGTTCAAATCGCGGGGAGGCCAGGGATTTTTAAGAAGTGTGTTTAATAAAATGAGCTATGCCAGGACGTTCGGCGGTTCGGCTTTCACCTTAAACTGTAGTTACTGACACAACATAGGCGGAATGCCGGGCAATCAAAATTCTGTCACTAGGTCGCAAGACGACACGAAGTTAGTATCATAGCACATATAAGTTAACGGATTTTGATACCTTTGCACATATTCATCCCCCCCCCCTCCTCCCCGCACTGCCTCCAAGTAAGAGATGCCTACACAACAGTGAAACTAGACACTACGAGCTTTAGGTAATGAAATCCGGTTGGAAGAGTAGCTATTTAACTGTAGAATCAGTTATATTCATCGTCGGTAACCTTGGATCAGGTGGTAAAACGTCGGAACAAGAATTATACCTTCGAAGAACATCTTTAAATTCCAAGGGCTGATGCTTTTCCAACTGAGTACTACAAAAATTATATTGCTAATTTAACTTAACGTGAGTCTTCCAGGTCTGGAATTTTTTTTTACTGTCAATAGTATGAGGCATTTCATTCATAGATTGTCAAGTAACATTTTTCGAAATAACTTCTTTGCTATGAAGAAAATTTCATTGAAAATATTCATGCGTAGTGCGCTAAACCTTGAAAATAGACGTTTTATGATCTATATATTTATAACATGATGAACCCGCAAGTAAAAGGCAACAATTTATTTCTAATATTTGATTCAAGGAATGAGCAAACCGATCTAACCACATACGATCCCGAATTTCGTGGGTTCCAATATTACGCACATTTTGACTGTGAAAATCATATAACCGAAGTATACAACCGTATTTCTACCTTATGACATATACTTCTTCAGTATGAAACTTCTATGCTTCCCATGCAGGTATGGTAGATATCACCCACGTACTTCTGATCGAAGCCGATACACATATTACAATGATTCCAAATCATTCCCATGTCTATGTATACAAAAAACTGACTGTCCGTTTCATGTACAATTCTTTTCCTTTTACCCAGAAGTATTCATAATTCTACTTGTAAATTTCTGGTAAAGGGGGAACGCTACGCAGTTTTGCATATATTTCCCAGTAATTATTACTGCAATGAGATATAAAATCCCGCAGTTTTTCTTATCAGTTTTTATTACCAGTACATTTTCACTGTTGGCTGTTCTTATTAATTACTGATAGTTGATTCAAAAAATTTAAATTTCTTTTGGAGGTAATATGATTATTTTAGGTCAAAATGTTTGATATCCTCTACCAGCTAACTTAATTCCCTTTGACGAGTGCATTTTATTATATTATCATGGAATTAGCTTAACTGAAATTTAAATAATGTTTTTCATTATCTGTCACTTTGAAAAATTATTGTTACATTTTTTCATTATTCCGATCGCCCTACTTCCTAAATTTACATTATCGTAACATTCCTGGTATTGAAAATCCACCTCATTGCAGAAACAAAGCGAAGTAGCTCCTTTTTGTCTTTGTTTCACCTGTGAGTGTTCACAGTTCCCCGCAAATCAGCTCATTAGCTGTAGCAGCTCTTTGATGTTATGCAGTTACCTCCCGGTTTCATCAGCCTTCATATTTCCATCTTTATTTACGTAATTTTTATTCCTCAGTTCTCTTGGCTTTACTGTGAAACGCCTAAACTTTGTGAACAGCTCGCATTTCTTTGCTTCATTTAGTTCGAGATGCCTCTTTTTGATGTCCTTAACGTGTTCACAAGTCACTCAGTTATGTTATAATAGAAGTCTGCGTAAGCATTCATATCTTTACTTTTTCAATAGTTTTGGATTTTGTTGCACGCTTTATTTAGATCTGTTGTTTTGCCGATATTGTTTGAAACATTGGATAATTCTGCTTACCTTCCAGTCTTCAAATGTTTATATCTTCAGCGTAATATTCTTTTATAAACTCTGTGCTTCTTTGCACTTCCTCCTCAGACCCTTACCAAAAACGATTTGATATGCCATCTTTAAAAAAGTAATTAGTTAGAGAGCTACCATTAATGACAATAGATAGCCATATCTACAGAGGAAAATCGCCGTTTTCTCGTTGAGACTACTTCAATCTTGTTCAAAGCTTCATCTTGATAAATGTACATGAAGTAAAGCATTATCTTACCTCAAATTCACAAGAAACAACACAAAGTGGATGGACATAAAGTGCATTCAACACAAACTTTGAATTAAATCCTTAAATTACGACTGCTGCAATAAACTTCTTGTAAGTAGTACCTATGCGTGAGCAGCGGTCAGTCTGAGCTATCTAGCTGCAAGAAATGCAGTTAATCACTTTAAATAACTCAGAATATCAATGTCAGCTTCATGTTAGGTATGTGATTTTAAGCCAAGTGGTTTTTTTTTTTTTTTTCGTCTCGTTGACGCTGAGTTCATTAGAGGCGGGATGGGACTGGGTCAAGGAACGGGAAGGAATTCGGCCACTAAATTTTTGAAGGAAGCATCCCGGCATTCGTCTGGAGTGATTTGGGGAAATCATGGAAAACCCAAATCTGGATGCCCGGACGGGGATTCGAACCCGCGTCCTTCCGAATGCGAGGCCAGAAGGTTAACCGTTCACCCACCACTCTCGGTTAAGTGTTTTCAACTTTTAGTAGTCTTTCCACTCTCTGTGCAGCGGAAGTCTCCTACTAACTAGTTATTAGTAGGATTTCTCTGGGACTCTGTTCCATTTAACGTCCGGAATTCCTACCCCTCCCCCTCCAAACCGACACAGCCGCAACGCTTGGCAACGTTGCAAAATCAGCGTCCGGTCATCGGCAAGTGGCCTTCGGCCTTAGTAATATAGTTTTCCCTGGTCGTCCGAGGTTAGTTTCTGATGGACGAAATCAGAACGATCCAATCAATTGGTTCACTTAAATGGCTCCATTAATTGGCCCACATACTTGAACCAATTAAATAATCTAATTAAATGACCCCGTTGATTCAATCAAACCAAGCGGGGCGGTGTAACGGTTAGCGTTCTCACCTCGCATTCGGGAGGACGGCGGTTCGAATCCCCGTCCGGGCATCCAGATTTGGGTTTTCCATGGTTTCCCCAAATCACTCCAGGCAAATGCCGGGATGCTTCCTTCAAAAGGCCATGGCCGAATTCCTTCCCATTCCTTGCCCCCATCCTTGCCCCCCATCCTTTCCCGTCTCTAAAGACCTGGATGTTAAAAAGAGACGTAAAGCAGTTACAAAAAAAAAAAAAAAAAAAAAAAAAAAGATTCAATCAATTAAATGCTTCCGTTATATGATCCAGTTATATGACCTAGTTAAATGATCCAAATAATTAATAGAAATATTGAGTGGCCCATTAATTGACCTAATTTAACATTCTAATTATATGACAAAATTATTTTACCAGAATATTTGACCTACTTATTTGACTTAAATACGAAGTAAATATTTAAATGATTCAGTCGGTTGATCCATTTATGAAGTCACTAAATGTTATTTCACGCTATGAACTATGTTCTTATTATCATTTTACCATCGCCTGATGGAGATCTGTGCTGGCACAAATGCCACATATCTACACGAATCTCGTTATCGCAGGTGTGTTAAGCAAACACTCCACAAGTCTGCTGAAATCGATAGTGAAATACTTTCATGGTCGTACGTTTTAAATGGAAGTGATACGAAACGTTTAACTGTCAATTTGTCTTCCAAACACGCACCTGTGTTAGCACTAACAACGTAG
This sequence comes from Vandiemenella viatica, assembly GCA_031002005.1. Taxonomy (NCBI): domain Eukaryota; kingdom Metazoa; phylum Arthropoda; class Insecta; order Orthoptera; family Morabidae; genus Vandiemenella; species Vandiemenella viatica. Next base: position 144,336,543 of record JARYHS010011408.1, read on the forward strand.
ATACAATAAAATGTTTGCAGAGAGGAAATGTTTGATTCAGCTGGCGAATACAGTACATGTCTTTAATAGTAGTACTGATTGCAGACGATTATTGGTTATAATACAGTTTCATCGAAAACCGTATGGGTTTTCAGCAACGCTATTCCCACTAGTGCCGTGTTTTGCGGTGAATCATCATAGACGAATAAGTTAAACCCCAAGAATCGCCGTTAAAGTTTAAAGTACTTGAATTTCTGTGCCACACACAGAACAAAAATTACAAGTCGCTGTCAGTTGAACAAGGGGTGATAAATTCTCTGAATTTTCGTCACACTGATGAGAGGCTAAACCTTCCGTATGATACATAATTCGTCTCTGTATCAACCTGTGGGTTTCCCTTTGACCGTTTTCGTCCTCCTTGATTAACTATGCGATAACTGATTTTTTGTTTTGTTTTTGATAATCATGACGAGGGACCATGGTTTATTTTCTTGATCTGATCGTATCTAGCAAGATTAAGCCATCACCCGAAATTTTCGCCCATCGAAAGGTAATGTCTCATAAAAACTACCTTGCTACTCAGCAGCTGGCCTCGCCTCGGGATTAGCCGAACGGAAGAATTATCCGCCGCTACAGTAAACGACGGTGCGGACTCTGGCACTCTCGGCCATCCACGGGGAGCTACGTGGCGACAGACATTACGAGAGCTCCAGACAGGCGATCCTTCACCTAATGTTCCAGTAATCCTTCCCGGAGCGTCCTCTGTCCGATAAATAATTTACCACTAAATAGTAAATAACAACTTCCTTGAGAGTTGATTATACACGATGATCGGTATCACGCATGGTTCTTTTTTTTTTTTAACTGCTTAAAGGTCCGCGCTCACTACGGCGGGCCGCATCGCGTCGCGTCGCATCGCAGAAATGCGTCTGCAATCGCTTACATTGATTCTAATGGGGTAACGCACACCAGAGGCGGGTCGAGTCGGGGCGGGGCGGGCCGCGTCGCGTTGCACTGCCGGATCGCTTGGCCAGGCGTATTTTTCAGCCTGTGCGCCTCGATGCGCTCAGTCGCGACCAGGTTTGCGATAGGAGCTCCATCAACAGTGACTGACTGTTGTAACTTTTGTGTTCCTATTTCTGTGAATTAACTACATTACTTCAACAAAATTAGCTGCAAATTTGCACGCAGGATGGTGGATGATTTCTGAAAAAAAAAGTAATTACAATCTGAAAATTTAATTACTTTATGAAATTTAATAAAGATTAAAAATTATAATATTTCTAGTTCATGCTCACTTGTTCTTTGCTTGTATGTTTTAACTTAAACTATTCAAACGTAATGGATAAAGAGCACTGCATCTCATTAGTAATGACATTCAAAGAGTTTTATGATTTACAAGACGCAAAATATTATAACAAAAAAAAAAAAAATTTGGGAGGAAATTTGGGAGGAAGTAGGAAACTAGTTAAAACAACCAGATATAATGTCATGTTTCGTATTTTTTCTTTATTTTACGTGTGTATTAAAATTTTCTATCACTTTCTTCGAATGCCGCTTCTAAAGCTTCGTGTTACCAACTAACCTAATTGTTTAAAAATATTTTGTGAAATTATTCCAAATCTTAATGATTTCTGATGTAACCTAGAAACTTGTGTAAGTCAAGTATTGAAATTTCTATGTTGTCATTTTCGCTCTTACCTACTGCAACCCAATTCAAATATCGTTAATCAAAAGGTTATGAATGCAGCACGTGGCTAGTATTACTTTATTTATCTTATTAGGTAACACCGACATTCTTCTTTCACAGATTTGAAACCTTCTACTTATAACACCAAAGCAGTTATCGATCACCCTCCATAGTTTATTGAGCCTGTAATTGAAAGTTCGTTTCTCTTCATTTCATTTTATCTGATATTCTGAAATAGGCCTCATATCGAAAGGGGAAAAGCTTCATTTACTACTATTACATACTGCATTTTATCTCACTTGTCAACGTGAAAATTCAGTTTTCCTGCAGCCATTGCCTCACCTAAATTGTTGTGGCTAAAGATTTTGCCGTCTTAATTTTTTTCCCAATCCTCCGGCGACCTAAATACAACTGCAACTGCTATTAAAAACATACATTTTTCTGCATTAAAAATAAAGAGAACCGCAATTCGGTAGAACTGTTGTAACATGTTTGCCACCTAATGTGCCAAAGAAATGCGGAAAATTCCTTTTTAAATTAAACCCATTGCCTTTTCTGCTTAATTTTCTTCAATGAATATATAAAAATAAGAGCCCTTTGTCTGATGTGTCCATTTGCTGTGCAGAAGCGGCTGAATAATCGTCGAGAACCGAAGGCGGTGACAAAAGAAATGCGACTCGCTGCGTCCAGATGTGCGTTGCAGCATTTTCGCTCAATGCGATGCGATGCGGCCTGCTGTAGTGTGCGCGTACCTTAACAGCGAGGTCTTTAGAGACGGGAAAGGATGTGGGTCAAGGTATGGGAAGGCATTCGCCCATGGCCTTTTGAAGGAAGCCTCCCGGCATTTGCCTGGAGTGATTTGGGAAACCATGGAAAACCCAAATCTGGATGCCTGGACGGGGATTCGAACCGGCGTCCTCCGGAATGCGAGGCCAGAACGCTATCCGTTACACCACCACTCTCGGTCACGCATGGTCTGGAATGGTTGAGAAGCAGTTATGACAAGAGACGTCCCGGTATTAGCCCCTCAAACTGAGATATCTGGATCTATGTACGCAGGCTTCCTCTTGGTGAGAAAATATGATCAGACGATGTGATTTCACTGTGTTGGGGTCTCGAAGACTGAGAACCTACTCCTGGCCTGCGGGCGCTTGCTGTTTTCCCAGTTGCGCCCACCTCAACTGGTTTCAAGGTCGTGGATTGAAAAGACACAATGGAACGGGAAGTCGGCGGCTGCCGCTGAAATCAAAACAGTGATGCTAAACTTTAAATTGTACAAAAATGTTATCGTTGTCTTCATGCGGTTCCTGCCTATGTTTGTTTACGTGAGATCATATTACTAGTTTAACTTCGTGTTTAAAATAAAATCGATATAAATTAAATGCAGTAATATGCAGTATAAACTGATTCACAGGTATATCTTCACTATTTCAGACTTTTTTTTATGAATTTGCATGATACATTAGTGTAGTCAATAAGATTGCGTTACACACCATCTTCATTAAATTCGTCACTATAATTAACAGTCAATTATAGCTACTGTCTCTGAATGGATATGGGAAAAAATTATTGTTTTTCAATGTGTTTTCAATATAAGGATGAGGTAATAATCGTTAATAAATCAAAGGACTTTGTAACAAAATTATTATTTACTTCAGAAGTAAATTCATAATATAAATATTTTCACAGAGATCGACTTACAATTATAAAATGTTTTCATTTAGAACATTTTAAATTTTTAATAACTTATGCTAAATTCAGAATTTATTCAATGTTCTCTTCACATTGTTTGGAATGGTATTTCTCGAAAGATCGTCACTGCCATGAAATAAATAAAAAAAGCATTAAGTCTACAGGGAGATGCTTCACAGCCAGTAGATTCGAAAACTGCTGCCTTCAGAGTGTGTATAGAATCTCCACATTGAACAAAAGTAGACAAAATCACTCTGAATGTAAAGATTTGGATTAATACACATTTTCGTCTAGGGACTAAGAGTCTTATTATAGCACTTCATTTATTTTCTCTATGCTGTTCCTGGAACAATGATCTACTACACAAAATAATACTACCTCTAACACAATTTTCTAGAAACGGTTCTCTTGCTTCTAATTAGAAATTTTTCTATATGTATATTACTCAGAAATGTCATGGTGTAGCACGAGATATTGTCTATTAAAACAAGTCATGGAATGAAGGAAGCGTATAACCGATTCCTTCTGTTTAGTATGGAATTAACAGCATTATAAATAAGAGCCATGGATCAGAGTTCAAAACTTGTTGTATGGAGTCACTTGAATACAGCAGGAGTATCAAAACTGTTTTCTCTTGTGCAACTATTGTAAACCAACAAGAAAGCAGAATTTCACCTAAAATATAACAACAAAATAGAACGGTCACGTATGTGCAGTGGATATCTAATCTAATTTGCTGTAAAAACGTGAAATGTGTGTAACTCCGGTGTGTTAGTCAGACTGACCTTCGAAAAGAGATCTCCTTGCTCTCTGTGACAAGTGATACTGACATCCTGCACTAGTTTCTTCTGTACATCTCTTTTCTCAGCAAAGGAGTGATTTCATCTAATTTTTTACCAGATTTATATACCCTGAATTGTTTGATACAAGATTGAAGTTAATTGTTTTATGCACAGTGTCGATTTCTGTACAGGGTCTGGTTTCACAGTTGACACCTTCACCTTTTTTTGCCCTCAACAACGAGGAAGAATATTACCTGCAGGTGATCACTTCCACCAAACAAATCTTTCTCTTAATTTAACCCTTAGACACAGATTACGATATTATAAGCATTTTTGTATTTGTTCTATATTTGTTAATCATCACAAGTAGATGAATATTTTATTAAATAGATAAAAGACTGTGTAGTATCTAAATTATCAATTTAGCGTTGATTTGAATCGATATCGGTTTTGTCAATAGGAATTTAATGTGCAGGAAGTCAAAATCAGTTGTTAAGAAATAAAATTGCCAGATGACAGACATATCTCTTGGTAAAACAGAATGGTGTATCTAGTTTACAAGCATTGAAACTGTAATAGTTTCTCACTGTAAGCGAAACATGCTAGTGACGTAATACATACACTATGACTTTCGGAGCATATTCATTCTGGTGGAGGTTACTCCAATCATCAGTTGACTTCAGGTATACAGTCGACCCATCCAGGAGTAAACATTTACTAGGAACTAAAACTTTTGACCGATTCACCTGCAACTACAAAAACACTATCTTTAAATTCTTCAACTTTTATCTACACACTACTTCCACACACAAGAAATGCACAACTGCTAAACTTAATTCCATTTTTCCCCTTTGAAACAAACTAATGGTAGTATTGTTATGAAAACATGTACACCACGGAAAATATAGACACAAAATCCTTCCAAACCTGGAAATTTCCCTTTATAATAATGGATACATCAGACTTGCAAGGAATAATGACCTATGTTATAGATTCATGGAGTTTCAAAATAATGCTCTGATGATTAGATTAAAGTCAGTCATCTGATGAGAAGTCCTGTTTAAATATTTATCCGAACAAATAATCGGTCATTAATATTTCCTAGACTTACAGTATATTTATGTATTCAAACAGTCGTTAATGTATTTCTTAGTACTAACATGAATTAAATTGAATATTCAGAGAAATAATTACCTAGTGGAAAAAGGAGTTCTTCTGATAAGTTTGTATGCGACTACCGAGCAGCCTAAATGGGTTTTCGTCTGTCGGTACACAAAAGGTTCCTGCTGTTTTTAGCACGTTATGAAGTACACTAAATACTTAGAAATACCAGAATATTAATTAAGGTATTATGTTCTGATAAACCACAACTGAATTACGAAGTATACGTAATCAGTATTTTTATTTTTAAAATACTGATTTTATTTATGGTTGAAATTTTAAAGTTTACTTCTAAAACATAGTTTTCCTGGTACGTGGCAAATGACGACAGGACATGTGCGTATTGCGATGTGCGTATTTGGGTTCTGTTTAAAATCGGGGCCAGCTCAAAAAGCGGTCTAAAATTGCAAATTGTATCTTGATCACGAGCTACAGCACATAAATGACGGCTGGTTAGAAAGTAAACAAGAAGTTAGTGGCAACATTCCATAGGTAGAAGAAGTAAAAACGGTCTCTGAAAACTTGGAAATGCATCTGTATATATATATGTCCAAGGAGTTGGTTTCACAAGGAGCGAATGAAATACGAATGAGCGTACGGTATGTAATTCTCTGGGAAAATACCAATACGAACGAATTATAGTTAAAATATGTACTGGTTTTTACGAAAATTATTTAAAAGTATCGTTTATTGCCGGCTATGATAAAAATGTAGAATAAAGTATAATATCGGCAATATCCAAGCCTCTCCATTTTTTATGCGAAATGTCGGATCGAAAGATACTCGTATTTAGGCGAGTACAATTATTTTACTTTACTTCGATCCAGACTGTTAAACAGTGAATAGAATTTCTTGCCACAAATACATACAGAAATAAACCTTATAAACTATTTCGGAAAACTTTCTCTCTTCACGCAATTAGCCATTCATAAAGCAAATGTCTTCGATAATTTTGTATGTTATTGAGTTTCTGGGTTGCTGCAAAAAACAGATTGTTAATTAAAGATTTAACATTTTCATTTAATTAATTAGAACATAAATAAGGGAACTTACAGCGAAAAACCTTTGCAAAAAAAGTATTCAACGAGTTGTGAGACTAGATAAATTAATATTAGCCAGGCAGAAGAAAATTTTCCGTCACTATCCCTGTCGTTAGAAACTGACAGTATCGAAAGATACTATTTAGCTTTAAAAATATGTTTCTGTAAATTTGTTCCCATTATTGCAAATGATTAAATGTGGAAATAAATAAATGTGGAGATTTAAATCTGAAGTAATCGTTCCTCAACTCTTTTGTTATCTAAGGTGTTGTACAAATAGTTGTTATAGTTAATGTTAATAAACAAATTATACCTTATCCTTTATTGTGAATATTTAAAAACGCCTGACTTCAAGATACACGAAATAAAATTCTTATATGAGTATCAAGTTATACTACGATATAACAAATTTAAGGGTAGAATGAGGACTGTTAAGGATTTCTTCCAAAAGATGGGAAATCTGTTGACAAAAGGGGCCAGCAACTGAATAAAGATACTACCAAAGACAGCGAGAATCCATCAGTCACTAAATCTGATAGCAGGACGGAGACGCAACGCATAAACATCTACAACCGACACAAACACATTACTTTCTAGGCGTAAACTCTTTTTCATGAAAGAAGACAGTACACATGTTGAGTTGTGTCGCATCTTGGATTCTGTGGGCCGCAATTGCTCTGTAGAAACACCTCAATCTTTGTGTTTCACTGAATGTTTTCTCCATTATCTACCATGACTCCTGATGACAGACGCTCCAAACGAGGACTCGTCTCTATAAACTGAGCACACAAGTGTTCGTGGAGTGACGGCATCACTCAGATGTGCGACACATCTGGGGGTGGCGGTAGTGCCCTGGGGGGCGGCGTGGGCGGCTGCTGGTCGTCCGGTGGCCCGTACAGTCTCTGGAGCGCCTGCAGGCTGCTGGAGGACACCGCTCGCTCCAGGATCTCCCCCCAGCGCTGCTCACTGAGGCACTCCAGGTCGCGCGGCGACGCGGGACACCGTGCTTTGCCCCGCCGCCGGCACCACACCTGGCGCACAAACACACAGTGTTAGACCACGGGCAGGTGGTTCCAGTACCACTCTACTGTAAAGGTGCAATTTTTTAATTAAAATTGATACATTTTTTTTTCACTAGATGGGTAGTTGTAACGTGTTTACAGGTTGATAAGGAATTCTATACCACAGGAAAGACTCACTTGTTGTTATCTTGTGGCCTACCATGGAACCCGCAACTTAATACTTCCAGCCAGTTTATTCAGCATAAGCATTTCATTCTGCATCGTGCACTTCGTACAACTTATACAACATTCCGGTCAAGCCAACGGCTGTAATATGACGTAATGTGGCGAGTGTTTTTACATATCTGTTATTAGTTAATTACAAGTGTTGCCAATTTGGCGATGACTGTTTCTGCCAGCACATATCACAGCTGGAAGCAGGGTTTGCCTTTTTAAGCCTTGGGCACCGTATTGAATCCATCATTCACTCGCCAACATGTAAGGAAGTCACGTCTTCAACGAGGAGGAACGCAGGAATGCAATACACTTCCTGAACTGATCGTCTTTTTGTTTGCTGCCTCACTTGCAATTTGGTACCAACAAAATGTGAAGAGAAAGCCAATTTTTTGATAGGTTACACATTGCGGTACTTTCTCAGTAGCTATCCAAGTTTAGATGAATCCAAGGACAATCTGTATCTAATTAAACTATGCTCCAAACAAACCTTGTCTCATAACTATAAGCTACCTATCATTCTAAAGTTAAGTATTACATTGCGATACTCCAAAATATCTGGTAGTAAAGCTTGATCGCTCTCTTACATTAAAAGCCCATTGTGAGGATCTGAAACTAAAGTATCCGCCAGGTACAACATCATCCGAAAACTTACAAGTACCTCCTGGGGAGCACAACCAAATGTACTTCGTATATCTGCCCTGACGCTCAGTTTCTCTGCAACAGAATACTCAGCACCAGTGTGGCAAAACTCTGCACATGCTAATAGCAGTCAATGATACTGGCCGCATTGTAACAGGTTTCCTGAAACCAACTCCTGTCAGCAAAATATACCAAATCATGGTTATAGCACCTTCTGACATTCGAAGGAAAACAGCTGCAGAGATGGAGAAGAGGAAACAAGAAACAGAACACAGACACCCTTTGTCTGGACATGAACCCCAACCTGCAAGGCTTAAGTCATGAAAGAGCTTCTTACAGTCAACGACAACCATAACATCTTCACCTGGAGCACGCCGTGTAGAACTATGGCGAAATTCGTTCTTGAAGGGCACTGGAGGAATATCAAAGAGCCACCGGCCGCGGGGTGTAATCAGCCATAGCCATACGGAAGGCATTAAATAGATTAAGAACTGAAGTGTTCCGATGTAGATTTAATACAAAAAATGGGGTTACACTACTGAAAACTACTTTGTGAATGTGGTGAGCTGCAGGACCCACAATATCTTCTCTTATGGAGGAATCTACATGAAACCTGCACAATCGACGACCTTTTTAAGGCAAATGAGAAGGCCATCAGGATTGCAGAATTCTGGTCACATTCCATTTAATTGTATTCTATAGTCCATAAGCTTAATATTAATTAAGTAATATCATTGTTTTGTTTCAACTTGTAATGTTATGTCCTGGACACGAGAAATAAATAAATTCTAAGGTTAACAATTCACATAGCGCTACTCAGTAATATCTTCAGAAACGTTATCGTCGAGATCGAAACTGTGGGAAGTTATTCATAAGAAAGCCTGCCCTGCTGTCAGAATAATTTCATATTGTAACCGTCCATCCAGCACGCTTCACAGCTTCCTCTAACTCTTCTGGAAGTAGACACTGCATTGATAATAGTTCAATGTTTCCCCGTCTTCCTGTGTTAAAACTTGAGATAAGAGGTAAGGTCGGGATGAGGCGCAGATGATCATACTCTGGGATGAGGGAGATAGATTCCGTACTACTATCATCTGGCACGAAGGGAACAGGAGATGAATGGGTAATCTGAAGGTGGTAATCTGCGGCCTAATGAGACGCTGTACCGCTCGAAATACTCAACCCTCACAGAGGCTCAGATAATTGACAGGCTTCTGCATAAGGGACTGGTTTTTTATATGTTAGCCCTATTAGCCCACTGTTAATAGACAGACCTTCATAGCACTGTTTGCTTCATAAATATACAATAACGTAGGGAATATTTCTTATGAATGATATTTTCAATTATGCTTCCAATTTCCTGGGTAGTGTTGTGGTGCAAAATTATAATATGTGCTCACAGGGTTTTTAACCGAACATGTTTCGGAGAAGGCACTTATCTCCAGTCTATTTCCATTCATATTTTTCGAGAATGCTGCTTGATTTTAGTCTGGGTCAGAAGTGGACTACAGTTTTTGTCTGAGACAAGTAATCGTCTCGTGCTGAATTTATTAAATTTTATTGTTTGGATTACAGCATTAAGAGTTTATCTTAGTCTTCTAAAATGAAGTTGATAGTCATTATCAACGAAGATTTGTTTCATTATCGTACTTCTAAAAACTGTATTATCATAAGAAGATTTTCGTCACACTCCCAGTGATACTAGAATTTTTCATATATTAGGAAATATCGACTACAAAACAGATTGGAAAGCTATAACACAATGTATTCAGTTCCTTATTGTAAGTGAAAATTATAATATATCGCTAAATACAGGAAGGGAACACGTCTACTTTTTGCCGAAAATCATTTTTTTTTTTCATGAAAAGGCATTTTTGAACTTAGCCCTTTCGTTTTCTGCAGAAAAGGAATATATTCCATAAACAGAAGTGTATTAAATAATCTTGAGAAATATACATTTGATGCAGAAAGGGAGCATGTCCTGACACGTTCCTTTTCTGCAGAGAACTGTACGATTGGTGGATGTGATGTTTCTACAAGTGCTTGTGGTCAGGGCCGGCGGATAATGTGGGTATGGTGGGTAGCAGTACCCACCCGGGAAATTCCAGGTGGGTATTTTACCCACCCGGAATTTGAGAGCGACTGAGTGTTCATAAAGGGAAGAAATAAGAGAAAGAATGAGAGACCAGAAAAGCTAAGCATATTAGTTTCATTATTCAATAAGAGTGTAAAATAGGCTATGTATCCAATCAACGCCATGAGAGAAGCGCAAAATTCCTTTGATGTTTCAGCAGAGATAACCAACCAAGCTATCGCCTACTGAGCTCGATCGACGGGAAAGAGTCGTTCTGCGTGAAAGCAAGAATGTCACGGTAAAATGTCGTACATCCAAACCGTCATGCGTGAAAGCCGCTTCGGCTAAATCCGTGTGTATTATCGACAAAAAAGTTCATAAGGATAAATTCTTGGTCAAGCTATAAAGGAGAAACGAATTAAGTGTAAATAATGCTAGAAGACGGCAGCAGTATGTGGGGGATAAATTTGCTTCGCCCTTAGACGTAGGTGATTGGAAATTTAAAAGAAGGCCTTGTTCAGTCAGCTGACAGTCTTATTTTTGTTCTTCACTATATCCACAAGTATACAGGTAATGAATATTCTAGAGATAAATCGGAAGTTATATTATGGAAGCGGAAACAGAAGCAGAAGTTATATGAAAATGTTGTAAAAAATGTAAATTAGTGTCACTGCTCTTAATTTACTTCTATTTAACAAAAATGTCAAGTGAAATAATGTTTATAATAATAATCAATCAGGGAGTAGCTGACTTTAAAGTAAATAATAATAAGAATAATAGTTTTCTAATAGTTGTAACTAATATTCGAAAGTTAAAAATGGAAAGTTAAATTTTAAAAGCAAAAGCATAGCAGCAATACTGAATGACAATAATATGGAAAATTTGTGAATGTTAATTTACCACCACTTAGGAGGTTCTTCTTATGATGTAAGTCGTATTTGCTACTGAACCAGACTGACATTGATATTTTCTTTCTTGTTCCTACAACTAAAGAACTGCATTTAGTTTCCTACACTCTTCAAATTCTGGAAGCATACATGTCAAATAACTTTCTAAAACAATGGTACAATGGCAGAAATTCTTTTTCACATAACGTACACTTTACCAAAGATTAATTTTTTTCTCCATATCGGACTTGGTTTCATTTTGAGACACACTACTGGTTATACAACAAAATACATAATTAGCGGTTAAACTGTCACCACATTAGTTCTCTTCATACCAACTACGCTGAAGCATTAAAAAACGTTGATAATATCAACGTGGTACAATCGATATCTCATTCAAAACAGATGTTCAATAACCCTAAGAGTTGTCGAAAATATTTAATATCTTGAAGGCCTTGGCGAGAAAAGGTTTTTTGTGAGAGGAGCCAACTACGATGAAAATTCATGGCATTTTTATAATTTCGAGCTGAGGATGTGGCTGATATAAAATAGTGGCTGGAAAGAGATGGTTATAAATAGCTTCATAATGACTGTCAGAATGAAATTCTTGAACCGATGGCTACTACAATATAGTCTGGAATCATGCAAGAAGCAGCATCATCTTGCCTGAGAAGCATTTCGGAAGATTTCATTGCAAGTGAACATTTTATTGGATTGTATTCAACTGCGAACACCAAAGCAGAAACCTTATTTGATCCGGTCATTGACATTTCGCCAAGTACAAGTTGGCGCTCTCAAAAGTATACGAAGAGGCTTTTAATGTTTCTGGAAAAATAATAGGATTTCAGTCACGAATACGCAATGAAGAGCCTCGAGCTTTATTTTTGTATTGTAATGCCCATAATCTTGCTGTACGAGATGGAATTGAGAGAGTTATAACAGAAAGAATATTCATAGAAACTATAAAAGATTTGGCAAACTGCTTGCGAGACTTGCTGAAACGACTTGGACAGTTGAAGTAACTGTAAATCGGAATATAAAAAGGAACTAATGATGACTTGCCTTTCTTGCAGCCTATTGTCCAGCAAGTTATTTCTAAAGATTACAAGTTAAATCCAATTCTTTAAATTATGGTTTCATATTTGTAAGCATATCTACACATTTTTTACACATGGTTAATGAGAATCAGTATGAGAAAATTATCAGCAGCGAATACAATTTTTATACGATCATTCTGCAGCAGAGAAGTAGATAGCGCTGTCACTCCTAAGGCTTCTGGATTTTACTCCTCCATGGAATCGTTTAAGTGTATTTTGTATTTAACGATGACGATAGAAATTTTTAATCGCTTCGAAATTTTGAATGCAGATCTCCAGAAATCGAATCTATATGTTATTGGATCGCGTGAGAAGATAGAAGCAATCACCGACGATGTTTACTGTGTTCGAGATTTAAAATTCGAAGGAATTTGGCGTATAAGTATGCAGTCACTAACTTTGAAATCAACTAACCACAAATCCCACATCAGCGTAAAATTCTCATCGTCTCGACCAAGGTGGAAGGGAAAATCTCCGATTCGAAACACCTCAAGATTTTTTCGGTAAATCTTGAATTGAAGTTTATAATCAAGTACTCCTGTCGTTAAAGAGTCGATTCCACAACGATTCCATCCACTTCTTAAAATCGTGAGAATGATTCGCCGTGGGACAACCCACAAATATTGAAATAGTTGTAAATTTCTATAACATGATTTCTACCAAGAAAGATTTCTGAGTGATAGAGACATTCTTTTGCAGCTTTTGAAGAGGCAAAAAAAAAAAAGAAAAAAAAGATAGGACTTGTAGATTTTTCACAAAAGTACAAACAGACTAGAAGACTTATACCAGAGTTACGATTACTGGGTCGTCCTGTTCGAATTAATGAAGTTTTCGTCTTATACCAAGTCAAGACTTACCCAGGATCGACAATATTTCAAGACAGACTCAATAATATCGCAATACTACATGTGTATGGTAATCTGACAGACGAACAATATTTGGATAAATTGTTGAATCAGTTCATTTCCAAACAACATACTGAATAATAAATTAAAAATATAATTTTTGCATAAAACTTAATTTAAATTGAATAAATTATGTCTTTTAATTCATTTTTTAGTTTTTATCCGAATGAATTTCTATTATGAATTTGTTTGTAGAATTATCACTATTATTATTTTAGGCAAAATAACCAAATAACATTTTCAAGGGAATCTCCCCCCCCCCTCCCCTACTAAATGCCTGACTACCCACCCGGGCCGAGCATGAAACGCCGCCCCTGCTTGTGGTGAAATATAAGGGGCTTCAATTGGTGTAGGAAAAATGTATGCTTCAAGTGAGAATGGGAAGTGTTGTTCTCCAGAGAATAAAAAAAAAGAAAAGAAAAACAGATGTAAGTAATACCGATACTTATACAAGAAATGTAGTATGAGTTGTTAAAGTGAACCTCACCTGAAGTGGGTTGGAGAATACACTGATCAGCCAGAATAATATGACTATCTACCTACTGTCGATACAAACCCGACCAGGCGATTGCAGTGTCACCTGACGAGGAATAACTGCAAGTCAGACACACGCATTGTGCATGTAGTATCAGTGAGCGTGCTATCCGTGTTTAGAATGGGGGAGGCGCGCGATCTATCTGAGTTTGAACGAGGGCAGATTGTGATGGCCCAGAAGCTTGACACGAGCATTTCGGAAACTGCATCGGGTGTTCGAGGAGTGTCTTCAACAAGTGGCGAAACAAAGGCGAAACCATGTCCAGGGTCGGACGTCGTAGGTTGGGCAAACTGGTAAAACAGGACAGGCGGCGAACTGTGGCGGAACTAACATCAGACTTTAATGCTGGGCAGAGTACAAGTGTGTCTGAACACACAGTGCACCGAACATTCCCAACGATGGGCCTCCGAAGCTGACGACCCATGCATGTGATAATGTTAACATCACGACATCAGCAATTAGGGAGCGTGCACAAACTACGTGGCCCGGTCCAGGGGGGGGGGGAGGGGTTGCCTGGAAGGCTACGCTGGGCTACGTGGGGGGAGGGGGGGTTCCAAGCCAGGCCACGTAGCTTTCCTTTCATAACATTTTTCACAGTTAAAATGAGGAACAGAACTGACAACAGCATGTGAATATTTATTTCCGTCATTTAATTATCTCCGTATGTGATTTACAATAGTCTGACAAGAGAAAACAGTACAAAATGTCTTCTGGAATCAAAGGGGAAAAACTCTATGTGCTACGTGGGGGGGGGGGGGGGGTAGAGGCAAAAGCCACGTAGGGCTACGTTTGGGGGGAGGGGTAGGGGTGGTTCACAGGAGGCCAAAGTGGAGCTACGTGGTTTATACACGCTCCCTTACGACTGAAAAGGGCACGTAACCATCGTCACTGGACGTTGACGCAGTTGCAGAGCGTTGAATGGTATAATGAATCCCAATACCTTCTTCATCATGCTGATAGGAGGGTACGAATCCGTCGTTTTCCAAAGGACCAGCTTCTTGACACCTGTACTGCGGAACGGAGACAAATTGGCGGTGGCTCAGTTATGCTCCGGGGAACATTCACATGGGCATTCATGGGTCCAGTGGAGCTCGTGCAAGGCACCATGACGGCTAATAAGTATCGTACACCATTTCATGACGACCATGTTTCCTAACGGCAGTGGCTTTTTTCAACAAGATAATTCAGTCCAGGAGTGTGATGGAGCAGTTCGAGGAACACAGTGGCGAGTTACAATTGACGTGTTGGTCCCCCAAATCGCCAGAACTGAACCCGATCGAACACGTCTGGGATGTGATTGAAAGTGGTCTCAGAGCTCATCGCCACTTCCTCGGAATTTACGGGAATTCTGTGACTTGTGTGTGCCAACTCCCTCCAGCGACCTACCAAGGTCTCATTGCTTCCATGCGAAGACGCGTCGCCGCTTTTATCCGTGCCAAAGGCGGACATGCCGGCTTTTAGGTAGGTGGTCATAATGTTCGGGCTGAGCAGTATATGTTCCAGGAAGAAAGAAATATGTTGGATTTGGGTATGCATAACCTAAATTTTCACTTCGTATAAATAATTGTTTTGGTAATTGTTGACGTATTTAAAAGCAGAGGCCTCGTATACTGAACACTTTCAAGAGATGTCGACACGACTGTCTTGATGAAGTTATGGACGAAGAAACGCAACAATTCATAGAAATATCAAATGGGTTGAGCACATAGGACGAGCAGGATTTGCACCTACAACGACTGATAGAGTGGAAAGACGTGAGCAGGCAACACACATATGGCCGTGGTTGAAACCGTGCTGATTCAGAGTAATAAGGCACTACTTTCCGCAGAGGTGCCACTCATTTCTGCCTTGTGATAGGGACTTGTTAAGAGAGTACTTCGGAAGGCAGATAAAATCTACACAGTTCAGCAATACTGTGAACTCGTACAAAGAAAAGCAAATTCAAGTTAGTCGACAGTAATTGAAAAGCATGGTGACCATCTTTGTTTGGAAAGACTTGTTACTGGGATTGTTGAACGAAAGAAAATGTTCCGACGCAGTACAAGGAATCGTTTGGTATTTCGAAGTACTTTTATTTTGAACATTGTTCCACCTAACCAAAGTACGCGATGATTAGCGATTTCACCGGTGGCCTAGCAAGTCATAGCTTCAAGGTTAGGAATAATACATGCAGAGAAATTGAACTGCCGACAGAGAAAGCCTATTCTGGAAAAAATCCCGTCCTGAAACAGAAGAGAGAAGCTCTAAGGAAATGTGAACAGTATATTCCAGACTTTCTTAAAATTCATGTCTCATCGTATGATGAAAGTGTCCCCATATGTGTGCGAGACCACGAAATTTTTAGACAATAAGAGAGTAACATGTAATAAAATCTTGGCCAATCACATTTTATCTCAATATTTCAGAATTATGGAATATTTTGAAACAAGAAATTGTCGGAAAAAATATGTTGTCAAGGATTCGATTTGTTTTGCTAATTTTGAAAATACTAGGCGTTCCAGAAATTTCGAAATCAGAAGATGTTCGACAAATGTTTAACCATGCAAAAAGTCTTGGTGGCAATGACGAGAAAAGTTAAGGAAAATATCGCTGCTGTGATAAATTAAAAAAAATATTTCTCCTGATATGCGGTATTATGATTACGAAACTAGTCTTGGAGAGCCTGTACTTGAAAACAAGAGTATTTATTATTCATCAGTTGTTAGTCCCTATTTTTCGTCCTTTCCCATCTGGTCACCATCTGTTACCATTGAAAGGCTCGATCTGCATAAATCAAAATAAAAGTCTTCTTAATAACCAGCAACAAAGCAGAAGCCATAGTTTCTTTAGAGTTGTAGTATATTGGTAACTCGAGTCATTCAGACACTGCCAATGATCTAGAAGTTCTTTTGACCAAACCGTAAAAGGGTCGCCAGATATGATACTTACATTAATGCGTCCTTACGCAATCTGGATGTTTTTCAGAATTTTTCCTTTATGACTTAAATTATTTGTTAGCATGTATCACCGTGAGCCATTAATGTAAAGACAACAATTTTCGAGAACTACGGAATATTATAACAAACAAATTAGTTAAGTAGTTCATCAATAGATATATTCTATTGAAACCTATCGTTTTTTACTGAAAGAAATCTATATCACATGTTTGAACAGCTCATTTCACTTCGAAAAAGGATGGTACTAACTGAAAAGCCTATAGGATTATTGTACAAGGTATGATTGGCACTATCCTCATTGTTCCTATCCTAACCAGCTCAAGCATAGTCGGAGCTAGAAATTACATATTTCCTCTCTCCATTCACCAACCCCCGATTGTAATTGTATTGCAGTTCAGGTATGGCAGGTATTTATGACAAGGTTTTTTTTTTTTTTTTTTTTTTTTTAATAAGAGTAGAACTTGGGCTGAGCACCAGTATTTTAGATTGCATGACGTGAACGCACTAACGGTAGAGATTCAGAAATAATTTTTAGTTCTTCTTATCCGGAAAATGATTTCTCTGCTAGGGAGACTAGACATGTTGTTGCTTTAAGACACCCTATCTATTTATGTACTCAGTGACAGGATCTTCATCAAAAGGGGAAGGGTTATCAGACACACGCTACGGTTCTTGACACTCAATATCAGTCACTTTTGTTGTTTAGTTCATCAGTAAATGTCACATTGTATTCCGTAACATATGAGCAGCTCGTGTTACAACGCCAGCAGCTCAGAAGCTAGCTTCCGGTTCATCGTTCTCGTAATTAGTTTGCATACGTTATCTTGCACATTTTGAAGTGCGAAAAAATGAAAGTGTAAATAATCGTTAATTTTATAGTAAGAAGTTCACACACTAATTCATTATATGATACAACCGAGATTCGAGATGCTTTAGGTAACCGGCGAGTTTTCCCCAATTTAAAAATTTCACGGTCGTTTTTGAATCAATAGATACAGCATAGCGGTCTTATCATTGTGCCGTTCTTAGAACTTTTGATGTGTGTGAGGCCCATGAGAGATTTTGTAGAGTCTTATGAAATGGCTGTGGGAAGCCTTAAAAATCGTTATAGTGATGAAGAGTTGTTACTTGGATTTTTACTGTTTGTTTAAGATAATAGTGCTCTAGCATCTACACCAGCTTTTCTTACACCAGTATGTGAAGCTCTTTTCAAGTATCTGATAGAGATACCATGTAACAAGCAGTGATCAAACTCAAAGCCCAAGTCCTGTGCTTGTGGTCTCAGTCACTGGACACCGAAACATGCATATTTGAAAAATAGTCTACCTCGGTTAAATCTTTCCTGAGGTTCACTCCAGTCAAGTCTGAAACGCGTAGCATGGGAGGGAAAACAGAAAAATTATCTGTAGACTATACAAAACTAAAAAAGAAAAGAAAATAAACCAAGGTGAAAGAATGATAGGATCAGTATAGATATTGTGCTGAGTAGCCCTCAGACAAATTCGTATGGGTCATGGCTAGGGACTGAATCATTGTTGCATGCTCAAGAGTTGCGACAGCAAGAAAGATTCCGTGTGTACGCAGCCTTCCGCCCGCAACATATCCTCCCGCCTATTAGGAGCGCCGAAAGCTTCGCGCCACTGTCTGTTTTAATGTGAGCTCAATGGGTCATGGTCCTACGACCCAAGCCACTAACGCATGTGTCTTGGATATTCCATGCCAAGGTTCACATGAGTTACAGTGCTTCCGTATCTTCGGGGACCTCGTGGCCAGGACCACGATACGGAACTTGCCAGCCGACCGCCGCTGGGTGGCGACGTGGGCCCGCCAGCCACTGCCGCCACTAGGTGCTTCACAAGTCGCATCCCAGGCGACATTGCCAGGAGCGGGATGAACACGACCGCAGTGTGCGTGTTCGTGAAGTGATAGTTTTACGCCACCTATCTGGCTGGTTATGTTGAAGCACTAGGAATCTTCGATTTCCATGTGCCCGTCGAGCTCTCCAAACCCGGTCGATCCCGGACGCCGGACTCAACAACCGCCTCAACGCTGGTAATGTACACTTGGTGATATAGCGACAGCTGTGATTCGTGTGCTCTGCCCAGAAAGCGCCCTGAGCCTATTGAAATATGGCAAATTGCAGGCGGTCTCCAAAATATTCTGTTCCTTGCGGTGCCGTATTGCGAGAGATCTTATGCTCTCACCGATTCATGTTAGCTAATCGTGGCATATATTTCACTGAGAACAATAACGTTAATTCAATTACCGTTAATGTGTTCTCTTGTTTGTTTGTACCAAAATGTACTATTAATGGAGCCCTTGCTGTTCTTGTAATTACAAGAATTCTTTGTGTAGAATTAAAGGTTGCAAAGTGTAGTTTTCTGTAATTATTGGACTCTTATGAAACCAGGTTGCAGAATGAAGAAAGGGTTATATCTGGCTTCTAAAAACAATGTATTAAATAGAAAGACGATATGTATGAGCGGGACTAGTACTTTGTTTACCTTTGCAATGAGCAGAGAGCGGCACTCTCGGCGGAAATGTGGGTCGAGGAGCCAGAAGATGGCGGGGCTCCACAGGCTGTGACTCAAGGCGAGCCACGTCCACAGGAAGTCGAGGAACGGCGGCGCCTGGACGAACAATAACCACAGGTGATGCTACGGTAGTCGCTCGTATTTGGGACAAACAGTGTATTTTTTTCCGAAAAGTTTTTGACAATTTAGAATTTAATGTTTGGTGGCCACTTCACAAAGAAGTTGTCCTAAAACGAAACACATGAAATATTTTTATTAATGATTGTTGTCGGTAATTAGTTGGAGAATTGAAATATTACTTTCTACAACGAGCGTGATGGCGAAAATTATTAATTAGCAAGTAATGTGTTTTCATCAGCAGTCAACCATAACATAAAAATGAAAAATGTATCACGATTAGAATTAATGACTAGTCGAAGGAATGACATATGTTGAACGATAGACACACATAATAGCGATTTAAATACCAGGTAGCGAAGTAAGGAACTACTCTTGAGCTACTGAGCTTATAATAATGTCTGAATTTTTAAACCATGGTTCATCTGATTATTCCAGAAGAGCTGTTTGATTTGAATTATATTCTCGATGAGCCACCACCCCAAACAAAAACAGTGAAGTGTTCTGCTTTTTTCTGCTGGAGTTTTAATCTCTATTCGGGAAGTAAATGAGCGTCATCATTAATCTGCGTACAGTACAGGCTTTGTGTTTATGTTTTAAGTGAATCCTGAATAATGGATTTCTGAAGGGAATATTGCGGAATATCAAATAAATAGAACAAATTATCAGGAAGATCTCTTGAAAACCGTAACGCAATTGTCAGTACATGATTCAGTGGCTCAATTTCAACGCCATAATTTTTTTCAGCTAAACCTTTGAAATCAGGACATCTTATTTCACTTGCCGAGACCTGTATCGATTCGCTGTGCGAAATCGCTGGTAGTAATCCATAAAAATTATCCTTGAACCCTAACGTAGAAACGATCGGATGATTTTATATTGATATAACATCTTCATGGAACGGTGGTCAGGTAAATATCACAAATACTACATTTAGTTTTCTCCAAGAGAATATAGTAAAGATCTGAAGTTCAGGTACTTCTGATGGAAGCAATTATCTATGTAAAAAAAGTAGTTCATGAATTTATGAAGTTAACAGAGGAGATGCGTTCAGGACAACTCAACCTCTTCCGAAACTTCACAGACTGTTCTTAAGTTGCTTCTGTTTGATACTACGACTCGACAAATTATTTTTGACACTGTTTTTGCACATTTTTTCCAGAGAATCTCCCGAACCAAGCGTGTAAATCTCAAGTAATCCCTGCTGTACAAGACGACCACGATGCTCTCTAGATCACATTGTTTCTATGGGGACATCACGGTTCAGTGACTTTTGTGTGGATATTACGATGATTCTAACACAGTATTTTACACACTTAATATTCTATATCACATTATCATATTTTATATCTACACTTTTTTAAATGCTTTAGAACTCATTTATACGACTCTTTCAGAGGTTTATAGATGATAACGGTGGTAGTGACCTTGGAGCCTGTGCAGGCGGCGACCACTTCGTGCAGGGTCCACGGGGTGACGAGGACTATGAACGACAACGACATGGCGGCCATGGAGCGGGTGGCGCCGCCACCGGCCATGCGGCCGTCACAGGAACTAGTAATCTGCAAACACCAAATGATTAACACAATAGGTGAAAACGATGGTTTCATTTACCTGCGTCGATAAACTTATCATTAGCTATAGGATGCTGGGGTAGTTAATTCTCAAGAGTATTTTGTACAATATGTTTTCGTTAGCACTATGCGGAATACACTAGCAACAACATATGAGTATAATACCGTCAATACGATCCTGATAAGTGTTAACACTTGATTTATGGAATCAGTCGGAGACATATACGAAGTCGATAATGATTAATTTCATGGTATACCCACAAAGCGAACAATCTGTCATCACAGCAACTCCTACATTGATAAAATGAAATTCAACCTCCAATCACGAATTGAGACATTTCAGTACCATTGAAGTATATTCCAAGTATGACAAAGAAAGAATGGTATACTGCCACACGTCTGAGAATCTTTGTATTTTTGGACTGGTGGTCATTAGTGAAACGTGTATTTATGAGCGGGAATGGAAGGCGTAACTGCGCAAATGATTTGTAAATGGCTTTTTCAGCACATGCATCCACAGCGATCTGTAGAATATTGAGTACACTGCAATTTTTATTTAAAATGTGCATATATAATAATTTCTTCTTAAGTTTATGATCCGTCCTATCTTCCTTCTGCGCAAAAAGTGTTGAATAGCTTCTATATCAAGGTTAACGTTATAAAAAATAGCACTATTAGTTGAACTCATACATGCTATTACTAATCTATATTGGAAAATAGTTCAGGTTTCTAATTTATCTCGCTGTTCATAAAATTTCCATTCAGTTAATTAAAGTACTTGAATCTACAGTTTTGTCACTGACGCTATATAACACACTAACTTTTTTAATATCCACAACAGAAAATGATATTCATACTTGTATAACTCTTTAAATTCAAGAACGGTAGACTTGATAACAACCTACCAGATAACTCTACGAAATACTATTCTGTAAAATTAGACTGAATTTGGTGCTCTCTATACACTGGTGGACGTTCAGTACTGATGGTTCTTGATGATTTGGAATATTTCAGCCAGTCAGATAGCAACTTCACTTTGAAACAAGACAATCACGATTCTCGGTCAATCGAACGTTCTGGACGCTCGGCAATACTAGCCACTCTCTTAAGAAAATTCCTTGAGGTGTATGAGCTGAGTATTGATAGCAGAAAGCGTTAGAACTTAAACAGAAATTATTTAAATTAACATTAAAACTTGAGAACATCATTCTGTATTAATAATGATTGTAAAATCATATTCGAAAATATCAGTAAAATCTATTGTAAATAATGCATAATGATATTAATATTAATGTAATATAAGAATTAATATTTTTGCCAGGAAATTTAGCATTGCTTTAATCCAAACATTTTCCGTGTCTAAGCCCCGGTACTTACTTTTAGTGCCATGCTACCTCGTCTTTAACACGGTATTTAATTAAATTATGCTTTCCTATAAACAGCTGGTAACTGACAGTAATTAGAGATAACTATAATCATAAATTGACGTTTGATTTCAGGCATAAGTGGGTGAGAAAGATTTCTGTTTTTGCATACGAATATGTAATCAAGGAAGGAGCTGAGAAATTTAACCAAAACATCAAAAGAACATACACTTTGGCGTAATGCAAAACTAATTTGAATGGAAATTGCCATCGCAATCAATAACTATGAAAGCAGCGTTGTGGCACATACAAAAGTAGCAACAAGACTGAACAAAATTCTTTCCCGATGGGGTAATTAGTTTCAAAAGCCACGATACACATAATACGTGTGTATCAGTACAGATGCTTCTATCTAAACTAGGGTGGTGAATGTCTATATATATGTGAGAGAACGCGTAAGCTTTGTATTAACAAATTCGTACGGTTTCGTGAAATGATTTCAAAGAATCAATTCACCTCGCATTTCCCCTTTGTCGGGACTCATCTTAAAATTCACATGAAATTCTAACAACGGTATCGTCACCGAACTTGGTGGGTGAACAGTTAACGTTCTGGCCTCGCATTCGGGAGGACGCGGGTTCGAATCCCCGTCCGGGCATCCAGATTTGGGTTTTCCACGGATTCCCCAAATCACTCCAGGCGAATTCCGGGATGCTTCCTTCAAAAATGCCATGACCGAATTCCTTCCCGTTCCTTGTCCCCAGTCCCATCCCGCCTCTAATGACCTTAGCCGTCGACGAGGCGTAAAGCAATTAATAAAAAAATCCGGATCGTCCTACCTTATCCATGATCAAATCAAAACCCATAAAACTTCCTGGCCACCGCTGGACTTGAACTCGGGACTGCGGATTGCCCATTGAGCTATCAGTTTCTTCAGCTTTGTACTGATGTATTCTTATATTACGAACAGTTGTATTCAATAAGTTCTGTCAAATTTTCGGGCACCTTATACTGGGAAAGTTTGTAAGGTGAAGTGCTCTTTCGTAACCGGCAAAGCCCTCTTCCCGAGACGGACGTACTTACTTACTCTGGCCTGGTCCTCTTCAATATGCTGCGCCTCTTTCAGATGGTGGTGAAACGTTTTTCGTGTCGTCGCGGTGTAAAATCGAATCGCCTCCGGAACTGCCAGCTTCACTCTGCCTCGTTCCCTTCACCCGCATCTCCCTGCAGCGACGTTCCGCAGATACAAATTGAGTTCCAACACTTACAGTTTTTAGATTACGGATTACCTTGAATAAACAAGGTTTACTGTCTGCTTTGCGTTTCATAAAGGACTGAAGAAGCCTGAGGCTTCAACAGAAGACTTAAATGTTGACAATTTATTTAATTTAGACGGAATATAAAAGTGTCCTTTGTAGATTAATGTTTGTAAGAATGGTAAATCGATGGAAAATCTCATTTAACACATCAGAATGTTAAAAAATAATAAATAAAATATGGATAACTGTAATAGAAGGTATAAGTGAATCAATAAAACGATTGTAAAGAAATTATAACAACGGTACGTTTCCAACAGAATAAACTTAAGAAAGGGTTTCCAAACATTTCGAGAAAATGGAATTGGAGGGTTAACATAAAAACTGAATGCAACCAGGCACACCAGAATAATGCAGACGTGAACTGTAGCTGATCAATCTGAATAAAGTTGAGGGCTTCGAGTTAGAGTAATATCTCGTACTACTAGAGTAATTCTACATTTAAAAGCAACAGATGAGAATAAAGGAACTTTAAATGGTCGGAGGAATTCTATCAGTGAGATTTTCAATGATATTAATATGACTTTTGTCAACAGCGGAAAAATTGAGTCTTAATAGTCCAAGTTTCACTTAGCGTATAGTCAAAGGTAAGACTGACATCAGCGAAATTAACAAGAATTTACGATTAAAATGTTGGAAATACAAGTCAGTTACTCGTTAAGGATGCAATGAGAAAAATTATTGAGGTTTTAATAGGCTGAGTATGTTAAACGTGGCTTATTAAAGGTACAGAGATAAAACGTAACGTAGATTGAAAAAAGTCGAATTCAGAAAGAGAAGTATGCAGAGATGAAGCAAACATTAGGTACTTTCATTTTTCAAGAAAAAAATGAGGCTAAAGATAACACGTGTACTTTGCTTTACATCATGTTAACATCTGCTTTTAGGTAATCTTGTAATGTAGCATTTCTGTTCTCCCTGATAGGGTTGGCGTAGGGTGACTTATGAAAAAAAAAGGCAGGTGGCGATTTCTTGAAGTCGCACTTCTGGTGGCTCAGTTGGTTAAGGCGCTTGGCTAGGAAATTTAACTACCTTTCGAGGTCATATGTCCCTTTTTTTTGTGAAAATAAAAAGGTAGTACTTATGAACTACCTTCGTAAAACTACGATTAGCACTAATAATGTTGAACAAAGAAAAGAATTTAATTAAATACTGTAATTTAGTATATTACATGGGTAGTTGGATACTATAGATATAAATAAATTTATACACTCACTATTATTACTGCAGTATTATAATTATTGTTTAAATATGAAGGAATATAGTTTATTTATTTATTTATTTATTTCCATTTACATTTGACCCAGCATCTAGAGGCTAAACTGGGCCGCTATCTTCCCTTAAGACCATGTTTAATAAACAAATTATGTTAATACTATTAATGTAAATAATCCCATAAATGCGGTAGCAACTAAAACAGGAAAAAGTTACAGTTAAATATCTAATCCTAATAAATCAGAACTACAAAACTACACTAAATAACACAAAAAGAGACTGAAAAAATAAAATGTTAGGTACTAAACAGTTCTTTGACTGTCCAGCTTGTGAATGAAGTCTCATTCTTATCCTCACATCCAGGTGGTTGGTCGAAGGGTGAGTGTGTGACGTGAGACCATAGCTCTCACTCCTGGTATCGACTGCGGCGTAGACCCCAGCTCTTCAGGAAGCTGCCCTCCTGGAATACATGAAGTACTCCAGCAGTCACTCAGAAGTGAGATTCCTCTGGAAACTCAGATGTGGCTTCAGCAGGTCATGAAGGATGTCTACGTCGGTTTCCACCCTCAGCTTTCTTCCGCTCCAGATATTTCTGCTTTTCAATTTGAGAGGCTATTTCCGCACCTTCATTTAGATAGTGCCATAGTCTCTCTGAACGCAGTATGTCAAAAATCCTCAGACCTTGTAGCTGTTGTTGCTGAGTGATTCTCGTCTCTGCTGTTGTTCTGCATTCCCACACCACGTGCTCTGGTGTGCTTTCCTCGCCACACTCGCACCTACTAGTTGGTGTAAGTCCACGTTTGTTTAAGAAGCTTCTGTATGTTCCATGGCCGGTTATGTATTGGATTAGCCCTGGAGAAGGTTGTAGGAATTTCATGCTGATTCGTTCAGCTACAGATGGAAACATGTCGTACGTTCTACGACCTGTTTCACTAGTGTCCCACTCGTTTTGCCATTCTTCAATCAGTACATTCCACAATTCATTTTTTGTCCATACTTCTTTTCCAGTTATTTCTACCACCTTGTCCATCCTGTTCTTCCTCAGCCAATACATTGCTCCTCGTCTCCTCACTTCTAGATCTAGGGGCAGTACACCTGCTGCTACTGCTAGAGCTGCTGTTGAAGTTGTGCGATATGCACCGGTAAGCCTGATGAGTATCGTTCGTTGAAGCCTCCGGATTTTCTCCCTCGGCTTAACCTTTGTGAGGAATATAGTTTATAGTTTATAGTGCTTCGTCATAATAGACACAAATAAATTTAATAATTTGGTAAAAAGTGTTTAATCCATACAGGGATAATTCTCACAGTCACCTGAATCATTAATTTAATTTAATTTGAGCAAAAGAGGCGAATGACTAAAATTTTTCTTTTTCGATAACCAATCTTTGCGCAAAACGCAAGTTAACTTCCTTCTCAGTGAAATATAATTAGTGCCAAACAGAACTTGTGAGCTTTCCACTCAATTAGTCTGGATTAATTAGCTGCCGACAATCACTAGACTCACGTAGATATTAACAACATTTCCACATCAATTGGGGTAAGAGCGTGTTATGGACGAAAAAGAGCCAATCTCGTCTCGAACACATGCCAGATGCAAATGAATTTCGTTTTAGTTTAAATCTAGTTAATAACTTATAACCACCCAAAAATGATAGGTATATTATTAATTTTAGAAATGATAATCACAGTCCTGAAAGAAATATTAGTTGATTTATTTATCGCAGACACTTGAAATCAACATTATTTTTTTAACACCCGTGCTGAATTTGAAGAAGCTCCAATGTACAGTTAACATTCGAATACACACTTAACATTGATAATACAGGTCTCTTACTGCAGAGCTCAAGCACTTGCAAAATTTTATTGTCCTACTATGCACTGTGTCTGCTCGGCTGATGCTGCCCAGAGCTAAAGATTCCTACCATGCTAGCTAACGATAGTGAAATTACGCTACCCAAGGCTATATAAAACCACGACTTGAGGAACCCACGAAAATACAAATCAATTTACAAGTATTAATACAATTATTCACAACTCTTATAATTAATCAAAGAGAAATAATGCAATATTAATAATAATAATAATGATTAGTGGAGTGTGAGTGTCACAAATTCGTACTCAAAATTTACCCTTCATGCCGTTGACTGGATTTTCGGCTAGTCGAAATTCCAACGGGTCCCGTCACATGAAGGTAGACTTCAGCTCTATACACTAGTGACTTGAAGCTTTGGTCAGTCGCGGGATAAGTGAACGACTTTGTCCTTGAGTAATCCGTGCCTGTATGGGCGACGAAGGAATTGGCATGCCAGGGGCTAAGACTGCGAGTGTATGGGCGGCTATTCACGACGCCGTAGTGACTGTTTCTCGCTGACCAGGGAATCTACGGCACCTACGCTGGGCCACTGCTGACAAGTCTTCACTCTACACACAGAATCACCAGCTAGCTATGTAATGAGTATTGCCACATACCGTTATTAACCACAATGCTGTACCTACCAGATCTACTGCTCAGGGCCGGCGTTTCATGTTAGGCCCGGGTGGGTAGTCAGGCAATTGGGTGTGAGGACTTGCGTGAAAATGTTTTTTGGTCATCTTACCTACAATAATAATAATAATATCAATAATACAAATTCATAAAAGAGATTCATAGGGATAAAAACTATATGAATTTTAAAAATTTGTCATACAATTTATTCAATAAATTTTAATTGTATACAATTTTTTTTTCTTTAATTCACTATTTAGATTTAATTGCGCAGGCAAAAACTGTACTGCACTTTGCTTGTGTGGAAATGAACCGATTCAACAATTTTTCCAATTCTGGTTCGTCAGTGAGATTACCATATACTTGTAATATTGCGATGTTATTGAGTGTATCTTGCAAATATCGTCGATCTTGCATAAGTCTTGAGTCGGCTTAAGACCAAAAAACTTAGTTCATTCGAACAAGACGTCCCAGAAAGCGTGACGAGTAGTCGAACTAAGCGCACAAACTCTGGTATGAGTCCTCTAATTCATTTGTTCTTTTGTAAAAAATTCACAATCCCTCTCAAATTTTTTGCCTGCTCATCTTGCCATTTCATAAGTTACAAAATCATGCCTCTATCACTCAGCAATCATTCTTGGTCAAAATCATGTTCTAGAAAATTATAATTCTTCCAATATTTGTGATCTAACCCAGAGTGAATCACTCTAGAATCGACTCTTTAAGGACTTGATTACTTGATCATAAACTTCACTATAAGATTTACGGAAAAAAATGGGAGATTTTTGTTTCTGCCCTGGTCGAGATGCTTGAGAATTTTAGGCTAATGTAGGATTTTTAATCTGTTGATTTCAAATTTAACACCTAACCGCACACTTTCCCGCCAAATTTCTTCGAATTTTGAATCTCGAGCACAGTAAAAGCGCCGGTGATTACTTCTGTCTTCTTATACGATTCAATTGACTCATACATTCGATTTCTCTAGATCTGCATTCAAATTTTCGACGTGATTAAAAAATTCTATCGTAAATTATTAAATATAAAATACACTCAAACAATTCCATGTCGGAGTAAAATCCAGAATCGTTAACAGTGACTACACTATCTACTTCTCTGGCTACAGAATGATAGTATAAAAATTGCATTAGATACTGATAACTTTCTCTTACTGTATTAAGAGATTTTATTCTGACTAACCATCTGTAAAAATTAATAAATATGTCTACAAATACAAAACCGTAATTTAAAAAATAGATTAAACTTGTAATCTTTATGAATACCTTGTCGGAAAATAGGCTGCAAGAGAAGGTAAATTATCTTTAGTTTCTTTCTCTATTCCGATTTGTCGTTTATGACATTGTCCAAGTCATTTCGTCCAGTCTTGCATGAAATTATCAAATCTTTAACAGTTCCAATGAATTTTCTTGCTTTTATAACTCTTTCAATTCCATCTCGTACTACAGATTGTAAGCACTACCTTGTGCAAATAAAACACGAGGCTCTTCTTTGCTTATTCATGACTGAAATCCTATTATTTTTCCAGAAACATTAGAAGTCCCATCTTAACACTGGCCTCTGAGTTTTTAGAGTGCCAATTTGTGTTGAACGAAAATGTCAATGATCGTATCAAATTAGGTTTCTGCCTTTGTGTTCGCAGTTAAAAACAATCCAATAAAATATTCACTTGCAATGAAATCTTCCGAAACGATTCTAGGGCAAGATGCTCATCTTATTTCTTGATTCCAGACAATAGTGTAGTAGTCATCAAATCAAGAATTTCATGCTGACATTCATGATGAAGCCATTTGTAACCATCTCTTTGCAACCACACCATCATCTCGAGCCTTTAAAAATGCCATCAAATTTGAATTTTCATCGTTGTTGGCTCCTCTTACAGAAAGACCTAGTTTCGCCAGGGCCTTCAAGAAACCAAATACTTTTCGACTGTTCTGTATGGTTATCGATCATCTCTTTTGAATGAACCGTTGATATCAATTGTACCACGTTGATATTATCAACGTTTTTAACGCTTCAGTGCAGCTGGTATGAAGAGAATCTCGTGCTGTGAGAGTTTATCAGGCAAATATGTATTTTGTTGTGTAACCGGTAGTATGTAACCAAAACGAAGTCCAATCTAGAGATTTTTTGTAAAAAAATTGAATCTTTAACATTTTCATGCAACTTCTGCTTCTGTTTCCGCTTCCATAATCTAACTTTCGTTTCAGCTCTAGAACATACGCGTGAATATCCATTGCCAATATACTTGTGTATATAATGAGGAACAAAAATAATAATTTACTTTTACTTACTATCACGATTTTGACTGTCAGCTGACTGAACAAGACCTTCTCTTAAAGCTCCAGTGGACCTATGTCTAAGGACGATAGTAATTTATCCTTCACGTTCTAGCATTTTTTACACTCAATTTATTTCTACTTTACAGCCTGACTGTGAATTTATCCATTTGAGCTTTTTTAACGATAATACACAGTTACACAAGGATTCATCTTAGGCTCCTTCGAAATAGCGGCTTTTACGCTTGACAGTTTTGAACGTAAGATATTTTACCGTAGTATTCTTGCTTTCACACACGTCAATTGTTTGCTGTCGATGGAGCTCAGTAGGTGACAGCTGGGGTGGCGATCTCTGTTGAAGCATCAAAGGAATTTTGCGCTTCGCTCTTGGCGTTATTGTGGGTACACAGTCCATTTTACACACATTTTGAATTCTCTCATTTCTTTCCTCCATGCAAGCTCAGTAGCTCTCAAATTCCGGGTGGGTACTGCTACCCACCATACCCACATTATCCGCCGGCCCTGCTACTGCTCTTGTTTCATCCGTAAGGGACCTGAGGTTATAAAGTTTCATTGCCGATTTTTGTTTGTGAATAATCAGTAAATTAGCAAAAATAAATCCAGGTTATGTTTCTTTCACATGACTATAAATTTGAATTCAGTCATTAATTATGGATGCCGTAGTCAATTATCTCCCATACTAAGGAGCCATAGTTAATAAATACCAATTAACCAAAAATAATTAGTACCCATCTAAAATTAATACTACAATTTGCATCTCTATTCTGAAATTCACAGAGAACTGTTGGAGGCAGAAAGTGTTTTGCACCAAAATTTATGTCTATTCTGAGTGTTCCAGTCCTTAAAGGCAGGAGGTAAGAAAGGATTCACATAGGCATCAGTGCGGCACTTTATTTTATCTATCATTTTATTACGACGCAAGGACGTTGACAAGAGAAATATTTCACTGCATTCGTAAATGTGAGATGTTGTTTGCATGTTACACAATAGATCTATATGGAAACTACGACGTTTAATCAACCAAAGAATTCCAATACAATTTCTGTACCAATTTTGTTACACTTTTTTTTTTAAGGAGTGTGGCAAGCGGTCATAAATGGCAAAGCTCTTCACTGCACATTTTCGATACTTCTAATCAATAATTTGAGGGAGGATAGTGATTGTTACCTTTTGTCCGCAAACAATGTAACCCTTCTGCTTTGTATTATTCGATTATATATATATGTATATATATAAAATTCAGGACGAAATTTAAGTCTTTCTCACGTAACAGATTAACAAATGATAGTATTTGAACAATACTAACTATTTCTGATTTTGTTATCCATTTGCCTGGATTAACAGGTATTTCTAAATTTAGCTGTACATGATACTGTTTTGCCTTTGCTCATATCTCAGCGCCTTTATTTCCTGATGCCTCAATTTTAATCTACATTTCATAACTGTGAAATAGTGGTCAGAGCCAAGGTTTACACAGTATAAAAGGGGTGCGCTACGGCTAAAAGTTTGGTACATTAGGCAACTAACTGAAAATAAATGCGCAACGTGGCCGAAAAGGTGGAGTAATGAATACGAGTAATAATGCAGAGTGTGTTGGGATCTGCGGCTGGCCACTGCAATACCAGCAGCGCGCCTGGTACTCCGCAGTTGTCACGCGGTGCGCCGACTAGATAGAGAGGAACTGCGATATGCATGGAGATCACTAATCAGTTAAATGGGACGGAGGCCGTTTGTCAGATAATCACACGGCGAGCTGCGCTGCGCGTTTCAGGGTAGGGAAACAGGTGGAGCGGCAGCTTCCGAGAATAATCTGCGATCCTCTTTGTACTACAGCAAGATCATCTCTGAACGACAGTGTTTGAATTTCCTGCCGTCAGCAAACAGATTTACTTTGCCGCTGTTTGCAGTCAACTTTAAGTCTCACGTGATGTGAATTCGACGTTATTTTCAGTGATAACCATTAAAATAATTTGAATTCTATTTTTGACTTAAAATTTTTGATATCTGTTAGGCCAAAAACACGTGAAAACTTTTTTTTTCACTCTCTGAAAAAAAATTAGATGAATTACTCACATTTAAAACATCCTTTGCCTTTGATTGTGTATGTGTTCTGATCCCCAAGCGACGTGTATTGGTGAAAACAGTAGAGTACGATACATTTTTCGGTTGAGTGGATTGTTTTGACTACATTAGGCATGATTTTTCTGATTATCATTTAGAAAGATTTTATCGTATGTCGAGTACTAAATGACAGAACTGTACCAAATTTCTCACATTATTATTCTATTTTATGATCACGGCATAGATATCATTAACAGTCATAAGTGGTTCAATAAGAAATTTCGATTGTTTGGACTTATGTTTATGAATTTATGTTTAAACAAATTGCTTATGTCTTTCAAATATAGGCTGATAATTGGAGTTGGGTGTTAATACACTGAACGTCATTTTTTTTTTTTGTAATATTTTCACCGTCACAAAGGGACTTGTGAATGAATCAAATTATTTAATCTTCTGACCACTTACACTGAGTTTTTAACGTAAAAGTTTATCTACATAGATCATGTCCCACTACCGTATTACAGTTTATAATACTACGAATGACAGCCATGTGTATTGCAGTATTAATTAATAATTTGTTTAAGAAAAGGTGTTTCCATTCATAAGCACTCACTAATTAACTCGTTGAGCGAATTCACCATTTGAAAAATGGGCCATACAGTAATTCACATTGCGATTACTTTGTGACTATCTCTGACATAAGCAGAAGGAAACTTTTGTAAGAATAGTGATCATTTAGGCTACATTATTTTTTCCAATACGTGTCATAACAACGGTAATATTATCTCCAAAATAAAGTAAAACGCAAATTATAACTACGGTGATAATGTGCAGCTGAAATGATCAGAATAACAAAAGACTGGTAGAAATACAACATAAAAAATAAAATTGTAGTTTAAGAAACTAAAAACACGTTTTCGTAGTAATTTGCACTAAAAGGTTAAAAATAATCTTTAAATATAAAGATTTTGTCTAACAGCTGTATGACGTCCCACAATTAAGGATAAATTATTTTTTGAATAAGCTTAAAGAATAAAGTCACTGATTACAAAATTAACTTTACTGTAAAAAAGCGTGGGGTGCTGTATCAGTTGTCTAATATTTTTTGACGGTGGCTGTTTGTAAAGATAGAGACATTGTCAAAAGTTATGTAGAGAGCACCCCACGCTTTCTTTACATTAATTTTTCCTGAATTGTGGGACTTCATAACAAAATCTTTATATTTGAAGATTATTTTTAACCCTATAGTGCAAATTGCTACCCAAAGCAATTAATTTCTACATCATCTTCATGAATTGTCGCGACTGTCATGTGACCCTATTATGAAAGTAGAGACGAAGAGTTGATAGCAAAATACGCGTAAATAGTCCATAACTAAATGAATTTGTGTGCGATAATGCTGGTGTCAGTGTGAAGGCCTACCACATGCGACCAAGCAGAGATATGTGATACGATTTCCGATCTAACTCAAGTGACATAATGTTTACCACTTCGTATAATAAATTACTATGTGAAAGAGAGGGGCCACTATGCTTTGCAGCAGGAAGATAGCAGAGTGAGAAGCCCATTTTGCAAGAAAGGCACAATTCTACAGTTGTAACATGTCTTTTCCTTGGATATACATATTAGTGAGAAGATACTGGTTTTCGAGTGTCAGTTGGGCAATAACAGTTGTGTGGTGGCGTCGAAGTTTTGAAAGAAATGAGAACTGAAGTGAAAATTATGGGACATCAAACCACGGACTTTCAGTTTTCTTCGTCAAGAAAGACTTCAGCCAGTGGTCTGGGGCTATGTAATGTCCAGTCTCTGCTGTCATTGATTTTCCGTCACCTCTCCATTTGTGAGACATTTCATCCAGCCGTTTTGGAAGACAGCGGAAGGTGGCGCATTCCTGTCTGGCGACAGGTTCCTGGCGCGTGTGTGTGTCTTTGTTTGTCGCAGGTAGAGATGCCACTCCCGGAGGCCGGGGGTGAGTGTGGTCAAACTGTCGCGGGCACTGGCGGGCCAGCCCCCGTAAAGTCCGCACGTGTGTGTGTACGCGGATTTCAAAGAAACGTGGAGGTCGCGTTTTCGTCACGACAAATATTGTCGTGCTGTTTTTCTTTATGTGCTTAAAAAAGTGAACCCACCTCAGTTGCCAGATGGAGTTAAAAGTGTATCTTCATAGTGAAGGAAACATCAAGGTCGCCGACAGACTCCAGCAGTTACGATAAGTGACAATTTCATATAAACAATTTTTCACCCAGTATACGCCCAAACTGAAGGAGTTTCGTGCTCTCCCTAGCCGGGAACAATTTGTTTATTGTCTGTCAGTTTCTGTTCTTTTTCTTTTGCTGGCTGAGTTTCAATTTTTTGTGTAATGCTAAACAAACATGTATTTCTTTCAGTGTTTTATTCATAAATGTATTATTTTTCTTTCAATTCCGCGCTCGTGTTTTCCTTTTGTAATTAGAGGGTGTAATTTAAATTTAAGCCTGTTTTTTTTGCAAAAAAAATAAATATTAAAAGAACATTTTTTTAAATAAATAACATCTTGCATCTCATGTACGTAAATGTTTTCTCGGCATAACGAGCCTAGACATTTCAATGGCGCGCCTCCGTTGGGGCCGAAATAATCAGGCCTGGTACGATGTTTTTAAGGATGTTTATTAAATTGGAGTGAAGTTTATTTTTCAAATTTTTGTGACAAACAGAAGCATCTAAATTTACGTTTCAAGTAAGCTTCCATGTCGGGTTTTGTATATCCCAATATTGTATAAAACTATTAATTATATTTTTTATGTTAGCAATAATATGCGCTAATATTTCTATTGCAGATTTTTAGAAGCAGTGTACGTGGTGCAAATTTGTTTTGTTAGTGTAGCTGTCGAAGGTGTTTTTCTTTTCTCTCCTCAGAACAGCATGTTGATTATTCTACAAATGTTGTTGCTGGTTTTGTCTATCTGTTTTTTATATGTTTAGACAATTTTTTGCTTTGCTCAGTGGCATAAGTTTTGAGTTTTCTTTTTTTTTGTAGATGTTGCTTGATATTCTGACATATAATGTCGTGATGTGTTGTACGATTTTTCTACTGTTCGTCTGGAATTATATTGGAAAGTTCTATTTTTGATTAGGAGAAGTAGGAACTATGGATTTGAAATCGGTTCTGGTCCGATATAAGTGCTGAGTGGTTACATTGAGAGGGCAGAAGTTACCATTTAATCGTAGGATTTCATTAAGTCAATTATGGAAAATTTTCTGTCACCTGGTACAATCAGGGAACCACATGCAAATATGAGTCAGCCACTGGTATTATCAGCTGGTTCTCATGAGATACCTAACAGCCTGAACGGGACATTATTTCTGTTGTTGCAGCAAATCCAGGGCAGTATAATTAAATCTCAAAGTCAAACTGAAACTATGTTAGCTGATATTAAGCAGGATATTCGCGATGGGTTCACCTCAGTATGTGAAAAAGTCGGTCCACCTGTAACGAGTGTTGTTGATTTAGAAGAATCTGGCCAGGAAACATTAAATTCCGATACTAACATTGATCACATTGGAGACGAAATCAGTAAAGAGCAAATAAGTAAAACATCTGGGACACGGGGCAGAAACAACATGTCACTTATGGCGGGATATACAGTTCAATCAATGAATTATCCTTCAGGAGCTCATGTCAAGCCATTCGACACAATTAGACGCATCCTTTCACACAGATTTGGCAGTGAATATGGGGATAGAAGCTACGTTAAATTTCTTGAGGTTGAGAAAAAAGTTGCTTTGCTAGGCATAATGAGCGAAGACCTTTCAGAGAAATGGAATGTCTATTATTGTGTTGGCGGAGAGTTCACATGCCGAGGGGTGTCCAAGCCGGTTTTTCGGCACCGATACTTCAGCAGTAGCGGAGTGACAAAATCCAAGAGCTGGGAATGGATTCTGGCATGCCAGGATAAGAGAATTTGTTCTAAAAAGTTACCAAGGGTATACAACAGAATAATGGTTCCGAAGAAGAGATTAAAATATTTTCATTTTCTCTTTGGAAATCACAGAATCAGATGTCGAATGTTGCCGTTTTTCATTTGGATGGAAAGCGTTGTCTGATAGCTGTTTTGTCCAGCATACATCAATTTGCTGTTTGTGGTGGAGGTATTTTTGAAAGATTTCTTTTTATTGTTTTTGAAAGATTTCTTTTTATTGTTTTTGAATTATACTAATAGAATTTTTTGAGCTGTTGATTGTGTGTAGTTGATCCTTCGTTTAAGTGGTTGTTTGGCAAACCTAATTTTTCTTTAATTCAATGAAAATCTGCACTGTTACCAGGGTCACTTGAATATTCTTTTATTTAAGATTTCAGTGTAGTATGGTCTGATGGTTCTCATGTAAGTGGGAATATGTTTTTGCAGAAACGTTTCGTTTTATGACAATGGTGGGAATAACTGTAAAATCATATGTTTTCTCGCATGAGATGAGGATTTTATTTGTTTTGTCAGTAAAAATAATAATAATTTTTGATCAACAAAGTTTCTCTAGTACGGGTGTAAATTTAGATAGCACACTCTAAAGGTTTGCGAGAATTTTTTTGTTAATTTTACCTTTTTTTTAGAAAAATTAATAATAATAATTGTATGTTGTAATAGATTAGTTTATAGACTCAGCCAGAGGTTAGTTTTGATAAAAGGAAATGTATGGTGTAAGATGTAAGATCATTAGATTAAGCAAAAGATTGTTTTATTTAAAAATTGTTTGATAAGAACATGGACTCAGCCAAATGTCAGTTAAGAATTTAATTAAGTAGAAGTGAAACAATGCTTCAGGCCCATCACCGTTCATTTCAAAATACGGGCATATTCATACTGGTTTTCGAGTGTCAGTTGGGCAATAACAGTTGTGTGGTGGCGTCGAAGTTTTGAAAGAAATGAGAACTGAAGTGAAAATTATGGGACATCAAACCACGGACTTTCAGTTTTCTTCGTCAAGAAAGACTTCAGCCAGTGGTCTGGGGCTATGTAATGTCCAGTCTCTGCTGTCATTGATTTTCCGTCACCTCTCCATTTGTGAGACATTTCATCCAGCCGTTTTGGAAGACAGCGGAAGGTGGCGCATTCCTGTCTGGCGACAGGTTCCTGGCGCGTGTGTGTGCTTTGTTTGTCGCAGGTAGAGATGCCACTCCCGGAGGCCGGGGGGAGTGTGGTCAAACTGTCGCGGGCACTGGCGGGCCAGCCCCCGTAAAGTCCGCACGTGTGTGTGTACGCGGATTTCAAAGAAACGTGGAGGTCGCGTTTTCGTCACGACAATATTTGTCGTGCTGTTTTTCTTTATGTGCTTAAAAAAGTGAACCCACCTCAGTTGCCAGATGGAGTTAAAAGTGTATCTTCATAGTGAAGGAAACATCAAGGTCGCCGACAGACTCCAGCAGTTACGATAAGTGACAATTTCATATAAACAATTTTTCACCCAGTATACGCCCAAACTGAAGGAGTTTCGTGCTCTCCCTAGCCGGGAACAATTTGTTTATTGTCTGTCAGTTTCTGTTCTTTTTCTTTTGCTGGCTGAGTTTCAATTTTTTGTGTAATGCTAAACAAACATGTATTTCTTTCAGTGTTTTATTCATAAATGTAATTCCGCGCTCGTGTTTTCCTTTTGTAATTAGAGGGTGTAATTTAAATTTAAGCCTGCTTTTTTTTTGCAAAAAAATAAATAAATATTAAAAGAACATTTTTTTTAAATAAATAACATCTTGCATCTCATGTACGTAAATGTTTTCTCGGCATAACGAGCCTAGACATTTCAAGTTAGTATCGTTTGAGAGATTTTAGTGGACAGATCTGGAAGCTGTAATGTTTTTAGTTATTGGAGCTATGTAGTGTGTATTGTGTATTTTTTATATTTTTTTTGCTATCATCATTCTCTTGACTGGTTTGATGCAATCCTTCATCCCTTCCTGTATTGCGATAACCTTTTCATATCAACAATACCCCTTACAACCACGTCTTCAGTTATCTGCTTCATTTATTCTAATCTCTGTCTTCCTCTGCAGTTCTTACCTTCGACGGTTCCGTCCACTAACAAATTAACCAATCCTGTATATTTCAAAATATGAACTTCCATTTAGTCTCTTCTTTTTGTAAGACTCTTCCAGAAACCTTTTTCCTCAACCATCATTTCCAGAACTTGTTCGTTTCGTATTTCATCCGTCCACTTAATTTTCACCATCCTTCTGTAACACCACATCAAATGCTTAAATTTTCCTTCTTTCTGGTATTCCTAAATTCCATGCTTCGCTGCCATTAAGCGCTGTGCTCCACACATAGCTTTTTTTTTAAAAAAAGTTCTTTCTGGGTCCTAGATTAATATTTGAAACTAAAAGATTTCTCTATTTCATGAATGCTCTTTTCGGTGGTGTTATTCTGCTTTTAACATCATTTCTGCTTCGGCCATCGGTTGTATTATTTTACTTCCTAAGTAGAAAAACTCACTAACTTCTTCTGTTGCATCTGACCATATTTTTATGTTTAATCTACTACGATTGTTATTATTTCTGCTATATTTCGTTACTTTTGTCTTGTCTAGTGTCTTTTTCTACCATACATTAAACGATTTCAGCAGATATTAAAATGTTCTTGTTTATCCGTCGGTCACAGATGAATTCGTACCTGTATAGATACTGAATACGAAATTTAGTCTGCCTACGTCATTCAGTAAGTTGTAGTGGTGAGTGGATGAAGAGGATCATCGCAAGGAATTGGTTCCTAGTGTTCTTCTGACCGTTGGACAAGACTTGTGTTCGTTGCATAGTTAAGACGCTCAAATTCTGGGCCACCAATGATACCCGTCTCTCACACTCAGTTCGTAGTCTTCTCTATTTTCTAAAACTTTTTACCACTAAACTTTTTACTGGTTTCATGTAATTCATCACATCTTCAACTACTGAATTTAAGTCTTCTTCTCAATATACCCATTCTAGCCATCCCTCCCCCCTTTTTTTTACTGACATCAGTCTCTCGATTGGTTTGATGCAATCCTCCATCTCTTCCTATCTTGAGTTAACCTCTTTTTCTAAAAAAAACCCTTACAACCTGCATCTTCAGTTGTCTGCTTCACATAAGCTCCGACTTTACGTACAGTTCTTACCGTCGACCATTGTCTCCACTAACAAATTAACCAATCCTGCATGTCTTAAAATGTTACCCACCATCCTGTCCCTTCCAACAAACACGTTTTCTCACACATAATTTCCAAAATACGTTCCTTATATACCTTATCTCTCCTACATCATTTATTTGCTGCATATGTTCTAATCATTCCTTCTTCTGTTGTTGTTACCATCGAATCCAGAATATCTAAAAAAAATTCCCCTAGCATTCAATCTCTTCTTTTTGTGAGACTCTTTTACGAAGCAGTTTCCTTGCTATTTAGAAGAATATGATAATTTCGTAGATTAAGAACCCACTTATTCTCAACAGCTTGTCGTGCACCACACTTTAGATGGTTCAATTTTCCTTCTTTCTGGTATTCCTCAGGCACAACGTTGATTTCTATAAATCACTGTGCTTCATGCATAAAAATACATAGAGTCCTTTCTGAATATTAGGTAATTTTCAAACTAAAATATTTCTCTTTTTGAAGTAGGCACTTTTCGCTTGAGAAATTTCAACTTTTAGTTCCGTATTCCTTCGACTATCAGTTATAATTTAATGTCCTACTTAACAGAATGGTCATACGTCTACTACCATATGATGTTATGTTCAGTCTAATATTACTGTCATTTTCATTTCTTCTACACTTGATGACGCTAGTAGTGTTTCATTGGGTGTTTAATCCAAGTACTTCTTCTAATAATTTGTTCAAGCGATTCAGTAATATCTCAAAATTCTCACTCTTATTGGCAAATCGCAGTAAACTGTTTCTTCTCGAACCCATTTTATTCACTTCCCTGATTTCTTTCAACAAATGCAATATAAATACTACTTTGGATGGATAAATCCTAGCCGTCACGCTCTTTATAACTGATGTTCGTCTCTCGCGGTTCCTTTTGTTATATCCATTTATTAACTTATTATATATTTTTTTTATTTCACTGTAATATTCCTTGCATCTATAAAACTTGGGCAGTTCTTCAATATGACTTGAACGAAAGCCTTTTCTAAACCCAGAAACTCCATATAATGTCATCTTTAACCTTGAAACTTTCTTTCAATATTATTCTTAAAGGTATGACTGCTAAGAAAATGTTCGTTTTTTTCCGGTGTCCTGTAAAATTCAGCCGTTCTACAGTTTTCTTCTAGGGCAGCGACATTGTCCATGGCCATAAAATGTGTGCATGATGGTTCCTCCGTTGTCTTCAGAGGTGAGCTGACTGCTTGGCATATACCTGAGACTGTAGGCTATATTCGTCTATGTGTGAAATGGACAGACTCGTCTGCCGTCCGATTTTCACACACGAAACGATCTTCAATGCAGATTCTGATCGAATGTCCCATGAGCTGTCAATATCTCGCAATGAAGACGGTCGACCAATCTCGTGACTGGCTCTACTCCAGTCATTTAGTTCTTCTCACAGAGGGCAGCTTTTGACGTTTCACTACATCTCTATCACAAAAATTCAAACTCCAGCCATTGAATCTTAACGAGGCACCTACATTTTATCACTCACTACAACAAAAATGTAATAAGAGTATCATTTTTCCAACAACACGATACCATATTTTTCTGTGGGGTCTTGACGAGGATTACCGTTGAACGACTTCACTGTTAAATTATAAATCGCTGAGTAAATTATTCATGCAGCTGATGAAAAAATGCAAAGTATTTGAATTGATTGAACTTGATTTTTTCGAAAAATTAGCGTCAGGCACTGGATGTTAAATTCGCACTAGATCGACATCAATATATTGTTGCTCCTTATGCATATTGAGAAGAGAGAGTCTATAATCGTTGTATCACTCCTTTCTTTTTTACTTTTTTTTGGCTTTTCACCCCGTCGATGTCAAGGTCAATAGAGGAACTGGCAGTAATTCTGCCATGGCCTTTTTTGAAGGAACCATCCCGAATTAGGCTGGAGAATTTGTGAAAACTGTGGAGAAACCAAATCTGGATGGCCAGACGGGGATTCGAACCCGCTCATCATCCCGAATGGTAGGCCAGAGCGTTACCTCCCAATTATCACGCAGTACGTTCGATGTGACTGGTGACGGAGACAACAATGAAAATATTGTTTGGTAATTTATAACAATTGTCAATAAACAAACACACTTTTCTTCGTTTCGGCAAGCGAAAGTTTAATCTTGTATCTTATGATTTGCGTACCATTTACATTTCAAATTACTTAATACTGTAGTTTTAAAAATGGTTATTTCTTCTTTAAACGACTTAAGTAGCGATCAATACCAGAGCATTCGCATTAAACCAAGTGGTTACTTGTATCGAAGGAATTAGTTAATAATTTCATATGTGATTATGGTTCGTGGTAACTTTCAACTGTTCTGCCATTTCCAAGTCTAAAATGTCCGACACGTATGTGCGATTAACACCGTCACACACTACTCGGAAAGCCATTGTGCGTCCCGTTAGCACGTTATGTGCGATATGTGTGATCTGGCTTCTGTCCAAATCTCCCGACAGCGCTCCCCTTCCGACTTTATCATTCAATCGCATTACGCGGCATGGGAACGACAGTCTGTTCGCTAGTGCTGTTCGTTCAATCTGAATCTTTAAAATTGTTTGAGAAGTATTTTTCTTACGAGAGTATCGTCTGGACTAATGTTCTGTATGGTTTTAAAGACTAGTATCGATCAAACTATATGATAAACTGAGTGAGACTTCATCGCACTGTAACATCATCACAAAAAGAGTGGCAGCTACCCCACCTTTCCCTGTTAGATTTTAAATCATAATTAATGCCAAAAATTAGTGTACATTCCAAAATTTCAAAGATTTGTTATCCTTTCCTATGATCTGTTGCAATTTATTAATACACCATCTGAGCCGACTGAACGGTTACATTGAGAATCTAATTGTCTAATCAAACGCCAATAGGCTATTTGACTATTTTTTGAAAATGGTTTTAAATAGTTTATTGATAAACGTTATTCAAAGGGTACTATTTATTTTTTGTCAAAAGTGTTTGTTTTACGTAAAATTCAACGTTAAAGTTTAAAGTATTTAAAAGCCCGCCAAAACGCTCCTTTGCTGCCTGGCGCAGGCACACGACACTCGTGACGTCACGTGCCAGCAAGCGCTCACTCTACATAACTAACGTATGGTTTGTTTATCTGAAATTGTGTACAAATTGTTGGAAATATGGTTTATAAATAGTGTGTATTACACCACAACAATAAAAAAAAACTCCCCAAAAAAACGTAAGTGTTGCAACAATAGTTGAAATACGAAAAAAAATCACTGCAACTTGCTCGTAGAAGATACTGCGACTAAGTCACATATCACTTTCCGTGAAGATTTACGTTAGAATTTCGTTGAGTTAAATGTAGTACGTTGTTTAAGGCGAGTATCAGTAAGATTAGGGTCATTAGGTTCGATCCTCGCTTCGGAATAAGTTTAATTTGTTTTTTTGTGGGCGTTTTCTGTTCATAAAAGTTTTTTTTGTATGGCAGCAATTTATGTTTCAATCGTTCGCATGACGTTCTATGAATTATTGACACAAAAACATAAATCTGTAAAGCAAGAAACAGAAACGAAACAAAACGTACACATGTAAAAAATATTATCCTAATCAAGATTTGAATATAGGATGTGCCAATGGTTGTAATGGGAATGCGGAGCTCTACCTCCGCCAATTCTACAGGAAGGACAGGAGCTGTAGGAACCCCTTTACCTTTATTTTACCTTCTCAATTCCGTTAGCACTCTTTAACCACGCAGCTCCTCGTACACCATGGCATCGGTACTTATCTTCTTGTTAATAGTAATCACTTAAACATCAAGGTTTCTAAGTGCGATTAAGTGAACAATAAATTCTGTTTCGTTGGCAAAAAAAAAGAAGAAACACCATCTATCTATTTTTTTTTCTTTTCTGCAGCTAAGAAAAATGGCCCACAGCATCCAGTTATTTAACTGTTGTGCTTACCTTATACTAAACTGTAACTTGCATTTTTCTGGTAAATATCTCCAAAACAACTAACTTAATTTAAAATTTCAGTCCTTCTTATGTAAGATTTCTGTTAATCTCTAACTTTCAATTTAAATATAACTGATTCTCAAATTGAAGTTATTACATTTTTAAGCTCCGTAGAATAAAAGTCAGGGGTTGCTTCCATAGCTATCCCGACAAATAAGGCGTCTAATTTAGTTATTTTTCCGCAGTAAGCTTCTATAAATTGTTCTCTATTTTGTATTCAACACGAAATCTTATTAATAACCCGAAATAACCAGTAACAAACAATAAAAATAGTTGAAAACTCGGATAATAGGAAACAATCCATTTGTAGACGCAGCATTTGCAGGCAGGTGACGTCACAAAAGCGGTCACCAATCCTAAAGCGTTTTCTGTCACGTGACCAGAGGTATGAAAAATCTAATTTTTATTTCGCTCTTTTTTTATTAAAAATAGTCCACCTTTTCAAATTTAACAAAAATAGCTTTCTTAAACATTAATCTACGCGAA
Source organism: Vandiemenella viatica (assembly GCA_031002005.1). Taxonomy (NCBI): domain Eukaryota; kingdom Metazoa; phylum Arthropoda; class Insecta; order Orthoptera; family Morabidae; genus Vandiemenella; species Vandiemenella viatica. The sequence goes on from JARYHS010011408.1 coordinate 144,379,780, forward strand.
TGAGTAAAATTTGTAATATATTTTCAATACTGTCAAATAGCCTATTGTTCCGTAGAGCACCTTATTTTCACAGGGGAGCCTCTTAGAAGTTAGCGATTCTAGATTTTAGATCTAACGGAGTAACAGACAGCTGATTTGTAATAAGAGGATGTATGACTGAAGTTGAATAACCGTTACAAATGTAAAGCCAAGAAAACTCGATGATTGTAGAGTACTGGAATAATCTATTAAAAGAAGGAAAGAGAGAAATATTCACGTGGATATTGATCAAACAGTATAAGGGATCGAAAAAGCAGAAATTTTTTCTTTTAAAAAATTGAAGGTACGGTAGAATGCAGCTCTCTCTCTTTTGCGCCTGCCTGTCGGGGAGGAGGGGGGAGTGGCACATACAATAGTCACTAAAGAGTCCCATATCACTGACAGTATTTGGATAAACATTTTATGTTGTGTTAAGCTTGCTACAAATGGAAAAATAATTTTTTTTTGCATTATAAGCTATGATAACTAATTAGGCCTCTTTATTACTAAATTTAGCGTAGTTAACATACCGGGGATACCGCCGGATATTTCCACAGCTAACCGTCTTCAACAGGTTTTCAGCAGATGAGAAGATTTCACATCTGATAAAGACGACGCAGCTAACTGTCGAAATATCATGTTTTTGCAACAAAATATGGTGATACTTTCGAAGACGTCATTGGAATCATACTTCAGGAACGTCTCCATTCTTCATTATTTGAAACATTTTAATCCTTTAATTATTACGTCCATATAAGTGATCACGATGATTGAGAATTTCAGTTGGAGATGGCTTCACTGGTTCTACTTGATCTAGAAAGATACTGTCATAAACTGATTTATTGTATAACTAACAGGCCGGATTGCACAGAGAAAGTGCCACAGGAGAAGTTTCATCACAGAATGTGGAACACACAGTGGGCCTTTGTCAAAGAGTTCAGGAACAGTGAGCTTACAGGAAATGGTGAAAGCTGTTTTGCTGCCATTAGCCGGCTCAGTGGAACATACAGCTAAAAAAGCGTGGTATGGTTTCCACAAAATACGTGTGACCTTCTGTAGAAATGCCTACAGTTAAGTAACAGGACGATAGCCGGAAATGTTTCAGGTAAATTGGCGCGCCGTTAATTGTGAAGGAATACTGCGAAAAATCTATAATGCCTTTACATTTAGACTGGCCAGCAAGTCCCTATGTTAAATTTTTTAAATAAATAAGTTCATATTTGACCGATGCTTTAGACCGCGACATCTTACAAGGGGAGGGCACGACCTTGGGATTTTATTTTGGGATGAGACTTTGCGTAATAATTGTACCCCTTTAGGATATTTACCTCCTGCAATCATAAGACGCAACGCTCAATAGATTCGGAGAAAACGGCCTTTAAAAATTCAAGCTCAGCTTATATAGTGGTGAAATTCCGGTCAGGCCAGCAGCGGAACAGCCCAGTCAGTAACGAGCCTGCGTCATGCTTGGGCGATCTGGGCTCGACTCTCGATTCCGTCTAATTTTTTGTTTTGTTTTGAATTTACAATTAAATAAGATTTTATTCATTGTTATTGATTATTTAATTTAAATGTTGAAAGAATTTAAAGATAAAATTTATTGAGGGCAAATGTAGGTGGGTGCAGAATAGGGGGAAGATGGGGGTGTAGGGAAATTGCCCCCGGAGCCTGTGCTCCATTGCAATTAAATCAAATTAAATTTCAAATTTTAAATCATGATATAAGTATATTATCTACCCCATAACTTACTTAAAATACTTTAAAACTATAATAGTTATAATATTTATTAAATATAATTGAATTTTAAGTTATTTTATGAACAATATTATAAGTTTTATTTCGTATATTACCGTTGTTCCTGCAAAAAAAATCAGCTATCAATAATTGTGCTCGGTCCCCAAAAATTATCGTTTTAAATGTTTTTATGATGATTATCATCCTAGCTCACGTTTGTAATAAAAAATGTATGTTAAATAAAATCAATAATCAAAAAACACGACGAAAGTTTTTTGCTTATGAATAAACATTATTATTATGACCATTCTTAACAATGTATTTTAAACAATAAAATATTATAACTATTATAGTTTTATAGTATTTGAAGTTAAAGGGTAGTTGATATAAAAATTTAAAAAAATTAAAAATAAAAATTAAAAAATAGACGAAATCGAGATTCGAACCCAGATCGCAGGCTCGTTACTGACTGGGCTGTTCCGCTGCTGGCCTGACCGGAATTTCACTACTATATAAGCTGGGCTTGAATTTTTAAAGGCCGTTTTCTCAGAATCTATTGAGCGTTGCGTCTTACGATTGCAGGAGGTAAACATCCTAAAGGGGTGCAATTACTACGCTAAGTCTCAACCCAAAATAAAATCCCAAGGTCGTGCCCTCCCTTGTTAGTGACAACTCGTACCTAGGTAGTGGGAAGCTGAACTGAGACCTAGGATTCTAAAGGTCTAATGTTAGTCAACAGTTTCCTCGTGCAGTCTGAGCGAACAGTAGTGAAATGGCAGTTTAGACGGATGTCATCTAAACCGCCTTTGCAGTGCGGGGTCCCGTTGACTATCAGCACTGACATAGCAGGCTCTGTTAATGGCCCCTTCGTCTTATGAGCCAACAGCTGGGATTCAAATTAATCCATCGGACAAACCCATCATCGTTACGATGAGCAACAGAGACGACGATAACACACGGTAAACGACTACGCAGTTTCCATACGTAAGCTAACTGAATTTAAAAGAATGATCATTATCGGAATCAAAATGTGTTTAGCACAATACAACAATTGGAAATTTATATTTTACATATTTAACTGCCTCCTTCCTCCTATATTTTAATTATAAACCTTCAAAAAATGAATAATCCACTCTTTAATTAATGAGCCACAGCTATACGTGAATCAAAGAGTAATGCAAAATGAACAGTTGTAAGTTGCTTCCTCAACCTCATGCCATTCTCATATGATGCGCGTCAACTTCTCCTCTCGTATTATACTTTCTTCTTTTATTGTTTTCAGCCTTCCATTGTTATGCTCTCTACTTTACAACGTTTTACACCTCATAGTCCGGTCAAATTAGCCATAGACAGCGTAGTCATGCATACTGTGGAGAATATAACTTTAGTGAATTTTAGAATGGCATTTTCTCAGAAATGGTAAATCATAGTTAAAAAAGTATAAGAGTAATTTTTGTAGATAATTAGGTGGTATACAATATTTGTCTGAGCTATTTTTTCATTAAACGAACCGTTTCGCTAAAAAATACGAAAAACCCATTTTTATGAACCTTGACCATGTATAATTTTTTTTGCACAAACGAGATCGATAGGGACTTTTCAGAATTTCATTATAATCGTTTCCCTAACGTTCATGCAAATTTTCAGCTTGTTGGGAATTTATGCAAGGGTGAATGTCTATTTTGACCGGACTATCACGGGCCCTAGTTTCCTTACAACGTCCTACACGTGACGGGCCCCAGTTTATCTTCATTGAATGTGGATTCTTTTTCCGAAGATTGTAAAGCATTCCCAAGCAGTTTTTTAAATACGAATTCGATTAGATAGTGAGGGGGTTAAATTATATTACATTATTTTACAGTTTAAATTCCTTCATTTAATTCATTAATACTGTTTTCCAATGGATTAATCTACAAAGCAATTTATCATAACAGAACATACTGTTCTCACATAACACAACGTATTATACCATAGTTAAAGTTCTCTAAAATGTTCAATATTACACTTCGCCATCGAAGATTTTACAAGAAAACAACGAATTTTTTTTTTATAATTTTTTTAATGGCATTTGGCAACGGAGGCCATACAGCCAGCTCAAGGTAATTTAATTGCTTTCAGTGTATGGACGCCACAGGACGGACAGGACATTCACACAGACACACAACATTTAACATCCATGCCCGCGGCCGGACTCGAACCGGCGGCCTTCGGCACGTGGAGCTAACACTCTAGCCCCTACGCTACCGAGGCCGGCAAAACAACGAATTTAAAACCATATTTAAGATACCCATTTTAACTTTGTTCATCATTTATCAGCATAATCGAATCTTCACAAAAATCACAGTATAACACATTAATATATGAGAGTAATATTATTTGAAAATATCCGTCGAGAGATAGAGAGAGAAATATAAACAGCTTACATCTTCACTGCTGTTCTCTGCCACCGCTTGCAAGCTAACTCTCGAGTTTTTGGCAAGGGTACAGAAGAGGAATAATTCCTGTTATACTTCTTTCTTTATTTTCTTAGAAGTTCCTAAATGCCACCCAGCTTACTCACTCAAGTTCGCCCGTATGACGATGAAGGAAGTTTTTCATTAGTCTTAATACTTTTCTTCCATTTAATACACAAGTAATTTCTAATTTTCCTGTTGTTTTTAATACGGCCGACCTAGCTGGTGAGAAAAGGCAAACCTGGATGACAAATGTTGTATTCCCACATTGCTGAGTCGCTCTGGCATAGACAATATATATTACTGTTTTGTTTCCTAGTATGTATTTAACTGGACGTAAAGAAGTAGCTTCTGTTTAACGCACTAAACACATAGAAAATAATTATCATTAAAGATTTTTTTCGGTGTATAGCTCACGAGTTGCAGTTTTGAGTTGTGAAGAGTATTATTAAGACAAATCACGGAACAATCAACACCAGTTTCATATTAACGAAGGTGAATTATGATACTTATAAGGCCCTTTTCTATTAAAAATATAATAAACATTTAAACTGTATACCACCGTAAATTTCTTTCCAGTTATTAATGACGAAACACATGTAACAATCGAAATTATCGTAGGGATTAATATCGTTCAGAATAATCCTGTACAAAAGTGTTTCCTACGGAAAATTTTAATAGGTGATTTTTTCAAATGGTACATTTCCTTTTGGTTAAGAATTTAGTCAAACTTTTATGCCGTAACAAGTAACTATTGTGCGTCGTAGAGATGTTTGTTAGGCACCCAGCACAACGGCTGAATTAATCCGATGGGGTTCTGTAGAATGTGCTCAGTAATTGGATTTTCTGTTTGGCTGAGTTGCAGATTAGCGTCCGGCGATCTGAACTCATAACGGACCGGCAGTCCTGGACTGAGGCCAGCGTTCGTCCCGACAGCTGAGACTTTATGTTTCAATCTGCATACAATCCAGAACACAATACTGCACAATACAGCTGCCAAGAGACACCGATCACATCTGGTACTATACACGGAATTCTCATCACAAGAAGTAAATTACCTAGGTGTTAATTTCCTACTTGGAACAATGGATATGAAACCATCCTTTCTACTTTTGCACTTCGCACGAAATTATTTGTTTTGTAGAATGAGAAAAAAGCTAAAAGTCGTATAAAGTCTAAACTTTGGTTTTGCTGTTACGAGAAAATTAAAATAAAACACTAATCTGAATTTACATCTTTGCTTGTGATGACGGATTTTTTTTAACTAATGGTTTATATATATATATATATATATATTTAAAGCATTTTGCTTTTGCTTGTTGTCCTGAAGAGAGTTAGGCTATAGGAACCTTTAGAATTAACGATTTCTGATATAAAAAGCGGTGCGTGTGTTTCTTATAAGATAAATATCAAAAGTGCTCATTACTAATTTGAAATATGTGTTAAAAAGAATGGCTGGGTGCAGAATTTTCTTTTTTTTTCGTGATTATTTATTTTTGGATAAGCTGTATTGGTCTATACAGTTTTGATTTAATTTTTACTACTGCTAATTTGCAAGACCATACAATGAAATGAAATATTCCTTGACTGGGTCAGGTGGGTGAGCGGTAACGCTATGGCCTGGTATTTGGGAGGATGCAGGCCATCCGAATTTTGGTTTTTCGATGGTTCCGCGAAATGCAATATGATAGGATAAAAACACGAGAAGACTGTGAACAGCTGCAGGGTGATCTGGATTGAATATCTAAATGGCTAGGCCAGTATGGAATGAAGATAAATGCCAAGAAGAGTCAGCTTATTATGTACACAGATAAAAACTAAAGATTGTTTATGATTAAAAGGTGGGGTCATAATTGCTTGTTGAAGGCTTGAAATGCAAAAATCCTTGGCATTACGTTTGATAATTAACTCAACTGGGCAAAACACATTTGGTAGGCTGTAGGAAAAGGATAAAAAATCCTACATTTACTGGAGAGAGTGATGAGAGGATATACCAGAGAATTTAGGGAATTGACTTACAAAACTTTGTTCAGACCATTGTTTGAATATGGTGGTGAAGTTTGGGACCCATATTTTGGGTATCAAATACATGAGTTGGAGGGCGTGAAAGTAGAGCAGCTAGATTTGTTTGTGTAAATTATCGCAGGACCCTGTCAGTATCCGATATGAAAAAGGAGATAGATTGGATGTCATTAGAGAATAGAAGGAAGGTTACTAGAGTTTGGAGGAATATTGGTCAAAGAATTAGAAACAGTGCATGGAAAGAGAAAAATGACCATGACCACAGGCTAGCATTCGATTTTATGCACAAGGTAGTGGGAAATTTTTTGTGGGTAAGGGTTGGTGGGATTATTAATTTTTGGAGAAATTTTATTAGCCTTAAGAAAGGTAGTTTGCTTTTCGAGCCAGACGCACGGAGTAACGCCACACCATTCTACTTGACGCCCTCATCGAATGTCGCTAGCACGGCAGTCGCACTCCGTCCACTCTGTTTTCACTACAGGTGGCATACATCTTGTAGGCAATGTACACGCAAAGACGGCGTGATACTCAGCCGATTGGAGAAGCTGATTCCTCACTTTCAGCGCCGGGGACGCTTCTTGGTGGCAGGGAGGCCCGCCCAGTCCACGATGTATAGTTATGTAGAGCAGTCCTGTTAAAAGTCATAACTGGCACTTTTAGGCAATTCTACCACTCTCTCCTTCCACTGGTTCCTGAAGCAATCGCTACCACTTCGGATCTGATGATCCACCATTTCACTATAGGAAAAACCTGTATAATAATCTTTGTAATGAATGACTTGCAACAGTTTTTTGTAATAAATCCAGTTCACCATATCTTTTCATAGCTTTTGAGATCAATTAAAGCAGCTAATTAAGTCATTATAACTAAGTAATGCTAAGTCTCTGTATTCATTCCCAGCCAGATGCTTACAGATCCCGACTGGAAAATCTTCAATCACGGCCGACAATATGTAATCGCAACGACGGACCCACAAGTTGGGGTAAGTGTCGCAGCTCGTTTGGCTACCACGTGACTGGGAGTCAGGGATTGGAACAAATTATCAAGTGAAGTGATGAATAATTTACCAAAAATGCCAAAGGATTTTAAAATTAAAATTTTCAAGGGGGAGGAATTTAACACTAAAAGTATATAAGATAGTTAAAAAAGTAAAATAAAAAGGGGTAAATAGTTGACAGGGAATTGCCACCGTTGCGTGCGAAATTAAATTAATAATAATATTAATAATAATAAATATAATAATCACCCCATGTGAATGCCGGGATGGTTCCTTGAACAGACGTCCTTGCCGCCAGTCCTTTCCCCCTTCTAATGACGCCGACGTGGCGTTAAGCACTAAGCCAAAAAAAATCTTAGTATTTAAAACAGACTTCAGTATACGAGACATATGGCACCCAGAACAAGGAATGGCTTTACGTCTGTTCCTTCATTTGAGTGACGATGTAATGAGCTTGTCTCAGTCACTTGCTTCTTGATAAATCGGAGGGTAGAAAATTTCCGCTACTTTTTCTCTTCCGATGATTTTTTATTTATTGTTTTCCCACGGATACGTACAAATGAAATTTCTTAGTTAAAAAGTCGAAGAAACAATTTTTTTTTAAGATGATTATTGTTCCGCTTACAATTTTACTTTTGAATTTTAAAGCTTTAGGTTTTCCATAAATATATTCCGATTCTCCTCGAATACTTTTAATGAATTGGTTGAGAGGTATTGCGATCTCGAGGTAACTGTTCTGAATTCATCTCCTTAACGTAGCAGAGTGTGTTTTTGGTGTGTGGAGAACACGAAAATCATGCGTCTCAAATTCCACTTTAAAATGAGCGTTTACTTTCAAAGATAGGGTTATAGAGGCGGAGTAGTGGTCTGGTGGCTCAGTGGTTAAGGCGTCTGACTGGTGATCGAAAACTATCCGGTTCGAATCCCTGTTTCGGCAGGGATTTTCAAAGGCACTTAACCCGCCCTTCACATCTGGCACAGCTTGCTGTGTAATGTGAAGTACGCTAGAACGCTTCCGTAGTTCGGATTCCGCGTTAAACTGTAGGTCCCCTGTACCTGGCAGGATTGCTGGGCTACGTTGAGGCGGCTACGACAGGGCGGAATGCGCAACCAAAATAAACCCTGTCACTAGGTCATTACGGCCACACGGAATTCATATTATAGAGGCGGAGTGCGAAATTCAGCTGAAAGTTTATCAATTACGCGAGGAAATATTAAAGGTTTTCCCTTCAGTATAAGTGATGCTAACATCTATGGTTTAGAGTATGTGCAGAGGTGTGGAGTGTCTCTGGCCGTGAACGGGTGTAAGAGGTCGTGCGCCAAAGTTGTGGCGACGATCTAATATTATGCCAGATGAATCAGTAATTGTTTCTTAATATACAGAACGAGTGTATTTTTAATTGTAGTTTTGTGCCTCGTGTAAAAATAAAGTTGTTAAGAGCAGTAATCGAGCTTTAATCAATAAAATAGCAAATTATTTATTGTATGAAGTTAAGACGTCTTATTTGGATAGTAAGAACCTTTGAATGGAACTAAGTAGCTCCTCTGTCCGCGTACGTGGGTTGAATGGCGGTATTTAAGGGCCAAACCATCTAAAAAACCTGTGGGCTTTAATTAGTAATACAAATTATTAATTATTATAGAGGAGTATTATATTTGGCTACCCTGCAGAGGATGATTCAGTGGTATGATGGTACCAATTACGGATGTTAATTGCTAATTAACATAGCATCCGGGACACCTGGAAATCTTCTGATTCCTACAACGTCGCTGCAGTCAACAGTGGTGAGGAACTTCAGACGACAGCAGTTTCGCAGATTGGCAAGTACAAAAGTCCAAATTTAATTCACGGGGTAACAGCAGCAATCGACAATCACATTGCAGAAAGAAGAAGAGCAGTTATAAAATTTTGAACAGTAAAAAGTTAAATTTGAAATTAGTGAAATTAATTCTAAAAGTTGTTTGTTTGAAAGAACATTGGAACGAGAAAAGTAATTGTCGTTTGGTTAAAAAAAATTTCTATTAAGAATTGTAAAAGAAAAAAGTTATGATTGAAAGTCTAAAGTTTGTTGTAAATTGCAGTAGTTTGTTTAGAGTAGTTAGCGTCTGTGGATTTCCGATGAGAAGCAAGTAATAATAAAGAAATTAAAAGAAAAAGGGGGAAAACATTTCGTAATTAGAACTTAAAAAAAAAAAAATTTGTAATGTATCTTGTAATGAATTAAAAGGTACAGTGCCATTAGGCACTAAGTGATCCCACGGTGTGTGTGAATATTGCCGATGCGTCGTGTCAACGAACAGAAACGTGACGGAACTAAAGCGTCCAGATTTACACGCACCTTGGGGGGGTGCTGACAACGTCCTACTCAATGTGGACATAAAGCGGATTATAACCCCCATAAATAACTGAGACCCCGCTTTCTATTTTCGCACGTTTCGGAAAGTTTCCGCCGAAAACTGGCGCAGACTAGCAAAAATAAACCTTAGTGACGTTTCCTAGTAAATGAGTGCTTTATGAGAGTAGGGGAAGACGATCCAGCCAATAGAGAAGCCGCCTCAATTTATTGCCGTGTTGGTGTTTTTTCTTGTCTGTTCTGGGGCCAATGTGGCGCTGGTTCTTTGGCGCGGATTGCGGTGATTCGCCAAGAGCCGGACGCGACGTCGCGTTACGGGGAGTACAGAGTCTTGCTCCGAGGAGAAGGACGGACGACGAGACACTCTGGTTCAGATCTTCATCTAGTACGGCCGAAGTGACCTGTGCTGAGTACGAGTCGGCAGCTGGGGACGCTGCCATCACGCTGGGCCGGACAAGAAAGCTGCACGACCCCATGTGGTGCGGGTCTTGCCTGGTCGCTCACCTGGGCCGTGAACAATGGTAAAAGCTACGACCCGGACGGAAACTCATGCAATCGTTCCACCCAGTAATGACCCTGAGATTTTGCTCTAGCTGTTTGATATTCAATGATATGTAATTGTTAACCTCAGAATAAAAACAAACTTCATGTTTGACTAATTTCACAATAATAAATTGTACACCCAATTTTCAGTTTTCCTATTCATTACAATAATATTTCATGTGATAAGCTGAAGATTAAGTATGACTTTTGATATTCCAAATTGATAATTTTGTTAATGATAAAACAGTGTGACCCAAATATAAACGTCCGCGAGGTAGACGTTACAATCTATATGTTTGATTTTATTTCAGGCCGGAGGAGAGCAGAATTTAAATACTATTTTGTTTCTGTGAACTGTAAATTTTCAGCTGATACGAGGAATTACTAGATTTGGTGGTGATTTGGATGCTGAATTGTTTGTCTTTATTGTGTGTTTGCTTAACGGCGTTGTTGAAAGCGGCGTTGGCTCATTGTTGATTGGTGACCTTGGAGTTGTGAATTGTTGTCTGACGGAATTCTTCCTATTAACTGGAGTGTAATATAATTTTGTTTCTTCTATTTTGAATTTTTAAATGTCTTTGAATATGGAAGACAGTTGTGGTAGGTTAGTCCGGGCGGAAGATAATACGGATTTGGTGGAATCAGACGGTAATAATTCAGGAATTGTGATCGAAAGTTCGGGAACAGTAAGTTTTAATGGAAAATATGAAAATCGTATGGGGATACGCGAAAAGAATAAATTTGTGCAAGCCCAATTGAGCAGTAGTCCGGTTGGTAATGGGGATGACAATGAATTTGGCAGTCGTTTTGTAATTAATGACACTAGTAGCGGTAGTGAGGATAATGTGCAAGTTGAAGGAACGAGTGTATTTAATGGGGGGCAGAACCCAGTAGAAAGAATAATTTCACCAGAACCGAATCAGTCTGAAAACACTCGGGAAGGGTCTGAAAATTTTAATATGCTGCTAACCGCCATATTAGATGCTAGCCGAAAACAAGAAACCGCCATATTAGATGCTAGCCGAAAACTAGAAACCGCCATGCAAAATTTGGAAGAAAGAATTACTGGAAACTTCAATCAGATGGTACTACAGGTCCATGAAAGAATTGATAATGTAACAGAGCAGATGAACCTAAAATTCGAAACAATTGAAAGCAAAATGTTGAAAATTGAAAATAATATGCGACAAAAAATTGTGGAAGAGATACATCATAACGTAATTCCAATGGTAACTCGAAGTGTGGCAGAAAGCGAAAGGTTATTTAAAGAAAAATTAGAAAACGTAAAAAAAAAAATCAAGAGGATGTTAAGAATGAGATGGGGAAGATTCTGGAAGGTCAGAAACAAGATACAAGGAGTAGAACGGCAGGTCGTTGAACATTCCAGTAGAACAGTATGTATAGAGCAACAATTTGAAGAATTGTCGGACGGGGTCGCGCAAATACGCGAAGATATGATCAGCATAAAAGGAAATCTAGAAGAGGTCAAAAAACAGCCTAATATTATTGTGAGCGGCGGATCGAATGCTTGTCAATTATCGTTACCCGAAACTATATTTGAACCGAGCGGAAATGTTCATCCCGCTGATTTTGTTAAAATTTATGCTAGAACTTTGCCCATAGATTGGTCAGAAGTTGATAAAATGCAATACGTACACAGAAAAATGAAGAGCGAAGCTTTTTCGTGGGGTGTGAAATTCTAGAGAACTGTCATAATTTTAATGAGTTTCTCCAAATGTTCCGAGATAAGTACTGGTCTCAGAGACGACAACGAAAAGTAAAAAGTGAATTTTACAACTGCAAGCGTTACCACAGGACAGATGGGAGTATGAGAAATTTTTGTGAGAAAATGCAGACAGAATTACGGCATCTAGATCAGCCTATCGGAGAAGTTGAAACAAATGGAAGTGCTATTACAAAAGTTGCCAAGACAAGTCCAGGAAAAATTAATTGCAATTCAGTGGGACAAGATGGAAGATTTTTTAGACATACTAGAGAGGATAGACAGATACCAAGAAGCTTGTGAAAACAACACAGAACGAAACAAAATGTTCCACCGGAGCGCGTATAAGACGAAAGATTATCGACACAACGATAGGTGGGATAACGGTTCACCGAGAGGACGTGACATATACGGAAGAAGTGGGAGGCAAATGTACGAGCAAGAAGAGGAAATCGGCATTTTGACAAGAATGTGGCCAATAATAATAATAAATACTGTAATCAGAACTATAGTAGTAACTACGCATCTGGTGAACGCCATGATTACGGACAGCAGCCTAAACAAATGATGTATATGAGAAAAACAGAAAAAGTACATGATGAGAAAAAGGAAGAGGCGGAAAACTACAAACCGCGACTGTGAACCGGAAGCGAATATCGGAACTTATGGACCAAATAATGTTGAAATAAAAGAGAATGAAGAAGAGCATTTATATGAGTACCGCAAATCATACAGCAAAGATGAATATCTACAATGGTGGAAATGTTTCAACGAGATAGAGAATGAGAAATGCGTTGTCGCGACATTAAAGCAAGGGGGTGGTTAGAATTGTCGCGAAGTCATAGATTTGGCTAACATCGATGTACAGGATGAAGAAGAATACGAAAAGAATACCGGAGGAGGAGTAAATAGTGCGGAGGCGCAATGTAAAAGCTGCAATGGATTTGTTCGACGAAGGAAATTGTGAGAATGAAGATAATGAGCTAGCGTTTAGCATTAACGAAACCGGAGAAATTGTTCCTAGCAGCGATAAAGAAGAGGAAAGGGAATCTGGAAGCAGTAAGAAGAAGAAAATGAAGAGAATGAAGTCAGAATATTTTTTATAAGAAAATATGATGAATCGGAGATTAAAGGTATATCACGGGTAAGAGCGAAAACAGTTGAAGAACCAGGTAGCTGTCAAAATGCGAATATAGCCCCTTTACGAACACGTGCCGACGTAGCTTGTTATTCTACCGCAGACGGAGAAGAGCAAAGTAAAGAACAAAAAGCTTTATTATCTTGTACAGTTGAGGACAGCCAGTGCCAAGCGAGCTCGGATGATTTCAAAAATCTATCTAAAATGAACCACCAGGAAGAAATAGAATGGTCTCACGGGGAAGTTGAAAATGATTTATTACAAGCAGAAATTTTGAAAGATTGGAAGAAAAGAAAGAAAAGAAAAAATCAACGTTATGGGGGCATAACATTTGAGATACGATACATCAGGGTAGCGACAACACTGTGGCCGATGCATTGTCGAGACTTGTTAGTACTGAGGAGATACCAAATTCAGAGAGGGTATTTAAAATTCTTTACATGAAAGGGGTTCCGCAAGAAAGGAATGTGAAGGAGTTTGTGTAAAGACATGGGAAGAAGACAAAATGAAGACGAGTGTCTTAAGATGGTAAAGCAAAATCTAGGTAATAAAAACTGCGAGAAATTGAAGAAATACTATACTTTGTATGAAGGAATTTTATTTCGTAGAAGGGAAGAATCGAGTGAAGATTGGAAATTGTGCTGGCCGCACCAGTATGTTGATTATTAATTGATTATACCCATTCAAGCTACGGTCATTATGGAGTTGAAAAATGTTACAAAAAATTACGAGAAGTTGTTATATTCGACAATATGAGGAAGCGAGTAGCACGACGCTTGGCGTTTTGTGACCTGTGCCAGCGCACGAAAGTATCGGTGACGACAAGTAAGAATCTGATGCAAAATATATTGCCCACCGACGTGTTGGATCTTGTCGCAGTAGATTTATACGGGCCGCTACCTAAATCAAGAGGCGGATTTGCTTACCTATTTGTATGCTTTGATGTATTTTCAAAATTTGTAAAGTTATACCCGATAAAGAAAGCTACGGGTAAGGCACTTGTGTGTAAACTAGTAAAAGATTATTTCGTGAATCTCGGACGGCCGCTATCTTTGCTTTCTGACAATGGTAGTCAGTTTTTGTCAAACAGTTGGTCTTCTTGAATGAAAGATAATAATATAAAGCATATCCGAATATCGAGTTATCACCCATCCAGTAATCCTTGTGAAAGACAAATGAAAGAACTTGGAAGATTATTTCGGGCGTACTGTAGCCAGAAACACACACGATGGATTGAATATGTGAAAGAATTCGAAAATTTGATAAACAGTATTCCAAGTGAAAGCACCGGATACCCTCCATTCCGCATCATGTTCAATAAAGATCCTCCAGATTTTATAAGAGAAAGTGTTAAATTTTCTGTCGCTACCACTCTTGATCGACAAGAGCTTTCTAAATCAAGTCAGAGAAAGAATGAGAAAGAAGGCGGATGAAAGAAAGAGAAGGTATGATAAAAGAATCCAACCTACCGAGTTCAATTTGAATGATTTAGTTTTGGTGAAAACAAAATGTAAGTCCAGTAACATCAATTCGGAGATAAAGAAATTTTTCAAAGTTTATTTTGGGCCTTCCGTATAATTTCTAAGCCTCATTCTAGTGTATATTTACTTGCATATCCTAAATCAAATAAAAACTGGGTTTGCGAAACATAGTAGACTTGAAACTGTAAAAAACTAAAGATAGTGTGTAAAAAATTGTTGTATGGAGTTGATGTAGAGTAATGTACTAACTGATAGAGCAAGTAACAGTCCTTTAGTAAATTCAATTCAAATGTGGAAATTAAGTTTGGAAGTTCTTTTTTGTTTATATTCAGGGATTAGTAGCCCTGGTTGTTGTTTCGATAATAAAAAACTATCGCGGGAAGAAAGGTTACATTAAAATATAAGTGATCTGAGTAGATGTAAGTAAGATTTCAACCTGCCAAGAGTGTACAAAGAACAATGAAGACATTAAATAAATGTTAGAATATGTGGACTTTAAAATGTGCTTGTTGTGTAAGTGATTTAGTAGCACAATTAACTTTGACGCTAAAAGAAAATCAGCTGTGCGGTTACGCCCCTAACCGAGCGCCAGGTAGACTACCCGCTATGGCGAATCTGACAATAGGGTGTGTGCTCACCGCAAAGAGTTGGTTGTTGACCTCAGTCAGCTGTTGGTAGTTTTAATTGTAACGGACCATGTACAGTTCATGAAAAAGAAGAAGGTGTAAAATGTGAAATGTAAACAAAGTAATATTAATAGGGAATATTCAATAGGTATACAGAATAACATTTGGTGTTGTGTGAAAAGGTTGTTCAATCAATGTGTCAGAAAATAACGCTAACAATTTTAACTGACAAGTTAATATGGACAGATAGTAATGACTACTCGGCAAAGTGAAATACATGCCAAGCATTAAATTTAATTTGCCTCGTAGGGGGGGCAGGTGTAGCATATCCATTATCCCCGAATATATATTTAGATGTATATATATTACAATATTAAAATAAATGTATGAATATGCATCGTAAGCAATTGTATTTATGCTCACGGAAATCACAGACGATACTAAGCATGTAAAAAAGGGGTAGTAAAGTGATGCTAACATCTATGGTTTAGAGTATGTGCAGAGGTGTGGAGTGTCTCTGGCCGTGAACGGGTGTGAGAGGTCGTGCGCCAAAGTTGTGGCGACGATCTA
Organism: Vandiemenella viatica; assembly: GCA_031002005.1. NCBI lineage: Eukaryota > Metazoa > Arthropoda > Insecta > Orthoptera > Morabidae > Vandiemenella > Vandiemenella viatica. The sequence goes on from JARYHS010011408.1 coordinate 144,395,439, forward strand.
ATATTTTGTATTATGACAGATGAATCAGTAATTGTTTCTTAATATATAGAACGAGTGTATTTTTCCATTGTAGTTTTGTGCCTCGTGTAAAAATAAAGTTGTTAAGAGCAGTAATCGAGCTTTAATCAATAAAATAGCAAATTATTTATTGTATGAAGTTAAGACGTCTTATTTGGATAGTAAGAACCTTTGAATGGAACTAAGTAGCTCCTCTGTCCGCGTACGTGGGTTGAATGGCGGTATTTAAGGGCCAAACCGTCTAAAAACCTGTGGACTTTAATTAGTAATACAAATTAATATTATAGAGGAGTATTACATAGTGAAGTATTTGCACTCAGTGGTTCAAAAATTATTATAATAATTCCAACCTCGGTCGCGGTATACTTTGCTTCACAATATTTAGTGATTGTGATTTGTGCCAAGACCTGATTGCAGATAGTATTATATGGTTTTCAAATACTATTTCAAGATGTAACGTTGAGGTCAGCGTTAAGAGATCTTGATTGTAGATCCTCATCTACAAGAAACCTTCCTTTCCTCTTCCCCCTGCCCCCTTCCTCCTGCCCTCTCCTCCTGCCCCCTCCCCTCAGAAGTCAGTGGTCAAAGCGCCCTTTCCTGAAATTGGAGTCGCGGGCTCAGATCCCGGTACGACCAAGAATTTTTAAGAGCTGTGACTGATTGTGGGAGATACACCAAGACGTTCCGGGGTTTGGATTGCACGTTAAACAGTAGGTCCAGCCAGAATAAAGGCGAAACGTGCGGCTATTTGAAACTCTGTCACCTGGCTGTAAGACCACACTTAAGCAAACAAAAGGCAAAAAGGCACTGTGCTTAGAAAGTGCTCATTGAATGTGGATAGTAGAACTTCTCAGAATGGCATTGACAATAAACATACAAAATAATGACATGCGTCTAAATAGCTGGGAAACAGTTGAAAATACAACAAATTTTTGGAAATCAGCTTTGTAAATGTTATTTAGTCAAAAGCGCAGTCCGAACATTTCTCGTGGTGATGATAGCAATCACCTGATCTAAGAAAGTACAGTATTAAAAAAAAAACACGCTTGTTAAAACCGAATGTTGAAGGAACTGTAAATATTGTACTTATACGTGCAGCAATTTTCTGAATTAATTGTTAGAAAAGAAAATTAGGGATAGTTAGTTCCGGAAGTGGGAAACAAAATAGATTTGGCACTGTTCGCGAATCAACAGAGAGCAGTTGTTGAGCTATGACTCAATGTGGGAGGAAACAAGCGATCCGATGGCCGTTTAACTGGTAACCATAAGAATTGTATTTACAAAGTATAGTCAGTTTTGATACAGATATTATAACTATTTTTTTTAAAGAAACTGTAAAATATGTGAATGCTGACCGAAATTAGGCTCTGTTAAAAGTAAAACATTAATTATATAAAATTAAATAAATTACTTATTTTCTCTTCCAAAAAATACATCTTTTTTAGGACGAAGCCTTTATATACTCTCCCTGAATCGTGGTAAGATCAGTTAACATGCTCTATCGAAGGTTTAGGCCAATCAATCAACATTCACCAAAAATTTAACTTGTTTCGTTTAAAGTTCTTTATGTTCTATTATTTTTTGATGTACTACAGCATCGATAAACCGAAATATGGCCAGCGGTAAAGCGGGAACGTACAGAATGGTCTCCAATAAAGCTCACGCGACATTTCTACACGTAACAAGAGATTATCATACACACACGCCAGGGAGTTCATTTAATGTATACAATTCTTGATAATCTGGAGGTTAGTTAAAAAAGAGCATTATCTTTGGTTAGGAATAATCAGGCAGTTTGATATTGTAGAGAATTTTGTGGGTTCGTGTACGAAGTTTTCTAGTATCAAAACAATTATGATGCACCATGCACAAAGAATACGTGTATTATATATAAGGCTACTACTGAAAGCTTTTATGTTACTCTTAGCCTCAAGAATCATTTATTGATGACAATGTGGTATGTTATCTTAAGTGGGGATGTGAGGAATACCTGACGGTGCAATTCAAGTGAGATTGAAAGTCATCTTGGTGAACACTCGGCGGAAATGAGAATTTATGACCGAGCGTGGTGGTGTAACGGATAGCGTTCTGGCCTCGCATTCGGGAGGGACGGGCGCATCCAGATTTGGGTTTTCCATGGTTTCCCAAATCACTCCAGGCAAATGCCGGGATGCTTCCTTAAAAAGGCCATGGCCGAATTCCTTCCCATTCCTTGCCCCCATCCTTTCCCGTCTCTAAGACCTCGCTGTTGAGAGACGTAAAGCAGTTAAAAAAAAAAAAGAATTTATGATAAGGACCATAAACATTCACCTGAAGTTGATTTATGAAATAACAAATTCTTTCAAAGACGGGTGAAAAGTTACAAGGAGGAGACCCAACAATGAGGCTTTCTGAAAATGTCAGGAGCAGGAGCTAGGACATGGAAACATTCAGTGCAGCGACACATAGCGGATGTTTGATGTATGTTGCTGTCGAAATTCGCTGAGAAACATGTTTGTTTGGAAATGCGCCTTCACGAACGACTCGGCGAAGGCAAACCAAATTGGTCAGGTGGTCTGAACCAATCAACGATGCGATTATTGTTGTCTGTCGGAGGAGTCATTCCTTTTCGCGTGTTCACAGTATTGACCAAAGTTACCCCGCCAGCAAAGGAAGGCTAGCTGGAAGCTGTATGTTGCGAAGAGAGGAAGGGATTTATTCGATAATTCGTGTCCGTTCCGTCTTGGACTGCCGAGCCACACACAAAGCTGAGCGCAGTGAAAGATGCAACCATACAGAGTCATAGCTGTTCAGACCCTACTAACTGCCGAGTTACATCCTTTGTTAGCCAGACCAGGACAATGTCGCAGCCAATTACCGTAAAGCTACTGTACCCATCATCATTTCGGCAAACTGTTCAACAGGCGATTGTCTACACCAATCAGCCAGCCCGTAAACTCCTTGTCAATGAAAATTGAGCCAAGATTTTCAGGTTCTTAAATTCAATTCAGACTGCTGTGATCCGATTAATTAAAAGAAAAACCATTCTTTTTTATGTTTTTGAAATCAAATTAAGGAATCTGTGTGATATATAATATTTATTCATATATTCATTAATTAATTATCCATTTCAAATCTCTTAATTAATTTAGAAAATTGGCGATGCTAATTACTAGATACCGTTGATATCAATATATTACGTATTTATAAATTCAGTTAATAACTTCATATCTCCCCATTTTCTTATACATTTCAGAGCCAATCTGAAGTAGAGTGGGTTGGGTATCTAAGCTATATAGGAACTATCTCAAAGCCGATTGATGCTAACTCATTACCTTCAGTAACATGAATTCACCTTGGAAAATTTTGTAATAATTAATTTTTGTTTGCTGTATATCAGAAAACGGTGGTACCTCTAATTGAAGTTATTACGTAACCCATTGTAATTAAGACTTTAGATATACAGCCGCCATTGCCAGGAAAGTCTAGAGAGATTAAATGAGTTCAAAATCAAAATTCAGTATAATCTAATCCATTTTATATCTCAAACAGATATTGTGGACTCATTTCTGTAAATGGTTATACGAATCGTTTTTAAGCATGAATTAGATATTTTGAACAATGTAGCGTCTATAAAATTGAATTTACGTATATCCCCTCCAAGAAATCACTCCGAATAAAAAAAATTAATTAAACTGACACTATTGAAATTGGTTGCATCGTCTTAAGGTAACAGAAAATTATCCCGGATACTGGATGGTATTTTTATGTATTTCCCAAGTGGAATGACTAGGGATCAGTTTATTTACTTATAAATCTCACTCGAAGAGACTGAATTTCTTGTTTCATTCTTTGAATAACGGTTTTGTGTACAATTTTAAAAATGTTTAGCCATTAGTTCGGTGTTGTGCTTTGTAGTAGCCGACTGAATAGAAACGTGGAGACTTTTTTAGACACCTTTCCGGAGTCAAGTAATCAACGGGTGGATTCATCCCCACAGGTTACATAATAAGAAATGCACATAAGCTTATACATTTCACATAAAGATTGTCCGTTTGCGTAGATAATATGTAATCACCTCGATATTGACGGGGGGAAGTTACATCAGAAAAGGATTATAGTTGTAAGCAAACTCTGTGGCTGAGAAAGTGGGAAGTTGATTTCCATCTGGTTTGCGTTCCTTGTAGGCTGGAATTAAAAACAGCTCGTCTGCATTGGCGTAGTATCATTTCCAAAATACTTTTAGCCAGACAATTGTATTGTAAGTTGTAGCATTAATCTCAACTCCTAAACTAATTCATGTTGCACTGTACAGGAATGAATAAGGAGTTCCTAACATTCTGCGAATGGTAAGAGTAAGTGCCAGTCCGATGGTAACACCACAGATTAAGCATTCTGACTCACTGTAGTCTCTTTTCAGAATTAGCCAAGAAATTACGATTTGTTTGTTTGATATTTACAACTTTCTGTAATCATATTTATTATTATGTGTTTTTTGTATTGTTTCCTGTAAAAGTTATACAATTATGACAAAAAATTTTGTATCCGTACGTAATATCGCATTAATTTCGGATACAAGGGTACTAAGGAAAATTTAGACGTGACGTAAACTAGTGTGTGATCTGGTTACAGGGTTTCTTACCGGTTACGCAATCCACCCCTTTCGTAACCGCCTAGCCTAACCCGTTAGTCCTAACGAATATAGAAGACTTACAGCTTAACGCGAATCTGAATCATGGTAGCGTTTCTGGTGTACTTAACGTTACGCAGCAAGTCCTACCAGAGGTGAAGAGTAGTGGTAATACATATGTGCGGCGCCATCTTGTTTTTCCCCCCTCCGATTTTAATTGATTTTAATTGAATTGCGTGGGGTCCTTAATTGATTTTAATTGATTTGCGTGGGGGGGGGGAGCCCTAATTGATTTTAATTGATTTTAATTGAATTGCGTGGGGTCCTTAATTGATTTTAATTGATTTTAATTGATTTGCGTGGGGGGAGCCCTAATTGATTTAATTAAGGCTAATTGAATTGCGTGGGGTCTAATTAATGAAGGAGGGAGCCGAGGAACTAGGGGAGTTAATTGAATAAGGAGGGGAGCCG
>JARYHS010011408.1:144401536-144639985 GCA_031002005.1 Vandiemenella viatica
CCAAAGACTGGCCAAGTCTCGTCTTGTTCTTGCATTTGGGCAACACTACTCTTTCCACAAAGACGCAATTCCGATATTTGTAGTATTCACATCGTGCTATTTATTATTGCTTCTGTATAATGTTATTATTGGGGTTTCAATAAATATTCTAAAGAGTGTATTATGTTAAGGCTTGTTCTCCATGCAACTGCAAGTTTCGTATTTGTCTATCGCCAAACGTTTAGTCTTGTTCCACAAATTATTCTGTGTAGTTTCTGGTCGATCCTTCCATTCAAAGCTCAGGACTATTGGACTAAACTGGATTTGGTTTATTATTTCTGCTGTCGTTACGGTTTCCTACACAACTTGATACAAGAGTGATCTAATTGTTACGTTTAAGGATTACTTACGAATATTAAGTCAATTTTTTTCCTTTCTAACTTGCGGGAGCTTGGATTATATTTTGTCTGGCGTGGGGTTGTCCATTATCATATTGTAATTAACGTTCTTTGCCCCTTTAATTTGATTAAAACTACTTTAAATCTTTGTTGATATGAGTCGTATCAACGGGTTCCGTTACTGAAGTTGGCTTTAAAAATGAAAAAATAATTTGCGTCAGGCTACCACAGTTGTTCCAAGTACGTACTACGTAAAAGACTGTACATTGTTTCTAAACATCTACAACTCCGAGTTCCTCTTATTGCAAGGCAAGGGTCACGTCTTGAAGGATATTTTTTAAAATTTCCCTCTCCAAATGTACGGGCATGTATCTGAATTTGATTGGTAATAAGTTTGTCTTATCTGGCTCAGTATGTACAGTAAGTCTTACCAGTTGCAATAATCTCAGCGATGTTGTGTTTTCTTGCAGTTCAGCTCCTACAGTACTGAGGTTTGCCTTCGAGTTGATTGCTTTTTGGGGGTTTGTTGAGATAATTCCACGAGCATTGAATTTTGTTATTATTGAGACTCATTTGTTTCCAATTCTAGCATTCTTTTTCCATAGTAGAAATATTTTCATTTATCACCTTTTAATTTGGCCTTACTGGCTTGGGGAAATTTCTGAACTACGGAGCTTCTGTTATTGTTGTTTACTATTATTTTATCGGCGTAGGGTTGGCACACAAATTGGTTATTATTATGTTGTTGAAGTAACGGCTGTCTGGATATACAAAATTAGGCCATTGATAGTGCGCATCCCAGTCATTCGTCTTTTCTTAGGCTGGTGAGTTATCCGTTTTAGGATACTAGACCGCATGTTGACTAAAACTATTGCTTTGTCTGTATGTAAATTAATCAGGAATGCTCATAATTTGTAATCCACTTTCACCATAACCTAAAATATTACAATTGTCACTGAAGCATAAAGTGCGGAGACAGGAAAATGAAAGTAAGTGCAATAGAGCAAATGCCTCAGTATCAATATCGCTACAACTACTTTCACATTTCATGAATTTTTTACTTAGATTCTCTCATTGTTTCAGGTAAATCTTGATCTTTACTTTATAAATCTATCGCAGTCCTTTACACCCTTAAATATGATGGAAAATCTTTCTGCTCTTTTATGTCTGAAATAAAAACCACGGCTAGTGGTCGTAATCATCTTTAGCCTTACACGTAATAGTTCCATTGTTCTACCAATATCGTTCCATGGTCCATATGTCATATGTTTTCGCCTCCACCTCTCTTCCAAGGACTCTCAACATATTTTTATTTTTATGCTGTTGCTAATTGCTTTGCGATAATTTCTTTGCGCTCCCTCCAACTCTTGCCCGCCTTTTTTTTTTGTTTTTTTTTTTTTTTTTTTTTTTTTTTTTTTTTTTAAATTAAAAAATTCCGCCTCCTGTGTTTGATAACCGTAATGTCAGTTGCGCACCTGAATTATTACTAGGGGTCTTCCGCTCAATAACACTGCAAGCTTTCTGTTAGCTGATGAACCTATTATGACAGAAATAAAATTTCCATTGGTGTAAAATGGAAATAGTTTAATGGCAGGATACAGATACAGTCATCAAATTCCGTTAGGCTCATTTATTTCGTTCATAAAAAAACCTATTTGTTTCTAATTTAGAAATGGATCAGTTAAGTGTCATTGCGTTCTGTACCTGATATTTACGTGGTATCTATATAATTGAAACTAGAGTGAACCGTGCGAAAATTTTGTAAATACAATTAAAAGTAACGTTGGGGGTTTGTAATAGGATGAAGAAGAACCGCCTCATTTGTTTCAATTTTTATTTGTTCAGCATAATAGGCACGTAACAAAAGTAGACGCCAGTCAAGCAGTTTATTAAAATCTGTGTGATATGTGCTACTGGTATCTAGCGGCTGAACTGTCTCATACGCGCGACTTTCACAGTTATCACTTTTACCCTTTAAGGGTCAAATTCAAAAAATTCCGTTCTTAAGAAATTATGTGACCAAAGCATAAGACCTTAATCTTTAATATGATAGCTCATTTATCTATTTCGGTTATATATCAAGGGAGATAAATGGATGATGACAAAAAAAAATACGGAAATAATGATAATTTTGCCCTTTAAGAGTCGAATTCCGAACAATTTCTTTCTTAAATATGATGTGACCACGGCGGAGTTCATAATCTTTAAAGTGATACATCATTTATCTATATTGGTTAGATATCAAGGTTCATAATTGGGTCGTGACACAAAATCGCCTTGAAGAAATATTGACACTTTTGCCCTTTTTGCCCGTTAAGGGTTAAATACAGAAAAATTCCTTTCTTAAATATGATGTGACCCCAGCGGAAACCTTAATTTTTAGAATGATATCTCATTTATCAATTCGGTTATATATTAATGGAAGGAGATAAATGGCTCGTGACACAAAATGCGTTGAAGAACCATTGATACTTTTACCCTTTAAGGGTTGAATTCCAAAATTAAAAAAAAACTTTCTTAATATATAATGTCACCAACTTCAAGACATTACTCTCCATAATCCTACTTAATTTATCGATTTCGGTTGAATATCCAGGGAGATAAATGGCTCGAAACACAAAAAACGACCTTGAAGGGTCGAATTCCGAAAAGTTCCTGTCTTAATATATGATGTCACCAAAGCAGAGATCTTAATCTTTAAAATGATACTTCATTCAACAATGTCGGTTAGGTATCAAGAGAGATAAATGACTAAATGACTCGTAACACAAAAAACAGCATTTTAGAAATACTGACATTTTTGCCTTTTAAAGGTCGAATCCAGAAAAATTTCTTTCTTAAAATATGATGCAACCAAAGAGGAGACCATAAGCTTTAAAATGACAACTCATTCATTGATTTCGGTTAAGTATGAAGGGAGATAATGCCTTGTGACCAAAAAAAAAAAAAAAAAAAATGATACGTCTTCTGGCAACAGCTTTAAGAAAATCCCAAATTGATACTATTCCAAGCTCGATTTTACACTCGCCCTAAATATAAGTCTTTGCAGAAATGCTTGATGATCCATGTTGATCATTCTATTCTATGTCATCTGTGGTACATTTTGTGCTAACATGTTATCTCAAATAATGTTTGATACATTTCATTCATTGGCTATACCTTCTTTATTCAAATTGGGTTTAACTATGTGATTTTATGTATGTTTTCTATCAGAAAGCCTCTACAATTAATGTATGTTCATTGTGGTATTCCACAAAACAATCATTTTCGCATTTTGTAGCATTATACATTTTCTTCTCGTCTGCTAATGGCCCAGATGTGCAATTTATAATGGTTTGACGATATTTACTCCCTTCAGTTGTGTTTTCTCTGCTTTATATATCACCATTTATTTATAAGTATTGCCCGTTGTACCTCCAACACCGGGATATGTCAGCAACCGACAGTATACGCATTAAACATCGTTTTTGAGCAGGACAGTGGAAATCATCATAGCATACCAAACTGCCTAAAACTAATCCTCTTGAAGTCTTTCTGAAAAGATAACCTGACTGAATAGGCGTCGGAGTCGGATTTCACTCTCTCCACTTCACTGACGTTCATCTGCACAAAACAATACAGTCATCAACATATATACAACACTTACACTTCTACTAGACTGTTCAGAGTCGTACAAGTATGAATTAGATATTAGGATCATTGTATTGTGAATAATGGGTGACAAAAGTTTGTGGAAACATTCAGGATGTACTATATTTGCCTGTATATTAATAAATCTACATAGTATAAATCAAACATGTTATTTAAATAGCGATACTTAGTGTAAAAAAGAGCAGTAAACATAAAAAAAAAACATAATTAGTATTTCAGATTTGTGTTGAGATTCGTATTTCGGCTGCAGATTAGTGCAGCATTAAGGCTGGCACTAATTAGCTCTAATAAAGCAACCAAACTGTGAACATCAAGCAGAGACGCAATTTAATGCCCGGCGGTCACGGCTGGCACGTTTACGCAGCACGTGATGGGCAGTGGACCGCATTCTGTCGCTCGGCTCGTGAATGTGCACCGGAATCCGACAACATTACTTCCAGGCCAGAGGGCGGCTATGGGATACCACAGGTACAACAGGCGAACAACATCCACAGCGGATTAACATTGCGCTCTAAGTATGCTAGTACAATCAGCAACTAACATCGGCATCAGCCCTTTATATCAGTCCTATCTCTTCAACCAAAAATGAAGATTTAAGAGAGGGTACTAATTTTTTCCTATCATGATTGCCTCAACTGGTTTGCTCCAATTCTCTTTCCTTAACTACTCTCTTCATTTCAACATACATTACATGTCATCAGTTGTCTGTTTCAATTATTCTGATCTCTTTCTCTCTCGATTATTCCCTCCACTATGAAATGAACTAATCCAAATTGTCATCAAATGTGGTGGAACATCTAGTGTCTTTTCTCTTAAGGCTCATTCACAAATTTTGCTTTATTAAATTATTTACAAAAGATATATTTCGTATTGTATTTGTCCAAAATAAAATTTAAAATACTTCCGCAATGCCATCTTGATAACAAATCAATTTTATTTCTTTGTGACATTTCAAAAGTCTTAGTTTTACTTCCATAAACTGTTCTGCGTCAGTTTTATAAAGATCTTTCTGAGCTGAAAGTTAATTATTATACTAAAACTTTTTTTTTTTTTTTTTTTTTTTGAAGCAATAACGGTTTTGCTAGCGTTATTCTGCTTTTGTGAGAGTTCTAGCTTCGGTCCTAATTTTTAAGTTCCTCTACTACATTTCATCCCAGTTTTATCATAAATTCTAGAGTTAATATTATTATTTTTGATACACTTGAAAACACTTTTTGTACCACAAATTTTTATTCAGGCAATTCATTAATTTATCAGTAACCTTCGTGTTTACTCTCATCTAGTAAGAGGACGATACCGTAAGAAAATCCTACCGTACTATTTGCTACTTTCGAACTCTTAGGTCACATTCAAATCTTTCTTTAAATTTTTATTTGTTGCTCTATATCAAGGTTTAATATTAGTGTACGTATACTACAGTCTTGTATCAACCCTTCTAGCTGATGCTTGTCTCTCATGATTCCCTTTTTTTTATTATAACCATCTGAATCTTATTCAGCTCATTAATTAGTTTTCCATCACGATATTTTATAGCTGACTTCTTTAAAATTTGGAGCATATCACCAATTTAATTAACTTCTACTCAGAGATTTAATTGTTTATCATCAAATCAGAGCAAAATTTAATACGAACAATTAGTAATTAAGGGAAATTGAATATGGTATTGATGTATTGTTTCGTAACCACAGCACCGAATGCAATCAGGGTTACAGAGAAAGTTTCATGGCGTGCACGCTGCTCTCGAACTCCTCACACAATCTCTATACAATCTTCGTATGGGCGTCAACAACAAACGAGAAACAAACTGCCCAGCTGACTTACGATTAGACAACTCACCTTGCAGCACTAAGTCTCACAACGAGAGTGTCAAAGATATTAACACCCGATTTTAACGATTAACCTGACGATAGTCAACTTTAGAGTCCAGCCTCTGTCACAGATGGTTTTAATTAAATGTTATGATTATCTTGTGTCAGTTGAGAGAAAATGTTTACTACAATAAGGCTATCAGTATGAATTTAGAAGCTGAATTTCATTTTGGCATTACTGACGTTGACAAAGAATTAAACATTCCACAGCGAATATTACCAAGTACAGTGAAACATACTGTTGTCCTCTCCTCTTTGATGTATCGCTGAAGAGCAGGCGACAATGAAAAACAATTGGAATGGAGATGAGTGTGAATACATTATTTCTACTCTTTCCGTCCGCTGGCGGAAGTTTGTGTAAACTAGCATCTACAGACATCGTCTTCCCTACTAACATTGTGCCTTAATAACACTGTTTGGGGTCTGCAATGTTGATGGCAGAATATCGTACTCGCTCTAGAACGATAAAAGGAACGCCGAAGGTGTGGGTCGCACCAGGCTTGGCGATAAAACTAATGATAATTTGACTCGGATTTCAGCTGACGGATTCCCTTTTTAGCTCGTTCGTTGTTTTAAAGGTCCAGAATAACAAGCATAGCGTTGCGGCATAGCAAATTGGCTGCGAAGGCGTTCTTTCGGAACCATCAAACAACGGAGCGATCTGCTACAGTCCAGGGGTGGCCAACCCGCGGCCCGCCTTGAACATTTTTCTGGCCCGCGAGATTCATCAACGCTCTTACAAAATATTTTTTATATTTCATTTTTAGTGTTATATATTTCTTTACAATGTGCATTTAGTATCATTATTACTATATTATCTATGTTTACATGTAAGTATAATAGTGAACACAATAATAACTCATGTTTCACCCCAAAAAAGTCTCTAGTGGGGACATATAATTTTATATGCGGCCCGCGGAGTTATGAAGCACTGCCAAAGTGGCCCGCAAGATCATTTGGGTTGGCCACCCCTGTGCTCCACCATCATCTTACCACTACCATTGTTATTTCCACAGCAGATAACACGGTCAGCATCGGAGCAAAAGCACTCTACAGATAACTGTGAACCGTCCGACATATGTAAGATCCCTTTAAACTAACTTCACCATCTCAACCTACGGATTAATTATTTGATTGCAAGCTTGTTTTGGCACTGAGACGTGACGACGATGTCTGGTGCTCGACGTAAAGTTAGTTTGTTCGAGCCCCGGTGAAGGAATCTCCATCGTTTGGAACTTTGACATTAGATTAATTCCTAATCACCAGATTGCAAACCTTAATACAGGATTAATAGCAAATCTCTGCAACGCTTGTGGAATTAATGTAAACGATACGATAGTGATTGGACTGCCATATTGGGACGTTAAGCTTTGCAGCCAGCCTGGTTTCTTTTGGAAGACTAGGTCTGTTTTGGGCCTGTACTTCTCCCTTCTTTATCGCTTATCCACAACAATGTTGGAGTTTAAGAGTGCTTACATACATCTGTGTACTGAATTAAGAGTACTTAAGTATTAACTGTGGACTATGTTAGTTACATTGTGTATTCAGAGAGCTTAATAAATTGTAAAAGCACGTTGTTTCATGATTTAATGCACGACAAACACAAAAAAAGCACAGTACGTACGCCCCGTCGCATTCTCGCCCTCGTACCTAAAAAATACTTAAGGAAACTACTGCATTGCACATCTGTGTTCGAGGTTTCAAAGTCGCCATCCTTCGTTCTAAGGAAAAAACGAAGGAATTATCTTGAAAGTAACTTCTGATTTTAATTTGGAGATTTAAATAACTCTGCTATTAAATTTTCAGTTGATTTAAGTATCGGAAACAAGACTAATTTCTATTGTATTTTTATAACGAACTAGCTTCGAGCCCGTCAAAAATGACGGTTTGAACGCAATATTCTGGCAGCTCATTTTTTTTGCAGTTGGTTAATTAAACGGAACTGATATTACATAATACTAATGACCTTGATTTTGCAAAGTTCTACATATTTCATTTGCCGTTCACATAGCCATACAGTAGTAACTTCTACTGAATTAATGACGCCGGAAGTAAAGAACCAATTAAATAAAATCAGATTAGGAATTCCATAAACTTTTGCTATCCATGTAATATCAGTTTTATTCCTGGTCCAGGCACAATTCAGCACGTTAAATATGAAACTACTTCCACCCGCATTAATTAATACATTTAGTAACATGGCGCTTATGAAAGCAGTTTAATTGGTTTGTAAAACTCGTTTCAGAGTGAATTATGCTGTAACAAAATGTGTCAGTTGCGATTCTGGTAAACTTAACCACAACCTCCAGTAATATTGCGTTCGAAAATCATAGCCTCTATTACCCTCAAATGAATAATGATGGGTATCACCTATGGTGGTAGTAGGAATTCATTCTGAAAAACCTTGTAAGAAAAATAATATTTTTTAATTATATCTTTCGTTATATGAATACGTTACTCTGGTTAGATTATCAGAGCACTTGGTTAGGATCTCACATAAATAAATGCATTTTACGTTAGATGACTGAGATTACAATTTCGAAAACAAATAACTGTTATTACGTATGTACGATTCTCTGAGTTTTTAATAAACTTCATTGTTTCTTATCGTGTGCCAAAAAATTCTTAGTTTACGGTTTAAACTGGTGCTTACAACTGAGGCAGGTAAAATAGCGTAAATAATGAAAACCCTTCTCCTTACATTAATTTCTGCATCTGGTTGTCGTAGATAAATAAAAATCAATATGTAAATTTAATCGAACATAATAATTGTAACTTTGTGACATATAATTGCCTGGTATTAATTTTTTTTCCCTACTCTCAGTATTTATTATATCACTGCTCACTGCTATTTTGCGGCAATAATATCGTTGTTGAATTGCGAGTGTCATATCCTTGATGATTTAAATCTGATAAAAAAGTTATCTTAAATCTCATTTAATAGCTAACACATGTATCAAAAACTAAGGGTATCATATATAATGGTATTAGGAATTTATTATGGAAAAGCTTATAAGGAGAAACGAATAAGTCATCCTTAATGATATCTTTAGTTATACGAATACGTCATTCTTGTTAGATTATCAGAGTATTTTGTTAGGATTTTAAAATAAAAAAATGCATTTCACTTTAGATTACGGAGACTATAATTTCGTAAACGGGTAACTGTTATTTATGTGACAAATACATTTCGCATTATGTACATTTCTCCTAGTTTTTAATAAACTTCATTGCCTCTTACCTTCTGCCAAAAAAATTCTTAGGTTATGCTCATAACTGATGCAGATAAAGTAGCGTAAATATTGAATCACCTTCTCAATTTCTGTGTCTAACTGATACGGATAAAATAGCGAAAATATTGAATCTCCTTCTCCTTATATGAATTTCAGCGTCTAGCTGTAAATAAACGAAAAGCAAAATGTTGGTACGAACGTAATATGGTGGTTGATGATTGGCCGTTCGTTAGCCAATAGGAGAAGCAGCTATAGACGACGCACGCAGACGCCACGTTAGCTTTTTATATAATAGGATAATAATTTATATTTTAAGCTGCAATCATTAACATCAACAGATATCATAAGCAATTTCTGACCGAGAGTGGTGGTGTAACGGTTAGCGTTCTGGCATCGCATTCGGGAGGATGGTGGTTCGAATCCCCGTCCGGGCATCCAGATTTGGGTTTTCCATGGTTTCCCAAATCACTCCAGGCAAATGCCGGGATGCTTCCTTCAAAAGGCCATGGCCGAATTCCTTCCCATTCCTTGCCCCCCCCCTTTCCTTTCCCGTCTCTAAATACCTCGCTGTTAAGGGACTTTAAGCAGCTAAAAAAAAAAAAGCAATTTCTGAAACTAACTTATAACAACATACATCATATATACCACCATCGTTTCTACCATTTTCTTACAATTGTTTAGTGATTAATTCAATATTCAAGATCGAATTCATTTGAAACCATAGTTAGTGTTTAGGTTCTGTCTTCGAAACCATTTAGTGACACAGGAAACGGACAGTTATGATGGCAAGAATAGTAAGGATGCCTTTGTTACATCAGCAAAACAAAAAGTGTTGAAATACCAAAATCATAACAGCAATTGATAATGGAAGACGAAAAAAATTAGCAGCTCCAGGAGCTGTGTCAGATGGTCGCTAACACTAAGACATTTTAAGTAAATCCTCAGTGTTGACTGTTTTCTGCTCTTTTGTTGTCGGTGAAGCCTAGTACTAGCCGCTAACTCAGAAGCGTCAGCTCCGAAATACTGGCAGCAGTTAATAAAACTGCGCGCCCGTTCGGTGCTTCTTAAATTATCCAAAACAAACGCAGTGTATTTTTTGCAATATTCAGCTTTATTTACGATTACTGATATCACTTGTATAACATATGGAAACGACCGGTGAATGTAAATGCTTGGGCTGTTATTGAAACGGTATTTGCCAGTTTAAATTACAGCACTGGTATCGGTATGGGCACGCCCAAATGCTTTGTGGAATTTCGCAAAGTTTGCAGAGAGAGGCAGCAGAATACAGACAGATCTGAATACAACAGAACACGGTAATCTTTGAGCTATTTTCCCTTGGAGTGCAGAAACAAATATTTCTTATTTTGAGATTTCAGCGTTTTTTCGTATCTTGTAAATCGCTTTTCATTATTTAAGCATATCTCCTTGATAGATTATAAACACAATAATCGAGACGCAATTTTTCATTTTAAATGAAATTACATGCTTCGTTACGGACGACCTATTGTGATGATGATTTGCTTTTTTTCTCAAATTCATTTAGGTTCTTCTGAGTTTTGTATCTGAAATAAAAAATCAGCTGTTAATAGATAAATTTAATTCATAAGTACAGCCTGTGCAAGAGACCTAATCATTTTTGGCAAATCTACCAACAACCACCTAATACAGGTATGCTTGTAAGTTTGACCACTAATTTCTTCTGGGAAAATTTCGCGAACTCCTTAGTTTTACGGAATTCATGAATTTATAGCTTCCTTTCTAATTTTACGGACAAAATAAAAGTACTCCTCTGATGTAAAATTGTGTTAATCATTTTGGTTGGCCATTTCCATTTTCGAGGACTTTTGTTAATATTGCGTTTAGACAGCGTATGCCAATAATAACTCCTTATGCCTTTTCTTTTAACACTTCTTTTAGTGTATTCGATGCTGCCGAATCCCTGCTATATTTGGTGTGATAAAAAATAAATCCTGTTTGGCTGGACAGCCTGAAAATTTGAAAAAATGCATCTAATTGAGAACAGCGTTTCCTCAGTTATAAGCACAATGACACGAATTAAGAGAGAAGTGTTTTGTAGTATTTAGGACAAACATGCAAGAAGTATACGAGTATTACAATAGGTTTCGATGCATCAAACCATTTTAGAGCGCTTAATATTTAGCACCGGCGGAAATTATCACCGAAGATTGAAAAAGTTTTTCGCTTTAACTGGGTGTTTATTTGCGTTGTGATGTGGCTGACTTGGGACCGGATACGGTTTAATACTCCTCAGATCCGAGTGTAATGCAATAATGAAATTCCGTTGGCCGGGTCGTTAGACACCATAACACGAGTCGTTAAAACCGCTTTGCCGGAGGTAATTAACTCTTTTGCGAGACCATTACCGCGTATTAGGGCGCGACGCTGCTTGGAGCTGCGATACAACAGCCGCGAGATCACTCGATTAGTGGTGTCTTTAACCTCAACTCTACATCAGACTCTCTCTAATCAAACCAGGACCCAAATCTTTATTACCTGCAAACAATTTGCTCTAGTTTCTATATCATAGCGTAAAATCATTGTAAACATTATATATAAATATAGGAAGGCTCCACATACTTATTTTAATGCAATACTTTCAACTATAGTTTTCACCTATAAATCGAGCGGTCTTAGGAAGTGTTCAAAAATTATATAGTTCAATTTGGTCTCCTGTGAATTCTCCCCCCTCCCCCCCCCCCTCCTCTCCCACGTAGCCTGACGTGCCTTTTGCCTCTACCCTCCTCCGCCGGGTAGCACGTAGCTTTTTTCCCTATTGATTCCAGGATACATTTTGTGCTGTTTGGTCTTCTCAGACTATCGTAAATTAATACGGAGATAATAACATGACTAGTGTTGTAAAAAAAACGGTTTTTTTTCTAGCTTGAAAAAAAACATGAAAAAAAACTTTGAAAAAAAAACATGTTTTTTTTCTGGAACACGTTTTTTTTCACAACTACTAAATCTCAAATTTGTAAGGCAGTTATCGTTTAAAATGACTGTTTTAGAGTTTATTCTAAGTACTTATCTTAGTTTAAAATCTACTATATTTTTCTGGTTCAGTAGGGAAAAAAAAAATTACGAAACTATTGGCAAAATTGACTGAAATTTTCTCTATGAACGGGGATTTCCCGAAGAGACTAGGTTGCGCGAGAAGGAATCCCCAGTTTGGATTGATACTTGCTATTTGAAATAGTGCTGCCAGCCCTACAAAATTACCTACAGATCTTTTAAAAAAATTAGGAATTTAAAATTTATCCACGGTTTTTTTGCCTTATTTGGCTTTCCTTATATTCGTATACTTGTTAACTCTCAGAGTATAGTGGTACTGACTCATTAAATTGTCAGTAAGGGAGCGTGCATAAACCACATAGCTCCATTTTGGCCTCCTGTGAACCCCCACGTAGCCCTACGTGGCCTTTGCCTACCCCCCCCCGACCACCCCCCCCCCCCCCCCCGCTTACGAAGCACGGAGCTTTCTTCAGTTTTGATTCCAGAAGACATTTTGTACTGTTTTCTCCTGTCAGACTATCGTAAATTACATACGGATATAATTAACTGAGGGAAATAAATACTCACATGCTGTTGTGAGTTCAGTTCCTCATTTTAACTGTGAAAAATGTTACGAAAGGAAAGTTACGTGGCCTGGCTCGGAACCCCCCCCCCCCTCTTACCACGTAGCCCAGCGTAGCCTTCCAGCTAACCCCTCCTCCCTCTGGACCGAGCCACGTAGTTTGTGCACGGTCCCTAATTATGAATCGTTTCCTTGCAACCGTTGGTGTAAACAAACGATTGATAAGAAGTAAAGCTCCTATTTTGTATGATAATAGATTTTAATTCAAACTTAAAAGACCGTAATACAGAACTATCGGCGCAGTCTTTATGCACAGTATGTACTTTGCTCACAATTTAAAATTGCAATCTCAAAATCTTTTGCGTACAGTACAAGAACAACCAGTAAAAGAAAATTTAACTATTTCTGAAGTTATGGATCTAGAGGAGACAGAAGAAGAGACAGAAAATTCCGACACCGACCGAACTAGTGTTGGTAGTGCTGATACGAATGTGGTATTGACATAGAGGATGAATAAAATTATGTTACCTATATAGATACACTTATGAATCATTATGTGAGACATTATATGATTCAGTAAGACTTAAAACACACTTGTAAAATGGAACTTCCTTAAATAAAACTATAATTTATCAAATATATTGTTTTCTGAAAAAAAAAATTTAGAAAAAAAACACGGGTGCTAGGTTTTTTCATGTTTTTTTTTTTTCACAAAGCTGAAAAAAAAACATTTTTGTTTTTTTTTCAGTTTACAACACTAAACATGACTTTATTTTAACCGTGGCAAATATGAATGAAAAGCTACGTGGCTTGCCTCAGACCCACCCCTGCGCTCCCCGTCCCCCGCTCCCCGGCCAAGGAACCCAGCGTAGCTTTCCATCCAACCCCTCACTCCCCTACACCGTGCCACTTAGTTAACGGACGCTCCGTTAATATTGCACAGTGGTAATAAGGGAGTGTGCACAAACTACGTGGGTTGGTCAAAGTAGGGGAAGGGGGGGCTGAAAGGCTACGCTGGGCTACGTGGGGAGAGGGGGGGTTCCAAGCCAGGCCATGTAGCTTTCCTTTCATAATTTCACAGTTAAAATGAAGAAGAGAACTCACAATAGCATGTGAATATTTATTTCCCTCAGTTAATTATCTCCGTTTGTAATTTTAAATAGTTTGACATGAGAAAACAGTGTAAAATGTCTTCTGGAATCAAAAAAGAAAAAAAGCTACGTGCTATGTGGGGAGGGGGGGGGGGGGTTGAGGCAAAAGCCACGTAGGGCTACGAGGTGGGAGGGGGGGGGTCACAGGAGGCCAAAATGGAGCTACGTGGTTTATTGATACTCCCTAAGGCGTCCAACTGAAGATCGAAATCCTTATCTTAGCGGGAATTTTCATAGGTTCTTCATCTCTGGTATAACTTGCTGTGTAACATAAGTACACCAGAACGCTTCCGTGATTCACATCCGATGTTAAACTGTAAGTCCTCTTTATTCGTTAGGAATAACGGGTTAGGCTAGGCGGCTACGAAAGGGGCGAATTGCGCAGCCGATAAGAAACCCTATCACCAGGTCACGCACTAGTTTACGTAAAAAAATTCCTTAGTATCCTTGTATCTGAAAATAATGCAATATTATGTACTGATAAAAAAAAATTGTCATAATTGTATAACTTTTACAGGAAACAACCCAAAACAAAACACATAATAATAAATATGATTACAGAAAGTTGCAAATATCAAACAAACAAATCGTAATTTCTTGGCTAAATCTGAAAAAGAGACTACAGTGAGTCAGAATGCTTAATCTGTGGTGAGACCATCGGACTTGCACTTTATTCTTACCATTCGCAGAATGTTAGGAAGTCCTTATTCATTCCAGAACCGTGCAACGTGAATTAGTTTAGGAGTTGAGATTAATTCTACAACTTACTGGACAATAGTCTGGCTAAGAGTATTTTCGCAATGACACTACGCCACTGCAGACGAGCAGTTTTTAATTCCAGCCTACAAGGAACGCAACCAGATGGAAATCAACTTCCCATTTTCTCCGCCACAGAGTTTGCTTACCAACTATATTCCTTTTCTGATGTAACTTCCCCCCGTCAATATCGAGGTGATTACATATTATCTACGCAAACGGACAATCTTTATGTGAAATGTATAAGCTTATGTGCATTTCTTATTGTGTAACCTGTGGGGATCAATCCACCCGTTGATTACTTGACTCCGGAAAGGTGTCTAAAAAAGTATCCACGTTTCTATTCAGTCGGCACTACAAAGCGCACCACAGAAATACTGGCTAAACATTTTTAAAATTGTACACAAAACCGTTATTCAAAGAATTAAAACAAGAAATTAATCTCTTCAAGTGAGATTTATAAGTAAATAAACTGATCCCAGTCATTCCACTTGGGAAATACATAAAAATACCATCCAGTATCCGGGATAATTTTCTGTTACCTGAATACGATGAAACCAATTTCAATAGTGTCAGTTTAATTAATTTTTTTTATTCGGAGTGATTTCTTGGAGGGGATATACGTAAATTGAATTTTATAGACGCTACATTGTTTAAAATATCTAATTCATGCTTAAAAACGATTCGTACAACCATTTACAGAAATGAGTCACAATATTTGTTTTGGATATAAAATGGATTAGATTGTACTGAATTTTGATTTTGAACTCATTTAATCTCTCTAGACTTTCCTGGCAATGGCAGCTGTATATCTAAAGTCTTAATTACAATGGGTTACGTAATAACTTCAATTAGAGGTACCACAGCAAACAAAAAATAATTATTACAAAATATTCCAAGGTGAATTCATGTTACTGAAGGTAATGAGTTAGCATCAATCGGCTTTGAGATAGTTCCTATATACCTGAGATACCCAACCCACTCTACTTCAGATTGGCTCTGAAATGTATAAGAAAATGGGGAGAGATGAAGTTATTAACTGAATTTATAAACACGTAATATATTGATATCAACGGTATCTAGTAATTAGCATCGCCAATTTTCTAAATTAATAAAGACATTTTAAATGGATAATTAATGAATGAATGTATGAATAAATATTATATATCACACAGATTCCTAATTTTATCTCGAAAACATAAAAAAGAATGGTTTTTCTTTTAATTAATCGGATCACAGCAGTCTGAATTGCATTTAAGAACCTGAAAATCTTGGCTCAATTTTCATTGACAAGGAGTTTATGGGCTGGCTGATTGGTGTGGACAATCGCATGTTGAACAGTTTGCCGAAATGATGATGGGTAGAGTAGCTTTACGGTAATTGGCTGCGACATTGTCCTGGTCTGGCTAACAAAGGATGTACCTCGGCAGGTAGTAGAGTCTGAACAGCACTCCCGCTATAACTCTGTATGGCTGCATCTTTCACTGCGCTCAGCTTTGTGTGTGGCTCGGCAGTCCAAGACAGAACGGACACGAATTATCGAATAAATCCCTTCCTCTCTTCGCAACATACAGCTTCCAGCTAGCCTTCCTTTGCTGGAGGGGTAACTTTGGTCAATACTGTGAGCACGCGGAAAGGATGACTCCTCCGACAGGCAACAATAATCGGATCGTTGATTGGTTCAGACCACCTGACCAATTTGGTTTGCCTTCGCCGAGTCGTTTGTGAAGGCGCATTTCCAAACAAACATGTTTCTCAGTGAATTTCGACAGCAACATAATCAAACATCCGGTATGTGTCGCTGCACTGAATGTTTCCATGTCCTTACCTGACTGCTCCTGACATTTTCAGAAAGCCTCGTTGTTGGGTCACCTCCTTGTAACTTTTCACCCGTCTTTGAAAGAATTTGTTATTTCATAAATCAACTTCAGGTGAATGTTTATGGTCCTTATCATAAATTCTTTTTTTTTTTTTTAACTGCATGCTACTTCCACACACAAAGACCAGTGATCTGTGCTTGGTACTGGTAGCTTAAAAGTGAAATATATGAAAACACAAGTCTCCATCTCTCTCCATATATATATATAAACCATTAGTTGAAAAAAAAATCGTCATCACAAACAAAGATGTAAATTTAGATAGGTGTTGTATAATTTTCTCGTAACACCAAAAACAAAGTTTATTCTTTATACGACTTTTATCTATTTTCTCATTCTACAAAACAAATAATTTCGTGCAAAGCAGAAAAGATGGTTTCATTTTTTAAATACGTCCGTTATCCCAAGTAGTAAATTAACACTTAGGTAATTTGCTTCTTGTGATGAGAATACCGTGAATAGTACCAGATGTGATCGGTGTCTCTTGGCAGCTGTATTGTGCAGTATTGTGTTCTGGATTGTATGCAGATTGAAACATAAAGTCTCAGCTGTCGGGACGAACGCTGGCCTCAGTCCAGGACTGCCGGTCCGTTATGAGTTCAGATCGCCGGACGCTAATCTGCAACTCAGCCAAACAGAAAATCCAATTACTGAGCACATTCTACAGAACCCCATCGGATTAATTCAGCCGTTGTGCTGGGTGCCTAACGAACATTTCTACGAGGCACAATAGTTACTTGTTACGGTATAAAAGTTTGACAAAATTCTTAACCAAAAGGAAATCAGCTATTAAAATTTTCCGTAGGAAACACTTTTGTACAGAATTATTCTGAACGATATTAATCCCTACGATAATTTCGATTGTTACATGTGTTTCGTCATTAATAACTGGAATGAAATTTACGGAGGTATACAGTTTACAATGTTTATTATATTTTTAATAGAAAAGGGCCTTATAAGTATCATAATTCACCTTCGTTAATATGAAACTGGTGTTGATTGTTCCGTGATTTGTTTTAATAATACTCTTCACAACTCAAAACTGCAACTCGTGAACTATAAGTATACACTGAAAAAAATCTTTAAAAATAATTATTTTCTATGTGTTTAGTGCGTTAAACAGAAGCTACTTCTTTACGTCCAGTTAAATACATACTAGGAAACAAAACAGTAATATATTTTGTCTGTGCCAGAGCGACTCAGCAATGTGGGAAGACAACATTTGTCATCCAGGTTTGTCATTTCTTACCAGCTGGGTCGGCCGTATTAAAAACAACAGGAAAATTAGAAGTTACTTCTGTATTAAATGGAAGAAAAGTATTAAGACTAATGAAAAACTTCCTTCATCGTCATACGGGCGAACTTGAGTGAGTAAGCTGGGTGGCATTTAGGAACTTCTAAGAAAATAAAGAAAGAAGTATAACAGGAACTACTCCTGTTCTGTACCCTTGCCAAAAACTCGAGAGTTAGCTTGCAAGCGGTGGCAGAGAACAGCAGTGAAAATGTAAGCTGTTTATATTTCTCCCTCTATCTCTCGACGGATATTTTCAAATAATATTACTCTCATATATTAAAGTGTTATACTGTGAGTTTGGTGAAGATTCAATTATGCTGATAAATGATGAACAAAGTTAAAATGGGTATCTTAAATGTGGTTTTAAATTCGTTGTTTTCTTGTGAAATCTTCGATGGCGAAGTGTAATATTGAACATTTTAGAGAACTTTTACTATGGTATAATACGTTCTGTTATGTGAGAACAGTATGTTCTGTTATGGTAAATTGCTTTGTAGATTAATCCATGGGAATACAGTATTAATTAATTAAATGAAGGAATTTAAACTGTAAAATAATGTAATATAATTTAACACCCTCACTATCTAATCGAATTCCTATTTAAAAAACTGCTTGGTAATGCTTTACAATCTTCGGAAAAGGAATCCGCATTCAATGGGGATAAACTGGAGCCCGTGACGTGTAGGACGTTGTAAGGAAACTGGGGCCCCTGATATTCCGGTCAAAATAGACATTCACCCTTGCATAAATTCCCAACAAACTGAAAATTTGCATGAACGTTAGGGATACGATTATAATGAAATTCTGAAAAGTCCCCATCAATCCCGTTTGTGCAAAAACATTTATACGAGGTCAAGGTTCATGAAAATGGGTTTTTCGTAATTTTTAGCGAAACTGTTAGTTTTATGATAAAAATACCTCAGACAAAAATTGTAGATCACCTAATTATCTACAAAAATTGTTCTTATACTTTTTTGACTATAATTTACCATTTCTAAGAAAAGGCCATTCTAAAATTCATTAAAGTTATATTCTCCATAATAAGCATGACTACGCTGTCTATGGCTAATTTGACCAGACTATGAGGTGTAAAACGTTGTAAAGTAGAGAGCATAACAATGGAAGGCTGAAAACAATAAAAGAAGAAAGTATAAAACGAGAGAAGTTGACGAGCATCATATGAGAATGGCATGAGGTTGAGGAAGCAACTTACAACTCTTCATTTTGTATTAATCTTTGATTCACGTATAGCTGTGGCTCATTAATTAAAGAGTGGATTATTCATTTTTTGAAGGTTTATAATTAAAATATAGGAGGAAGGAGGCAGTTAAATATGTAAAATATAAATTTCCAATTGTTGTATTGTGCTAAACACATTTTGGTTCCGATAATGATCAGTCTTTTAAATTCAGTTAGCTTACGCATGGAAACTGCTTAGTCGTTTATCGTGTGTTATCGTCGTCTCTATTGCTCATCGTAACGATGATGGGTTTGTCCGATGGATTAATTTGAACCCCAGCTGTTTGGCTCATAAGACGAAGGGGCCATTAACAGAGACTGCTATGTCAGTGCTGATAGTAAATGGTACTCCACACTGCAAAGGCGGTTTAGATGACCTCCGTCTAAACTGCCATTTCACTACTGTTCGCTCAGACTGCACGAGGGAAGTGTTGACTAACATTAGACCTTTAGAATCCTAAGTCTCAGTTCAGCTCCCCACTATCTAGGTACGAGTTGTCACTAACAAGGGAGGGCACGACCTTGGGATTTTATTTTGGGATGAGACTTTACCTCCTGCAATCGTAAGACGCAACGCTCAATAGATTCGGAGAAAAACGGCCTTTAAAAATTCAAGCTCAGCTTATATAGTGGTGAAATTCCGGTCAGGCCAGCAGCGGAACAGCCCAGTCAGTAACGAGCCTGCGTCATGCTTGGGCGATCTGGGTTCGAATCTCGATTTCGTCTATTTTTAATTTTTATTTTAAATTTTTTTAAATTTTTATATCAACTACCCTTTAACTTCAAATACTATAAAACTATAATAGTTATAATATTTTATTGTTTAAAATACACTGTTAAGAATGGTCATAGTAATAATATTTATTCATAAGCAAAAAACTTTCATCGTGTTTTTTGATTATTAATTTTATTTAACATACATTTTTTATTACAAACGTGAGCTAGGATGATAATAATCATAAAAACATTTAAAACAATAATTTTTTGGGACCGAGCACAATTATTGATAGCGGATTTTTTTTGCAGGAATAACGGTAATATACGAAATAAAACTTATAACATTGTTAATAAAATAACTAAAAATTCAATTATATTTAATAAATATTATAGTTTTAAAGTATTTTAAGTAAGTTATAGGGTAGATAATATACTTATATCATGATTTAAAATTTGAAATTTAATTTAATTTAATTGCAATGGAGCACAGGCTCCGGGGGCAATTTCCCTACACCCCCATCTTTTCCCCCTATCCTGCACCCACCTACATTTGCCCTCAATAAATTTTATCTTTAAATTCTTTCAACGTTTAAATTAAATAATCAATAACAATGAATAAAAAGTTATTTAATTGTAAAATCAAAAAAAAAAAAAAAAATTAGACGGAAAACAGATTTGAAACCCAGATTGCCCAAGCATGACGCAGGCTCGTTACTGACTGGTCTTTTTTTTTTTTTTCTTTTTTTTTTTTTAATGGCATTCGGCCGTGTTAGCCATTCAACCAGCTCAATGTATTTGTTTTCTTACAGTGTACAGATTTCTTATATGTATGATTATTTTTCTCCAATGTGTGAGGACAACACAAGATGAACACAACATTTAATTAAAACCACCCTAGGCCGGACTCGAACCGGCGACCCCAGCAACGAGAAGCTAGCACGCTACCCCTACGCTGCCGGGGTCGGCTACTGACTGGGCTGTTCCGCTGCTGGCCTAACCAGAATTTTCTTAGTATATAAGCTTGGCTTGAATTTTTAAAGGCCGTTTTCTCCGAATCTATTGAGCGTTGCGTCTTATGATTGCAGGAGGTAAATATCCGAAAGGGGTACAATTCCGGGGCACATCCAGCCTGGAGCAGAGAGTGTCGATTGTATCTGGAAGATAAAAAGATACAGGAGTTGAAAACTAAAGAGCGGATTTCTTATGGCGAAGCCAAAAAGAAATATAAGGCTCTGGCTCCACCAGTCTTCGCTACCAGCTTCGCGAAGACGTTATCAACTCCCGTCAGGAAAGAAAGTATTGCTACCCAGACGTCCGTTGCGGACATGGGCACAAGTCTAATGTGCTCATGTCAGTGCAGATGTGGTGCCACACCCATCAAGGTCATTACACCTAGGACCTCGCACGTCGGTAGCAATACACTGACAACATCGACCACATCGACAGCAGGTTCCGTAAGTCCACCAGCAAAGACACTGCCATCCGCTACAGCTGTGGGCCCCTCTGCAACAGCAGAAGCGGCCCCTGAAGCAGAAACTGTATCTGCAAGAGAAGAAGTAACGGCAAAGCCATCTGCCTGTAGCGGATGGCAAACAGTGCAAAAGGTAAGGGGTCCGAAATTTAAGCTTACGGACCCCACTATGTTTGTGAAATCCCCTCCGACTTCTCCTCCCAGATCCCCGTCTGGAAAGGAGAAGAAGGGGAACAGGCCTCGGCGGAAGAAAAGTCCGCAAAACTCCGAGGCCTCACAACGAAAATCGTCTTCGGACACTGAAGACGATATCATGCTGGTGGACGAACCTAGTTCCGTTCCTCAGTCAGCGAAGGAAGACCCACCTGATCCGGGGGGGGTGGGGGTGGTTTTAAATAGGTAGAATGGCTCCCATACTTCAGTGGAACATAAACGGCTTTCAGGCTCACAAAGAGAAAGTCCAGCTCTTAGCACGGTCTAATCCATTGTGTCTCTGTCTCCAGGAGACACACTTTAGACCACAACATCAGCCAGTGCTAAGAAGTTATGACATATTCCGAAAGGACGATACCGAGGGTGATCGAGCGAGGGGCGGGGTGGCCGTGTTTGTTCGGAACACTGTCCACTCCGAGCCCGTCGCTCTCACCTCTCATCTACAAGCAGTAGCGGTGAAAATACACGGTCCAATACAACTGACCGTATGCTCTGTCTATCTGCCACCCAGTGTGTCTGTCGGCTACGACGACCTGGTTGGCATCGTACGACAACTCACTCGGCCCTTTCTCCTTTTGGGAGATTTCAACGCCCACAGTGCGTTGTGGGGTTCCACCACCGATTGCCCCAGGGGCCGAGTGGTTGGTAGATTGATAGAGCAGGAGGAAATTTGTATCCTGAATACAGGGCAAATGACTCATTTCACCACTGCTACCGGTACGTCTTCTGCCATTGACCTTTCCTTGTGTTCCCCCTCAATTGCGGACTCCGTGCAGTGGGAAGTGGACCGCGACCTACATGGTAGCGACCACTTCCCTATTTGGATGCACGTCGAGTGTGAGGGAGGGGGAGCCAATAACCGACGCAAATGGAACGTCAGTAATGCAGATTGGCAGCTCTTCTGCCGATCCGTATCACTAGAGCCCTGTGAGACTATACAGGAGAAGGTGAATCACTTAACAGAAGTGATTCACCGTGCAGCTAACGTTTCCATGCCGAAGAGCTCCGGAACGCTGCGAAGGACGCCCGTCCCCTGGTGGAACGATGAATGTCGTTCCGCCATTCAGGGTCGCCGACGGGCGTTGCGTCGTTTTAAGTTGTGCCCAACATCTGACAACCTAGCAGCGTTCCGTATTGCCAGAGCTAAGGCGCGTCGAGTTATTAAGGAGAGCAAGAAGAGGTCGTGGCAGAACTTTGTGAGCACTATAAATCGTTCCACGCCTTCATCGAAAGTATGGGAGTCCATTCGCCGTATATCTGGAAGGTACTCCCGCGCACCAGTATCTGGGTTACTGGATCACGGACGTATAATTACTGACGAACGAAGCATAGCGCAGCTGATGGCGGAGAACTTCGCCGCCATCACTTCGTCCGATAACTTTGATCCTCGGTTTCAGCGACGAAGAGTCGCTGCCGAGAGGCGCCCGCTGTGCTTCGATTCGTCGAATACAGAAGCCTACAACTGCCCATTTACATCTTGGGAGCTGGAGTCAGCGTTAAACAGCGCAAACGACACTGCTCCAGGGCCTGATCTGATCTAGTACCAGATGCTGAGGCATCTCAGTAAGGATGTTAAAAAGTACCTTCTAGATATTTTTAATGACATTTGGACCGGAGGACACTTCCCCGACTCGTGGAAAGAAGCAACATTAATTCTCATTTTAAAACCTGACAAGGACAAATTGTTGCCAGGTAGTTATCGTAGTATTGCCTTGACTAGCTGCGTGGGGAAGACACTGGAGAGGATGGTGAATCGCCGCCTCGTCTGGTGTCTTGAATCCCGTAATCTTCTGAGCCGCTTTCAGTGTGGATTCAGGAAGTTCCGTTCCACCTTGGACAACCTGATCCTCCTGGAGGCGGCAATACAGGATGCGTTCATCCGCAGCCAACACCTTGTGGGTGTTTTTTTTCGACCTTGAAAAGGCCTACGATACTACCTGGCGGCATGTGATTTTAAAACAGTTAAATGAATGGGGTTTTAGGGGAAACCTACCCCGTTTTTTAAAATCATTTTTATCTGGTCGTTGCTTCCGGTACCGAGTCGGTGGTGAAGTGTCTGATCTTTTTATTCAGGAAAACGGTGTCCCTCAGGGGTCAGTTTTAAGCGTTACGCTTTTTGCCATTGCTATTAATAGCATAGCAGCCATTATAAGGAGTCCCCTAAGGTACTCCTTATATGTGGACGAGTTTTTAATTTTTATTGTATCGTCCAGCCTGCGAAGCGCTGAGCGGCAGTTGCAACTCACGCTGAACAGGCTGGATGAATGGTCGGTGCACACCGGTTTTCGTTTCTCCGCTGAGAAAACCCGGTGTGTACTTTTTACTCGCAGCAGAAGCCTTTTACCAGAGCCTCACCTTACCCTGAGGAACACCGTTTTAAGTTTTAGCGATACTGTTAAATTTCTGGCCTCATTTTTGACACAAGGCTTAACTGGCTTGCGTATCTAAAAGATGTGAGAGCCAGGGCCTTAAAAGCTCATAACCTTTTAAAATGTCTGTGTGGCAGGTCATGGGGCGCTGACCGCTCCTGCCTGCTACAATTTTACAGAGCCTTTGTACGGTCGCGGCTGGAATACGGTTGTATCGTGTATGGTTCGGCACGGGACAGTTACCTGCGTATATTGGATAGTGTCCACCATGCTGGAATTCGGCTCGCCACAGGTGCATATCGCACCAGCCCTATTGTCAGCATTTGTGCTGACTCGGGCGAGCCGCCGCTTACCATCCGCCGGCAACTCCTCATGGTGCGACACTACCTGCACCTTGCCATAACACCTGGCAGTCCCGTGCACGACATAGTGCTCCATCCCAACTACGAGTGGCTCTATACCAACCGGCATAGAGCCACTAAACCGTTCAGCTACCGTACAAAGGCTATTTTAGAACAATATGGATTCGAGCTTCCTTCTTTTTATCACCAGGGTTGGAGTAAATCTCCTCCCTGGCTTTTAGAAGGCCCAGAACAATTTTAGAATTATCGCGGCACAACAAGCTGTGTACCGCCGATAATGTTTTTATCAGAATTTTTAGAGATGTTTTAAACCAGTATCACACGTTTACCCCGGTGTATACGGATGGGTCTAAGCAGGCTAACGGAGTAGGTTGCTCCGTAGTGTTCCCTCGAGCGACTTACACATTCAAATTGGACGGCAGATGCAGCGTTTACACTGCCGAATGCTATGCCGTGTTGAAGTCGCTCCAGCATATGAAAGTAATGCGCGATAAGTTGTTCATCATATGCTGTGATTCCCTCAGTTGTATTCAGGCCATAGGAAATATGTATCCAGCAGATCGTCTAGTCCAGGATATCCAGGACGCCCTCCTTTCCCTTCAATCTCGTGCAAAGGAGGTGTTATTCTGCTGGGTACCGGGCCATGTGGGAATCAGAGGGAACGAGGCAGCTGATCAAGCTGCCAAGTTAGCCTGCGACAAGGTCAGAACCGACTTTGAACCGGTCCCAAAGTCAGACCTTGCCTCGGCGGCGAAGAGATTTGTTTTTGATGTTTGGCAGAGGCAGTGGCTGTAAGTTGAGCATAATAAGCTCCGGCTGGTCAAACCGACCGTTCAGCCGTGGAGCAGCTCCTTCCAGCGGGCGAGGAGGGATGAGGTTCTCCTTACTCGCCTCCGAATAGGGCACTGTCCTCTGACGCACAGCTTTCTTCTCCGCCGAGAGGACCCTCCGGAATGTGATGCTTGTGGCGTACCTTTGACGGTACGCCACATTTTAACTGAATGTGTATTGTTTTTTAGATCTAAGGGCAGACGTTGGCTTGGCCAACGAAACTGTCCCTTATTTTAAACGACGATCGTGACAACGTGGCTAAGGTTTTAAAGTTTTGTTGCTTGGCCGGTCTTGTCCCAAAAATTTTGGGCAGATCGGCCTAGGTTTTAAATTGGATTGCTGGCCGTTTACAACCACCAATCCAAGTACTGATTTTACTTGTGACATTGCTTATATGGCTGGCCCTTGTACAGCCAGCCAGCTAATCATTTTTTAACTGGTTGGCCTTTCTACAGCCAACCAGTTATTGTATGTAATTTTATATTTTATATTCTAGTCTTAGCTTTATATTTTATGTTGCCGTCTGTGTGGCCGATCTCTTTACAGTCGGCCACGCAGACGGTTTTTTAGTTAATATGTTAGTGTATATTGTGCTGTCTGTGTGGCCGACCCCTTTACAGTCGGCCACACAGACGGCAATTTTGCCACATTGTCACGCCTGGGTTTTGTTAGGGCGCTAATGACCCCGTCGTCGACGCGCCCTAAAACTTAAACAACAACAACAACAACGGGTACAATTATTACGCAAAGTCTCATCCCAAAATAAAATCCCAAGGTCGTGCCCTCCCCTTGTAAGATGTCGCGGTCTAAAGCGTCGGTCAAATATGAACTTATTTATTTAAAAAATTAACATAGGCACTTGCTGGGCAATCTAAATGTAAAGACATTATGGATTTTTCGCAGTATTCCTTCACAATTAACGGCGCGCCAATTTACCAGAAACATTTTCGGCTATCGTCCTGTTACTTAACTGTAGACATTTCTACAGAAGGTCACACGTATTTTGTGGAAACCATACCACGCTTTTTTAGCTTTATGTTCCACTGAGCCGGCTAATGGCAGCAAAACAGCTTTCACCATTTCCTGTAAGCTCACTGTTCCTGAACTCTTTGACAAAGGCCCACAGTGTGTTCCACATTCTGTGATGAAACGTCTCCTGTGGCACTTTCTCTGTGCAATCCGGCCTGTTAGTTAGACAATAAGTCAGTTTCTGACAGTATCTTTCTAGATCAAGTTGAACCAGTGAAGGCATCTCCAACTAAAATTCTCATTCATCGTGATCACTTATATGGACGTAATAATTAAAGGATTAAAATGTTTCAAATAATGACGAATGGAGACATTCCTGAAGTATGATTCCGATGACGTCTTCGGAAGTGTATCGCCATGTTTTGTTCCAAAAACACGATATTTCGACTGTTAGCTGCGTTGTCTTTATCAGGTCTGCTGAAAACCTGTTGAAGACGGTTAGCTGTAGAAATATCCGGCGGTTTCCTTGGTATGTTAACTACGCTAAATTTAGTTATAAAGAGGTCTAATTAGTTATCATAGCTTATAATGCAAAAAAAATTATTTTTCCATTTGTAGCAAGCTTAACACTTACAATATGAAATGTTTATCTTTTTTTTTATCTGCTTAACGTCTCTTAACAGCGAGGTACTTAGAGACGGGAAAGGATGGGGGGCAAGGAATGGGAAGGAATTCGACCATGGCCTTTTGAAGGAAGCATCCCGGAATTTGCCGGGAGTGATTTGGGAAACCATGGAAAACCCAAATCTGGATGCCCGGACGGCGATTCGAACCGCCATCCTCCCGAATGCGAGGCCAGAACGTTAGCCGTTACACCACCACGCTCGGTGAAATGTTTATCCAAATACTGTCTGTGTTATGGGACTCTTTAGTGACTATTGTATGTGCCACTTCCCCCTCCTCCCCGATAGGCAGGCGCAAAAGAGAACTGTACTCTACCGTACCTTCAATTTGTTAAAATAAAAAATTCCTACCTTTTCGATCTCTTATACTGTATGATCAATATCCGTGTGAATATTTCTCTCTTTCCTTCTTTTAATAGATTATTCCAGTACTCTACAATCATCGAGTTTTCTTGGCTTTACATTTGTAACGGTTATTCAACTTCAGTCATACATCCTCTTATTATAAATCAGCTGTCTGTTCTCCAGTTAGATCTAAAATCTAGAATCGCTAACTTCTAAGAGGCTCTCCTGTGAAAATAAGGTGCTCTACGGAACAATAGGCTATTTGACAGCATTGAAAATATATTACAAATTGTACTCATTCGCGTAGATTAATGTTTAAGAAAGCTTTTTTTTTGTTGAATTTGGAAAGGTGAACTATTTTTAATAAAAAAAAAGCGAAATAAAAATGACATTTTTCATACCTCTGGTCTCGTGACAGAAAACGCTTTAGGATTGGTGACCGCTTTAGTGACGTCACCTGCCTGCAAATGCTGCGTCTACAAATGGAGCGTTTCCTATTATCCAAGTTTTCAACTATTTTATTGTTTTTTGCTGGTTATTTCTGGTTATTAATAAGATTTCGTGTTGAATACATAATAGAGAACAATTTGTAGAAGCCTAGAGCGGAAAAATAACTAAATTAGACGCCTTATTTGTCGGGCTAGTTATGGAAACAACCCCTGACTTTTATTCTGCGGAGCTTAAAAATGTAATAACTTCAATTTGAGAATCAGTTATATTTAAATTGAAAGTTAGAGATGAACAGAAATCGTACATAAGAAGGACTGAAATTTTAAATTAAGTTAGTTGTTTTTGGAGAAATTTACCAGAAGAATGCAAGTTATAGTTTAGTATAAGGTAAGCACAACAGTTAAATAACTGGATGCTGTGGACCATTTTTCTTAGCTGCAGAAAAAAAATACAGATAGATGGTGTTTCTTTTTTTTATTTTTGCCAACGAAACAGAATTTATTGTTCACTTAATCGCACTTAGAAACCTTGATGTTTAAGTGTTTACTATTAACAAGAAGATAAGTAGCGATGCCATGGTGTACGAGAAGCTGCGTAATTAAAGAGTGCTAACGGAATTGAGAAGGTAAAAAAAAGGTAATGGGGTTCCAACAGCTCCTGTCCTTCCTGTAGGATTGGCGGAGGTAGAGCTCCGCATTCCCATTACAAACCATTGGCACATACCATATTCCAAATCTTGATTAGGATAATATTTTTTTCATGTGTACGTTTTGTTTCGTTTCTGTTTGTTGCTTTACAGATTTATGTGTTTGTGTCAATAATTCATAAAACGTCATGCAAACGTTTGAAACATAAATTTCTGCCATACAACAAAAAAAACTTTTATGAATAGAAAAAGCCCCCCCCCCCCCAAAAAAAAATTAAACATATTACGAAGCGAGGATCGAACCTAAGGGCCCTAATCTTACTGATACTCGCCTTAAACAACGTACTACATTTAACTCAACGAAATTCTAATGTAAATCTTCACGGAAAGTGATATGTGACTTAGTCGCAGTATCATCTACGAGCAAGTTGCAGTGACTTTTTTTCGTATTTCAACTATTGTTGCAACACTTATATTTTTTGGGGGAGTTTTTTTATTGTTGTGGTATAGTACACACTATTCATAAACCATATTTCCAACAATTTGTACACAATTTCAGATAATCAAACCAGACGTTAGTTATGTAGAATGAGCGCTTGCTGGCACGTGACGTCACGAGTGTCGTGTGCCTGCGCCAGGCAGCAAAGGAGCGTTTTGGCGGGCTTTAAAATACTTTAAACTTTAACGTTGAATTTACGTAAAACAAACACTTTTGACAAAAAATAAATAGTACCCTTTGAATAACGTTTATCAATAAACTATTTAAAACCATTTTCAAAAAATAGTCAAATAGCCTATTGGCGTTTGATTACACAATTAGATTCTCAATTTAACCGTTCAGTCGGCTCAGATGGTGTATTAATAAATTGCACCAGATCACAGGAAAGGATAACAAATCTTTGAAATGTGCACTCATTTTTGGCATTAATTATGAATTAAAATCTAACAGGGAAAGGTGGGGTAGCTGCCACTCTTTTTGTGATGATATTACAGTGCGATGAAGTCTCACTCACTTTATCATATTGTTTTATCGATACTCGTCTTCAAAACCATACAGAACATTAGTACAGACTATATACTCGTAAGAAAAATACTTCTCAAACAATTTTAAAGATTCAGATTGAACGAACAGCACTAACGAAGAGACTGTCGTTCCCATGCCGCGTAATCCGATTGAATGATATAGTCGGAAGGGGAGCGCTGTCGGGAGATTTGGACAGAAGCCAGATCACACATATCGCGCATAACGAGCTGACGGGACGCACAATGGCTTTCCGAGTAGTGTGTGACGGCGTTAATCGCACATACGTGTCGGACATTTTAGACTTGGAAATGGCCGAACAGATGAAAGTTACCACGAACCATAATCACATACGAAATTATTAACTAATTCTTTCGATACCAGTAACCCCTTGGTTTAATGCGAACGCTCTGGCATTGAACGCTACTTAAGTCGTTTAAAGAAGAAATAACCATTTTTAAAACTACAGTATTAAGTAATTTGAAATGTAAATGGTACGCAAATCATAAGATACAAGATTAAACTTTCGCTTGCCGAAACGAAGAAAAATGTGTTTGTTTATTGAATTTACCAAACAATATTTTCATAGTTGTCTCCGTCACGAGTCACATCGAACGTACTGCGTAATAATTGGGAGGTAGCGCTCTGGCCTACCATTCGGGATGATGAGCGGGTTCGAATCCCCGTCTGGCCATCCAGATTTGGTTTCTCCACAGTTTTCCCAAATTCTCCAGCCTAATGCGGGATGGTTCCTTCAAAAAAGGCCATGGCAGAATTCCTGCCAGTTCCTCTATTGACCTTGACATCGACGGGGTGAAAAGCCAAAAAAAGTAAAAAAGAAAGGAGTGATACAACGATTATAGACTCTGTCTTCTCAATATGCATAAGGAGCAACAATATATTGATGTCGATCTAGTGCGAATTTAACACCCAGTGCCTGATGCTAATTTTTCGAAAAATCAAGTTCAATCAATTCAAATACTTTGCATTTTTTCATCAGCTGCAAGCTGCATGAATAATTTACTCAACGATTTATAATTTAACAGTGAAGTCGTTCAACGGTTATCCTCGTCAAGACCCCACAGAAAAATATGGTATCGTGTTGTTGGAAAATGCTACTCTTATTACATTTGTGTTGTGGTGAGTGATAAAATGTAGGTGCCTCATTAAGATTCAATGGCTGGAGTTTTAATTTTTGTGAATAGAGATGTAGTGAAACGTCAAAAGCTGCCCTCTGTGAGGAGAACTAAATGACTGGAGTAGAGCCAGTCACGAGATTGGTCGACCGTATTAATTGTGAGATATTGACAGCTCATGGGACATTCAATCAGAATCTGCATTGAAGATCGTTTCGTGTGTGAAAATCGGACGGCGGACGAGTCTGTCCATTTCACACATAGACGAATATAGCCTACAGTCTCAGGTATATGCCAAGCAGCCAGCTCACCTCTGAAGACAACGGAGGAACCATCATGCAAACATTTTATGGCCATGGACAATGTCGCTGCCCTAGAAGAAAACCGTAGAACGGCAGAATTTTACAGGACAGCGGAAAAAAACGAACATTTTCTTAGCAGTCATACCTTTAAGAATAATATTGAAAGAAAGTTTCAAGGTTAAAGATGACATTATATGGAGTTTCTGGGTTTAGAAAAGGCTTTCGTTCAAGTCATATTGATGAACTGCCCACGTTTTATAGATTCAAGGAATATTACACTGAAATAAAAAAATATATAGTACGTTAATAAATGGATATAACAAAAGGAACCGCGAAAGACGAACATCAGTTATAAAGAGCGTAACGGCTAGGATTTATCCATCCAAAGTAGTATTTATCTTGCATTTGTTGAAAGAAATCAGGGAAGTGAATAAAATGGGTTCGAGAAGAAACAGTTTACTGCGATTTGCTAATAAGAGTGAGAATATTGAGATATTACTGAATCACTTGAACAAATTATTAGAAGAAGTAGTTGGATTAAACACCCAATTAAACACTACTAGCGTCATCAAGTGTAGAAGAAATGAAAATGACAGTAATATTAGACTGAACATAACATCATATGGTAGTAGACGTATGACCATTCTGTTAATTAGGAGATTAAATTATAACTGATAGTCGAAGGAATACGGAACTAAAAGTCGAAATTTCTCAAGCGAAAAGTGCCTACTTCAAAAAGAGAAATATTTTAGTTTGAAAATTACCTAATATTCAGAAAGGACTCCATGCATTTTTATGCATGAAGCACAGTGATTTATAGAAATCAACGATGTGCCTGAGGAATACCAGAAAGAAGGAAAATTGAACCATCTGAAGTGTGGTGCACGACAAGCTGTTGAGAATAAGTGGGTTCTTAATCTACGAAATTATCATATTCTTCTAAATAGCAAGGAAACTGCTTCGTAAAAGAGTCTCAAAAAAAGAAGAGATTGAATGCTAGGGGAATTTTTTTAGATATTCTGGATTCGACGGTAACAACAGCAGAAGAAGGAATGATTAGAACATATGCAGCAAATAAATGAAAGGAACGTATTTTGGAAATAATGTGTAAGAAAACGTGTTTGTTGGAAGTGACAGGATGGTGGGTAACATTTTAAGACATGCAGGATTGGTTAATTTGTTAGTGGAGATGATGGTCGACGATAAGAACTGCACGGAAAGTCGGAGCTTATGTGAAGCAGACAACTGAAGATGCAGGTTGTAAGGGTTTTTTTGAGAAGAAGAGGTTAACTCAAGATAGGAAGAGATGGAGGATTGCATTAAACCAATCGAGAGACTGATGTCAGTAAAAAAAATGGGGGAGGGATGGCTAGAATGGGTATATTGAGAAGAAGACTTAAGTTCAGTACTTGAAGATGTGATGAATTACACGAAACCAGTAAAAAGTTTTAGAAAATAGAGAAGACTATGAACTGAGTGTGAGAGACGGGTATCATTGATGGCCCAGAATTTGAGCTTCTTAACTATGCAACGAACACAAGTCTTGTCCAACGGTCAGAAGAACACTAGGAACCCATTCCTTGCGATGGTTCTCTTCATCCACTCACCACTACAACTTACTGAATGACGTAGGCAGACTAAATTTCGTATTCAGTATCTATGCAGGTACGAATTCATCTGTGACCGACGGATAAATAAGAACATTTTAATATCTGCTGAAATCGTTTAATGTATGGTAGAAAAAGACACTAGACAAGACAAAAGTAACCAAATATAGCAGAAATAATAACAATCGTAGTAGATTAAACATAAAAATATGGTCGGATGCGACAGAAGAAGTTAATGAGTTTTACTACTTAGGAAGTAAAATTACAACCGGTGGCCGAAGCAGAAATGATGTTAAAAGCAGAATAACACCACCGAAAAGAGCTTTCATGAAAAAGAGAAATCTTTTAGTTTCAAATATTAATCTAGGACTCAGAAAGAACTTTTTTTAAATCTATGTGTAGAGCACAGCGCTTAATGGCAGCGAAGCATGGAATTTAGGAATACCAGAAAGAAGGAAAATTGAAGCGTTTGAAATGTGGTGTTACACAAGAATGGTGAAAATTAAGTGGACGGATAAAATACGAAACGAACAAGTTTTGTAAATGATGGTTGAGGAAAAAGGTTTCTGGAAGAGTCTTAAAAAAAAAGAGACAAAATGGAAGTTCGTAATTTGAAACATGCAGGACTGGTTAATTTGTTAGTGGACGGAACCGTCGAAGGTAAGAACTGCAGAGGAAGACAGAGATTAGAATATATGAGGTTGTAAGGGATATTGTTGATATGAAAAGGTTATCGCAATACAGGAAGGGATGAAGGATTGCATCAAACCAGTCAATAGAATGATGATAGCAAACAAAATAAAAAAAAAACACAATACACACTGCATAGCTCCAATAACTAAAAACATTACAGCTTCCAGATCTGTCCACTAAAATCTCTCAAACGACTACAATCTATCTTCTCACTAATATGTATATCCAAGGAAAAGACACGTTACAACTGTAGAATTGTGCCTTTCTTGCAAAATAGGCTTCTCACTCTGCTATCTTCCTGCTGCAAAGCAGAGTGGCCCCTCTCTTTCACATAGTAATTTATTATACGAAGTGGTAAACATTATGACACTTGAGTTAGATCAGAAATCGTATCACATATATCTGCTTGGTCGCATGTGGTAGACCTTCACACTGACACCAGTATTATCGCACACAAATTCATTTAGTTAAGGACTATTTACCCGTATTTTTTTTATCAACTCTTCGTCTCTACTTTCATAATAGGGTCACAAGATAGTCCCGACAATTCATGAAGGTGATGTAGAAATTAATTGCTTTGGGTAGCAATTTGCACTATAGGGTTAAAAATAATCTTCAAATATAAAGATTTTGTTATAAAGTCCCACAATTCAGGAAAAATTAATGTAAAGAAAGCGTGGGGTGCTCTCTACATAACTTTTGACAATGTCTCTATCTTTACAAACAGCCATCGTCAAAAAATATTAGACAACTGATACAGCACCCCACGCTTTTTTACAGTAAAGTTAATTTTATAATCAGTGACTTTATTCTTTAAGCTTATTCAAAAAAATAATTTATCCTTAATTGTGGGACGTTATATAGCTGTTAAACAAAATCTTTATATTTAAAGATTATTTTTAACCTTTTAGTGCAAATTACTACGAAAGCGTGTTTTTAGTTTTTTAAACTACAATTTTATTTTTTATGTTGTAATGATCACTATTCTTACAAAAGTTTCCTTCTGCTTACGTCAGAGACAGTCACAAAGTAATCGCAATGTGAATTACTGTATGACCCATTTTTCAAATGGTGAATTCGCTCAACGAGTTAATTAGTGAGTGCTTATGAATGGAAACACCTTTTCTTAAACAAATTATTAATTAATACTGTAATACACATGGCTGTCATTCGTAGTATTATAAACTGTAATACGGTAGTGGGACATGATCTATGTAGATAAACTTTTACGTTAAAAACTCAGTGTAAGTGGTCAGAAGATTAAATAATTTGATTCATTCACAAGTCCCTTTCTGACGGTGGAAATATTACAACAACAAAAAAAAATGACTTTCAGTTTATTAACACCCAACTCCAATTATCAGCGTATATTTGAAAGACATAAACAATTTGTTTAAACATAAATTCATTATCTAGTCCAAATAATCGAAATTTCTTATTGAATCACTTATGACTGTTAATGATGTCTATGCCATGTTCATAAAATGGAATAAGTATGTGAGAAATTTGGTACAGTTCTGTCATTTAGTAGTCCACATACGATAAAATCTTTCTAAAAGATAATCAGAAAAATCATGCCTAATGTAGTCAAAACAATCTACTCAACTGAAAAATGTATCTTACCTTATTGGTTTCACGAATCCCTATCGCTTAGAGATCAGAACACATACAAAATCAGAGGCACAGGAAGTTTTAAATGTGAGTAGTTCAACTACTTTTTTTTTTCAGAGAGTGAAAAAAAGGTTTTCTCGTGTTTTTGGCCTAATAGATAGACTCTATACCAAAAACGTTAAGTCAAAAATAGAATTCAAATTATTTTAATGGTTATCTGTGAAAATAACTTCAAATTCACATCACGTGAGACTTAAAGTTGACTGCAAACAGCGGCAAAGTAAATCTGTTTGCTGACGGCAGGAAATTCAAACACTGTCGTTCAGAGATGATCTTGCTGTAGTACAAAGAGGATCGCAGATTATTCTCGGAAGCTGCCGCTCCACCTGTTTCCCTATCCTGAAACGCGCAGCGCAGCTCGCCGTGTGATTATCTGACAAACGGCCGACGCCCCATTTAACTGATTAGTGATCTCCATGCATATCGCAGTGCCTCTCTATCTAGTCGGCGCACCGCGTGACAACTGCGGAGTACCAGGCGCGCTGCTGGTATTGCAGTGGCCAGCCGCAGATCCCAACACACTCTGCATTATTACTCGTATTCATTACTCGACCTTTTCGGCCACGTTGCGCATTTATTTTCAGTTAGTTGCCTAATGTACCAAACTTTTAGCCGTAGCGCACCCCTTTTATACTGTGTAAACCTTGACTCTGACCACTATTTCACAGTTATGAAATGTAGATTAAAATTGAGGCATCAGGAAATAAAAGCGCTGAGGTATGAGCAAAGGCAAAACAGTATCATGTACAGCTAAAGTTAGAAATACCTGTTAATCCAGGCAAATGGATAACAAAATCAGAAATAGATAGTATTGTTCAAATACTACGATTTGTTAATCTGTTACGTGAGAAAGACTTTAATTTCGTCCTGAATTTTATATATATACATATATATATACATATATATATAATCGAATAATACAAAGCACAAGGGTTACATTGTTTGCGGACAAAAGGTAACAATCACTATCCTCCCTCAAATTATTGATTAGAAGTATCGAAAATGTGCAGTAAAGAGCTTTGCCATTTATGACCGCTTGCCACACTCCTTAAAAAAAAAAGTGTAACAAAATTGGTACAGAAATTGTATTGTGATTCTTTGGTTGATTAAACGACATAGTTTCCATATAGATCTATTGTGTAACATGTAAACAACATCTCTCATTTACGAATGCAGTGAAATATTTCTCATGCCAACGTCCTTGCGTCGTAATAAAATGAGAGATAAAATAAGGAAATAAAGTGCCGCACTGATGTCTATTTGAATCCTTTCTTCCCATTTGCCTTTAAGGACTGGAACACACAGAATAGAGATAAAGTTTGGTGCAAAACACTCTCTTCCTCCAACAGTTCTCTAGATATGCAAATTGTAATATTAATTTTAGATGGGTACTAATTATAATTGGTTAATTGTTATTTATTAACTATTGCTCCTTAGAATAATTGACTACGGGATCCATAATTAATGACTGAATTCAAATTTATAGCAAAGTGAAATAAATATAAACTGGATTTATTTTTGCTAATTTACTGATTATACACAAACAAAAATCGGCAATGAAAGTTTAAAACCTCATTTCTCTTACGGATGAAACAAGAGCAGTAGATCTGGTAGGTACAGCATTGTGGTTAATAACGGTATGTGGCAATACTCATCACATAGCTACCTGGTGATTCTGTGTGTAGAGTGAAGACTTGTCAGTAGTGGCCCAGCGTAGGTGCCGTAGATTCCCTGGTCAGCGAGAAACAGTCACTACGGCGCGGTGAATAGCCGCCCATATACTCGCAGTCTTAGCCCCAGGCATGCCAATTCCTTCCTCGCCCATACACACACGTATTACTCAAGGACAAAGTCGTTCACTTATCCCGCGACTGACCAATCATTCAAGTCACTAGTGTATAGAGCTGAAGTCTACCTTCATGTGGCGGGTCCCGTTGGAATTTCGACTAGCCGAAAATCCAGTCAACGGTATGAAGGGTAGATTTTGAGTACGAATTTGTGACAATCTCACCCTCCACTAATCATCATTATTATTATTAATATTCCATTATTTCTCTTTGATTAATTATAATTGTTGTGAATAATTGTATTAATACTTGTAAATTGATTTTTATTTTTGTAGGGTTCCTCAAGTCGTAGTTTTATATAGTCTTGGGTAGCGTAATTTCACTGTCGTTAGCTAGTATGGTAGGAATCTTTGGCTCTGGCCAGCATCAGCCAAGCAGACACAGTGCATGGTATGACGGTAACATTTTGCAAGTGCTTGAGCTCTACTTTAAGAGACCTGTATTATGAATGCTAAGTGTGTATTCGAATCTTAAGTGTATATTGGAGCTTTTTAAAATGCAGCACGGGTGTTTAAAAAATGTTGATTTCAAGTGATTGTGATAAATAAATCAAGTAATCTTTCTTTCAGGACTGTGATTATCATTTCTAAAATTAATAATATACCTATCATTTTTGGCCGGTTATAAGTTATTAACTACATTTAAACTAAAACAAAATTCATTTGCATCTGGCATGTGTTCGAGACGAGATTGGCTCTTTTTCGTCCATAACACGCTGTTACCCCAATTGATGTGGAAATGTTGTTATCTACGTGAGTCTAGTGATTGTCGGCAGCTAATTAATCCACTCTAATTGAGTGGAAAGCTCACAAGCTCTGTTTGGCAGTAATTATATTTCTCTGAGAAGGAAGTTAACTTACGTTTTGCGTAAAGATTGGTTATTGAAAAAGAAAAATTTTAGTCATTCGCCTCTTTTGCTTAAATTAATGATTCAGGTGACTGTGAAATTATCCCTGTATGGATTAAACACTTTTTACCAGATTATTAAATTTATTTGTGTCTATTATGACGAAGCACTATAAACTATATTCCTTCATATTTAAACAATAATTATGATATTGCAGTAATAATAGTGAGTGTATAAATTTATTTATATCTATAGTATCCAACTACCCAAGTAATATACTAAATTACAGTATTTAATTAAATTCTTTTCTTTGTTCAACATTATTAGTGCTAATTGTAGTACTACGAAGGTAGTTCATAAGTACTACTTTTATTATTTTCACAAAAAAGAGGGGCATATGACATTGTCGTCCGGAGATCTCGAAAGGTAGTTCAATTTCCTAGCCAAGCGCCTTAACCAACTGAGCCACCATAAGTGCGACTTCAGGAAATCGCCACCTGCCTTTTTTTTCCAGCTAAGTCACCCTACGCCAACCCTATCAGGGAGAACAGAAATGCTACATTACAAGATGACGAAAAGCAGATGTTAACATGATATAAAGAAAGCAAAGTACACGTGTTATCTTTAGCCTCATTTTTTTCTTGAAAAGTGAAAGGACCTAATGTTTGCTTCATCTCTGCATGCTTCTCTTTCTGAATTTGACTTTTTTTTTTTTCAATCTGCGTTACATTTTATCTCTGTACCTTTAATAAGCCACGTTTAACATACTCAGCCTATTAAAACCTCAATAATTTTTCTCATTGCATCCTTAACGAGTAACAGACTTGTATTTCCAACATTTTAATCGTAAATTCTTGTTAATTTCGCTGATGTCAGTCTTACCTTTGATTATACGCTAACTGATTATTCTGATCATCAGTGAATCCCTTGAAACTTGGACTATTAAGACTCAATTTTTCCACTGTTGACAAAAGTCATATTAATATCATTGAAACTCTCACTGATAGAATTCCTCCGACCATTTAAAGTTCCTTTATTCTCATCTGTTGCTTTTAAATGTAGAATTACTCTAGTAGTACGAGACATTACTCTATCTCTAACTCGAAGCCCTCAACTTTGTTCAGATTGATCAGCTACAGTTCACGTCTGCATTATTCTGGTGTGCCTCGTTGCATTCAGTTTTTATGTTATCCCTCCAATTCCATTTTCTCAAAATGTATTACTGGAAACCCTTTCTTAAGTTTATTCTGTTGGAAACGTACCGTTGTTATAATTTCTTTACAATCGTTTTATTGGTTCAGTTATACCTTCTGTTACAGTTATCCATATTTTATTTATTATTTTTTAACATTCTGATGTGTTAAATGAGATTTTTCATCGATTTACCATTCTTACAAACATTAATCTACAAAGGACACTTTTATATTCCGTCTAAATTAAATAAATTGTCAACATTTAAGTCTTCTGTTGAAGCCTCAGGCTTCTTCAGTCCTTTATGAAACGCAAAGCAGACAGAAAACCTTGTTGATTCAAGGTAATCCGTAATCTAAAACTGTAAGTGTTGGAACTCAATTTGTATCTGCGGAACGTCGCTGCAGGGAGATGCGGGTGAAGGGAACGAGGCAGAGTGAAGCTGGCAGTTCCGGAGGCGATTCGATTTTACACCGCGACGACACGAAAAACGTTTCACCACCATCTGAAAGAGGCGCAGCATATTGAAGAGGACCAGGCCTGAGTAAGTAAGTACGTCCGTCTCGGGAAGAGGGCTTTGCCGGTTACGAAAGAGCACTTCACCTTACAAACTTTCCCAGTATAAGGTGCCCGAAAATTTGACAGAACTTATTGAATACAACTGTTCGCAATATAAGAATACATCAGTACAAAGCTGAAGAATCAGATAGCTCAATGGGCAATCCGCAGTCCCGATTTCAAGTCCAGCGGTGGCCAGGAACTTTTATGGGTTTTTATTTGATCATGGATAAGGTAGGATGTTCCGTTATTCGAATTTCATGTAAATTTTAAGATGAGTCACGACAAAGGCGAAATGCGAGGTGAAATGAAACTTTGAAACCATTTCACAAAATCGTACGAATTTGTTAATACAAAGCTTACGCGTTCTCTGACATATATAGAAACACTCACCACCCTAGTTTAGATAGAAGCATCTGTACTGACACACACGTATTCTGTTTATGGTGGCTTTTGAAACTAATTACCCCAGTCTCAGTCTTGTTGCTACTTCTATATGTGTCAGAACGCTGCTTTTACAGTTATTGATTGCGATGGCAATTTCCATTCAAATTAGTTTTGCATTACGCCAAAGTGAAATTTATTTCTTTTGATGTCTTGGTTAAATTTCTCAGCTCCTTCCTTGATTACATATTCCCATAAAAAAACAGAAATCTTTCTCACCCGCTTATACCTGAAATCAAACGTCAATTTATGATCATAGTAATCACTAATTACTGTCAGTTACAAGCTGTATATAGGAAAGCATAATTTAAGTAAACACTGTGTTAAAGATGAGGAAGCATGGCACTAAACGTAAGTACCGTGGCTTAGATACGGAAAACGTTGGGACTAAAGCAGTGCTATATTTCCTGGCAAAAATATTAATTCTTATATTACATTAATGTTAATATCATTATGCATTATTTACAATAAATTTTACTGATAT
This sequence comes from Vandiemenella viatica, assembly GCA_031002005.1. Lineage (NCBI taxonomy): Eukaryota > Metazoa > Arthropoda > Insecta > Orthoptera > Morabidae > Vandiemenella > Vandiemenella viatica. The sequence goes on from JARYHS010011408.1 coordinate 144,441,435, forward strand.
TTTCTAATATTATTTTATAATCATTATTAATACAGAAAAATTTTCTCCACTTTAATGTTAATTTAAATAATTTCTGTTTAAGTTCTAACGCTTTCTGCTATCAATACTCAGCTCATACACCTCAAGGCATTTTCGTAAGAGAGTGGCTAGTATTGTCGAGCTTCCAGAACGTTCGATTGACCGAGAATCGTGATTGTCTTGTTTCAAAGTGAAGTTGCTATCTGACTGGCTAAAATTTTCCAAATCATCAAGAACTATCAGTACTGAACGTCCACCAGAGTATAGAGAGTACCAGAATTCAGACTAATTTTACAGAACAGTATTTCGTAGGAGTTCACTTAGGTTATAGAATTGTCTGGTAGGTTGTTATCAAGTCTACCATTCTTAAATTTAAAGAGGTATACAAGTATGAATATCATTTTCTGTTGTGGATACTAAAATAGTTAGTGTGTTATATGGGTGAGTGACAAAACAGTAGATTCAAGTATTTAATTAACTGAATGGAAATTTATAAACAGCGAAATCAATTAGAAACCTGAACTATTTTCCAATATAGATTAGTAATAGCATGTATGAATTAAACTAATGGTGCTATTTTTTATAACGTTAACCTTGATATAGAAGCTATTCAACCCTTTTTGCGCAGAAGAAAGATAGGACGGATCATCAACTTAAGAAGTAATTATTATCTACGCATATTTTAAATAAAAATTGCAGTGTACTCAATGTTTCACAGATCGCTGTGGATGTATGTGCTGAAAAAGCCATTTAAAAATCATTTGCGCAGTTACGTAAATAATGGCTTCTACGCCTTCCATTCCCGCCCAAAAATACACGTTTCACAAATGAAATGGCAGCACCACCAGTCCAAAAATTGCCAGATTCTCAGACGTTTGGCAGTATACCATTCTTTCTTTGTCATACTTGGAATCTACTTCAATGGTACTGAAATGTCTCAATTCGTGATCGGAGGTTGAATTTCATTTTATCAAAGTTGCTGTGATGATAGATTGTTCGCTTCCTTTTTCGTCGGTATACCCCGAAATTAATCATTCTCGACTTCGTATATATGTCTCCGACTTAATCCATAAATCAAGCGATAACACTGATCAGTATCGTACTGACGGTATTGTAGTCGTATGTTGTTGCTAGTCTATTCACCATGGTGCTAACGAAAACATATATAAAATACTCTTGAGAATAAACTACCCCAACATTCTATAGCTAATGATTAGTTTATCGACGTATGTAAATGAAAATATCGTTTTCACCTATTGTGTTAATCATGTGGTGTTTACAGATTACTAGTTCCTGTGACGGCCGCATGGCCGGTGGCGGCGCCACCCGCTCCATGGCCGCCATGTCGTTGTCGTTCATAGTCCTCGTGACGCCGTGGACCCTGCACGAAGTGGTCGCCGCCTGCACAGGCTCCAAGGTCACTACCACCTTCATCATCTATTAACCTATGAAATAGTCGTATAAATGAGTTCTAAATTTGAAATAGTCGTATAAATGCGTTCCAAAGCATTTTAAAAAAAAAGTGTAATTATAAAATATGATCATGTGTGATAGAATATTAAGTGTGTAAAATACTGTGTTAGATTCATCGTAGTATCCACACAAAACCGTGATGTCTCCATAGAAACAATGTGATCTAGAGAGCATCGTGGCCGTCATGTAAAGCAGGGATTACTTAAGATTTACACGCTAGGTTTGGTTCGGGAGATTCTCAGGAAAAAATGTGCAAAAACAGTGTAAAATTTAATTGTCGAGTCATAGTATCAAACAGAAGCAACTTAAGAATAGTCTGTGAAGTTTCGGAAGAGGTTGAGTTGTGCTGAACGCATCTCCTCTGTTAACTTCATAAATTCATGAACTATTTTTTTACGTAGGTAATTGCTTCCATCAGAAGTACCTGAACTTTAGATCTTTACTATATTATTTTGGAGCAAACTAAATGTAGTATTTATGATATTTACTTGACCACCATTCCATGAAGATGTTATATGAATATCAAATCATCCGATCGTTTCTACTCTAGGGTTCAAGGATAATTTTTATGGATTACTACCAGCGATTTCGCACAGCGAATCGATACAGGCCTCGGCAAGTGAAATAAGAATTCCTGATTTCAAAGGTTTAACTGAAAAAAATTCTGGCGTTGAAGGGGAGCCACTGAATCATGTACTGACAATTGTGTTACGGTTTTCAAGAGATCCTCCTGATTATTTGTTCTATTTATTTGATATTCCGCTATATCCCCTTCAGAAATCCATTATTCAGATAGATAATAACGCTTAAAACATATACACGAAGCCTGTACTGTACGCAGATTGATGATGACGCTCATTTACTTCCCGAATATTGATTAAAACTCCAGCAGCAAAAAGCAGAACACTTAACTGTTTTTGTTTGGGGTGGTGGCTCGTCGAGAATTTAATTCAAATTAAACAGCTCTTCTGGAATAATCAGATGAACCATGGTTTAAAAATTCAGACATTATTATAAGCTCAGTAGCTCAAGAGTAGCTCCTTAGTTCGTTACCAGACATTTAAATCGCGATTATCTGCGTCTATCGTTCAACATATGTCATTCCTTCGACTAGTCATTAGTTCTATTCGTGATAGATTTTTATGTTATGGTTGACTGCTGATGAAAAAACATTACTTGCTAATTAATAATTTTCACCTTCACGCTCGTTGTAAACAGTAATATTTTTCCTTACTCTTATTTAGTAATAAAAACTAAACACTGAAACGATTAATTTTACTATCAGACGCTGGAGCTATCTCTGGAAATTGATCAGAACTGTAGCTTATATAACCTTCCTGTAAGTATATAGTTTATAAAAATGGAACTATTTGAATTCTCCAACTAATTACCGACAACAATCATTAGTAAAAATAGTTCTTGTTTTTAATTTTAGGACAACTTCTTTGTGAAGTGGCCACCAAATATTAAATTCTAAAAAACGTGTTATAATATGATATCGAAATAAAATTGTCTTAGTCTAAGTATCTATGCTGTCCATGGATATTGTATATTCTCTGTGGTGAATAAAACAGATGATGTGTTATTGCATTCTTGCTTAACCGTGAAAGGGACGTGTTTTAATAGGTTATGGGCCCAGACTGTGCCCTAGAGTTATTTTCTTCGCTATTCTAGTAAACAGAATACGGAAAAGTCGTAATCTTATAAATAATTAGTTACGTGCTTGAAGATGGCTTCGAATTTTGTAGTTAACGTGCCTAAGCTTAAAGGCAGAGACAATTACGATATATGGGCTTTTGCAGCGGAGAATATGTTGGTGTTAGAAGGCATGTCCGGCTTAATACAGGAAGAAGGAAGTACTAGCACTGCAGCCGCAGATGATGCAAAGGCGAAAGCGAAGCTGATTCTGACAATTGATCCAGCGTTGTATGTGCACGTAAAGCAAGCTAAAACAACGAAGGAGCTATGGGCGCAGCTTAAAACTATGTTTGACGATTCCGGGTTTACACGAAGAATAACCTTACTTCGTCATCTTATATCAATCAGGCTTGATAACTGTGATTCAATGACGTCGTATGTGACAGATATTATTGAGACATCGCAAAGATTAAGTGGAACTGGATTTGATATAAACGACGAATGGATTGGCTCGTTGTTACTGGCAGGTTTACCAGAACGATTTTCACCAATGATCATGGCGATTGAACATTCCGGGATTCCTATTACGGCGGATGTTATCAGGACAAAATTGATCGATATGGAGATGTCAGATTCGAATGAATCAGAGACAAAAACCGCTTTCGCTTCCAAAGGTTGGCAGAACCATAGAAGCAAGACTGCTAACAGACAAAACAAAAGCGGAAACTACGTCGCGGAAAAGTCAAATGTCAAAATGACAGGAGTTAAATCCATCACTTGTTACAGGTGTAAACGAGGTGGCCATTACAGGAATCAACGTCCATTGCTGGTGAAATCAGATGAACCTAAACAATCCAATATGTTTAGCGTTGTTTTTCAATCCGGCAAGTTTGGTAAACAAGATTGGTATATTGACTCCGGCGCAAGTTCTCATATGACGCCGAATGAACATTGGATAAAAAATGCATTTTATTCGTCAAGTGAACCTGAAGTTATTATCGCTGACAAAACCAAAGTACCTGTGCTGTGTACCGGCGATATAGAAATAACTTCAGATTGTGGTTATGATATTACTGTGAAAAATGCATTGTGTGTGCCAAGTCTGACGACTAACCTCTTATCAGTGAGTGAACTCATAAGGAATGGTAATAAAGTTCATTTCGATTCACAGAATTGTTTCATACATAATATGAACGGTGAATTCGTGGCTATAGGAGAACTTATTTGTGGTGTTTACAAGTTGAAGGTAAAACATAAAATGAAAAGTGAGCACAGTTTATTGGCTGCTCCTGTGTTAACTGATGGTTATACGTGGCACCGAAGACTCGGTCATATAAATAGTGCAGATATGAATAAAATGAAGTCTGGTGTGGTTGATGGACTTAGTTATCCTGATAATTTTCAAACAGGAAAAAACAGTTGTATCCTGTGCTGTGAGGGAAAACAGTCAATACTTCCGTTCAAAAATATTGGAGAAAGAAGTACAGAGACATTGCAGATTATACAGGCTGATGTGTGTGGCCCAATGGAACATAAATCCTTAGGTGATGCACGATATTTCTTATTGCTGGTGGATGACTTCAGTCGCATGGCATTTATTTAATTCTTGAAAACTAAAAGTGAAGTATTTAGCAGATTCAAAGAATTTAAAGCCTTGGTAGAAAACCAAAAGAATAAGAAAATTAAAATATTTCGCACTGATAATGGCTATGAATTTTGTAATAATGAGTTTACAGATTTTCTGAAGAAAGAAGGTATTATTCATCAGAGAAGTAACCCTTACACCCCAGAACAAAATAGTCTGTGTGAAAGACTGAATCGCTCAATAGTTGAGAAAGCAAGATGTATGTTGTTTGATGCAAAGCTAGATAAAAGATTTTGGGGAGAAGCAGCAAACACAGCTGTGTACTTAAAAAACAGTTCAATTGCATCAGGAACTCAAGACAAGACACCATATGAATTGTGATATGGCAAGAAACCTGATGTAAGCCATATTCGTATATTTGGCAGTGATGTAATGGTCCATGTTCCCAAAGAAAAACGTTTAAAGTGGGACAAAAAGTCACATAAACACATTCTTGTTGGATATTCAGAAAATATAAAAGGTTATAGAATTTATGACTACAAGAAGAAGAATATATTAATATGCAAGGATGTGGCTATTATGGAGAGTAGAAAAGGTAATAAATATGAAGAAATAAGTGTTTCAGTGGGGGAGTCTGGTCAAGAAGGACAATTGACAGTAACAGACAAACCAGAATTACTGAAATCAGTTTCTGTGGGGGAGTCTGCTCAAGAAGAACAGTTGACAGGAACAGGCAAACCAGAATTACAGAAATTATTTCAATCAGACTATGCTGAAGTGGAAGAGCAAGATAACTTGGAAGAAAGTACTGCAGCTGAGAGTGTGAAAATTAAGACATTGCCTAAAAGAATAAGGAAACCGCCTCAGAGATATGGTACAACTTTATTAAGTGTGGCCTGTAAAGAAGAAGGCAGCTGTGTTCCAGATGATATCATCAGAGAATTCCAGCAAGTGATACAGAAGATGAAGGCAGTTATGGTCAGACAGGAGAATCGCATCCAAGCCCTGGAGGCAAGGCTGATGGCTTCAACATCAAGTGCAGTATAAGTGGGTGTTTGAATAAGAAAGGTTGAAAGTGTGATATCATGCTAGGTTAGTGGCTAAATGTTTTTGCCAAATAGCAAGTGTAGATTATCATGAAACCTTTTCATTGGTTGTTAGACACTTTATTTGCAATTGGTGTACAATTATGGTTAGGTATTTAAATGTAACTTCAGGGGTATCTGAAGGAAGATATTTACATGCATTTACCTGCCAAGCACTGAAGCAGAATATATGGCTTTGTCAGATGCTTCTAGAGAGGCAGTATATTTAAGAAATCTGTTATTTGAAATCACAGACAATTTGTGTATGATTACTATCTTAGTGACAGTCAGAGTGCATTGAAGCTTACAAGTAATCAGAAAATACACAAGAGGTCTAAATGTATTGATGTTCGTTACCATTTTGTCCGCGATGCTGTATTAAATAAATATATTAAACTTGAATACATGGAAACTGCTGAAATGCCAGCTGACTTGCTCACTAAAGCTCTTTGTGCCTCCAAACATTACAAACTTATGAACAAAATAGGATTATTAAGTAATATATTGTAATGTTTTGCGAGGCTGTCACTTATTTCGATATAGTGGGGGTGTTATAATATGATATCGAAATAAAAATTGTCTTAGTCTAAGTATCTATGCTGTCCATGGATTTTGTATATTCTCTGTGGTGAATAAAACAGAATATGTGTTATTGCATTCTTGCTTAACCGTGAAACGGACGTGTTTTAATAAAACGTTTTCGGAAAAAAATACACTATTTGTCCCAGACATATGAAATACGACTACCGTAGCATCACCTGTGGTTATTGTTCGTCCAGGCGCCGCCGTTCCTCGACTTCCTGTGGACGTGGCTCGCCTTGAGTCACAGCCTGTGGAGCCCCGCCATCTTCTGGCTCCTCGACCCGCATTTCCGCCGAGAGTGCCGCTCACTGCTCATTGCAAAGGTAAACACAGTGCTAGTCCCACTCATACATATCGTCTTTCTATTTAATACATTGTTTTTAGAAGCCAAATATAACCCCTTCATCATTCTGTAACCTGGTTTCATTAAATTCGCATTTGCGATGTGATATTGTGATGTTTTCCCACTAACGCCGATAAGGATAGATCAGAAATTTACAAACTTTATAATTGAGGTATAGAGGAGTTCTTATTGGACTAAGAGTCCAATAATTACAGAAAACTACACTTTGCAACCTTTAATTCTACACAAAGGATTCTGGTAATTACAAGAACAGCAAGGGCTCCATTAATAGTACATTTTGGTACAAACAAACAAGAAAACACATTAACGGTAATTGCATTAACGTTATTGTTCTCAGTAAAATATATGCCACGACTAGCTAACATGAATCGCTGAGAGCATGAGATCTCTCGCAATACGGCACCGCAAGGAACAGAATATTTTGGAGACCGTCTGAAATTTGCCATATTTTAATAGGTTGAGGGCACTTTCTGGGCAGGTCACACGAATCACAGTTGTCGCTATATCACCAAGTGTACATTACCAGCGTTGAGGCGGTAGTTGAGTCCGGCGTCCGGGATCGACCGGGTTTGGAGAGCACGACGGACACATGGAAATGGAAGATTCCCAGTGCTTCAACACAACCAGCCGGATAGGCGGCGTAAAACTATAACTGCACGAACACGCACACTGCAGTCTGGGTCAACCCGCTCCTGGCGTGGTCGCCTGGGGTGCAACTTGTGAAGCACCTAGTGACGGCAGCGGCTGGCGGGCCCAGCGACGGGCGGCAGGCAAGTTCCGTGTCGCGGTCCTGCCCGCTAGGTCCCGGAAGATACGGAAGCTCTGTCACTAGTGTAGACCCTGGCATGGAACATCCAAGACACGTGGATTAGTGGCGAGGGTCGTAGGACTATGACCCATTGAGCTCACATTAAAACAGACAGTGGCGCGAAGCTTTCGGCGCTCCTAAATCTGCGTTCCCACGACGTCTTGTAACGGAGGCGGCGCCGCACTAGCAGAAGTGTAGGAATGAGCGCGCGCCGCAGTTTAGCCCTCGCTACCCCGCCACCACCTCCTCATCACGTTGCCTAATATCGTTTGGCACAAAGGAGTTTCCAGCAACAGAAGGGATGCGTATCTCTGCTGCAAACCGATGGCAACAGCGCACCACTACACACGCCTGTGATGTTTACCAACATAGAGTGGGTAGCTGCGTCTCGTCCCCGCTAGCAGAGGTGACCTTATTCCCATGGCGTGTTTTTGGCTATCCGTCCCGTCCCGTACCGGGAGGCCTTCGTTAAGAGACATCGTTGGAACGCAGCTTAATAGGCTGGAGGGTATGTTGCGGGCGGAAGGTTGCGTACACACGGAATCTTCCTTGCTGTCACAACTCTTGAGCATGCAACAATAACGCTGTCCCTAGCCATGGCCCATACAAATGTGTCTGAGGGCTACTCAGCACAATATCTATACTGATACTATCATTATTTCTCCTTGGTTTATTAGTTTTGTATAATCTACAGATAATTTTTCTATTTCCTCTCCCATACTACGCGTTTCAGACTTGAATGGATTGAACCTCAGGAAATATTTCGTCGTTCACAGAGGATAAACTATTCACCCAATATGCATGTTTCGGTGTCCAGTGACTGAGACCACAAACACAGGGCTTGGGCTTTGAGTTTGATCACTGCTTGATACATTGTATCTCTATCAGATACTCGAAAAGAGCTTCACATACTGGTGTAAGATAAGCTGGTGTGGAGGCTAGAGCACTGTTATCTTAAACAAACAGCAAATATCCAAGTAACAACTCTTCACCACTATAACGATTTTTAATGCTTCCCATGACCATTTCATAAGACTCTACAAAATCCCTCAAGCGCCTCCAAAACATCAAAAGTTCTAAGAACGCCACAATGATAAGACTGCTATGCTGTATCTATTGATTCAAAATCGACCGTGAAATTTTTAAACTGGGGAAATCACGCCTGTTACGTAAGGCATCTCGAATCTCAATTGTATAATATAATGAATTAGTGTATGAACTTCTTACTATAAAATTAACGATTATTTACACTTTCATTTTTTCGCACTTCAAAATGTGCAAGATCACGTATGCAAACTAATTACGAGAACGGTGAACCGGAAGCTAGCTTCTGAGCTACTGGCGTTGTAACACGAGCTACTCATATGTTACGGAATACAAGGTGACATTTACTGATGAACCAAACAACACAAGTGACTGATGTTGAGTGTCAAGAACTGTAGCGTGTGTCTGATAACCCTTCCTCTTTTGATGAAGATCCTGTCACTGCGTACATAAATAGATAGGGTATCTGAAAGCAGCAAAATGTCTAGTCTCACAAGCAGAGAAATCATTTTCCGGATAAGCAGAACTAAAACTAATTTCTGAATCTCTACCGTTAGTGCGTTCACGTCAGGCAATCTAAAATACGGGTGCTCAACATGAGTTTTCCTCTTTTTTTTTTTTTTTAAAAAAAAATGAACCTTGTCATAAATACCTGCCATACCTGAACTTCAATACAATTACAATCGGGGGTTGGTGAATGGAGAGAGGAAATATGTAATTTCTAGCTCCGACTATGCTTGAGCTGGATAGGAACAATGAAGATGGTGCCAATCATACCTTGTACAATAATCCTATAGGCTAAAGTCAATTAGAACCATCCTATTAAATGAGCTGTTCGAACATGTGGTATAGATTTCTTTCAGTAAAAAACGATAGGTTTCAATAGAATATATCTATTGACGAACTACTTAACTAATTTGTTTGTTATAATATTCCGTAGTTCTGGAAAATTGTTGTCTTTACATTAATGCCTCACGGTGATATGGTACATGCTAACAAATAAGCAAAAATTCTGAAAAACATCCACATTGCCTAAGGACGTATTAATGTAAATATCATATCTGGCGAACCTTTTACGGTTTGGTCAAAAGAGCTTCTAGATCATTAACGGTGTCTGAATGACTGGAGTTATCAATATATTTCAACTATAAAGAAACTATGACATCTGCATTGTTGCTGGTTATTAAGAAAAAATTTATTTTAATTTATGCAGATCGAGCCTTACGATGGTAACAGAGGAATAATTGACCATAAGGGGAAGGACGAAAAATAGGGAGTAACAACTGATGAATAATCACTTTTCCGGAGCAACTCAGTATATCACTAGAATCACAGGTGGGCACAGTTAATCCAAACGTTAACTTCGTTAATCAGTATTCCGCTACTTAAAAAGTTAACTTCGATAATCGTTAAAGCGTTAAATGTTTATAAATGTAACGCAAGTTAAAGTTATCCGTTAAAAGTTAACTAGTCAAAAGTTGTACTGATGTATTCGTATTATAGTACGGTAGGTATAACTGCTCTCTATCTCAAGGTGTTATGTACCATGATGCAAGTGTGGATTTATTTATACAAATTAACAAATTGTGGTTACGCTATCGCCACAACAACGAAGTGGTATTCCTGTCTGTTTTTATCTTTGTTGAGACTGTGATCAACATAACACTTGCAAATTGTCTTACGAGAGACAATTAAGGTACTCGTGACTTTATAAAAAAAAGTAGTAAAAAAAAAAAAAAAAACAAAAAAATTAATTCAGAATGAAAAGCAACAATATTATAGAAAACAAGTTGGACTGGGACACCTGAATATGTGAAAACTGCGACCAGTGAAATTTGCGGCCAACCTAAAATGTGTTCAATATAACACTTGCAAAAATCTACGACCAATGCCTGTTACGGTTACCTTTGTGCCACGGTCTACCTGTGACCTAAAGGCCCCTTTAGACGACTCGGCCTGGTTTCACTAAATCATGGCCTGCATGTTTTTACGTGAACAAATAGAACGGAAGTTAGTCAGCGACATCCTTTTACATTACACGACCGAAACTGCCAAACTAGCTTCTACTTTTTTTTTTAAGACACACAAATGTTTCGAATTAAAATTGCACATCACCTTTTTCGTAACTTATGTTTTATTTCTTTGAATTTTTTCGCACTGGTTACTGAAAGTTGAGTTTTTTGCTGATCTGCAACACTGTTTGCAGACTCCAGTGCGATACTAACTATCGATCAGGCGGCCGGTCATCCACTGGCACAGAATTTCGTCCGAGTAATGCCCGATTTGACGGCCGAACAGTTTGTCCGATTAACCTCTTCCGACACACACTGCCGATCCGTCACTGTTGCTTCAACACCAACTGAACGCGATGTTTTTACTAAACGTATAATAACGACATACATTTTGTAATAATAAATACACCTCATTACAGATAATAATGTTGATTTGTCAATAAGATAGGTTATGACGCTTTTTAATTTATTTACGTTTGCAGAATTCACAATATAAAATAGTCACGCCGCCGCCGGCTGAAAATGATTAATGCGCCGGCGCCAAGATTTTTGCAGGCGGCGCCCACTACTACACCGAACATACGAGCAGCGCAGTACAGCCAACTTATATCATACCGCTGTCTCTTTGAAATTATACAGAATGAAACCCAATTATACAAAGGGGTCATCCATTGATTACATACGTGAGTGAAAGTGCTGGGAGCAAAAAAAGTCCACGAAAAGTAAACAATTTATACATTGATAAATTTTGAATAACAAAAAGGAAATAGATATGCACGAAGGGTTGCCAACTCAATGAAACAAAGGGCAAACACTTTCAAAAAGGTGTTGGAATGTACTTTACTTTTAAGTGCTCATTTTTGTATCCAATTTTACAAGGCAATCTGTTATACAAATAGGATACAAGAGGTAACCAAATTATACAAGTTTTGTATCCAATTATACAATCTGGCAGCCCTGCATACGAGTGGTGGCGTGGCGCACAGTTCAAACAAACGAAAAGACGTCAACAACCTATGTAACGGACTAAAGTTAACGGAAGTCCAATTTAACGGAAGTTAAGAAGACCGTTAATAATTTTTTAGGTTAACTTAAAAGTTAAATTTTCGCAATTTTTTTAACTTCGTTAATTAACGATTAACGGATTAACTGTTTTGTGCCCAGCTGTGACTAGAATAAAACATTCTTGTTTTCAAGTACAGGCTCTTCAAGACTAGTTTCGTAATCATAATTTCGCATATCCGGAGAAATATGTTTTTTAGAGTGAACTTATCACAGAAGCGATATTTTCCTTAACTTTTCTCGTCATTACCACCAATACTTTTTGCTTGTTTAAGCATTTGTAGAACATCTTCAGATTTCGATATTTCTGGAACGCCTAGTATTTTCAGATTTAGCAACCCCAATTGAATCATTGATCACATATTTTTTCGACGATTTTTAATTTTAAAATATTCCATAATTCTGAAATATTGAGTTAAAATGTGATTGGCAAAGATTTTATAACATGTTAATCTTACTGTCTGAACATTTCGTGCTCTCGCACACTACACAGACGGAGACACTTTCATCATACCATGAGACATTAATTTTAAGAAAATCTGTCATTACTCCATATAAAAATTTAAAATAAAAGAAAAAATGGTTTCATGCGACATTCTCTAAAATCTTTAAGAATTGATAAATGCAGAAAAGGAACATGTCCTGTTTGACAAATTTGAGGGAAATGACAAAAAAATATATTACGTCCATACGGTACTCAGTATTACATTTTGTGGTGATTTGCGATGAGAAGCATATTACTTTAATGTCTTTAAATGTATTTGCAAAGATCCATCTTATCACACATACACAGACTAATCAATAGAAGTTTTGGGACATTTGACAATAGGCTATAATTACACTTAATTTTAATTGCTTGGGAAGCACAAATTAAGGTTTAATTGTTATTTATTGAGGACGTGTGCACATGTATGACGCTTATATAGCTTCATGGTGTACAATGTAACACTAGCCTGTTGGCCAATCAAATAACTCTCTCTACAAAACATCGTATTTCCGGAATATACTGTTCACATTTCCTTAGAGCTTCTCTCTTCTGTTTCAGCAGGGGATGTTTTCCAGAATAGGTTTTCTCTGTCGCCAGTTCAATTTCTCTGCATGCAGTATTCCTAACCTTGAAGCTATGACTTGCTAGGCCACCAGTGAAATCGCTAATCATCACGTACTCTGTTTGTTGTAACAATATTCAAAATAAAAGTACTTCGAAACACCAAACGATTCCTTGTACTGCGTTGGAACATTTTCTTCCGTTCAACAATCCCAGTAACAAGTCTTCCCAAATAAAGATGGCCACCATGCATTTCAGTTACTGTCGACTAACCATGTTGACTAACTTGTAAAACGTTAAATTTGCTTTTCTTTGTACGAGTTCACAGTATTGCTGAACTGTGTAGATTTTATCTGCCTTGCGAAGTACTCTCTTAACAAGTCCCTATCACAAGGCAGAAATGAGTGACACCTCTGAGGAAATTAGTGCCTTATTACTCTGAATCAGCACGATTTCAACTACGGCCATATGTGTGTTGCCTGCTCACGTCTTTCCACTCTATCAATCGTTGTAGGTGCAAATTCTGCTCGTCCTATGTGCTCATTCCATTGGATATTTCCATGATTTCTTGCGTTTCTTCGTCCATAACTTCATCAAGACAGTCGTGTCGACATCTCTTGAAACCGTTCAGTATACGAAGCCTCTGCTTTTAAATACGTCAACAATTACGAAAACAATTATTTATACGAAGTGAAAATTTAGGTTATGCATACCCAAATCCAACATATTTCTTTCTTCCTGGAACACATACTGCTCAGCCAGAACATTATGACCACCTACCTAAATGCCGGCATGTCCGCCTTTGGCACGGATAAAAGCAGCGACGCGTCTTCGCATGGAAGCAATGAGACCTTGGTAGGTCGCTGGAGGGAGTTGACACACACAAGTCACATAATTCCCGTAAATTCCGAGGAAGTGGCGATGACCTCGGACACAACTTTCAATCACATCCCAGACATGTTCGATCGGGTTCAGTTATGGCGATTTGGGGGACCAGCACTCGCCACTGTGTTCCTCAAACTGCTCCATCACACTCCTGGACTTGTGATATGGTGCATTAAATTGTTGAAAAAAGCCACTGCCGTTAGGAAATATGGCCGTCATGAAGGGGTGTACGATATTTATTAACCGTCATGGTGCCTTGCACGAGCTCCACTGGACCCATGGATGCCCATGTGAATGTTCCCCGGAGCATAACTGAGCCACCGCCAATTTGTCTCCGTTCCGCAGTACAGATGTCAAGAAGCTGGTCCTTTGGAAAACGACGGATTCGCACCCTCCTCTCGGCATGATGAAGGAGGTATCGGGATTCATTATACCATTCAACGCTCTGCAACTGCGTCAACGTCCAGTGACGATGGTTACGTGCCCATTTCAGTCGTAAGGGAGCGTGTATAAACCACGTAGCTCCAATTTGGCCTCCTGTGAACCCCCCCCCCTCCCCCCCACACGTAGCCCTACGTAGCTTTTGCCTCTACCCCCCCCCCAACGTAGCACGTAGCACGTAGCGTTTTTCCCCTTTTGATTCCAGAAAATATTTTGTACTGTTTTCTCTTTTCACACTATTGTAAATCACAATACGGAGATAATTAAATGACGGAAATAAATATTCACATGCTGTTGTGAGTTCTGTTCCTCGTGAAAAATGTTATGAAAGGAAAGCTACGTGGCCTGGCTCGGAACCTCCCCCTCCCCCCACGTAGCCCAGTGTAGCCTTCCAGGCAACCCTTCCTCCCCCCCTGGACCGAGCCACGTAGTTTGTGCACGCTACCTAATTGCTGATGTCGTGATGTTTACATTATAACATGCATGGGTCGTCAGCTTTGGAGGCCCATCGTTGGGAGTGTTCGATGCACTGTGTGTTCAGACACACTTGTACTCTGCCCAGCATTAAAGTCTGATGTTGGTTCCGCCACAGTTAGCCGCCTGTCCTGTTTTACCAGTTTGCCCAACCTACGACGTCCGACATCTGTAATCAGGTGTGGTTGCCAAACCACTCGACGTTTGGACGTGGTTTCGCCTTTGTTTCGCCACTTGTTGAAGACACTCACCACAGCACTCCTCGAACACCCGACATGTCATGCAGTTTCCGAAATGCTCGTGCCAAGCTTCCAGGCCATCACAATCTGCCCTCGTTCAAACTCAGATAGATCGCGCGCCTCCCCCATTCTAAACACGGATAGCACGCTCACTGATACTACATGCACCATGCGTGTGTCTGACTAGCAGTCATTCCTCGTCAGGTGACACTGCAATCGCCTGGTCGGTTTTATATCGACAGTAGGTTGGTAGTCATATTATTCTGGCTGATCAGTGTATTCTCCAACCTACTTCAGGTGAGGTTCACCCTTCACTTTAGCAACTCGTACTACATTTCTTGTATAAGTATCGGTATTACTTACATCTGTTTTCCTTTTCTTTTTTCATTTATTCTCTGGAGAACAACACTTCCCATTCCCACTTGAAGCATACATTTTTCCTACACCAAATGAAGCCCCTTATATTTCACCACAACTCACAAGAACTTGTAGAAACATCATATCCACCAATCGTACAGAACTGTTCTCTGCAGAAAAGGAACGTGTCCAGGACATGCTCGATTTCTGCATCAAATGCATATTTCTCAAGATTATTTAATACACTTCTGTTTATGGAATATATTCCTTTTCTGCAGAAAATGAAAGGGCTAAGTTCAAAAATACCTTTTCAGGAAAAAAACATGTTTTTCGGCAAAAAGTAGACGTGTTCCCTTCCTGTATTTAGCGATTTATTATAGTTTTCACTTACAATAAGGAACAGAATGTGTTATAGCTTTCCAATTTATTTTGTAGTCGATATTTCCTAATATTATTGCAATAAAAATTCTAGTATCACCGGGAGTGTGACGAAAAACTTCTGATGATAATACAGTTTTTAGAAGTACGGTAATGAAACAAATCTTCGTTGATAATGACTATCAACTTCATTTTAGAAGACGAAGATAATGTTTTAATGCTGTACTCCAAACAATAAAATTTAATAAACGCAGCACAAGACGATGACTTGTTTAAACAAAAACTGTAGTCCACTTCTGACCCGGACTAAAATCAATCAGCATTCTCGAAAAATATGAATGGAAATAGACTGGAGATAAGTGCCTTCTCCCATACATGTTCGGTTAAAAACCCTGTGAGCACGTATTATAATTTTGCACCACGACACTACCCAGGAAATTGAAAGCATAATTGAAAATATCATTCATAGGGAAGATTCCCTATGTTATTGTTGAATTCATATTTATGAGTGAAACAGTGCTATCAAGGTCTGTATATTACCAGTGGGCTAATAGGGCTAACATATAAAGCAACCTGCCCCTTATGTAGAAGACTGTCAATTATCTGAGCCTCTGTGTGGGTTGAGTACTTCAAGCGGTACAGCGTCTCATTAGGCCGCAGAATACCACCTTCAGATTACCCATTCATCTCCTGTTCCCTTCGTGCCAGATGATAGTAGTACGGAGATCTATCTCCGTCATCCCAGGGTATGATCATCTGGGCCTCATCAAAACGAGGAAACATTGAACTATTATCAATGCAGTGTCTACTTCCAGAAGAGTTAGAAGAAGCTGTGAAGCGTGCTGGATGGACGGTTAAAATATGAAATTATTCTTCCCACAGTTTCGATCTCGACGATAACGTTTCTGAAGATATTACCGAATAGCGCTATGTGAATTGTTAACCTTAGAATTTATTTATTTCTCGTGTCCAGGACATAACATTACAAGTTGAAACAAAACAATGATATTACTTAATTAATATTAAGCATATGGACTATAAAATACAATTAAATGGAATGTGACCAAAATTCCGCAATCCTGAAGACCTTCTCATTTGCCTTAAAAAGGTCGTCGATTGTGCAGGTTTCATGTAGATTCCTCCATAAGAGAAGATATTGTGGGTCCTGCAGCTCACCACATTCACATAGTTAGTTTTCAGTAGTGTAACCCCATTTTTTTGTGTTAGATCTACATCGGGACACTTCAGTTCTTAATCTATTTAATGCCTTCCGTATGGCTGATTACACCCCGCGGCCGGTGCCTCTTTGATATTCCTCCAGTGCCCTTCAGGCAACGAATGTCGGCATAGTTATACACGGCGTGCTCTAGGTGAAGATGTTATGGTTGTAGTTGACTGTAAGAAGCTCTTTCATGACTTTAGCTTTGCGGGTTGGGATTCGTGTCCAAACAAAGTGAGCCTGTGGTCTGTTTCTTGTTTCCTCTTCTCGATCTCTGCAGCTGTTTTCCTTCGAATGTCAGGTGGTGCTGTACCCATGATTTGGTATATTTTGCTGACAGGAGTTGGTTTCAGGCAACATGTTACAATGCGGTCACTGCTATTAGCATGTGCATAGTTTTACCAAAATGTTGCTGAGTATTCTGCTGCAGCGAAACTGAGTGCCAGGGCAGATGTACGAAGTACATTTGGTTGTGCTCCCCAGGAGGTACTTGTAGGTTTTCGGATGATGTTGTTCCGGACGGATACTTCGAGTTTCAGATCTTCACAATGGGCTTTGAATGTAAGAGATCGATCAAGCTTTACTCCCAGATATTTTGGAGTATTGCAATTTAATAGTTAACCTTAGAATGATAGGTAGCTTATAGTTATGAGACAAGGTTTATTTGGAGCACAGTATAATTAGATACATCTTTTCTGTGGAATCATCTAAACTTAGACAGCTACTGAGAAAGTACCGCAATATGTAACCTATCAAAAAATTGGACATTTTGTTGGTACCAAATTGCAAGAGAGGCAGCAGACAAATAGACGAACAGTTCTGGAAGTGTATTGCATTCCTGCGCTCCTTCTCTTTGAAGACATGTGTTCCTTACATGTTGGTGAGTGAATGATAAATAAAAGGCTTGAAAACGCAAACCCTGGTTGCAGCTGTGATATGTGCTGGCAGAAACACTCATCGCCAAATTACCAACACTTGTAATTAGCTAATAACAGATATGTCAAAACACTCGTCACATTACGTCATATTACAGCCGTTGGCTTGACCGGAATGTTGTATAGGTTGTCTGAAGTGCACGATGCGGTATGAAATGCTTATGCTGAATAAACTGGCTCTAAGTTGCGGGTTCCATGGTAGGCCACAAGATAACAACAAGTACGTCTTTCCAGTGGTGTAGGATTCCTTATCAACCTGTGAACACGTTACAACTACCCATCTAGTGAAAAAAAAATGTACCAGTTTTAATTAATAAATTGAATCTTTACAGTAGAGTGGTACTGGAACCACCTGCCCGCGGTCTAACATTGTGTTTGTGCGCCAGGTGTGGTGCCGACGGCGGGGCAAAGCACGCTGTCCCGCGTCACCGCGCGACCTGGAGTGCCTCAGCGAGCAGCGCTGGGGGGAGATCCTGGAGCGAGCGGTGTCGTCCAGCAGCCTCCAGGCGCTCCAGAGATTGTACGGGCCACCGGACGACCAGCAGCCGCCCACGCCGCCCCCCAGGGCACTGCCGCCGCCCCCAGATGTGTCGCACATCTGAGTGATGCCGTCACTGCACGAACACTTGTGTGCTCAGTTTAGAGAGACGAGTCCTCGTTTGGAGCGTCTGTCATCAGGAGTCATGGTAGACAGTGGAGAAAACATTCAGTGACACACAGGGATTGTGGTGTTTCTACAGAGCAATTGCAGCTAACGGAATCCAAGATGCGACACAACTCAACATGTGTACTGTCTTCTTTCATGAAAAAGAGTTTACGCCTAAAAAGTAGTGTGTTTGTGTCGGTTGTAGATGTTTATGCGTTGCGTCTCCGTCCTGCTATCAGATTTAGTGACTGATGGATTCTCGCTGTGTTTGGTAGTATCTTTATTCAGTTGCTGGCCCCTTTTGTCAACAGATTTCCCATCTTTTGGAAGAAATCCTTAACAGTCCTAATTCTGCCCTTAAATTTGTTATATCGTAGTATAACTTGATACTCATATAAGAATTTTATTTCGTGTATCTTGAAGTCAGGCGTTTTTAAATATTCACAATAAAGGATACGGTATAATTTGTTTATTAAGATTAACTATAACAACTATTTGTACAACACCTTAGATAAAAAATGAGTTGAGGAACGATTACTTCAGATTTAAATCTCCATATTTATTTATTTCCACATTTAACTATTTGTAATAATGGGAAGAAATTTACAGAAACATATTTTTAAAGCTAAATAGTTTCTTTCGATACTGTCACTTTCTAACGACAGGGATAGTGACGGAAAATTTTCTTCTGCCTGGCTAATATTAATTTATCTAGTCTCACACCTCGTTGAATACTTTTTTTGCAAAGGTTTTTCGCTGTAAGTCCCCTTATTTATGTTCTAATTAATTAAATGAAAATGTTAAATCTTTAATTAACAATCTGTTTTTTGCAGCATCCCATAAACTCAATAACATAAAAAATTATCGAAGACATTTGCTTTATGAATGGCTAATTGCGTGAAGAGAGAAAGTTTTTGAAATAGTTTTATAAGGTTTATTACTGTATGTATTTGTGGCAAGAAATTCTATTCACTGTTTAACAGTCTGGATCGAAATAAAGTAAAATAATTCTACTTCCCTTAATACGAGTATCTTTCGATCCGACATTTCGCATAAAAAATGGAGAGGCTTGGATTTTGCCGATATTATACTTTATTCTACATTTCTATCATAGCCGGCAATAAACGATACTTTTAAATAATTTTCGTAAAAACCAGTACATATTTTAACTATAATTCGTTCGTATTGGTATTTTCCCAGACAATTACATACCGTACGCTCATTCGTATTTCATTCGCTCCTTGTGAAACCAACTTCTTGGACATATATATATATAGATGCATTTCCAAGTCTTCAGAGACCGTGTTTACTTCTTCTACCTATGGGATGTTGCCACTAACTTCTCGTTTACTTGCTAACCAGCCGTAATTTATGTGCTGTAGCTCGTGATCAAGATACAATTTGCAATTTTAGACCGCTTATCGAGCTGGCCCCGATTTTAAACAGAACCCAAATACGCACATGTCCTGTCGTCATTTGCCACGTACCAGGAAAACTATGTTTTAGAAGTAAACTTTAAAATTTCAACCATAAATAAAATCAGTATTTTAAAAATAAAAATACTATACTGATTACGTATACTTCGTAATTCAGTTGTGGTTTATCAGAACATAATACCTTAATCAATATTCTGATATTTCTACGTATTTATTGTACTTCATAACGTGCTAAAAATAGCAGGAACCTTTTGTGTAATGTACCGACAGCTAACAGACGAAAATTCATTTAGGCTGCTCGGTAGTCTCAAATGATGCCAGCATACAAACTTATCAGAAGAACTCCTTTTTCCACTAGGTAATTATTTCTCTGAATATTCAATTTAATTCATGTTAGAAATAAATTAACGACTCTTTGAATACATAAATATACTGTAAGTCTAGGAAAAATTAATGACCGATTATTTGTTCGGATAAATGTTTAAACAGGACTTCTCATCAGACGACTGACTTTAATCTAATCATCAGAGCATTATTTTGAAACTCCATGAATCTATAACATAGGTCATTATTCCTTGGAAGTCTGATGTATCCATTATTATAAAGGGAAATTTCCAGGTTTGAAAGGATTTTGTGTCTATATTTTCCGTGGTGTAGATGTTTTCAGAACAATACTACCATTAGTTTGTTTCAAAGGGGAAAAATGGAATTAAGTTTAATTGTTTTTTAGGAAAAATAGAACAGAGTTCACAAGATCACTATGTGGTTGTGCTTTTCTTGTGTGTTGAAGTAGTGTGTAGATAAAAGTTGAAGAATTTAAAGATGGTTTTTTTACAGTGAATCGGTCAATAGTTTTAGTTCCTAGTAAATGTTTACTCCAGGATGGGTCGACTGTATACCTGAAGTCAACTGATGATTGGAGTAACCTCCATCAGAATGAATATGCTCCGAAAGTCATAGTGTATGCATTACGTCACTAGCATGTTTCACTTTCAGTGAGAAACTATTACAGTTTCAATGCTTGTAAACTAGATACACCATTCTGTTTTACCAAGAGATATATGTGTCATCTGGCAATTTTATTTCTTAACAACTTTAGATTTTGACTTCCCGCACATTAAATTCCTATAGACAAAACCGATATCGATTCAAATCAACGCTAAATTGATAATTTAGATACTACACAGTCTTTTATCTATTTAATAAAATATTCATGTTGCAAATACTTGTGACGATTAACAAATATGGAAACAAATACATAAATGCTATTAATACGAGGCGCGTCCATAAAGTAAGTTCCGTTTGGTAATAAAATGAAATTGTACACAGATAAAGAAGAAATTTTTATTGCACAAAATTTTACAACTCTTAAACTACTTTTCCACATAACTGCCGCAATTTTGCAGGCATTTGTCATAGCGTGGCACCAGGTTTTGTATACCTTCTTCATAGAAATCTGACGCCTGTGTCTTCAACCAGTTGGAAACTGTTTCATTGGTGAAGTGATGACCACCAAGGAAAGACTTGAGATGTAAGAACAGATGAAAGTCTTGCCAGTTCTTCTGTAACCAAAGGTGGACGCCCACTTCGTTCTTCATCGTGCACATCACTACGCCCGCCATTGAACTGTTGAACCCATCTTCTCACCATCGAATCACTCATCGCATTTGGTCCGTAAACATCGCAAATTTGCCGATAAATTTCACTTCGTTTCACTTTCCTCGCATTCAGAAACCGAATCACAGACCTGATTTCACAGGCGGCGGGATTTTCAATCAACGCCGACATTTCAAACAAGCACAACAAAGCGTACGTAACTGACAGCGATCTCCAAATGGCGGACGTTCTTCCCCTTGATACACATCGTCTACAGCACATGTGCGGAACTGCAATCGCAGCGCTGCAGCGGAGATAAATTGAAACGGAACTTACTTTCTGGACGCGCCTCGTAATATCGTAATCTGTGTCTAAGGGTTAAATTAAGAGCTCAGACGGATAGAAAAGATTTATTTGGTGGAAGTGATCACCTGCAGGTAATATTCATTTCTGCTCGTTGTTGCCGGCAAAGAAAGTTGAAGGTGTCAACTGTGAAATCTGACCCCGTACAGAAATCGACACTGTGCATAAAACAATTAACTTCAATCTTGTACCAAACAATTCAGGGTATCTAAATCTGGTAAAAAATTAGATGAAATCACTCCTTTGCTGGAAAAAGAGATGTACAGAAGAAACTAGTGCAGCATGTCAGTATCACTTGTCGCAGAGAGCAAGAAGATCTCTTTTCGAAGGTCAGTCTGACTAACACACCGGAGTTACACACATTTAACGTTTTTACAGCAAATTAGATTAGATACCCACTGCACATACGTGACCGTTCCATTTTGTTGCTATATTTTAGGTGAAATTCTGCTTTCTTGTTGGTTTACAATAGTTGCACAAGAGAAAACAGTTTTGATACTCCTGCTGTATTCAAGTGACTCCATACAACAAGTTTTGAACTCTGATCCATGGCTCTTATTTATAATGCTGTTAATTCCATATTAAACAGAAGGAATCGGTTATAGGCTTCCTTCATTCCATGACTTGTTTTAATAGACAATATCTCGTGCTACACCATGACATTTCTGAGTAATATACATATAGAAAAATTTCTAATTAGAATCAAGAGAACCGTTTCTAGAAAATTGTGTTAGAGGTAGTATTATTTTGTGTAGTAGATCATTGTTCCAGGAACAGCATAGAGAAAATAAATGAAGTGCTATAGTAAGACTCTTAGTCCCTAGACCAAAATGTGTATTAATCCAAATCTTTTACATTCAGAGAGATTTTGTCTACTTTTGTTCAATGTGGAGATTCTATACACACTGTGAAGGCAGCAGTTTTCGAAGCTACAGGCTGTGAAGCATCTCCCTGTAGACTTAATGCTTTTTTTATTTTATTTTTTTATTTATTTCATGGCAGTGACGATGTTTCGAGAAATACCATTCCAAACAATGTGAAGAGAACATTGAATAAATTCTGAATTTAGCATAAGTTATTAAAAGTTTAAAATGTTCTAAATGAAAACATTTTATAATTGTAAGTCGATCTCTGTGAAATATTTATATTATGAATTTAATTCTGAAGTAAATAATAATTTTGCTACAAAGTCCTTTGATTTATTAACGATTATTACCTCATCCTTATATTGAAAACACAATGAAAAACAATAATTTTTTCCCATATCCATTCAGAGACAGTAGCTATAATTGACTTTTAATTATAGTGACGAATTTAATGAAGATGGTGTGTAATGCAATCTGATTCACTATACTAATGTGTCATGCAAATTCATAAAAAATGTCTGAAATAGTGAAGATATAACTGTTAATCAGTTTATACTGCATATTACTGCATTGGGTTTATATCCAATAAAAAAAAAAAAACATGAAGTTAACCTGGTAATATGATCTCACGTAAACAAACATAGGCAGGAACCGCATATAGACAACGATAACATTTTTGTATCCATTGTGTCTTTTCAATCCACGACCTTGAAACCAGTTGAGGTGGGCGCAACTGGGAAAACAGCGAGCGCCCGCAGGCCAGGAGTAGATTCTCAGTCTTTGAGACCCCAACACAGTGAAACCACACAGTCCGCTCATATTTTCTCATCAAGAGGAAGCCAGCATACAAAGATCCAGATATCTCAGCTTGAGGGGCTAATACCGGGACGTCTCTGGTCATAACTGCTTCTTAACCATTCCAGACCATGCGTGACCGAGCGTGGTGGTGTAACGGATAGCGTTCTGACCTCGCATTCGGGAGGACGCCGGTTCGAATCCCCGTCCGGGCATCCAGATTTGGGTTTTCCATGGTTTCCCAAATCACTCCAGGCAAATGCCGGGATGCTTCCTTCAAAAGGCCATGAGCGAATGCCTTCCCATTCCTTGACCCACATCCTTTCCCTTCTCTAAAGACCTCGCTGTTAAGAGACGTTAAGCAGTTAAAAAAAAGAAATGAACCATGCGTGATACCGATCATCGTGTATAATCAACTCTCTAGGAAGTTGTTATTTACTATTTAGTGGTATATTATTTATCGGACAAAGGACGCTCCGGGAAGGATTACTGGAATATTAGGTGAACGGTCGCCTGTCTGGAGCTCTCATAATATCTGTCGCCACGTAGCTCCCCGTGGATGGCCGAGAGTGTCAGAGTCCGCACCGTCGTTTACTGTAGCGGCGGATAATTCTTCCATTCGGCTAATCCCGAGGCGAGGCCAGCTGCTGAGTAGTAAGGTAGTTTTTATGAGACATTACCTTTCGATGGGCTAAAAGCTCCGGTGATGGCTTAATCTTGCTGGATACGATCAGATCAAGAAAACAAACCATGGTCCCTCATCATGATTATCGAAAAAAAAAAATCACTTATCGCATAGTTAATCAAGGAGGACGAAAACGGTCAAAGGGAAACCCACAGTTTGATACAGAGACGAATTATGTATCATACGGAAGGTTTAGCCTCTCATCAGTGTGACGAAAATTCAGAGAATTTATCACCCCTTGTTCAACTGACAGCGGCTTGTAATTTTTGTTCTGTGTGTGGCACAGAAATTCAAGTACTTTAAACTTTAACGGCGATTCTTGGCGTTTAACTTATTCGTCTATGATGATTCACCGTAAAACACGGCACTAGTGGAAATAGCGTTGCTGAAAACCCATACGGTTTTCGATGAAACTGTATTATAACCAATAATCGTCTGCAATCAGTACTACTATTAAAGACTTGTACTGTATTCGCCAGCTGAATCAAACATTTCCTCTCTCCAAACATTTTATTGTATCTACGTTGTTAGTGCTAACACAGGTGCGTGTTTGGAAGACAAATTGACAGTTAAACGTTTCGTATCACTTCCATTTAAAACGTACGACCATGAAAGTATTTCACTATCGATTTCAGCAGACTTGTGGAGTGTTTGCTTAACACACCTGCGATAACGAGATTCGTGTAGATATGTGGCATTTGTGCCAGCCCAGATCTCCATGAGGCGATGGTAAAATGAGAATAAGAACATAGTTCATAGCGTAAAAAACATTTAGTGACTTCATAAATTGATCAACCGACTGAATCATTTAAATGGATAAAATATTTACGTCGTATTTAAGTCAAATAAGTAGGTCAAATATTCTGGTAAAATAATTTTGTCCTATAATTAGAATGTTAAATTAGGTCAATTAATGGGCCACTCAATTTTTCTAATTATTTGGATCATTTAACTAGGTCATATAACTGGATCATATAACGGAAGCATTTAATTGATTCAATCAACGGGGTCATTTAATTAGATTATTTAATTGGTTCAAGTATGTGGGCCAATTAATGGAGCCATTTAAGTGAACCAATTGATTGGATCGTTCTGATTTCGTCCATCAGAAACTAACCTCGCACGACCAGCGAAAAAATATATTACTTAGGCCGAAGGCCACTTTCCGATGACCGGACGCTGATTATACAACGTTGCGGCTGTGTCGGTGGGGAGGGGTAGGAATTCCGGACGTTAAATGGAACAGAGTCCCAGAGAAATCCTCCTAATAACTAGTTAGTTGGAGACTTCCGCTGCACAGAGAGTGGAAAGACTACTAAAAGTTGAAAACACTTAACCGAGCGTGGTGGGTGAACGGTTGGAAAATATGACCATGACCACAAGCTGGCACTCGATTTCAGGCACAAGGGTGTGGGAAGATTCTCTTTTTTAGGTAAGGGTGTCAGGGATTGGAATGAGTTACCAAGAGAAATGATGAATAATTTACCGAAAACTTTGAAGGAATTTAAAGATAAAATTTGTAGAGGGCAAATGTAGGTGGGTGCAGGATAGGGGGAAGATGGGTGTGTAGGGAAATTGCCACCGGAGCCTGTGCTCCATTGCAATTAAAAAATTAAAATTAAAAAAAAAACGTTCTGGCCTCGCATTCGGAAGGACGCCGGTTCGAATCCCCGTCCGGGCATCCAGATTTGGGTTTTCCATGGTTTCCCCAAATCACTCCAGGCGAATGCCGGGATGCTTCCTTCAAAAATTTCATGGCCGAATTCCTTCCCGTTCCTTGACCCAGTCCCATCCCGCCTCTAATGAACTCAGCGTCAACAAGACGTAAAAAAAAAACACTTGGCTTAAAATCACATACCTAACATGAAGCTGACATTGATATTCTGAGTTATTTAAAGTGATTAACTGCATTTCCTTCAGCTACATAGCTCAGACTGACCGCTGCTCACGCATAGCTACTACTTACAAGAAGTTTATTGCAGCAGTCGTAATTTAAGGTTTTCATTCAAAGTTTGTGTTGAATGCACTTTATGTCCATCGACTTTGTGTTGTTTCTTGTGAATTTGAGGTAAGATAATGCTTTACTTCATGTACATTTATCAAGATGAAGCTTTGAACAAGATTGAAGTAGTCTCAACGAGAATACGACGATTTTCCTCTGTAAATATGGCTATCTATTGTCATTAATGGTAGCTCGCTAACTAATTACTTTTTTAAAGATGGCATATCAAATCGTTTTTGGTAGGGGTCTGAGGATGGAACATAGATGGAGACTTTAACAAATTGCAAAGAAGCACAGAGTTTATAAAAGAATATTACTCTGAAGATATAAACATTTGAAGACTGGAAGGTAAGCAGAATTATCCAATGCTTCAAACAATATCGGCAAAACAACAGATCTAAATAAAGCGTGCAACAAAATCCAAAACTATTTAAAAAGTAAAGATATGAATACTTACACAGACTTCTATCATAATGGAACTGAGTGACTTGTGAACACGTTAAGGACATCAAAAAGAGGTATCTCGAACTAAATGAAGCAAAGAAATGCGAGCTGTTCACAAAGTTTAGGCGTTTCACAGTAAAGCCAAGAGAACTGTGGAATAAAAAATTACGTAAATAAAGATGGAAATATGAAGGCTGATGAAACCAGGAGGTAACTGCATAACATCAAAGAGCTGCTACAGCTAATGAGCTGATTTGCGGGGAACTGTGAACACTCACAGATGAAACAAAGACAAAAGGGAGTTACTTCGCTCTGTTTCTGCAATGAGGTTGATTTTCAATACCAGGAATGTTACGATAATGTAAATTTAGGATGTAGGGCGATCGGAATAATGCAGAAATGTAACAATAATTTTTCAAAGTGGTAGATAATGAAAAACATTATTTAAATTTCAGTTAAGCTAATTCCATGATAATATAATAAAATGCACCCGTCAAAGGGAATTAAGCTAGCTGGTAGAGGATATCAAACATTTCCACCTAAAATAATCATATTACCTCCAAAAGAAATTTAGATTTTTTTGAATCAACTATCAGTAATTAATAAGAACAGCCAACAGTGAAAATGTATTGGCAGTAAAAACTGATATGAAAAACTTATGGATTTTATATCTCATTGCAGTAATAATGACTGGGAAATATATATACAAAATTGCGTAACATTCCCCCTGTATACTTCGGTTATATGATTTCCGCAGTCAAAATGTGCGTGATATTGGAACCCACGAAATTCGGTATCGTATGTGGTTAGATCGGTTTGCTCATTCCTTGAATCAAATATTAGACATAAATTGTTGCCTTTTACTTGCGGGTTCAACGTGTTATAAATATATAGATGATAAAACGTCTATTTTCAAGATTTAGCGCACTTCGCATGAATATTTTCAATGAAATTTTCTTCATAACAAAGAAGGTATTTCGAAAAATGTTACTTGACAATCTGTGAATGAAATGCCTCATACTATTGGCAACTTACAAAAATTTTCCAGACCTGGTGGACCTACGTTAAGTTAAATTAGCAATATAATTTTTGTAGTACTCAGCTGGAAAAGCATCAGTCCTTGGAATTTAAAGATGTTCTTCGAAGGTATAATTCTTGTTCTGACGTTTTACCGCCTGCTCCAAGGTTACCGACGATGAATATAACTGATTCAACAGTTAAATAGCTACTCTTCCAACCGGATTTCATGACCTAAAGTCCTAAAGCTCGTAGTGTCTAGTTTCACTGTTGTGTAGGCATCTCTTACTTGGAGGCAGTGCAAAGGTATTAAAATCCGTTAACTTATATGTGCTATGATACTAACTTCGTGTGGTCTTGCGACCTAGTGACAGAATTTTGATTGCCCGGCATTCCGCCTATGTTGTGTCAGTAACTACAGTTTAAGGTGAAAGCCGGACCGCCGAACGTCCTGGCAAAGCTGATTTTATTAAATACACTTCTTAAACATTCCTGGCCTCCCCGCGATTTGAACGCGGGACCGGACCCCGAATTTTCCTCAAATTTCAGTAAAAATGGCATGGACGATAAGAGCGGAAATAAAAATTATTATCATGAAACTGCATATACAAAAATAAAACACTGAACCTTGTGTATGTTGATTCATTATTTCTGGTTACATGCAATATGTTAATTATTAAGATCGCATAGTTCGATGTCATTACGTTCTCCATATTTTTACCACTTGCACATGTTTCCTGTCCATGTATCCTCATTTCATCCCAAAAATTTACTTTTCAGATAAATCGTTTTGGCATTTAAACACTACATACTTATCGTGTATGAGATGGAGTGGAAACAAGGTTGTACTGTAAAATATGAATAAAGTAATGACATGGATTTATGAAACCTTTTATTTTGGAATCTGAAACGTAATTATTAGTTGTGAGAACACAAGGCGGTAGTTGAATCAATTAGTCGACATCGTTTGCCATGAGCAGTAATAACATCATAAGTTGGATGTAGGTCCATAGCAGCTAATAATGTATGGCATCACCATAGGAATATCATAGCCCTGCTTAAGTGCTCTAATCGATTTACGAGACCAACCACTGGTTAATTGTGACGGCTCCTATAAATGTAACGAACAACCATGAGACAGTAAACATACGTTTATTTGCATTATCGCTAAGTACTGTGTTACCGAACATCAATTAGCGACATGGCAATGGCTCCCACTTACAAATTCGGTTAGTTTGTGCAGGAGCGCTTGGAATTGATATACAACTTAGACAATTATGTAATTTATAATACTTAACTGCTTTCAAACCATGCAATTATTTACATATTGTGTTTAAATATAACGGATGTGTAATGGCACCTAAGAACGGAATAGCAACCACAGTTGAATTGAAACCAGGAATATTCTATGTAACGTAAAATACAATATAGCAGAATAACTGATTTTATTGCGCCAACTATGGAAATAAATTAACGAAGCTGGAAAGATTTTAGGAAGAAAGCGCGCGTTTTTTATATGCTTTGCGCCACTTATAAAATAATTGGGGAAAGAAGCAAGGAAAAAGATAAATCACAGTCGTTATGTTTAATTACAAACATTCATATTTCTGGTTGCATAATGAAAAGTATTGATCCGACCTTTTGAAATTTTAAAATGAGAAAAAGTCAACGAAACGAGACAAATTACATACTTTACAGGTACATCCATTTCGATTGTCAAACCAGGGAATTGGAAGAAAAAGGAAGTTAGTGAAATGGACATTAACTTAATAATAAATTTTAGAGAACGTAACTAGATATTAGATTTAGCCCTAAAGTAATGCATGGATGCAGATGGCATACAGAAACGATGCATTTCTGTCTATTGAACTTCTTTCTACTTTTTTAAAGGGAAAGACAACACAAATAATTAGCTCATAACGCGTGATCATTAACGCATTTTAGCCCAATTTCTTTTTTAGTATTTATTTCTTGATTCAGTTTGCTGAAGCACTTCCACGAAAACTTTATCTGCCTAAATTAGAGCTGTAATTGGCATGCACTTAATGGCAACAGCAATTTTCATATTGTTGTTCAAAGAGTAATTTTCTGTAATCACCATAATTTGATTAGTAATTGAGAAATTTTCGTGAAATATGTATTTTTTTGCAATGTTGTTGCAGGCCATGTTTCCACAGTTACTTTAAACCAGCTGACGCTAACAGACGACTGAACGATGATAAAAAACAATATTGTAAATATGATAGAGGGAAAACATGCGTTGTATATGAAAACGGAGATGCGCAGCTGCAAACCATAGTAACAAATGTAAATAATTCGTCGCTGGTGATGCCTCGATGAGAGGTGAAACGCGTACGATGCAAAATAAATAAATGAAACAGTTGCATCGGCGTTATATTTTCAACTAGAAATGTATTTTTTTGTTTACATTTTATTCATGGCATCTATATTAGTATCGTATAATATCGGTGTTGTAGGTGAAAATGTATACAAAATCTGAAAACAATGTTTTAGAAACCAAGTTATTTTATAGTTACAGTAGCTGACATGAGTCTTAAGAACAGTAAATATACCATTGAATTCTCTTTCTGATTTAGATAAATCTTCTAAGTGGTTTGAAATTTGCCATTTCTCCGAGGCCAGAATATGCTGTATCTCCACAGGTCAACCGTGTTGGCACCAAAAAGTTTTAAACCACAGAGAAGATTTTCCGCACATTTTTTACGGCCTTTAGATTCTTCTTCATTTCTGGGAAGTTAATTTAGTTGAAATAATACCCCCTCACCAGACTCCTGTTTCAGCGCCAGCTAAATGAGCAAAGTCAGCAACATGTTTTATACCCAACATGCAGGGTAGTTCATTAAGGAGATAGCAATTTACCGGACGAAATACCTGTGGTCTCTTCTTACCTTGACACCACCATACGGATATTCCTTTCAGGGCATATGGCCTTTCAGGGCATTGAACGTTAAATCTGTTTTAAACATAATATTTTCAGTTTAAGAAATAAGAGGGTGAAATTAGGACTCATCTTTGATCTATGAACTGAGCGGAAACTCAAACGTCGGAAAAAACTCTTCCTTCTTCCCTAACCGTGTTATACTATGATTTATTTATACAAATAAGTTTTCTACAGCTCATTTAGCCGTATTTCAAACTACAAATGTCACCTGTTTCTGTTCAACGATTTTCTCTCCTAGTTGTTCCTCTCTTCCGTTTTTACATTGATTATTATCATTCCCAAACTCTACTGTGTCATCTGTTCTGTGACATTGGCCTAACATGATCATACCGAGTACTTTAGATTTTAGTTCATTCGTACTATTATTTCCTGATTTAATATATGTATTTGTTCTGATGTTTATAACGCTTCACTCCTTCGTATAAATATATATATCAATTTCCGCAGACTATCGCTGTTCTCTCATTTCTAAGTCTTCTGATTAGTCCGACAGGATGCTTTAAACTATTGTAAAAAATATTATTTTCTTCGTTGCTTTTTTTTATCTTGGTTAGAGAGCCTGTTTGTAAACTGAGTAATCGCAGTTCGAAACTACGAAGAAATAAATTATTCATATTTTCGTTTCTTTATACGTTTATTACACGTAACTTCAGCGAAAAACATGCACGCTACAAATCTTAGTAATTTCACGGTATAAATGGTTATCAAGTTTAAAAACATCTCGTTTTTCAATTGCAAATGGAGTTTATGACACTTTAATGAACCGTCTGCTGTCTCTGACTACATTAAAAACAATCTGCATTCTTTTTCATAACGGGCAGCATGTGAGAATAAATATTTCTTACTGACTCTAAGTTTGAATCTTTTATTATAATTTTGAAATCCTTGCAATGGAAAAAGCTGATCGATATCTTGAAGAACAAAGGAGTAGTTTGGAGGAAAAGAAGGTTGGTATAGAACCTATATTTACAACAGAAAATAAGAATAAAGATTGGAAATGCATCGGGAGAAAGCAGCATTGGGAGAGGCGTAAGGCAATGATGTTACCTTTCACCAGTATTATTCAATTTATATCTAGAAGAAATTATCGGAAAATTCTTTGATGGAAAAAGAGGAGTGCGGATTGGTGGCAAGAGAATAGTGTGTATACGATTCGTCAATGATATGGTCAGTGGCGTAGCTAGGTCAACAAGGGCCCCGGTGCAAAAAATTTATTTTGGGCCCTCAGTCCAGATGGGAGATCTTTTTTCTTTCCTTGTGTTGCTGGTAGGGGCCTCCTGAGAGGGGCCCTTAGTGACGGGCTTCCTGTGTCTCAGGGGCCCCCTTATACACGGTAGAGCTAAACAAAACAAAAAAACAAAAATTGACAATTTGCCGTGAAGGCTCGTGGGCCCCCGAGTTAGGAGCCATGGTGCACTGCACCGCCTAGCCCCATAGTAGCTACGCCCCTGGATGTGGTATTGTTGGCAGAACGCGAATAAACTCTAGAAAAAATGCTGAATAATCTAAATGAACCTTGGGAAGAGTTTAGGATGAAATCAATACAGCAAAAACTAAGAGTATGGACTTGGCAAAGGAAGAAAACTAATATATTAAGATAGGACTGAATACTTGAGATGCCACCAAGAGGTGAAAACTTGCATTGCCGTAGCGAAGGAAGCGTTTAATAGGAAAAGGCGACTATTAACTGTAAAAGTAGACAAAGTGTTCTGGAAAAGACTTGGCAAATGTTTTGTATAGGGTGTGGCTCTTCATTGGGCAGAGACGTGAACACACTGAAGCGAAAAGATGAAAAACGATTAGAAGCGCTTGAGATGTAGATGTGGAACAGAATGGAGAGGATAATCTGTATGTATAAAGTGAGTAATGTTGAAGTTCTGGAAAGGATTGGTGAAAGGAGAAAACTATTCCAAGTCATAAAAGAAAGAAAGAAGAACTGTATGGGACACTTGCTGGGAAGGGAGTGCTTGCTAAAAGGCGTCTTGGAAGGACTAATTTGTGGGAAGAGGAACAGAGTAAGAAGGAGGTGCAAAATTACAGATAACATCAAAGGAAACGACAACGACATGGACATGAAGATACGGGCAAGAGATAGAAAAACATGAAAGCCTGCTTTAGAGCAAAACACTGATGATGAAAGACTTTGTCACAGATGTTTTTGAAGTAAAAAAAAAAATCATCTTCGTCAGTATGTAAATACATCTCGAGAACTACACTAAATTACTGGTTGTGCCAAACTGGCATACTTGAAATGTGTCATTAGGAATTTCTTTAACTTTTGTTTGTCCCGTCGAATACTTAGGAACATTTTGACCGTAGAAAACAGACGAAACCATTTTTGTTGTGTCGACCTGCGAGACGGCCATCGAATCGATGCATCATCCAAGTAATTCAAGTGAACAAAACACAAGACTCCCGACACGACACGCCGCAGCTAGGAGATTGAATTGAAGCATGATTTCCTCGCCAAGTGAAATCGGTGCGACGGCCGACTTGACAAAAACTGATCCGTCTGTTTCCTACCTCCCTCACGGCTGAGAGGCGGCGCTGCGGTCGACTCGATATACCATTCCATGGTTGACAGTGAAGCCGCAGAGTTCTGACAGACATTTTAGTCCGCGTGGCAAGATAAGTGAAAACTCTAGCATAATATTTGTACTGTAGTGAACTCTTAATCCACAAAGAATGCAAAGAACTAATGTTATTTTCAGATAGTACAGCTAACTGCAGCTTTTGGCAGTAAAACGACGTCGAAACACGATGAGCTGCATGTCAAAATAGCATTTTCAGAAACTACTAATTAAGCAATACCTATTTTTTTTTAAATTCACGTGATGAACAACATAATAAATAATGGTAACAAACAGTAAATAAAATTATTGCTTCTTACCTAATATCAGTAATTAGTGAGAATTAATTTTTCCCGGCGTATGGCTGACAAAAATTCTTCTCGCGTATTCTGCCGGAAGGTCTTCTCTCCACAACGTTTCTGCAGCAACCTCCGCTGCTGTCATCAAGTGAGATGTCATAGCCAAGCTACCTCTGCGACGACACAGCACCAGCGCACCGAGCGGGACGGTGTAACGGTTAGCGTTCTCGCCTCGCATTCGGGAGGACGGCGGTTCGAATCCCCGTCCGGGCATCCAGATTTGGGTTTTCCATGGTTTCCCCAAATCACTCCAGGCAAATGCCGGGATGCTTCCTTCAAAAGGCCATGGCTGAATTCCTTCCCATTCCTTGCCCCCATCCTTGCCCCCCATCCTTGCCCCCCATCCTTTCCCGTCTCTAAAGACCTCGATGTTAAAAAGAGACGTAAAGCAGTTACAAAAAAAAAAAAAAGCACCAGCGCTGAACGAAGAACTTCCGACAGAATACCCGAGAAGAATTTTTGTCATCAGTAATCAGTCTTTCTTCTGGAGAAATGGTGCTCCACATCTTCGTGGTTTCTTTACATAATTCTCGTTCTACTGCACTAAGAAGTTCGTTAAATAAGGATTACGACATCCCTTTAAAACTAAAAAAACTGTAATCTCTCTCTCACTGACGCGTCAGAGTGTTAAAGAAATCTTTCTCTATATATATCTTGAATCCGGTAGCGCCTACATCATATCAAGCGAAATAAGCAAAGAGGTATCGCATTATCGTCATCAAGATCCATTGCTTACACACCACCGAACTATTTTCATCAAGTCAACGTACTCCGCAAGACGAGTATATAGCAAACAGTTGGGGCAGCCACCGCACCGTCTCGACTGTGAACTTGACGAAAACTGTCCAGTTGGCTGGCTCCAAATGTGCCACTCGCTGCATACAAATGACTTTCCGTCAGTGACTACAACAGACTCGCTTTGAAACAGCCAACTGTGTCTCACCCACTACTCCCCCCTCTGAGATATACATATGCCTAAGACCAGACCTCCTCAAATAAAGTTTTATTTCCATAATAAGATCTCCTTTTTCGAGGCGTCCAACAGCGCAGCGCGCGGCAAACTTCTGAAGTAATCCCCCTTCAGTTGTTTATCAGAGGGGAAGGCTAGCGGTACTCTACATGGAGAGCGCTGCTAAAACAAAGCCATCTCTCTCAAAAGCTACCCCAATGCAATATTGCACGAAATAAACAAATTAATAACCTAGTATGCAACGTTAGCTTTAAAAAAAAAAAGAATTTTAATGTTACCGGCGTAAGGTGGAAAAAATAACTTTTTTCAGTAGCCAAAGGAGGTTAATCTGAACATAGGTACGAGCATTGTTCCCTTGTAAATTATCAGACACGCCCCTCCCTTCTCCAAAAGAAGAGACGATTGAATAAATATAGAATTATAAGCATGAAAATTTAAATAATCTAAAATGCTTCATGAAACTGTTTCAAATAAAATTCCGAATGTCACATCATCATGACACCCTACCGTTAATGCGCCATTGCAAACTATAAATTATATTGTCTTATTTTCAGAGAAGGGTGTAAATGAAAGGTTTAAGTTTGTAAAACAAAACGAAAAAACAAAAAAAATGTTATCCTAAAATTTTGAAAACAGGTTGAGAAGAGGTTCATGAACTTTTTTCCTCAAAGGAATTAGGCAAGTCAAAGCAGCGATAGCAAGTAGAATCGAGATGGCATAGGAGCGTCGAAATGAACAGGACGGAAATAGGATATGGGCTTTATGAAAGAACCGTACGATCACTCACATCGAATAATTTTGGGAAACCATAGGAATTCCAGATGGATGAAAGAATAATCGAAGCCGGGATCCCAACGATAATTGTGTCGCGACATGATCGGTTTTCTACTTACGGTTACTCATATGAAATAACATATATCATAAACCACAGAAATTGTAAAGATTCTAAACAGTAGTGTGAAATTTGAAACGACAGCAATTCATCTTCATTCAATTGCCCTATATATCGAGACACAAAAGTCGAGTATCTTTTTGTTGCAGAGGTTCAGAAGCAATATGGAGATTTCCAACCTTTCAGACCTGATTACTGAAACTTCCTGTTTTAGTCTCAAACTTTGTCTATTGATACAGGAGTTGCCCATATTCTGTACAAAATCTAATTACGTCGCGAACTCTCTTTGACTTTCAAATAAATCGATTTATTACAAGCCAAGGTTTCGTGTTGGACGCATCGATATCATGGACAAGAGTAAAAACTAGAACGGTAGTATGAGAAAATCCGATAAAATCTGGTAGTCAAATGTCGCTAAAATTAAAATATTTGCTCTAAACTCTCACCCTTAGGAAAGGAAACATGAGGTTTGGTAGGTCCTGTCACTACCGCATGTTGTTTTGACAGAAATGAGAAATAATTAAAAAGGAAGATGGAACACAATACAAAAGTAAGTGTATGATTAATGATAAAACATGTTATATATTCACTTCTTTGCCGTCTGTTTAGACCATGGAGGAAGTAAATATATGGAGACGACGCAAGAGAACTTCACCACGCATTGAAGTGAAGCCGGGCGGAGGAGGAGTGGGGAATTAGGTCGAACCCATACAGACACGGGGTATATGTACAAAAACCTTAAGGGGACTCTAGGATAAACGTAACGCCGCAATCTAGTGATGGATTATTATGTAACTCGATGAGACAAATAAAAAATGAATAATATTTTTTTTTGATATCATGCTTATTTTTCGAGATATTCTGTCTCAAACGTGAAATGTTTTTGGTTGAAATTCAGAAGAAAAAATTGGTCAAATTCAAATTTGATGACGGATTCTTATTTAAAAAGACGAGACAAATAAAAAATAAAGAATAAAATTTTTCGATATCTCGCCTAGTTCTCGAGATATACTGTATCAAAAGTGAGGTGGAGAAAAGGGGAAAAAGTGTAAATCTCTCTGATTAAATATCGTTTTTACGCATCTTGGATATTTTTACAAATGTGATAGACATCTCTATGAAGGGGCTGTTTGAAAACGTGCCAGTGACGTTCAGTGCAGATCGTCAGTTTTATATCACAGCAAATTAGTTGCAAGAATTTTTTTAACTGCCCTCAAACTCATTGAAACGGCCAACGTTCAGCGTATTTTCGTTAGATGTGTTATAGAAACAATTACTGAATAACAATGCACTAAATTCCCTGATTTCGTACGTGATTTAGTCCCTGATATATATTAATTTTTTGGTTAAAACATCAACACATTAAATGGTGCCTACATACTATTATGTAACTACTACATTATTAACAGGAAGTTTGTAACAAGGACCGAAGTATTGGCCAGAGTGATTGCAAGAAACCGTATAAAAACTTCGCAATTTTAGTGTGGTGGTGCTTTAATGCCAGCAGCCACACTAGCGATTTAAATTTTCGTTTAATGTTAGGTGTACAGTCACTTCTTTAACGATTTAAGTTCCTCACAAACATTAATCTTCTTGTTTACTTCACGTTGTCAACTATGGTAAAATCGTAGCTTATTTATACATAAATAGGTTGATTTTGTATTTAAATACATTACTCTTATTGAAGAAGTTGCAGTTTTTCGAATATTTCCCCCCTTTGTAGGTTCAAAACAAATATAACAGTTATTACGCGTTATATCACACAAATGATCGTCAATAAATACCTAAACTCCAACAACGATGATGTAGCTAAATTCACACACATCCCCCATAATCCTAAAGGCGGCTACAGACGTGCCAATTGCGGTCCAAATTTGCAGCGGCATTCAGCAGAGCAATCTATGGGGCTTCTTTTAAAACATCACAATTTCGCTCGCAATTTTAGTTTACACTGTGATCGCAAGACTTCTAGCTGCAAACGCTTAACAATGGCTCCTTTTATGCCAAAGCAACAGAACGTAGTCTTCATTTTAACAATAACCTTTACTATTGTTTGTACTGAAAGAGAAAGAAGATAGATTCTGGCTGAATACATGGATTTTATTAAGAAAAAAGTTATCTTATATGAACATTTTGAGAAGCTTAAAGTCAGATTTTTAGAAATTTTCTTAAAGTAGATTCTGCAAGCTTTGCAGAAATACTGCGTTTAGTGATCAGTCCCGAATTCATGGTACAAACTTTATTGGTAGGTACAGGACATTGTAACAATGATTTATTGTATAGGAATGTATGGCCGCAAGTGACGCGGTGTGGCGTAAACAGGGGAAATAACAGCCGAAAGGAAAAACAGAGCTTTTATTGAAAGCGTTGTTGACAAGTGTCATGTTTACATTAAGTGTTCAAAATTGCGTCCACCAGTAGCGATACATGCTTGACAGCGTCGGTGGAGCGATTGGCGTACACGTTCAAAGATGCCTGGTATTTCAAGCACACCTGCAGCAGCTACGGATATGAGAGCAACGAGATCCTCATCTGAATCAACTGGATTCTCATAAACAAGATGCTTTAGATGTCCCCATAATAAATAATCGATGCTCGATAAATCGGGAGATCGGGGTGGCCAAGGTACTGGTCCACCACGCCCAATCCATCGAGCCCCAAACGTGGCATTCAGGTAAGTCCGTACATCAGTTCTGAAGTGTGCTGGCGCCCCATCGTGCTGAAACCACATGAGGGTACGAATGGCGGTCGGAACATCATGCGGCAGTTCTGGTAACACTTCTTTCAGAAAAATAAGATAACTTCAGCCACTGAGTCGCGTGGGTAGTAAGTATGGGCCAATCAAAAAGTCGTTTACAATATCAGCCCACACAGTCACACAGAAACCTTGTTGAAACGCATGTGGTCGCGTTGATGTGGATTATCGGTTGCCCACACATGGGAATTGTGCGCATTAAAGACACCCTCGTGTGAAAATGTCGCTTCATCTGTAAATAGCACATGACCTACGAAGTCCGGCTGCAGCGCACATTGCTGCATCACCCACTGGCAGAAGTTCACGCGGAGAGGATAATCTGCCGGATTCAAAGCATGTACTTTCTGAAAACGGAAAGGATGTAAGCAAACAGTCTGATGACTCACGCCAACGTGACGCGCAACAGTTCTTGTGTTTGACTCGGGTCTATCAGCCACAATGTTCAAGATGCTTTCTTCCAGACTTGGACTGCGTCTGGTGAGGTGGAACGCACCTGTTTCACTAAGTTGACGATGTAACCGTTGAAAAATTCTGTGATCCGACATTCGTCGATCAGGAAACTGCGCGCGATACATTCGTAACGCAGCTGTGCCGTTACCATTTGCACAGCGGTACATGTAATGCATGTCTGCTTTTTCAGCATACGTAAAGTCACCCATCGTCTACGGCAGCACAATTGTGAATGGCGCTTTTCCCTACTGCGATGCATCATGTTGAACGGCGGCGGCTAGACATCTACTGCACTCTACCGGCAATGCTACCAACCGATCACTCCATTTCTCTTTCCTTTTTATTTCCCCTGTTTGCGCCTCACCGCGTCACTTGCGACCATACATTCCTATACAATAAATCATTGTTACAATGTACTGTGCCTACCATTAAAGTTTGTACCATGAATTCGGGACCACCCTGTATATACCCTAATACGTGAAAGTATAAGCGCCAGAGAACGATTAGTAGTTACTTTGCAATTTTTGGCAAGTAGATAAACCTACGAAGTCAAGATATAAAACTTAGTTCGCCGATTTCACCACAAATGCTTACAGACATCATATCTGAAACATATTGGGCTATCTACAGATGTCTAAAACACTACATTAAGGAAGAAAAAAGATTGCAAGTGTTACTTCCTGGCCCAATTCCTTGTAAATTTCGAGCAAAACTTGAAATCCTTCTTTCGCATTTTGCGGTTTATGTAGTTTTTGTTGTGTTTGTCCCACAATTGGGGTACATTCTTATAAATTTCGAAAATAATCGTCCATACCTCTTTCTCTTTAAACGATTCACATCACTAATCGCACGAAACGCATTTGCTCCCTGCTCCAAGCCGACTGAGCCGAAATTGTTCCAATCACTGCAATCACGCTACCAACGTCTCAATTTGCGCCCTGTCTGCAGGGACAATCTGTGAATTGTTTGTCGGGCTCTGCCGATCTCCCGATATCTGGAGCAACACACCCAATTTGTCCACACTCGGCAATCTGCAGGGCCCCTGCTGGATTGCCCCTTCAGATTGGGACCGAAATTGTGTCGTTTGTAGCCGCTTTAATTGCTACGACGCCATGTCACGTTGCTCTCATGTTAGCCAATAGGAAGCATTACTCTTGTCACGCCACAGAGGCGCTGGCCCATACAACTGAGAAATAGGGCTGGATTTACTTAAGGGGGAGTAGCAGAGATGGAGTGTGTGGGGTTGAAATGCCTTGACCGGAAAACAGAACTATGCTAGCTATCAGTTAATATATTCAAGTATCTAGTTTATAAAATCGTGAAAGCATTCGCGGAGACTAGATACGTTACAGTCTGCAATGTGTCAATAGATCGTCGCTTCATTAATGTAAGTACTACTCTAGCAGCTACATTATAATACGTAAGTTAAATGTAATGTATTTTGTTGGCCTACTAAAGTACTGTTGAGAAATACGAATTCTTCGATAGCTAAATACTTTCTGTACACGAATTTGTAAATTAATAAACTTTCAAGTTCCGTATAAACAAAAAATGTGTTCACCTTCAATTTTATTTATTATTATTATTATTTTACTTGTGGATTACGCCTTGTTGACATCGAGGACATTAGAAGCGTGTCAAATAATTCTCATATACTCATCTAAGTATAATGTTAATTTTCAGAAAATGATTATAACCCTATGAATAGGGTTATTAACGTATAGCCATTTATAAGTATGTTAAATATTATAGCAGCAACTCAGTTATAACGATTTTATACATGTATCTCCATAATAATAATAATAAAAAGAATGTACTAGTGGGCTCAGTTGCTTAAGGTAACTGACTGGGCAGTGAAATGCCATTGATTCAGATTCCGATTTGTGCCAGAACGTTCATGGATGCTTCATTTTACCACCCCCTTGCAATGTTTAAAATTTGACACAGCCCTGCGACAGTTTGATGACCGGAAGAGATCTCTTTCACAAATATTTCGTTCAAGTCATATGCTTCAACATCCACCTGCTTATTTCTGTTTCTGTAACAATAGCATTGACAAGATTATAAAAATAAAAGGCGGTTGACGCGCCTGTAAATTTGTTTGCTTTGTCATTACGGCGTGGAATACATGGCGACGATGGCGTATGTACAGGCTATTACAAGTTATATTATTAATAACTAGCTATATTGAAATTATCACATGACATTCTCCACATTACGACTTTCAGACACATGATTCAATATCATATCTGATAAATTGTCTATTGCCACAAAACGTTCTGGCCTCGAATTAGGGAGGACGTTGGTTCGAATCCTCGTCCGTCCATCCAGATTTCGGTTTTCCACATTTTCCCGAAATCACTTCAGGCGAATGCAGGGTTGATTCCTTCAAAAGATCATGACTGAATTCGTTCTCGTTCTTTGCCCTCAGTCCTTTCCAGCTTTTAATGACCTCGACGTTTACAAGCGGTAAAGCAAAATAATTACAAACGCTAAACGAATTTATTAAATGTAATATGGGTCTCAGGTATTCTGTTGTTTGTCGAGAACATAGGTAATGTCCATATGATGATTATTATTATTTTCTGGTTATCTGAATTCATCATAGATAACAGGGTGCACACTGTTATCAGACATAACATAAAATTATCCCTGTTTCTGTAATATGGAATCACTTTTACAGAGAAATTACAAAATAATGAGAGTGACCTAGTGTGTTAATTGAGTGACTAAGTAGATACTATTACGAAAAACGTTTTAAAAAAATAAAAATAAATCATTTGGTTGCGCTTAGTATTGTGAAACATGTAAACAAAAATACAATTTAGTTTTTTTGATCCTTGTGTCTAGTTGCTATAACGTTTCAATCACAGTTATCCTAAGCCCTGAAATCGTTCTTATCTACTGAAATTTGAAGCGCATATGCCTTAGTATCTTTACCAAATAGTGTAGACAGATCTGGAATAGGATTAGGAAAGAATTTGGCTAATTAAATGAGTAAATAATGAACATTATTTTGTATAACGTACTTCTAAACCAATTTAAGGAAGGCAGAGAAGAATCAACAGTCACATCACAGTAAGTAAGTATGAATGTTAGTAGTTAATTCATTCAATGGCGCTGTTTACATTAATCTTGATCGCAATTGAATTTGTTGAACTTCCGCACAGCGGTCTAGAATATACTACCTCGAAAACCTATGCAATGGTCTCACTGACCCTTTTTTTTCATTTTTTTTTCTTTTAGAATATAAGTAAACTGTGTAATTTATATCTTACTATTTAAATACCTATTTGTAACTATAGGGAAGTATTATGTGGCCCGCAGGCTAACATAGAATCGAAATTGTGGTCTATCTCCAAAATTGGTCGGGCAGCCTTGATCTGACCTATTAATCAATGTGTCCTTCCAAAAGACTTGTTAACATTCCAGTTCAAGTGAGTTTAACTATTAACTTAAAGTCTCTTGAAAATTCGAACATCTCTTCACACAACATGTAATTTTCACATTTCTTGCGTGCTTGTTTGCATATTCTGTGGGATGAAACATTCCTTTCATCTGATGATATTAGAGTGTGAGGAGTTATTCAGTTAATTAAGACGATATACATTATATATGTGCAGTTTCGCCTTCTTTTGTCACTGGTACCAGGCGCAAAGTAAATTCGAAAAATTAATACAATAATACTGCCGGAACAAAAAGAACTACCACTAGATGATCCAAGAGTAACAATATTTTTTATAAAACATCTTCTAACTGCCATGTTGACATATGAATTGAAGTGGAGGTGTAACTGCGCACTCCATGGCAATGTAACGTATGATGTAACGGAATTTTTTGGGTGTCAGCTGACGTTAAGATGAAGTAAGCTTCTGTATTTATACATGGTGCCAAATTAAATCTGTCAAGATGGATACCCATGAAGATTCGATAGATTAATGGAAAAGGTAATGTAAAAATTAGGTTTCTGAGAAGTAAGCGAAATTGTTATTAAAAACTAGCAGTTCGTTCGCGTGTACTGTTAGAGTGCACACCACTCACTTAATTCACTGAACGCAAATTCATTTTCCATGAAGGGACACAACAACAAACTGCAACTTCATTCCTCCTAATAACACGATGGCGCTTCTACGCTGAAATCACATTTTGATTGAGAGAAATAACTTACCTTTGAAAGGTTCTAATTTGTGGACACTTCTGTTTTAATTCTTAGCTTTTCGAAGTCACTTAAAAACATACTCACAGGATCATTGGCTGTACATAAATCAA
This sequence comes from Vandiemenella viatica, assembly GCA_031002005.1. Lineage (NCBI taxonomy): Eukaryota > Metazoa > Arthropoda > Insecta > Orthoptera > Morabidae > Vandiemenella > Vandiemenella viatica. The sequence continues at coordinate 144,484,159 of JARYHS010011408.1, forward strand.
AACTGCCATCAAAATTCGACCAATTTTTTACGCGTCCAACAAAACGTTACCTTACATTACCAGATTTACAAAGTTACATCAAACTGAAACATACCTCATTTTACCAGCCGGACCACTGGATGTGCATTTACTAAAACCGCATTAAAATCTGAACTATTTTGTAGGTGAATCGCATATAACGAAAAATTTTCTTAAATTTCTTCTCAGGTTTTCGACGCCCCATCAAAATGAAACATGCTGTATTTTACTTTGTTCAGATCATTGCATGAATATGTTGGTATAGTATGGTACCCACATTTTGAGTAGCAAATAAAGCAGTTGCAGGGGCGACAAAGGATGGCTGCTAGATTTGTCTCTGGAAATTACTGCAGAAACAGTATTTTAAGGATCTTGAACGGAATTCTTTGGAAAACAGCAGAAAGGTAAAGAGAGTGGTGAGGGTGTACTAGGCATATGTCGGTGATGAGTCGTGGAAAGATATCAATGGAAGAATTAAGAGAGATGCATGGCTGGGAAAAATGAACATGACCACAAGATGCCACTCGATTTCAGGCTTATGGGTGTGAAAATATTTTCTTTCGTAGGTAAGGTAGTCAGGGATTGGCATAAATTGCTATGATAAATTATGAATAAAAAGGGCAAGAGTAGGAGGGTAAAAAAAAGGAGAAAGGGGTGTATAGGGAAATTGGCACCGGTGCATGCGCTTCATCGGAATTAAATTGATTAATTAATTCATTTAAAAAATTACCCGCAGTATCACTGACTGTAAATAATCAAAACTCAATTATAAAAACCCTGGCAAGTAGTTTTTGCGTGTAAGTAAAATTCTGATAGTATACGGTAAAGTAACGTCAAAATAAAAACTTTTTCTTGTTTTGCTCACAAAGTAGAAGTGTATTAAATATAAGTGTTTTAAATATATTAAATTATTTATTAGTCGATATTTAGGACTAATTTCAAGTTTCTGGATGAAAACGTTTTTGGATTATCCTGGTAACAAAAATGGTTCAATTTATTTGACCTCCACTCATGTCTTTATTTCCTAGCGCAAAAAATATAAAAAATATATTTGTCCTTTACTTGATGAGTTTTAAAAGTCGACACCCCACACACTGGGGTAGAATTTCATATTTTTTTACCATCCTTTATTTCTTGTAATTTTAGAAAGTTTTGAATGTGAAATTCGGTTTTGTTTCTGCGAAATACATTATTTGCGTGAATGTGAAGTTTCCCTTTAAGTGTTAGAGACCTGTGGCAGACCGACAGACAGCAGTGTGAGTCTATTTCCCGTTGGGTACAAAACGCTAGACAATGAATTTTTACGCAGTACGATAACTACCACATTCTCTTGCAATTGGGTTTCACTTACTTCTCCACCGCGCGCTTCTGGCTGCGCGTTGACTGAACAAAGATATTACCGTAATACCCTTCTGTACCATAGATGTTTGCACCATGTTCTGTACCTGGTCTGCACATGGAGCAAATCCATGGGTCTGCAACACTTAAACACAGAATATCTCTGACAGCTCAGATATCATTTGTATTAAGCCTGGAACTTTCTGACTATAAAAAGGGAAATTAAAACTGATCATTTAATAAACAGATATATTTACAAAAAAAAAAACTAATTCAGTGTATATCTTTCACCGTGTATCATAAGTTTACTCCTAATTCCATGACGTTCCTGAAAATAACTCCATTATAGGGAGTACGCCACTGGGGATAGGTATTGGTGCACTTTAACAACGTTTGAAGCATTAGTGCGTTGTTCCGCAGCTTTCATATACGATTCAGTTGAGGTAAATTGAATACACTGCTAATAGCGGGGGCGGATGCAATAAGCCGCCGCCACTCGGGATGGGGACAGCAGCATCTGGCGCCGTTTTAAACTCACAAAAGCCGTCGCATTCACGATTTTTGCAAGAACATTTTTTTTAACTGACAGATCTAAACAATTGTTAAACCTAGAAGCCCATTTTTTCAGGTAAAAGGCACGTGGGGAAATCACTTTTACATATAGTAGAAGTCTGCAGAACCATAAACGGCATTTCGAAAAAAAGAGTAAATACACCTACGTTATTTTAGAAGCATGAATTGAATGGAATTGCTTTCAAAAGGACAAACACTTCATCTAAAAATTCAATACTAACTGCCGTAATACAGTTAAAGTTCTGCTTATGGAGACATGAACACAAAGAACAGTTCTATGCTAAGAATATTTTTTCTGTGCGAACGAAGACTTTCCCGGCGTGTCGATGCAATGAACTCTTCACAGGTTTGCTGCCGGATAGCGTTTGTGAACGCTATCCGGCAGCAAACCTGTGAAGAGTTCATTGCAATATTTTTTCTGTTTTATATAATAAAATTAAAAACTTCCCAATGAGTCTGTTTACTGACAGAACGGTAACAATAACTTGTAAAAAATCACTAAACGTTGACAGTAAAAAGAAGGAAGCTCAAAAAATACTAGTAATTAAATGTAATTAATTGCTTGATTGACTTATTTGAAACTCTATTGTCGGGTGTGTTTCAGCTTCACGTCATCAAACAGAAACGAAACAAATGACATTCGAAATAACAACACATGTAAACTGCGTGTTACCCAGTCAATCTGAATCACAAATGATATATACACTGGAGTGATAGAAATCATGGTATAGGTAGGTGCAAATATCCACATGACAGCAGCACTGCGGCAGAAACGTATAAATATGACTGCAATGTCTGGGGCTTTCATTTGAGCTCTCGTGAGTCATGTGACAGGTTTTCCGACGTGTTCGCACGACAAGAATTAACAGAATTTGAACGCGGAATAGTAGTTGTCTCTAGACACATCCCATTTCGTAAATTGCCAATGAATTCAACAGTTCTCGATCCACAATGTCAATTTTATGCCATGAGTCGACCACGTCTACATAATGAACCAAACCAGCGACGTGTGCGGAGAGTGTAGCGAAATTTGATGTGGACTGCAGAAGACCGATGCTAAGGCCTCTGCTAACAAAACGTCATCGGCTGCATCGCCTCTCCTGGGATCGTAAACGTATTTGTTGGATTTTAGATGACTGGAAAAACGTTACGTGCTCAAATGAGTCATGATTCCAGTTAGAAAGAGCTGATTTTAGGGTTTGAGAGTGGCGCAGACGCCATGAAACCAATGACCCAGGCTGTCAGTATGGGACTGTGCAAGCTGGTGGTGACTGCATCCTAATATGGACTGTGTTTAGATGGCACGAACTAGGACCTCTGGTCAAACTGAACCGACCATTGACCGTAAATAGTTATATTCAGCTACCTGGAGACCATTTTCAGCCATTCATGGCCTTCAGGTTCCAAACAACGATGGACTTTTCCAGGACGGGTCAAAATCGTACAGGATATACTCGACTTTTTTATTTATGGCTTTACGCCTCGTCGACGTCGAGGTCATTAGAGGCGGGATGGGACTGGGGACAAGGAACGGGAAGGAATTCGGCCATGGCCTTTTGAAGGAAGCATCCAGGCATTCTTCTGGGGAGATTTAGGAAAACCACGGAAAACTCAAATCTGGATGCCCGGACGGGGGATTGGTTTGAAAAACATTCTGTGCACTTACAGAGATTGATTTGGCCTCCTAGATCGCCAGATATGAATTCACTCAATCATATCTGGGACAAGATCAGTTTATGCACAACGTCTCGCATCGACAACACTTTCGCTGTTGTAGTTTCTTCAGGTGACTTCAGACGACTCTAGTTAATTCCATGATTGGTTGCTGCACTTTGACGGGAAAAGGGGGTCCCATACGATATTAGGAGTTATCCTACCCCTTTTGGCACTTCAATGTACATATAAAATAATGTACATTTATTACAAAATGTTTGACATATGAATTGAAATTCACGTTTACAGCAGTTTGATGAAGTAGGTACATTATCAGGCGTGAGCAATGATATTCGATTTTTAGTAAAATATCGAGGTTTGATTTAGGGCGTAAAATTGAGTACTGCGGAGAATAGTTGACTCAATTGGCCCACATATATTTTCCGATGACCGTCAGCTGACTGGAGGCGAATGTTTCTGGCACGAGTTTGATTATAGTGTTGAACGGCTACCTGCCTCTGTTTAAGAATGTTCTAAAATGTGTATATCAAGCCAAGCACTTTGTGGAGATGAACCGCTGTAACTGACATGAGAATTCCGGATGGTAAATTTGATTCATTTGATTCTATTGAGGAATGCAGAAAATTAACTGCAACTATAAAGTACGAAGTAATTACTTTGTGTTAGGAAAAAAGGAGTTTTGCGGAAGAATGTTATAAAAATAAGACGTATCCGGTACTGATTAATTTGCTAATGCAGTATATACGGAAAGGAAGAAACAACAGAACAAGAAGATTTATTCTATTCAAAGCAAATATTTCAGAACGTAGATTTTTCAGATTTTGGTCTTACCGATTTTTAACGAAGTTTGCACTGTATTTTTCCTTTCAGTGTAATATATGGAAACGTAAATGAGTAGCAGGATTAACTTGGCGGTTTCCAAGAAGGCATTTTCGTACTAAAAATTAATTCCGTACTACTGCGACGTTTGCCCCGTCATATAATTAGTGTAAAGATAATATTTCTTTATATTTAATATTCATTAAGAAATATAAATATATTGCTCTAACCATAGTGCAGTTGTCAGAGTTATATCAATAAAATAAAATCTACAGTTTTAAAATTTACTTGGCCGTGAAATGGTACTGGAATTAGTTGGAGAGGGATGTTGCGCAGGAAAATGCAAGTTACCAAAACGCTGGCATGGTATCATAGGAGATGCGATACAGGCGGCAGCTAATCCAATCATTGCATGTTTGATAGTCATCACCCACAATAAGCTTATGCATATTCACATCTGCATCTTGTCGATGTATAACCTTCCATGAGCGTTTCACTCTGCCTGGCTCTTGTGTTGCTAACTTACTAGTTTTCGGATTTCTGCAGATAACACAACCTATAAGAATATGATACTTGAAATTATTTCGAATTTTAAAAAAATGAAAAAATCTCGTGAATTACTGGAATTGTGCAGCAGTTCGATTCCTGGATGTCAGTGTGTGTTTGCTTTCTGATTACTTTTTTTGTTTTTGGTGGGTTTTAACGTCCATCCAATTTTTTGGAACAGTACAGGTATGACAGTTGTATCATTTTTTTATCTGTTCAAATTGTGTGTAGACGGAGGATGTGCGACAGCAGTATTGCGACTCATCTTGTTGGTAAAACACATGAGTAACAAACACAGCTGGCATGACAATATGCCACGAAATATTTTTCGTAGCTTTACTTACATTTTAGAGAGACTTTTGACTATTAGCTACTGTTTAACTGCCTAAACTGTTATCGACCATGGGTCTCTACTTTTACAATTACGTCACATTACCTCTAGTGGTCTTGTCCGTATTGTCTTACCGAATTCAATATCTTACCAAATTCTACATTATGACTAATCCAAACTTCTGATGGATCCTCGTCAATCGTACATCTTTTTACAAATAATTCCTATCCTTACTTGTAAGGAATCAATTATACTTCATCTTTCTCTCTTCTACTTCTCGTAATTGAACCATTGGTTTTCATAACATTAACTACTTACACTTTCACCAAATGCCACATTTATTTAACAATTATTTTTGGCCCGGTTTACAGCACTCAGCTATTTCTTGATACAATTATAATTCTTATAAGCTATCGCCCATATATTTGTGATTCAATTACAGCTCCAATGCTGTTTTCTAAAAACCAGTCATCGCATCAATCTTATTCATGCATCTTTACTTCCATTTCTGTTTTCTTGTTCCCATGTAATATAGTTTCTTTTCTATTGAATTCTCTATAGCCCACTTCACTTTGCTGCCAACGACGCTCAAAAGTAATGCTGTTATTATAATTATTTACTAAAACATACAAATCATTAAAATACATTAATAATTTATATGTTTATTCAAATGGGCGTGATGTATGTCCGTTACATGGTATATGTAATTCGGACATAAAATAAATGTTCGTATCCTTTAAGTTGCAAGCGGAATGCCCACTAACCATCATGTTTACGCTTATGCCATGTGAATACAAGTTACGATACGACCAGCACATTATGAGGCACTTATGTCGCCCAGGACATCCCATTTTGCTGAACATTTTCTTAATGTGAATATTAATCGTGGGGAAAGATAAAGTTGTATTCTGCAAGGTAATTTGCGGAAACGTACGTTGGCCAGACTATTTATTTTTCTGAATATAATGTGAGTTTCTGCCATTTTATTGAGTAATTGCAGTGACGTCCTATGGAAAACTTTTTTCATTGCGAAGACATGAAGGTTAAGTTAACAGTAAATACGAATAGCATTTATAAATAATGATAGTATAAACTTTTATGCTTGAAGCTCAACATTGATTTGGAAAAGGAAGATCTTACTCTAATTGTGTTTTCGCTGTCATGTGGTTACTTAAAAAAGTTGAAGTATTTAATTTTCTGACCTATATAGCTTTCACTGAATAAGTGAAAGCATAGATAAAATTAATAGGAATAACTCAATGTAGAGATGGGTTTTGCAAACGATGACTTATAAAAGCTACAAAAATCCTTTATGTAGGAAAAACTAGAGTCAACAGTGGAACAAACAATCCATAGATGGGATAAAAATGAACCAAGATGTAAACCAACTGTTTTCAATATATACATAGAAGATATCATTAAGAAATGGTAGAAGACACGAAATTTTCATATAGAACTCTCAGTTATTAATGTATTTCATTTTTTAATTAATTTTTGTTAATTTAATTTAATTTAATTGAGATGGAGCACACGCTCCTGTGATAATTCACTTAGTCTCTAATGACTCCTTTTTTATTTTATTTTTTATTCATCTAATATAATTTTAGTGTTTGATTCGTCCCCCATCTACTTTTGTGATTTACAAATTTTAATTTAATGTCCTTCAGAGTTTTTGGTAAATTATTCATAACTTCACTTGCTAATTTAACGACCAAGCAGTTTTAGCTTTGTACGAAAAAAGTTTGCAAAAAGAGCTTGCATGGTTTAAATTTAATAGTCAGTACATATGACTTCGATATATCAGGCAACCAACACAAAAATAATGGTTTTCTACGGCAAAAACAAATGGGAATAAACATAATTTCTAATAACTAAACTGTTGAGCAAGTAATGAACTTCAATTATTTAGCAGTATTGGTAGGTTATTATGGAACAGGAGGATATAATTAATAAATTGAACATCTTTCAGCAGATTTTTAATACAGTAGAAGATGGCAGTCGGGAAGAAAGTTAGAAAACAAAAGTCTAGTTGCGTTAATGCTATATATGGCCAAGATTATTGAACTCTAAATAAATTTCTTATATTAGTAATTGAAGGGAGAGAGAAAAAATTATCAAGACTGTTTGTATGATATAATTTGCTGGATAAAATGAAAATATTTGCAGAGAATTCAAGATACATGACAAATTCCAGGAATATAGGCGCAATGTTTACTGAATGGACAAGAAATGCATCACTTAAAAAAATTATATTTTTCCTTGTGGCTTTCGCCTTATCGACGTCTAGATCATTAGAGAAGGAAAAGTACTGTGGGCAAGGAATGGGTAGTAATTCTGCATGAACTTTTAAAGAAACCATCCCCGAATCAGTTTGGAGTAATTTAAAGGGAACCATGAAAAACACAAATCTAGATGACCGGACGGGAATACGAATCTTCGTCCTCCGGAACGCGAAGCGAGAGTATTACCACTCATCCACCACCGTTGGTCTTAAAGATAGACTGAAGACCGTGTACAAATAGATCCCGTCTACCCAATAGAAGAGAAAAGCAACATTAATCGTAAACTGTAGCTTGAAAAGGCCACAATGGGCTAAATCAGTGCAGAGGGATGATGATGGCGTTAATTTTTTTTATCCACATGTATGCTATTTATTTTTCACAGTATAATTTTAGAGTCTTTCTATGTGATTATATTTCTTCCAAATCCTAGTCAATTGTATGGCCGTTATCTCCTTGTATCATGGCCATTAACGTAACCTACTGGTGGTAATGTGTCACCATTTGTCTATGAACCGATGTTACAGCTTCTTTGTGTGGCTTGTAATTTTTGAGGAACAAATTGGGACATGTTGCAGCATTCACCAAGACGATTTCGAAAAATCGCTTAGAAAAAATAATCATGATGCTGATACGTCAAGTTCGAGGCTAGAACTAGAGTTTCCACCCGTTTGGGGCTACACTGCTAATTGCCACCTGAGAAAGTCGCGAGTGCTGCAGAACAGAACACATCTGCCTGACTGTTTCCCCCACTGACGCAGTCTACGAAGCATCTGGAATAGTGAGGCTCATTGAAAGATACCGGCAACGTGCCTATAAATTCTACAGTGCAGCACGTCGCCTGAAAATCCGCTGGTCAGTTGTCTCGTCCAGTATGAAACCACAGCTGACAAAAACAACAAACCATTAGTGTTGACGGAATTATATGAGGAATCAATAATACTCCAATAAGACGACCAACCGAGAATTAAGAAATGCCAAATCAAGCGAAGACTGAAGAAGGAAACCTCCCAAACCAACCGGCTCTAAAGCTGAGAATGGCGAAGATGGAATGAGTTTCCACCTTTAACCTATTATAGCGTATTTTACTTTAATTTACATTGGTGTGCTTTATAATCTACGTGAGTAATGGAATACTTTTTTACCTAGCTCACGTTCTCATCTCAATGGTTGACCTTTTACGTACAGAAACAGTATTAATACGCAACCTTAACAAACCTTCAGTAAGTCTTTGAAATACTTTACTCTGTGATCTATGGATCGATTCCCGCGTTTCTTAAAGCAATCAAATTAACAAACGTCACTCTTTTAACACTTCATTCATTTTTTTTATACTTTGAGGTTACTTTTGAAACGCTCTATATTTTTTTGTTTGTAAAGAATGAATTCATTATATATTTTAATTTTGTTAGTTAGAATGCAATGGAAGTTCTTAAGAAGTACAAATATTTGTTGAATGTATCTAAAAATAATTAAAATGTGTTAAAAGATAAAATTACTCTTTTTCTATACAGTTTACGCACATCTACTTTTATTGTTCCAAAAAAGGTGACATCCGTAGCTAGAACCTGTGCCCATAGCATACTCATCGAGCTCAGATCGGGACAGATTTACAGGCGGTGAAATAATGCAACGGCCAAGGGTACCTGTAGGTTCACTTAAAATCAGAATAAATGTTTATTTTACAAACACAACTTTGCCTGTGGCGTATAATGGTATCGGAATTCAAATTTCGGACTTTGAGGCACACAATCTGGTATCTTATATAAAAGTTGAAGGCCTGTTATGTACTAGTACTTTGGTAAGAATGGTAAATAACGCGAATTGTGTGTGCAATTTCAGCCCGTATTGAACTTTAGTTAGTGTTAAGGCATATGCTTTGAAAATTCGATGGCCCCCGTCCGGCATAGATATTTATTTATTTTTATTTTTTTATTTTTTTGGGCCTTATACTAGGCTTACCTGATGTTTCTGTATATGAATTTAACAGTGGATGGTTGCATTTTAAATTATTGACGTTTATCGACGCGCAAAGAATTGAAACCATGTCGCCTGCAGGCCGAACTACCATTCTGGAATCTCTCAGGCATCAATTTTATGCACATTAACTTATTAATTTTATTGATAGGTCTCTTTTTTATATTCGTATTTACAAGTTTTTCAGTGGTCCTATCTAATTCTGCTCATAATACGAATATTTATGTCAAAACCATTTGCTTGTAAAATAAAAATAATTTATTTTAATTACTTCGAAGTCAACTAATTACGTTCCAGGTGATACAAAGAAGTGAGAGATGTTATATAATCTTTTTTTAATATCGAATTACAGTAACTAAAAATCTGTTGGACCAAAAATTCATAATCTGGAATTTGGACATGTTAAGAAGAATACGAATACTGTCTCTGAGCTGCAAATGGCGGACCATTGAAATGACAGTTTTGGTGTGCAGAGTGACCGTTAGAGAATTTATGGTTGTCCAGTCTAACAGTGCAGTTTGGTCTAACGAAGCTACTATGACGTGTTGGAAACCTGTACAGATCGAAGAGGATAGTAAATTCACACCCAGCTTTAAATAAGCATATGTTATGGATGATAAAAAGAAAAGTTATCACTCGGTGGTTCTTTAATCCAACGAATTAGATCCCACCTCTTTTGACAATTTCTTACAAGATATATTTAAATATATTGTACGCTGGAAGAACCCGTTAACGAATTGTCAGATTGATGTAATTTTTCAGTTATCTTTCAGAACGTATTCTTCAAATACTGCCTATACGTCCTTTTCGTTTATTACATGGCATTCTTCTAGAATAAGATATAACAGAAATTCTCCATAGTTTCAGCATCGTGTCGTTTTAGAAGTGTCATTCTCATTTGGAATGTCGCACCTTGTCCTGCCTCGCAAGTTAAATCTGCAAATGTTTCATGTTTTCTTACCAAAGTGCAATTTGCACCTTTTTTATTTTACTGCCTGAACGGTGTTATAGCAGCTCCGCTACTATTCGTAGCTTTATCTGATTTTTCACTGAAAGGAAAAATCTTCGTTCACACATCAGAAACCTCAACGGGGAGGAGATGCACCTGCGAGTAAGGCATCTGGAAAAGTTGCACAAGAAGGAAGCCAGACTTCTGTGCTCCTTAGCCTTCCTACTGCGCTGTCGGGATTCCTACATTGTACCCCGCATCTGTATGGTCGGCCGTTACATTGACAGCACAAAAGCCAACCGTATTCTGTGTCGTGCTAGTCTAGCGCTCGTCCGAGAACTCATTCGCTATACGAGAAAGACTTCCTTCACATATGATTTCTCACTGTTCTTCTGTATAACTGTAGTTCGCGCCCGAGAGCAATTTCTGCTTTTATACTCGTATTTTCCAGCAGTAGTGGTGAAGGTTTTGTCTCAGGAGTGTCTTTTGCTATGGCTATGTCTTTATTTTGCTCTTTTGCTGTTTCAATTTCTTGTTAGGATGGACAATGGCCTTTCGTGTTTGTCATATGTATTGTTATACTGTCCGAGATTTGCAATTAGTGAATTTGTTGAAGTTCTGGAAGCTCTATAGAAGGATTTGGTAATCTGCAATATTCTTCCTTGGAGCAGCGGGACACCTGCGGCTTCATGCAGGTTAGCTGTTGGGAAACGGTTCGGCACGTGCAGTGCCCGCCGAAGCGCTCTATTTTTCATCGTTTGCAGTCTGCCCAATCTGGTTTTTGATACGTATCCCCACATTGGACACGCATATTGAATTACCGGGTGAACTAAATAAATACTGACTCCGCTACTGGTTGATAATGAGCTGTCCCGGTTGAGAATCGGGTACAGTTCTTTGAGCCTAGCTACGACTCCTCGTCGAATGTCCTCGATGTGGCTTTTCCAAGTTTACCGGGAGTCCGTAGTGACACCGAGGTATTTGACAGTGGCAGACCACTCGATCTCTTCACGTTTAACTGTAACTCCTTGGTGCGATTTTGATGTTGATCACGCTGCCTCAGACGCCTCGTGAGCATGATGGTTTGGGTTTTTCCTGTGTTGAGGGTGATTGTCCACCGTCTGGCCCAGGCTTCTGTTTGCTGTAGGACCTGTTGTAGTCGACGGATGGCAGCAGCTTTGCACCTATGTGCCCCGTGAAGAAAGTCGTATCATCCGCGTAAAGGGAGGTACGGACTGTTGTTGGATCTGGTATATCGGCTGTATACAGATTGTATAGTACAGGTCCTAGTATCGATTCTTGTGGTGCTCCTGCATTTATGGGACGACGTGTTGATAGATCGATACCCACCCTCACACGGAAAGATCTACCTGATATATAACTCCAAATCAGCTTTACGAGTGGGCCGGGGAGCCTCTGCTCATAAATCTTATACAGAAGGCCACTGTGCCAAACGGAATCAAAATCCCGCGCCACGTCGAGCAGCACTAGAGTAGAGTAGCCGCCATATAACTGTAGTTGGTATTGGGCTCACTATATATGAACTTTTGGCGAAAACCAGGCTACGATCACGATTGCGACCTTTGGTAGTGAACACCTATATTATTATTATTTCATTTCTTCGTCCGTCTGATGCACTAAAGTTCAATGATATTAGGTAGCTTAGTGGAAATCAGTAGTGATAGTAGCTGAAGCATTAGTGTCAGCCTGTCGTTCTTGTTGGTAGTTCCGGTGTGACAGTTATGGCAGTGCTTGGGCGCGACCCACTCACTATCTTTTCGGCTGCCGGCAGGTGTGGAGCGCGGTGCGTTGGTTGACATCCCTCCGGAGTCAGAGTCGTCTTCGTCTTCCGTGGTGGCGAAGAACGTGAAGGCTCACACCAGTTCGATTCGTTATTGGTAATTTTTTTACGGTTCCAACGAGACAAGCTGGGAAGATGGCGGCTGGTCTGGAACCGTCCTTTGTGCCACGCAGGACGTTCTCTATAGCAAGCAGCGTGGTTAGCGCAAGTTTGTGTCGCACCTTTGGCAGTAAACAATTTTTAACGCTGTGACCATTGCCACAGCGGACACAATGTTCCGACGCTTGGTGGCCCAAAGCTTGGCATCTGAAACATTGTATCTGGGTAGCTGAGGTTTTTTTCTTCCTCTTCTTTCAATCAGTTATTTCCTGCAAACTTGAATATCTAGAACGGTTACACATGTCTACATTAGCTGTTAAATCAGCACCAGGCGGGAAATAAATAAATAGGGAGCAGCGTGATGCTGACATCAACTCCACATTATTGCGAAATCTCGAAAACGAATGCTGTTGTCTACCTACACTAATCCCAGTCAGGACAATATATTATCTAGCTTTGTGCCATTTATATACGTCTGAGACTGTCGTTGATTTTTATGTATCAGTACGCTTTAGTTGTGAAATTTAATTAATTTCTTTAATTGGTTGCTTCCCGTTTTCACACCTGATATAATATAACCCGTGTAAATAATTAAATGGAAAATATAGGTATTCAGTTGTCTATTTTAAATTAATGGCGAGTCTGTATTATAATTACACATGAGCACTTCATTATCTCCACGTTATCTGTTCAGAGCTGTGTCTGTCTTTTTTTTGTTCCAGCATCACTAAAATCCTACCGAACTTCACATTTTCAATGCCTATTTTCTGTAAGTCCGCAAGGAGGATTCTTCGATAAGAACTTGGGAATAGTATAACATCTCGAGGTATCTTTCGCCAATACCGTTCGTTGCGCTGTTCTTTTATGAAAAATTGAAGCTTAAAAATTATAAATTTAAAATTACTCAATGTATTTAAATGGAAAACCCATTGGATTGTTATGCATGTTGAAGCGTCGCGTCATATCATTGCGCTTACAGTAGCTTGTTTGTATCACTAAAAATTTGTTTTTACAAATATTTGCCCAAATGCTAAATTATTGTTCACATGAAATCATATTACGTTAATGTGTCGTAAGGGTGGTCCTGTGAGGTGTGTGGCGGAGGGTGCATGGCTCCGATGCGAGCTCGCTTGTATCGATTGGTCTGCTCGCCAGCTCTTCCACCCGACTCTACAAGATTGCGATACTTCATTCTTAACCCCACCACAGACTTTACCCACAGATCTTATTACCTGGACCTGCAATGGCTATTAATTCTTGTTATCTGTGGTAATTACTTATTTGTCGATAAGACAACTTTAATGCTTAATCCGTGTGATCTGTTGGAACACCGACATAGTTCAAATTTCTGCATATACCGCTTCTCTCATAACTTGACAGAGTCTTATATTAACGTCGCAGCGTTGATATCAAGTTTAGCGAGAGGAGAGATTGTCAAGAGTAGTAAAAACATTCGAAACCGCTAAGGTTGCAGACTCGATGCTATTACCACACACAAACGCCAGTCATCTGCGCTATGTAGTTCAGGCAGCAAAGTAAAATATACGGACACGTATGTCTTTGGTCGAAATACGAAAATATCCTTGATCGACCAATTTCAACCACCGTATCTCCCACACTCCCACAGTTACCGAAATTCGGTCAGCGTTATGATCGACGGGTGACTCTGTGCTACTACCACACACAAACACCAGTGTTCTGGCTGAAAAATGATACACCATGACACATTAGTTTTTGGTAGAAACAAGAAAGTGCCGCAGGTCGACCACTTTCAACCTCCGTATCTCCCTCACCCCCATAGCTACCGACATCTAACCACCATAGTACATGATAGGAGACACGATACCACTACCACACATAAACACCATTGGTCTATGCTATGTAGTTGTGGCAACAGAGTGACATATATGGAGACACATGCCTTTGGTCGAAATACGAAAATCCCCTTCATCGACCACTTTTAAGCATCATATCTTCTACATCCCCACAGCTATCGACATTCGGTCAAAGTTGTGCAATACAGGAAACTCCATGCTACTTCCACACACAACGACCAGTAATCCGTGCTGGGTAGTGGTGGCTAAAAAGTGAAATATAGGAAACCACACTTCTATTTTTTTATATATATACTAGACGACCCGTGCGAAAATTTCGCGAATAAAATACGACGAATAGTGAGGTTGAATGCTTGTAATATAATGAATAGTAGAACCGTAGTTTTGTAGCAAATATTTTTTTTAGTGTAATAGGTACACAGCAAAATACTCACAACATATTATGAAACAGTTAGGAAAATTTAAAACACACTTTATTTATGACAAACTGTCACTGACCTTGGTAGCATAAAACCAACCTTAACAAACTGCACACAACATATCAACATCTCTGTAATATTTGTTGCTGAACGAATAAAATGATTACATTGGAATTGTATAGGAAAACGACAGTGTTTCCGTAAAAGAAAAAAATATATACGAAAAACTACTTATTGAATAAAAAAAAGTTTATTGACTTCTCTGTGGTATCCGCTGCTGAAATCTGGGGACTTGGCTCTGAACAGTCTCATACTCGCTACCACTTTTAGCACCAAATTCTGAACATTTTTTTTCTTAATTTATGATTTTACCAAGCTGGAGACCTTAATTTTTAAAACGATATGTCATTTATCGATTTCAGCTAGTTATCGAAGAAGATAAATGGTATATAATAAAAACAAAAATTTAAAAAAATCAACACGTTCTATAACTAATATTGATACTTTTGCCCTTTAAGGGTCGAATTACAAAAAATTTCTTTTATAAAATATGGTGGACCAAAGCAGCCACCTTGGTCTTTAAAATGATACCTCATTTATCGATTTCGGTCAGTTATCAAGCAAGGTAAAAAAAAAAGTTTTGTAAAATGATGTTATTTTTGCCCCTTAAGGGTGTAATTTGGAGAAAGTTTTTTCTTAAAATATGATGTGACGATAGTGGATAATTTAATATTTAAATCGCTACGTCATTTATTGATTTCGATTAGGTATCAAGGGAAATAAATAGCTCATGACAGAAAAATGCGTTGTAAAAATATTAATACTTTTGCCCTCTAAGGTTGGAATTTTAAAAAATTTCTTTCTTAAAATGTGGTAACGGAACCGAAGACATTACGAAGACCTTAATCTTTTAAATGATACCTCGTTTATCAATTTTGTTTTATTGTCAACGGAGGTAAATGACTTGAGACACATAAAACGCATTTTAGAAATCTGATATTTATGCCCTTTAAGGGTCGAATAACGAAAAATTCTTTCTTAAAATATAATGTGACTATGGCGGAGATCTTTACTATGATACCTCATTTATCTATATCGGTTATATATCAAGGGAGATAAATGGCTCGTGACACAAAAATGCATTGTAGAAAAATTTATACTTTTCCCTTTAATGGTTGAATTCCATAAACATTCTTTCTTAAAATATGATGTCACAAGGCTGAGACATTAATCCTCATAACCCTACTTGATCTATGGATTTAGGTTAGATATCCAGGGAGATAAATAGCTCAAGACATAAAAAACGAATTTTAGAAAAATTGTCATTTTTGCCCTTTAAGGGTCCAATTACCAACAATTCCTTTCTTAAAATATAATGTTACCACGGCGGAAACGTTATTCGTTAATATGATACCTCTTTTATCTATATCGGTTAGATATTAAGGGAGATAAATCGCTCGTGACACAAAAATACGTTATTGAAAAATTTAAAATTTTTCCCGTTAAGGGTTGAATTCAAAAAAACATTCTTTCTTAAAATATTATATCACAAAGCTGAGACATTACTCCTCATAATACTACTTCATTCATCGATTTTGGTTAGATATCCAGGGAGATAAATGGCTCGAGATACAAAAAACGCATTTTAGAATAATCTCCATTTTTGCCCTTTAAGGGTCTAAAAACGAAAAATTCCTTTCTTAGAATATGTTACCACGGCGGTGACCTTAGTCTTTAATATGATAACTCATTTATTTATATCGGATAGAAATCAAGTGAGATAAATGGCTCGTGACACAAAAATTCATTATAGAAAAATTTATACTTTTTCCCTTTAATGGTTGAATTCCAAAAACATTGTTTCTTAAAATATGATGTCACAAAGCTGAGACATTACTCCTCATAATCCTACTTCATTTATCGATTTTGGTTAGATATCCAGTGAGACAAATTGCTCAAGACATAAAAAACGAATTTTAGAAAAATTGACATTTTTGCCCTTTAAGGGTCCAATTACGAACAATTCCTTTCTTAAAATATAATGTTACCACGGCGGAAACCTTATTCTTTAATATGATACCTCATTTATCTATATTGGTTAGATATTAAGGGAGATAAATCACTCGTGACACAAAAATGCGTTATTGAAAAATTTATACTTTTTCCCTTTAAGGGTTGAATTCCAAAAACATTCTTTCTTAATATATCATGTCACAAAGCTGAGACATTACTCCTCATAATCCTACTTCATTTATCGATTTTGGTTAGATATCCAGGGAGATAAATGGCTCGAGAAACAAAAAACGCATTTTAGAAAAATCGCCATTTTTGCCCCTTAAGGGTCGAAAAACGAAAAATTATTTTCTTGAAATATAATGTTACCACGGCGGAGACCTCGATCTTTAATATGATACCTCATTTATCTATATCGGTTAGATATTAAGAGAGATAAATCGCTTGTGACACAATTACGCATTTCAAAAATATCGATACTTTTGCCCTTTAAGGGTCGAATTCCGAAAAACACTGTCTTAATATATGACGTCACTAAAGCGGAGATCTTAATCTTTAAAATGATACTACATTAAACGATTTCATATACGTATCCAGGGAGATAAATGACTCGTAACACAGAAAACAACATTTTAGAAAGATTGTCATTTTTGCCCTTTAAGGGTCGAATTCCGAAAACTTCATTTCTTAAAATATGATGTGACCAAAGTGGAGATCATAAGCTTTAAAATGACACCTCATTCATTGATTTCGGTTTAGTATTAAAGAAGATACAGGCTTGTGACAAAAAAATACCTTATAGAAATAATATATACTAGACGACCCGTGCGAAAATTTCGCTAATAAAATGCGATGAATAGTGAGGTTGAATATAATGTCACCAAGTTCAGTAATTACTCTTCATACTCCTACTTCATTTATCGATTTTGGTTAGAAATCCAGGGAGATAAATGGCTCGAAACACAAAAGACGTATTTTAGAAATATTGACATTTTTGCGCTTTATGGGTCGCATTACGAAAAATTCCTTTCTTAGAATATAATGTTACCACGGCGGAAATCTTAGTCTTTAATACGATATGTCATTTATCTATATAGATTAGATATCAAGGGACACGAAAATACGTTGTAGAACAATTTATACTTTTTCCCTTTAATAGTTGAATTCCAAACACTTTTTTCTTAAAATATGATGTCAGCAAAGCTGGGACATTATTCCTCACAATCGTACTTGATTTATCGATTTTGGATAGATATCAAGGGAGATAAGTGGCTCGAGATACAAAAAACGCAATTTAGAAAAATTAACTTTTTTGCCTCTTATGGGTCGAATTACGAAAAATTCCTTTCTTAAAATATAATGTTACCATGGCGGAGACCTTATTCTTTAATATGATACCTCATTTATCTATATCGGTTAGATATCAAGGGAGATAAATCGCTCGTGACACAAAAATCGGTTATAGAAAAATTTATACCTTTTTCCTTTAACGGTTGAATTCCAAAAACATTCTTTCTTAACATATGATTTCACAAAGCTGATACATTACTCCTTATATTCCTACTTTATTTATCGATTTTGGTTAGATATCGAGGGAGATAAATAAATGGCTCGAGATACAAAAAAACGCATTTTAGAAAAATTGAAATTTTTGCCTTGTAAGGGTCGAATTACGAAAAATTCCTTTGTTAAAATATGATGTTACCACGGCGGAAACCTTATTCTTTAATATGATACCTCATTTATCTATATCGGTTAGATATCAAGGGAGATAAATCGCTCGTGACACAAAAATCGGTAATAGAAAAATTTATACTTTTTTCCTTTAAGGGTTGGATTCCAAAAACATTCTTTCTTAAAATATGATGTCACAAAGCTGAGACATTACTCCTCATAATCCTACCTCATTTATCGATTTTGGTTAGATATCCAGGTAGATAAATGGCTCGAGATACAAAAAACGCATTTTAGAAAAAGTGACATTTTTGCCCTATAAGGGTCGAATAACGAAAAATTCCTTTCTTAAAATATAATGTTACCATGGCGGAGACCTTATTCTTTAATATGATACCTCATTTATCTATATCGGTTAGATATCAAGGGAGATAAATCGCTCGTGACACAAAAAATCGGTAATAGAAAAATTTATACTTTTTTCCTTTAAGGGTTGAATTCCAAAATCATTCTTTCTTAAAATATGATGTCACAAAGCTGAGACATTACTCCTCATAATCCTACCTCATTTATCGATTTTGGTTAGATATCCAGGGAGATAAATGGCTCGAGATACAAAAAACGCATTTTAGAAAAAGTGGCATTTTTGCCCTATAAGGGTATAATTACGAAAAATTCCTGTCTTAAAATATAATGTTACCATGGCGGAGACCTTATTCTTCAATATGATACCTCATTTATCTATATCGGTTAGATATTAAGGGAGATAAATCGCTCGTGACACAAAAATGCGTTATAGAACAATTTATACTTTTTCCCTTTAAGGGTTGAATTCCAAAAACATTCTTTCTTCAAATATGATGTCACAAAGCTGAGACATTACTCCTCATAATCCTACCTCATTTATCGATTTTGGTTAGATATCCAGGTAGATAAATGGCTCGAGATACAAAAAACGCATTTTAGAAAAAGTGACATTTTTGCCCTATAGGGGTCGAATTACGAAAAATTCCTTTCTTAAAATATAATGTTACCATGGCGGAGACCTTATTCTTTAATATGATACCTCATTTATCTATATCGGTTAGATATTAAGGGAGATAAATCTCTCGTGACACAAAAACGCATTGCAAAAATATTGATACTTTTGCCCTTTAAGGGTCGAATTCCGAAAACTTTCTGGCTTAATATATGACGTCACTAAAGCGGAGATCTTAATCTTTAAAACGATACTTCATAAAACGGTTTCCGATAGGTATCCAGGGAGATAACTGACTCGTAACACAGAAAACAGCATTTTAGAAAAAATTTCATTTTTGCCCTTTAAGGGTCGAATTCCGAATACTTTCTTGCTTAAAATACGATTTAACCAAAGTGGAGACCATAAGCTTTAAAATGACACCTCATTCATTGATTTCGGTTAAGTATGAAGGAAGATATAGGCTTGTGACAAAAAAATACCTTATAGAAATAATATATATGATGATAAGATTTATAGTCAGTAATGTCGTGTACCACTGTATCACTCATTATTAAATTAGCGTTTTTTCATTAAATAACCGAGCGTGTTAAGTGAGCTGTGATGATCTGGCTTTGCATTCGGGAAGATGCGAGTTCGAATCCCCGTCCGGCAATACAGATTTCGGTTTTCTATGGTTTCCCAAAATGCCGCAATATTTCCTTGACAAGACAATGGCCGAATTTCTCCCCGTTCCTTGCCCTAGTCCTTTTCCGCCTCTAAAGACCTGGTCGTCTATGAGGCGTAAAACCATAAACAAAAAATCATTATGTATTACTTCCCTCTAAGATTTTGATAAGTACAGGTAACTGACTATTTACAAATCTCGTGTATATTAAGAGCATGACAAGATCAGTAGACTGTTAGCTAACAGAAAACAGAATAACTGAAATTCAATTTGATTTACAATTATATTTCATTGTAATTTCGTTTTGCACGTAATCTGTCGGAACAGGTTGCGTTCGGGAGAAGTATCCTGTACTCATAACAGACGGTTTTTAGCAGTATTGGTTTTTACTGGAACTTTAGACTTGCTGAATCTGTTGGATGAGCGCCTGGCATTTGATACGATGCGGGTTCGATCTCCAGTATATCAATTCAAATTTTGATTTTGAATCGGAGATGTTTCACTCAAGAACTCATGACCGAATTCCTTCCCGTTACTTGCCTAAAATCCCTTCCCGATTTTAATGACATCAGGAATATCCATACATCCAACAAGGCCACTGTGTCCTTCCGATAAGTGAGTTACAGTTTTTGTAATATGAAAATAACTACCATTTGGCTCTCGCTGTCGAATATCATTAACTTACTCTTTAAAAAGTTAGGTGTGAATTCGTGTGTTATTATCGTTAAGGTTTAAATCCAGAAGGGCTCCTTTCCTCCATAGGAAATTAAGCGGAAATTTAGTTTCTGAATTGTGTTAAAGGAATGAATTACAGTCGTTTTTGGTTGTGTTCAAGTAATGGGTTACCGGATAGCAGGCCATAGTCGTGCTGACTGCCTGTTAGTGATCGATGGAGACAGCAAGCCAACGGCACGCAATTACAACAGCTCTACGGGTCAGCTGGCCTCATTAAGGTAGCGGTCATTAGAACACCAGCTCGACTTTCGGGGGAATGACTATACGCTCCAACATCCCAACTTCCGCTTACATCACGTCAGAGAGGTTTGCCCAGGCAGTGAAGCCCTGTTTTCCCAGCGACGCTAGTTTTTCGCAGCAGAAACTAGGGCTGTTGATATTTTAAAAAATATCGGATTTTCGATATATCGATATTTTAAAAAATATATCCGGTTCGATATATCGAAGAAAAAGTATCGATATATCGATATATCGACCCTTTTATATAAAAACCATGTTACAAAAACAAATCATTTTAAAAAAGGGCGAAGTCTTGTGGCTATTTAATGATGAAGAGTTGTGAGATATTTTTCTGAATCAAGTTTTGATTTTCTGAAAAAAGAAAATAGTTTTTCATGACGTTACGGATAATTTTTTTTTAAATTGTTATTTAGCCATTATACTACTACTTTACTAAAAGGAAAGGCAGAATGTTTATGATTTACTCGAAGACTTGTGAATCCAGAAAGAGCATCGAGGTAAATCTTGGCTTTTGTGAGTTTAAAAGCTCAATAATGCAAAATTGTAGAGATTTATTTAGGTTGATGTTCTATTATCAGAGTTTGCATAGTTACCAAGTAATTTTTTTTTACAAGTATTGTTTTATATGGAATTTAATTTCTTTTTATTCTGAGTCTTCTTAGTTTTTGGCACCAAATGTTTGCACCTTAGCAATGATTGTGTATCCGAATTTATCAATATTCCTGCTTACATCCAGTTTTCATGTCAAAATACTTTCCTCGACAACGCACACTCATGTAAAACAACGGGCTCGAGTCCGATTCGTTCTATGCGAGCTGCGCCGTGTCTGCATTGTTACCATCGGTGTAGGACTACCAATAACTTCCAAATTAAATGTAGTAACAAAGTAAAATTAATTGTGTATTTTATGCTCCTGATCTTTGTGCAAAACTGAAACTCAATGCATATAGCATCATCAAGAAGAAAGCAATTAACCTACAAATTTTCTCTAAGACGTTTCAGCTTTTAGATTGGCATTGAATAAACACAGGAACTTTTCTTATACTATGGGGATGAAACAAAGTATGTGTACCAAATTACCATTTTCTAGGACAACTGGATGTTGCATAGAATTATGATGAGAAAAACGTCATAGTTATTTAAAAGAGTTTCAAATCCAAA
Organism: Vandiemenella viatica; assembly: GCA_031002005.1. Classification (NCBI taxonomy): domain Eukaryota; kingdom Metazoa; phylum Arthropoda; class Insecta; order Orthoptera; family Morabidae; genus Vandiemenella; species Vandiemenella viatica. The sequence goes on from JARYHS010011408.1 coordinate 144,506,286, forward strand.
AAAATTCCAAACTAAGGTGGTGAATGAAGTAAAATTTTGTACCAAAACTCATGTCAGAAACTTCATTGGACATACTTTCCAAGAGCATGAACTCATGTTTTTCCAGTTGTTTCTTCTACTATGAATGGAGAACTCCCTACATTAATTGAAAATTTCCCCTTCTTTGATATTGCTTCGCAAATGGGTAACGCTTTACTATAATACAATTTTTTAAAGCTGAGATTCTAGGTGGAATGCAGGATTATGGGCGAGGGGTGGGGGCAAACCGGGGTACTGGCTCTGGGCGATAAAAACTTGTTCAACAATGCGTTTGGCAAACAGTTAAAGTGGCGACATCAATGCGTTTGGCCAACAATCAAGAAAGCGATTCTCGGGGTCTGGCTTGCAACAATGTTTGAAGAGGCGGCAATATCAGTTTTTCCCCGGCTTGGAAAAATCCTAGAGCCGCTACTGTCAAGGCAGTTCCCTTGGCGTTAACAAATTGTTTTTTAAAGGCACCAATCTATAATAATAAGTTTTTCGCATAGCGCTTTGTAAAGGCAATCCAAAAGTGGTAGATTCTTTTTTTCAATTTCTTATCTTAATAAATTCGTAAGTGATATAACAAAACTGGCTGTGACATAATTTTGGAGCTCAATTCTTCTGTTGGTATGGAACAAGAAGCGTATCCAATTTGCGCGAAATATTTAACTGTGGAGTGCCAGATACAGGCTTATAATTTCCGGGACATTTCTGGGTCTAAAGAGTATTTTAGCGGTATGTTTAAAGAGTGAACAAAAATGCAAATTATTAAAAAAATTCTATTTTAGGTAAATATGCTATCTAACGTATATATAGCACCTCTTTTAACTTTATTAATTAAACTATGGTAGAAAGTCAACATCAGGTATTATCTATCAAAATCTCAAAAATATTAAACCAAAACTGAACACTTCTGTTAGGCTCATTAATTAAAATTAGGCAGAAAATCAACAAATAAAAAATTAGCATCTATCTTTTGCTAAATCAATATCAATCAAAATAGATCTTAATCATCTACTTTTAAAATATTTATTACTAGATTTTGCCATTTTCATAAATATTTCTCCGTCACTGCTTTGCAAAACTGATAAAATTTCTCAGCAAGAGTCTTCAAAATTGATTGAGTTTGCAGTTCAGCCTTGATCGAATCCATGAACGTTCTGTTTCGCTCTTATTTCATAAATTATTCAACGGGCTAAAACTTGTCTCGTAAAAGTCATTGCTTGTTGGAATTGACATAACAAAACTAGCTATTTTTTTTTAATATTCAAAATCATTAAAAACGCTTGTTCTAAAGAAATTGGCCGAGATTTTATCGTTTGGAAAGTCTTTTGGAAGGACCTGAAAAACACGTTTCACACATGTGAACTCTGTATAAAGGGAGTTAATGTTAACTGCATCTAGAATTTTCAAAGTCCCAGAAAATTCAAAGAGTATTTTCCTGTCAGTTTCAATTCGTCTAATTTAAGGGACATTCCATCCTCCCGCTGCAAGCATGGGATACTCGGCTTGGCCTTATGACCACCGTGGTGAACTGACTTTGAGAAAAAAACTAGTATACGGAAATTCCGGGACAGTAACGCATAATTCCTGAACACGAGATCAGACACAAAATTCCGGGACATTCCCGGATTTTCCGGCTATCTGGCAACCCTACCCATACCTGGTACATTACAATTAGTTTCTTAATGCCAATACTTTTGCATTGATGAAGACAAATTTTAACAACTTTTCAAAATGTCCAGACAAGAATTCTAATGAATATTGAATGAGTTATTTTACCTTCGTTTTTTACTTCTCCACAGGCCCACCGCTAGCTGTTTGAGCGCCCGCGTGCAATAGCGATTATGCCGTCCCCTGTCCAACTACATCCAGTGGTGGAGCTAGGGAATTTCCGAAACGGGTCAAAAAACTGTGAGATTGCCGCCCCCATTGTTGCCATCCCCAGTGTCGCCGCCGACCGCCCGAAGCAGCTGTTGAGCTAAAAAAAAAAGGTCGCCCGCTACATAATATGCTGCCTTACACGCCCGCTTACGGCGGCCCTGCTTCTCAATGTGCTCGTATCGTTCATTGTTTTTTAAAATTCTATCTATGAAAATGTATTGCATGTGCAACACTGGTAATCGTTTTCCCTCCAATAATAACTTGGAATATTCTATGTTGAAAACGGAAAATAACCATTTATTTTAAAAAAATATCGGACTCCGATATCCAGATTTCAATATCGATATATCGGCCTAAAAAATATCACTCATAAATATCGATATTTTTTAAACAAAATATCGATATATCGATATTTTATCAACAGCCCTAGCAGAAACCGGTTTTGCCCTATAATCACGTTAGAAGGAACGCGATATGTAAATCGCGGCGCAAACGTGTTTTGATAGGACAAAGTGTTGATCTATTCAGTTGACGTCCGGCTAAAGTCTCAGTGTGACAAAATGGATCGAAGAAGAATAAAAATATATAAGAACGAAGTCTTTCTCGGCGTTGAGAATGTATAAACTGCTCTCGGGTGACTAGCCGAGTCAAGAGTGACTTTACCAGAAGATGGCGGCAATGATCTAGTCGCCGAAATATCGTGTGACAACGCACTCTTGACTCGGCTAGTCACCCGAAAGCAGTTTATACAAGAATAAAAATGATCGCCATGCTTGTTATAAAATATATTATGGACGATGATGATGGGGACTATCTGCTTTGAAAATATGCGAAATTCAGAAAGGAGGGCAGTGACGTGGATCAAAAACGGGAAAACGAAGGTTTTGAATATTTTGAAAACTGGCCGTCTCATTGACGTATAAGAAAGGTTTAGGTGATATTTTAGACTGACCAGAGAAAAGTTCGTATATCTTGTAAATCTAACTAAAGATGACTTGAGAGCTTCCTCCTACAATAGAGTGAAGTCACCTATTACAGCAGCCGAAAACTGGGCCCTAACGCTAAATCCGAGTAAGATGATAAAGTAATAGTATTGAGAAAAATCACTCATTTTCTCTATTTTATTTTTAAACAAAACATTGAAACACTATTGCTAGCCTCATTATGGGTAGTAGCTCAAAAAAATGCGTCGCTATGAAAATAGGAATTAGAACACTCAGTTACCTGCAGCAGTCACATGCATTGGAAACAAATCGATTCACTGTTTCGAAATTACTAAGTAATTAGAAAAACATTAATACTAATGTCTACTTACAGAGCGGCACGTATATTGTGAATAAGCGCTAATAAACTGAAGGAACTCTTAGAACAATAAACAACTGGGTGAATGTGAAGGCGGCTAGCTGACAGTAAAACTACATAAAGAAGTTGTAAAATTAATAACGAAGAAGAAACTGGGTATTACCGATACTTTTAGTATTTTTATCAATGGTGCGAAAGTGTTCCTTCGTTCTCCGTGGTAGAGGGTTTCCTGCATTGTTTTTACTGGAACCCGCAGTCTATAAACAGAATTAACGTTCGTTCGGACGATAATAAAGAGTAACAAGTCGTATCCAGTGCGTCTCATGCATACAACCTGTTGGTGTTTACAGTATTGACTATAGTTTGCGAGACCAGATGTCTCGCTGCAGGTAATTCAAATGTCAACAAGTGCCTGACACTTTGCAAGCGACGAGTATAAAGTTTGGTAGGCTAAACTACAGCATTGGCATCATTCATTCATTCTTTCGAGAAACAGTATTACTGTGAGTTGTTCAAGGAACGTGACACAGGTTCAAAGTCTTCCATCAGGCGAGGATTAACATACACATTTACTTCTGGTTCATTACAAACGAATATCGTCTCTACCTATCACACTATTTTCTTCATTGAATGGCACCAACAATAAATTTTCAATCTATTTTAAATCTTTGCTTCAATTTCGGTCAAAAATTATCATTATCAACCAAACTAAATTTTATGGATGATACTCATATAGGTGGGACCGACATCATCACTTTCAGCTTCTATGGTTTCGAAAGCTTATTGTAACATGAAACACCTAAGCGTAAACCAAAGAGATTAAATCTGTATATTAATGTTGAATCTATGTATTTTCGTGGAATTTTGAGTCACTTAGAAGGTTGAAGACATCGTCTCCCAAAGGGACAAAGGATCTATGTAATTTTGTATGCTTTTACTTGTGCTACGAGAGGTCTGGTGGTTCAGTGATTAAGGTGAATGACGCGAGGTCGAAAGGTCCCCGGTTCGAATCCCTGTGTGGGCGGGAATTTTGCAGAAGCTCATAACCCGACCTTCTAGCATAACTTTCTGTGTAATGTGATGTACGCCAGACCAGTGCATGGTACTTTTTTTATCTGCTTTACGTCACTCTAACAGCGAGGTCTTTAGAGACGGGAAAGGATGGGGGGCAAGGAATGGGAAGGAATTCGGCCATGGCCTTTTTAAGGAAGCATCCCGGCATTTGCCTGGAGTGATTTGGGAAACCATGGAAAACCCAAATCTGGATGCCCGGACGGGGATTCGAACCGGCGTCCTCCCGAATGCGAGGCCAGACGCTAGCCGTTACACCACCACTCTCGGTGATGGTACGGATTCCACGTTAAACTGTAAGTCCCCTATACCCGGAAGGATTACAGGGTTAAGCTAGGCGGCTACGTTTGGGGTGGATAGCGTAGCCGATAAGAAACCCTGTCGCCAGGTCATTAGGACGACACGAATTTACTTTACTTGTGTTTCAAGGTAAAAAATTAGTACGGAACGGCGATATAAACTAACTCTTTATTCAGGAGCTTATAAATACGGCAAATGTTTCAGGTACTCGTAATTCCGTTCACGCGTTACAGTAATATTATTATAAAACAGACAATCCTCTGTCTCAATACCAATATGTAATTCTATGTGTCTTGGTGAAAATCTCGGCGCCAGTTGGATTTTAATGAGTCTTACCCTAACCTTCATCTACACCAAAGGTTTTTCTGCAGGGATTACGCCATACATAATGCTTTATCAGATTATTAAGGTTACTTGAATTTTATTTATTTATTTATTTTCTCCTTTTTTTATATCAGTACAATATTGTTGCGTAGACTATTAAAGTACGACAACTATCTCAAAATGCACAGTGGTGGTGGGTGAGAGGTAACGCTCTGACCTCGCATTCGGGAATACCCATCCGAACATCCAGATGTCGGTTTTCCATTGGTTTCCCAAAATCACTCCAGGTAAATGCCGAGAATGCGAGATGCTTCCTTCAAAAGGCCTTGTCCGAATTCCTTCCCGTTCCTTCCTCCAGTCCCTTTAATGTCCTCTACGTCGACGGAGCGTAAAGCCAACCAAAACACTTCTCACTTTACTGTGAAGTTATTTTACTACACGTCCCATTTTCACACAAACTTTGCAGTCTTCTCCAAGGTAACAAGTGTGGATAGATAAATAACATGAATCGACTAGGTATGACTATCTATATGTTCCAAACCACATTACTAAGTCAACTTGTGCTCATGCATAATAAGCATAATTTATTTATTTATTTATTTAAAGGTTTATTTAGCCTGGCAAGATTAGGACTGTCAAGCCCTCTCTTACATCATACCAGGTGTTTACAATAAATAATATACACCTTACACAAACTAACAATATACAACACTTATATAACATTTGACATAATTTAGGTTCAAGAGTAATACTAACAAAAAATCTTAATAATATTTATGAGTAAAATACTATCTAAAATCTTAATAGTATTCGTTCTTAACTAGTTAATAATTTAATAGTATAAACTAATGCTAGTGGAAGTTAAAGAAGTAAACGGTACAAACTTAATACTAGTAGGATGAAGAAACAAGACACAAACTAATAATAGGGAAGGCAGAATAAGAGGTGGACACTGTATATATCAATATTATTCAGATCAAAAAATTAATTTATGCATGGAAGGAGAGATCTTCTAGCTAGTGCTCCAATAAGTAATGCTTTTTCAAATGAGTTTTAAATGGGCCGATTTTTGTGGTAGTTCTAATTTTCAGGGGAAGATCATTCCACAGTCTAGCCGCTGAAATGAAGAAGGAATTGGCTAGGGTTTCCGAGCTGTGGGAGTGGATGGTTAGTATGTTTGAATTCAGGGATCTGGTGTTAATATTATGAGAAAGTCCTAGATATGAGATATTGGAACAAAGGTAGGAGGGAGTTTTCAGATGTATGAGACGGTGAAGGAGACATAGAGTGTGGAATCGTCGTCGATCCCAAACGCGCAACCACTGTAAGCCGTCGTATGAAGGTGAGACATGGTTGTACAGTCGTAGGTCACAGATGAACCTTACACAGGAATTCATAACAAGTTCAAGTTTCCTTATGTCCGCCGAACTTAAATTTTGCTGAACAACGTCACAGTAATCGAGATGGGGTAGCACCAGAGTCTGCACCAATTGTTTTTTTCAAATGAGTGGGGAAGAATTTCTTACATTTATACAGAGCATGAAGAGAAGAGAAGGTTTTGCGACACACTGAATCAGTATTTTCAGACCAGTTTAAATTACTATCTACTAGGACTCCAAGATCCTTTACAGAGTCGCTGTAGTTTAACACTGTTCCCTGAAGCTTTATTTTTGGGAGATTTGATGTGAAGTTGCTGCCTATCAGTTTTGGACTTTCAATAACAATAGCCCGAGATTTAGAGGGATTTATTTTTAATCCAAGTCTCTTTGCCCAATCACAAAAAATTCTTAAGGTCTGATTTTATTTGCTGTATTATAGTGAGTATATCATTTGGTGATGCACTAAGGTATAGTTGTAGGTCGTCAGCGTACAGATGGTAATAACAGTAACGTAAGATATGCACTAGTCTTTAGCGTAGCAACAAAAGAAGAAAAGGGCTGTTTATGCAACAGACACTCTTCCATACGAGAAAAACGAACCTTAATCCTGTTTCTTAGCTCTGGTCATTACGAAGTCATATCTGATATAAAATCTAATACTTAAGACAATTTTTTGTGCTGTAGTACGCTTGAGGGATGATAGAGAATATCTCCAGCTTTCACACTCTATTACGATATGCGAAAAGTGGGTCGTTTCTCACAAGTGCAGTAATTTTCACATGGATTTCGAGTGTAGCCTCATGTATGAAGCTGTCAGCTGCAATAGATGGTCTGCTAGTCATTTCACGGTGAAATATTCTTCAGCAGATGAATCCCCCATTATAAAATAATTCAGCAACACTGGAGTGACTTCTTGCACTGACAGGTTTGTCATACCTGAACATTCGTGCCGTAAGCCGTACACAACTGTTATATGAAGTACGAAGACGTATAGGGAATATCTGTTTTCTACAGCGATCCTATTTTCCTAATGATACATACCGTCCTCAACAGTGTTAACGCAGCCGTAGTAGAAAATCTTTGGCGAAATATGATAGCGTCACTCCGATATAACGATGCTGAAGGTCTGTACGGCGAATTAAAATTCTCCATACCTATTTTACAGTGATATGTTCATGCTCGAAGTCGGACGCATATTTAAAATAGTCAATGCAGTGGATCCTTTCATTAAACAACCTGATTACTTGTGGGTAATAACAGTGACGTTTTAATAAAAAATAATATCCCTATAACGGTAAGAAAATTTAATCAACAGTGCAGTATGCAAATCCAGCATTATTTCAAAACTTTGTTTCAGACCAGAGCACCAATGGCTCTTCACCGTATTAAATTGTTCCAAATAAACGAGGATAAAAATAAGTGCCTGAAAACCTTTGAAAAGGCATCAAATTGTTTCTGAACATGGTATTACTGAGCTTCATCCAATGACAATACGGATTTATTTTTGGAATCAGGTTGCTAAATTATATTTACGGATAGCTTATTATTAAGTCAAAAGTTCAATTCCAGCTGCGCTAAAATACTTTTCTGTGTTTTTATTCGTATCTTAAAAATAAAAACGGCTCATTTAATAAAAATTTAACACTTGCCGCACTTAATTAGTTTGCTTACAAAGAACTGAAGCAAACTTAGAGTTTCAATTAATGAAAATAAGAGAAGCATGCATTTGCTGTACGATGTTTGTTACAAACGTGAGTACTCTTTTTCTTTTGAATAAAGTTAAATATCTCACCCTGATAAGTTCTGTCTATACGAAAAATACTGAGGCGCTAATTTTACGTCTGCCTGTTCTATGAGTATATTTACCTTGTATTATGGCACAAAATGAAACAGAATCCAATAAGATTATCTGCAATCCGAATTTTATGCAATCCGTCTATCAGATCGTAAACTTAAAATGCAGATTTAGGACTAAGGGGCAGAGAAAACAAACGTTGCTATTGCGACGGTTCAACAACTAATAATTTCAGAAGCAATTGGATGCATCACATCAAAAACAGCAATAACTATTTTTTTTAGTAACAGGCATCTAAGTAGACAGTCACGGATACGAAATCTTAGCCATAAGCGTTGCAGACAGGAAGTAATGGATTTGAAGTCTTATAAATGTGTTTTGACGTTCTGACGACTTAGTGTTATTATAAACGGAAATAGGTATAGGAAGCTCTGAGGCAAAATTCAACTAAATAAAGGTTATTGCTTCATGATATATATTTTGAGATATTTTATTTGACATTGGAAACGAGGAGAAGTCCAAGACAAGAGTTCAGTGCACAGTTTTAAGTTAATTAGTTATTGACTTTCTTATAAAACGATTACCTTAAGACACAACAGCACGGAGAGAAATGTTGACTATATGTCGTAGTTATTATTTCCGGCGAATTAAAAGATTTGTTTCTACTACGCTTCATTGCGTATGATACGGATTGAAGTGTATGTAGTTTATTATGCCAATCACTAATTTGGAAATCACGGGATGGTACCTCAGTTGGTAGATCAAGGAATGGACCCCAGGGGTTCGATACCCGATAAAGCCGAAGAACATTCTTCGAAACTGAACGACCAGAATCGTTCCCACAGCTCACTCAGCTTATTTTCAAATGAGTTCCGAAAGGAAACACTTGAGACAAGGGGAAAGTGGAAGGAACGTAGCGCTGACCACGCCGTCTATTTCTTATGGTGCAATATCTTAGGAAACCGAAGACGGAGCTCTGCATCTACGAATCAGCCCCACTCTCCCATATGGGAGTGGTACGAACACTTTCCCCTGCTTCTTCTAGTTGGGTATGTCGTGCTTGTAGAGTGCAGCCATACCGGTCTCTAGGAAGTCGAGTATAATTAGGTTCAAACATCGGAACTGGCGTACCGACTGTGCAGATTGCGGTTTTCTGTAATAATCTACACGAATGCTGTAGCGATTCAGTTTACGCCTAATAAATTACACATTTCACAAAGAAAAACTATTCACAGATTTATATTCTCCGGTCCCACTTCGGGGATACCATGCGCTTAGAAAGCAGTGAGGAGGACACTTGTTCAATCCTCAGTTCGACCATCCAATTCGGGTTTAAATGTGTCCGAAAAATCACTCCAAGTGCATGGAGAATAAGTTGCTACAGAGAGCGAGTTCCTTCCAATTGCTTGTTCCTTGCCTACAATCCTGTCCTGTCTCTAACGATCTCGTCGTGAATGAATTATCTTTTCAGTTATCAATTAAATAAATTGCGTACTAAGAATTCAATTACTCCGTAACTTCGCCCATTAATGCTGTGTGAAATTTGTCTCAAACATGATTTGAAGCAAATAAGTAAACTTGTAAATTACGTTAGTTCCTATACTTAAATACCTCTAATTTATTGGTTTAACTCATTCGAATTTGGGACATAATAATAGTTTTCCATTTTACTAACCAGGCAATTCCAGACTATTCCCATGGTTTTAATATGTGTCAAAAGCGAGTTTTTAGGTTAGCCATTTTATTCCTCCAGCACTTTTTAAAAACTGTTCTTAAAAGCGCATTGAAACTGGGAACAATTAATCTTGAATGGTGTGAACGATGTTATGAATTTCAACAAATTTCGCAACGTCGTATTCTAATTATAGGAGCCTCAGTCTTTTCTTGTGTCTTTCCCATGGTGCAAAGTTTCAAATCCATTTAGTAAAACACACTATCTCAGCAGTCTCTTTTTAAGCTGAAGATATACGTAATTTCTACCATATTTTTTTTAAACTATGCACTGTAAAGGATAACTTTTCAATTTCTAATATCACGTAGTCTTTCCCGTTCCATCCCACTTACAAATAAAAGTGTGAAATTTACAGCATGGTTTGCGTAATTATTTTAGATTATTGATATGATTATTATCAACAATTTTATTTTCGTAATAAAAAACCGTGGCCAAATCCCTTCCCATCCCTTGTCCCATTCCTTTCCTGTCCTTAATGACCTAGATGTTAATTAGGCGTAAAGCAAAAAAAAAAAAAAAATAAAAAGAAGTTTTATCAAATGAGTGAGATTAGTTTTAAAAATCAGTCTATTTCAATTTTAGGAGAGAATATGGTTATATTTCCATTGATATAATAGTTTAAAAGCAATATTCGTTGTGGTCAATCACGTATCAAAAAATTTATCGCACTCGTGGCATGTGAGTTGCATCATAGTGTGTTGCCGTCTCAAGTATACCTAGTTTCTTCCATTCAACAGGGTTTTCACTACATGGCTCCACGATTCATAGAGTTAACGGAACACAATGCGCCATCTTCCTCGAGATCACATTGTGTTGCCACTGACGAATTTTGTGCAACAACTACGCAGTTAAAGATGGTTTCGTAACTGAAAAATCTCTTCTTCATGATGCCAAGCTTTCTCTCGTATTCGATGTATGGATACAGCTTATCGGGAAAGACTGCCTTCCCTTGGCCCCATTTAACAGAAATAACAGTTTGTTACCGCGCGCAGGAATTAGGTCCGGCGATTGGTTCAGGATACCTGATCAAACTGGGAGGTCTTCATCCAGCCCATAGAAACGTGTTTCCCAAGAAACCTGGCTTTACTCAAATTTCTTGGCTTGCACACATAAAATAGTCACTGCTACAGCTTAGAATTGTCCCATGTCCTTGGCCAGCTAAATACTCCCAGCACATATATACAATGTGTCTCTCTCTGCCACTCGGTTTAAAAGCTTTGGAGATAGTATATCCGGATGAAAAGGAATTGTCGCCTCTCATCTCAATGTATACGAAAGATTAATGGCTCCCATCGTAAATTCTTGGTCAAGAGTCGAGGCATTCCCTCGGAAACTCGCTGCTTTCATTGTCACCTGCAGGTATTCGTCATATTCTCACTTAACTCTCTCCATCTCACAGATTTTAAGAATAAATGTTTTCTAAGGGTTAACGGAACATTGCAAGTGACTCAACGCAATATGTTTTATATATTTCATGACTAAATTTCAGCGGCTGTAAATGAAGCTTACGTCTTTATGGGCATGGCTTTTGTTCCAGTTTATTCATCATGGTTTGAGTTTAATTACTGGTGTGTATAATTATTGACGTCGTTTCCTAACAAACTCGTTAATATATAGCGGAAAGGTGAGGTGTTAGTTCCGCATCTTCGTTCTCCAAAAGGCGCCACTATATTTAAACATTTCGTCTTCACCTGAAAGGGTTACGAATTGGCAGACAGGGAGAGGAAGGAGATGCCCGTTTCTACGAGACTGATGTGTTGGAGTTCCCGCCATCTCAACAAGAAACTTGCCGCAAGGCGTTTCATCAAGCGGCCCATCTGTCTTTGGTTTTCCTCTCCTTTGAGACCAAAAACTCTGCTAGAATCCTGAATTATTCTTCAAAAGCAGTAATATGAAGAATAGCATAATATCATTAGGAGTTGACTTTCTCAGTTTGATGGATGAAAAATTTCAAACTGAAAGATCGCAAATTACAGATGAGATATTGGTTTCTGGAGTTGTCTGTTCCTTCTACCACTTTACAAAAATGACACGGCAACACTCCTAAGGTACAGAGGACAGCTTAAGATAGGTCTGCCGACAAATAGACTTGCTGTGACGCTTCATAGAGAAAACAATGAATATTTATAAGAACCAGATAATCTTCTTTTTTTTTAGCACGGTTATCGCTATACCTTACCCGCTATATTACAACGGCTGAATAATTAAATTTGTTTGACGCCCGCAATTTTTTAAATACAAAAAAAACTTGCCCAGCAATTAAATCAAAAAAGAAAATAATAGGTTTGGAGGATTAAAAAATTTCAACAACAATCAAAGTGTGAGTATAGCAAGATATTTTTTTTCGTTTCGTGGTAATATATTAGTTTTTTCGATTTAAAAACATGAAAAAATGTATGAAATAGAATCAAGTCTGAAAATATTTTAAGGTCAAAGTTTTTTATACATACCAATATTAAAAATGTGTTAAAATTTTGTGCAAATTTTCTGAGAAAGTCTAAATCCATAATCTCCGTAAATTAAGAATTGTTACACCTTGGAGAAATGTCCCACAAATTTAAAACTTCAAGAAAGTTATAATTTATCTTATTACACCAAATTTTGGTACATAACGGCATCACACATGCGTTAATTTCTTTTTTTCCCCAGTTATCCGCAATTTTCATTTGCTGACACGAAATCGGCATATTAGTTTAGGGGTTTTCAATTTTTTTTTGCAAAGTGTAAAAGAAGAATTTTTGATAATATGGGATTTTGAATAATCAAACACTCCTGTTAGCACAGTTGCACACGTGTTTCATAAGAATGAATCTAGCTCTGCTGCGTTAGCTGGGCGTTGTTCCAACGGATAACATCGTCATCAGTGTTGACTCAACTCAATGTTGAGTATTATATCACCCAATCATTCATTTAAATGCAGATGAAAGTTTCCTTCATTTTATAGGAGTAATATCAGTGGAATTATGACTGAGATATCGCAGATATTCGTGCATTCGTGGAAATATCATCCAGATTTCAGGTAAACTTAGTGCGTGCTGCCGTTGGATCACAAAATGGCGTATTCAATCACGGCGCATCGTGAAGGGAGTTCAAAATTTTTAATACCAGTTTAGATATCAGTTGTTAGAAACGTTAAATATAATAATATTGATGGCATACTAGATTATGTGATGTAAGTTCGGTGCAATCTCGTCTTAATAACAGTTCCAAAATTTCAGAGAAAAAGAAATGACCATTGACCGAGCGTGGTGCGTGAGCGGAAATGGTCCGGCCTCGAATTCGGAAGAATGTGGGCTCGAATCTCCGTCCGACCTTTAAGTCTATCGATATTCTTTTTACGCTTGGCAGCTGTATTCTGAAGATGCATTCTGTAGGTTAGGGACCTGTCTAATGTCACACCCAGGTATTTTGGGGTACTGTTATACTTCACCATCTGGTCTCTGAACAATATATTTGGCTGGTAGTTCATTTGTTTGTTGTTAAGATGGGATGTAGCTATTTCGTTTTTCTGTGGATTTGGTTGAAGGCGCCACCTTCGAAAGTAGGCATCCATTTCCTGAAGGTCATGAGTCAGGATTTCTTCAGCCTCCACGAAGTTAGTTCTTCGCATTGTAAGATTGATATCATCAGCATATACAAATTTGAGAGAGACTGTGTCTGGCAGGTCATGAGTGTATAAATTGAAAAGTATAGGGGAGAGAACCGAGCCTTGTGGTAGACCATTATTTAGCTTGTGAAATCTGTTCCTACTAAACTCAGTGTACACCTGGAACAGATCGTTTTCCAGTAAAGAAATTATCTTTATGCAAGGAACTGCTTTGATCAGTTTGAGAAGGAGACATTTCTCCAAACTGTATCGTAGGCTGCTGAAAGATCTAGGAATAAAGATACGTTCTTCATTTTCGTCTGATAACCTAATACCAAGTAAGTGGTAAGAGACAGGACCTGATCACTGCAGCTCCGACTGGGACGGAATCCAGCTTGTTCAACAGGGATCAGAACTTCGATTGCCGGAGCTATTCTGTTCAAAATAAGCATTTCCAGAAATTTTTAAGTGACACTGAGTAAGGCTATTGGATGGTAACATTGTGAGAAAGTTGGATCTTTCCCTGGTTTAAGTGAAGCAATAATTTTTGTTCGCTTGAAGATCTGAGGAAGCCTTCCAGATTGTAGTATGGAGCTGAAGAATGAGGCAAGTCAACGAGATGTAGCTGGTCCACAGTTTTCAATAGTTCTGGACAAACCCCATCTAATCCTCCAGCTTTTTCCATTTAGAAGTGTCTTTAAGCCTTCCTGAATCTCTTGTAATGTGAATGAATGGGAGTATATAGAGTGAGGTTGAGTTTCGCGCTCAGATTTGACCCATCTAGTGAACTGCTTGTCCTTTTTTGTTCTAGACGTATATACAATGTGATTTTCTATTGATTCCACATTAATGGATGAGTGTATCCTTGAGGGTATTGATGTAGGTTATAAATTACGAATAAGAGACCATGATTTTCTACGAGAATGGGTAAAATTCAGATTTTTAAGATTATTTTTCCATTTATCTCTTCTAGCATGGTCAAGTGATTGCAGCAGTTCAGCTGCCTTCTCATGAGAGCTGTTTTCTGCAAATTCTTCTCTAAGTCTGCTTTACTCCTCAATCCATCCTGGAATATAGTCTTTTCTGAAGCCTCGCAGGATGGCTCTATTCGCTGCAACTTTTTATAGTCATACAAACCTTGCATAATTCTCTGGTACTGCTTTGATCCATCGAATGTTAGCGTCAGTATACTTCGCATAGGTTTCCCAATCTGCTCTCTGGAAGTTCCACCGAGATTTAGGGGCGGATCGGATAACAGGTATCTGGATTCCTATTTAATAGATTATGGGTCTGTGCTGACTGTGAGGGAAGTCGCGGAGAACATTGCCTCCTTACGCGGCAGAAAGGAGATGTTAAACCAGAAGAGGTGAAACAGAGGTCTGGTGAGTAGTCTTGTTTCCAGCGAGCGGAATGAAATGTACCTTTGTATCATGTATTAACGTCAAGTTGTTGACATCAGCCCATTTTATTAATTTAATCCCGTTCTCGTCACCCTGGTTATACCCCCAAAGCGTATGACGGGAGTTGAGTTAGATAAGGAAATTATATAGTAGATATGTTGACTGCTAAAAAAGTAGCCTTCGAACTTAGTACGCTAAGCCACGCTGTGCATGGATATGTTACAGCTAAGGGAGCGTGCATAAACCACCTAGCTCCCATTTTGGCCTCCTGTGACTCCCCCCCCCCTCCCCCCACGTAGCCTCACGTGGCTTTTGCCTCTACCCCCCCCCCCCACGTAGCACGTAGCTTTTTTCACATTTTGATTCCAGACGATATTTTGTACTGTTTTCTCTTGTCAGACTATTGTAAATTATATATGGAGATAATTAAGTGAGGGAAATAAAAATTCACATGCTGTTGTGAGTTCTGTTCCTCATTTTAACTATGGAAAATGTTGTGAAAGGAAGGCTACGTGGCCTGGCTCGGAACCCCCCCCCCCTCCACCCACGTAGCCCAGCGTAGCCTTCCAGCCAACCCCCCCCCCCTGGACCAAGCCACGTGGTTTGTGCACGGTCCCTTACTGGAGTTGAAATTCCGCCACTGATACATCAGCCATCCTGGACTGATTGCAGTCTATTCTCAGAAATGCACGTTCCAAAGACGGAGATACATAAATTACTACAAAGAATTTCCAGTTTCTGACGCTTGCTTAAATCTCCCTAACCTTATTTAGACTATAACATCTTTAGTGATTTGTTTCCTGTTGAGAGGATATTAGTATCCAGCAAAAAATAATAATAAAAAAGTAATACGTGTTCTTTGTGTCGATTCTACGAGGCGCGTCCAGAAAGTAAGTTCCGTTTCAATTTATCTCCGCTGCAGCCCTACGATTGCAGTTCCGCACATGCGCTGTAGACGATGCGTATCAAGGGGAAGAACGTGCGCCATTTGGAGATCGCTGTCGGTTACGTACGCTTTGTTGTGCTTGTTTGAAATGTCGGCGTTGATTGAAAATCACGCCGCCTGTGAAATCAGGTCTGTGATTCGGTTTCTGAATGCGAGGAAAGTGAAACCAAGTGAAATTTATCGGCAAATTTGCGATGTTTACGGTCCAAATGCGATGAGTGATTCGATGGTGAGAAGATGGGTGCGACAGTTCAATGGCGGGCGTAGGGATGTGCACGATGAAGAACGAAGTGGGCGTCCACCTTTGGTTACAGAAGAACTGGCAAGACTTTCATCTTTTCTTACATCTCAAGTCTTTCCTTGGCGGTCATCACTTCAACAATGACGACGAGCTGAAAGAAACTGTTTCCAACTGGTTGAAGACACAGGCAGCAGATTTCTATGAAGAAGGTATACAAAACCTGGTGCCACGCTATGACAAATGCCTGCAAAATTTTGGCAGTTATGTGGAAAAGTAGTTTCAGAGTTGTAGAATTTTGTGCAATAAAAATTTCTTCTGTATCTGTGTACAATTTCATTTTATTACCAAACGGAACTTACTTTCTGGACGCGCCTCGTATGAACGAAATATTTTATTTACGATTATTATAAATTCTCTTCAAACATTAACATTCCCCATTGATTTTAAAGGGTGCATAAAATAAATCTTGAAGAATTTGGAACCATTCCGTTAGTAATCCCCATATAAACGCTTAGTACTTCAATGTATTGCTCAAAGGCTTTCATCTTGAAAACTTATGATTTTGTGTTCAAAAAACTTGTGGGGGCAGGTTTTTTTTTCCATCACATGAGTACGCAAGTAAGTTGCAGGACCGCCTCGATAGAGCGCTAAGTCTGTCACTTAGCTACCGAACAACGCTTCGCCGCCTGCAGGATAAAAATGCCGTATGCATTTGTATTTTAGTGTACAATTGACTCATCGGAAATCATATAACAGTAAGTAGCCAGGTAGACTGTAATGTCATGGACTACTTGTGTCTAGTGTCTGCGAGGAAAGTGAACTCAACAGGGACAGAAC
This sequence comes from Vandiemenella viatica, assembly GCA_031002005.1. Classification (NCBI taxonomy): domain Eukaryota; kingdom Metazoa; phylum Arthropoda; class Insecta; order Orthoptera; family Morabidae; genus Vandiemenella; species Vandiemenella viatica. The sequence goes on from JARYHS010011408.1 coordinate 144,523,104, forward strand.
TCTCTCTCTCTCTCTCTTCTCGGTTGACAGATGTTCACATCCTCCCTCAGGATGCCGCTCGTTAGGCCAATCAGGTTGCAGGATCCTCTCCAACGCCTCCCAATCACAAGCTAGAGGGCCTGCGTGCTCGCGTAAACAAGACATGACCCACACAGTCTGTAGACGCCATACACACCAGGCGACGTCTCGTGTCATTCGTTGTAATTAGACGTGCAACGACAACTTATCAACATTGTATTGTATCGTTTCATTATTTTTTAAAAAATAATAAGAACCGCATTCAAAACAGTTGTTTGAGTAGAGACTTTCCCGGCGTAATAATGCTATCTTCTTGGCTGTACAACCGGATGGTGTCGTAGCACCCCAACGTTTCCACAGCAAGCATTCGGAAGCTACTTGACACCTGATGAGGACACCAGAGTGAGCTGTCGAAACGTTGTATATCTACAACACCATCCCTCTACAACACCATCCCGCTGGACACCTGTTATCAAAGCGGCTAGGGAAGATAGGCCATAAATATCACCATGTTAAATTGGAAGTATCAATACGAATGTATAAAGTGACATTTCTTCTAAAAGAACAGTTTCTTACCGAAATTGGTACACACGTAGTTCAATTAGGGCGTTGAGTCTGACTTGCAGTCACAATGTAGGTCATTCTGTGTCAGATTGCCAGACCAAATTAAAAAATGTTCTGAATGTCACAAGATTGGCTACTTTTCATCCAAATGTAAAAACTAAATAATAATTTCTGAGGACTTTGGTTCAGTTACACCATATTTTAACAAAGGAATTTTTTAAAATTCGATCCTTAAAGGGAAAAAGTATTAACATTTCGACAACGCATTTTTCTGTCACTAGCCGACTATCTCCCTTGATACCTAACCGAAATTTATAAATGAGGTATCATTTTAAAGACCAAGGTGTCTGTTTTGTTTGCATCATATTCATTGAATTCAACACTTAAAGGGCAAAAGTATTCATATTATTCCTACAACGTGTTTTTTTTTTCTTTTTTCAATTACGAGTCATTTATCTCCTTCGATACCTAACGGAAATCTATAAATGACATTTCGTTTTAAAGATTAAGGTCTCCAATTAGAAAAAAATATAAATTATCGTACATACACTGTGTTTTAAATTTTTCTGTTTCGTAATATGTTGTAAGTATTTTACACCTATTACAATAAACAAAATAAATATTTGCTACAATAGTGCGGTTCTACTTTTCATTATATTGCAAGCACTCAACATCACTATTCATCCTATTTTATTCGCGAAATTTTCGCACGGGTTGTCTAGTACTATATAAAGTTACAGGTATGACAAAACTCTACTTTTCTCTACTCCATGGGAGTATTATTGTAACATTATAAATCAGACGTGCACTTATGAAAGCCATTGATGTCACATCACCGGATGTTCTAAAAGAAAACAAAAATTTAAATGTAATGGAAGTGTGTTGTGCACTAGACGAACAATCGGAAAAAATGCTGTAAACTCAAGTTATTCTCGGTATACAATTAACCATCGCTTGACCTAAAAGGATAAAGTTTTATCAGTATAAGGGCGATGTCAGTTTCTATGTATTTAGTTCTTAACCTCTAATTATTGACCGAAAATACATCCATCACTTATCCTGGTCTGTTGATGCCTATGTGCGTTTGAAGAATTAATTTCACTCAAGCAGCTAGCAGTAAAAGATAAAGAATGTATTGACCTTTCAATTAATATTTCTGTGATTGGAATGATGTAATTAGCTACGAAACTACTAATTAACAGAATTGCCAGCTTCATGTTAAGAGAGGAATAAAAGTTTGTATTATCTTTCGCTAATGGATTAATATAGGCGTCACATTAATATATTAATGTTGGCAACATTCATTTGTTTGTTATACAGTTCATAATTCTTAACCTCCAGGGCACGATCGAAGATTTCACGTAACTTGCCAGATGACCGCAGCCTGATATGGTTGTAGTTTGTACCCTCTTCGTTCCCTGAGGTGCGATGGGCGAAGTTGCTTTGCGAACGACCAGCAGCTCTGAATATTCATAGCGCTGGCGAAAAAAAAAAACTGTAGCAGTCCCGACGGCATCATAACCCGGCTCTCTCATCACATTAACCGCCGTAGCTCTTCATGCTCAAAGAAGATACAAAGATAACACAGCGTGTATATATAAAAATAATGCAGCCTATAAAACTCTTAACACCGTGTTATTAACTATAAACATCTAAACCAAATTGTTGGCACTACGCTGCTGAAAACAATAAAGCAGCTTTACTTCAGAAACTTACAACCCTACCATTGCTGTACCGGTAGATAACAGTAGCCTGCGTGACAGCCTAATCGGGAAAATATCATTAAGGTATTGTTATTGTCACATATGTATGAAGCTATCTGAGTGTAATCTGATCAGCATAATATAGATGATTATGTACATCTACTTTACACGAAATTCGACAGCTGATAGAAATGATTAGCTACATGATAGACCACGCATAATAGTCCAACAGCTGAAAGTAGTGAACGTGATGAGATCATATATTGCACTATATTCCTTAACTATAAGTTTTTTTCTGACTAGAATATGGATACCAATAAAGGCGTTTAACATCTATTATTTTCCTTGTGTCTACATCTACATATATACTCTGCAATTCACAAAATTGTGGGTGGCAGAGGGTGCTCAGCACCAAAGCTAATCTCTTTGTTGTGCATTCCAATCTCTAATGGTACGAGGGAAAAAAAAGTATTCATATAAGAATCAGTGCGGCACCTTATTTCTGTAATTTTATCTTTCCTGTCATTCCGACCCAAAAAGGTTGATGGACAAAGTATTTCACTACACTCGTAAGTGAAACGCATGTTTACCAATAAATTTATAGGAAACGTGCGTCGTCTATCTACCAGAGACTCCCAGTCTAGTCTACTAACCAGTTCTGTGACGCTTTCATAAGGACTGTAGCAAGCGGTCACGAATCGAGCGACTCTTCTTTGTACTTTCTCAATACTTTCGATCAACCCCTTACGAAACGGATCCCAAATGGTCCAAACGGAGACGCACAAGAGATTTGTATGCTATCTCCTTTGTTTGTTCATTACAATTTTTCAAGTTTCAACCTATGAATCGCAGCCTAGAATTAGCTCTACCTACTAAAGAATTAATGTGTAAGTCCCATTTCATGTTCCTTTGTACTGTTATTTCCAAATATTTCATAGAATCGACCATATCAATAACTAAATTGTTTAACTCGTGTTTCTGAACAATTGGATTCTTTTTGTTAGTTATGCTCATTGTCTTACACTTTTTACAATTTAGTGTAAGTTGCCACTCAGCGCACCATGCCAAAATAACATCCAGATCACGCAGAATTTCTAAGCAATCGGCCAAATTCCTTACTTCCCTATAAATAACCGCATCATCAGCAAACAATCTAACAATGCTTTTCACTTTGTCTACGAGATCGTTTATAAAAATTAGGAAAAGAAGTGGTTCTATTACATACACTTCCTTGAGGTACACCCGATGTAACATCTAGATTAGAAGAACTTTCTCCTTCAACCGACCAGTTATAAAATCCTTTATCCATTCACAAAGCTGATCCGATATACCATACGCTTCGCTAAAAGGCGGTTCTGTGTCACAGAGTCAAAGGCTTTCTGAAAATCTAAAAAAATTGCATCTACTTGTGAACCTGCATCAATAACTTTCATTACGTCGTGTGTAAATAGGGCCAGCTGTGTTTCACATGATATTTTCTTCCGAAATCCGTGTTGATTTGTTGTAAGCAAATTATTTTCATCTAGAAAATTCATGATGTTCGAGCATATAATATGTTCCATAACTCTACTACAAACAGATGTTGTAGATATGGGACGATAGTTTCCAGGATCACTTCGATCACCTTTCTTGAAAATTGGAGTTACTTGCGCGATTTTCCAATCTGAAGGTACTTTTCGCTCTTCTAATGATTTACTGAATATATCAGACAGAAATGGCCCGATTTTCGCCGCATACTCTGAAATTACTCTTACTGGAATTCCATCTGGGCCCGGTGCTCTCCCCCATTTCAGGAGCTCTAATTGCTTAATGATACCTGCAGTATCTATTCGTAATGATTCCATCACCAACTCGACACGGCGTGGGAAAGCGGGAATACTATCCTTATTTTCATTAGTAAATGAATTTTTGAATACACTATTTAGTACGTTAGATTTATTGCTGCTTTCATTAACGAATTAGTACTGGAATATTGCTGTTGGTACAATTGACTTTTCGTACATATGACCAAAATTTCTATGAATTTTCTGTGAGACTCTTAGAGAGAGAGAGTTGGAATGAAAATCGTTGAAGGCCTCGCGCATTACATTATTAATACGTCCTCTTAACTCAGATAAGGTTTCTAAATCGCTGCGGCATCCCGTCCATATTGAGCGTGCGTGTTTCCTCCTTTATTTTTTGAGTTATCTTTTGACTTCGCATGTGTACCACGGCGGATCATCCTTATCCTTTATTGTCCCCTTCGGTATATGTATTTCCATACCTTCCCTGACTAGACGTATAAATCGATGCCACATCTCTTCAACGGTGTCCTTTGTTGACTTGAAGTTATGGTAATTATTCCTTAGGTAGGTTCTAAAACACTCCTTTGAGGCCTTACTGAATCTGTATACAATCCGCCCTTTTCTCCTTTTTCGCTTGGTCATTAATTTGATAGTTGCAATTACCGCTTTGTGATCGCTTATTCCTGTGGTCGTTGAAATGTCGGTGAATAATTCTGGCCTGTTGGTAACCAGCAGATCTAAAATGTTTTCGATACCGTTATGACACCGCGTAGGTTCATTAACTAGCTGCTCGAGATGATTATCTGACAACAAATCGAGAATTACTTCAGAAACTCCCTTATCCCTGCTACCTGTAATGTTAACGTAATTACGCCAGTCAATATAAGGCAGATTGAAGTCGCCTCCCAGAATCATAGCATAATCCTGAAAACGGCTAGCTATACTATTTACATTATTTCTGAACTCCTCATCGATAGCTATGTCGGAATCGGGTGGACGGTAGAAGGTGCCTATGATGAGTTTTGACGCAGCAACGTTGAGTTAAATCCATATGATTTCACAGATCGTATCGACGTCTATTTCATTACATGGGAGAAATTTACTCACAGCTATAAATACAGCACCTCCATGAGAATGTAATCTGTCTTTATGAAAAACGTTCATGCTATCTTTAAAAGTTTCGGCGGAACTTATTTCCTGTTTCAGCCAACTTTCTGTACCGATAGAGATATCCACTTCTATGCTACAAATAACGCTTTCAAGTTCCGGTTGTTTGTTACAAACGCTTCTACAGTTAATTACGCGAACTTTTAACTGTCGAGATTCTTTTACATTCCGATGTTGCATCTGATTGGGCTGCCCGTAACTGTATTTCGTGTTTCTGGTCTTCCTCCCTCATCCTAAAAAACCACCCAGTGCATTCTACACGGCCGCTGCCACCAGTGTAGCCGATTCACGTGTGTAGTGAACACCTGACCTATTAAGGGGAACCCTACATGACTCGACCCAATGACGAAGATCGAGAGATCTCCAGCTAATATCATCACAGAAACGTCATAGTCTCTGGTTCAGCCCCTCAATACGGCTCTGAACCAGAGGTCCACAATCAACTCTTTCTACGATGCTGCAGATGGTTAGCTCTGCCGATATCATGCGGCCACTGGCCACAGAGTTCACCCTTTCAACCAGCCGCCGGAAGAAGAGAGGACATAAAAAAAGCCTTGTCATGCATACTTTGTAAAACAGTTACGGATTTGTTTTTTTAAAAAAACGGTTATAGCGCAAGTGTCCCTAAGTTAAGACACTTAAATCTGGAGGGCTGGACGGGGATTCAAAACCGCGTCCTACGGATTTCAAGGCCAAAACGCTCACCCACCACGCTCGGTCCGGAACGTCCCAATTCGGTTGCTATGCCCGTCTCCAGTTAGAAACATTGCTAATGAACACGGCTGGTCACAGCAGCTGGCTTATTCCTCGTGCGTAGCAAGTAAACCGTAAACAATAACCAGCAAATTGCCGAGATAAAAGTGGTACTTAATAAGGATCGTAAAAGTGTCTTTAATACCGCGAACTGGATTCTGAAAAGATTCGGGAATTATTTTTGGGAGATGTGTTTTGTTTTGGTAGGAAGAAATAATTTCTAAAAACATACTTTAGGAAGAGTATTTTTTTAAGTGAATATAGTATGTCAGAAAGCTCAAAGATGCTTGTGTCATACTGAAATGACAGCTTCATTATAGATCTCAGTTACCTGATGTATATATTTGCTACCAAACATGCTGTATTGTTGTTGTCGGCAGGTTTGAGAGCGAAAACAACCAGGTCATTTGCGCTATATCTTAAAACTATTTCCTAGAAGTAATTTCAACATTATTAACTTTACGTTTGATCATCATACTAAGAAGAAAATTTAAATTTGGTTCAGCTGGCTCTAAAAATGCTAACTGTTCAACTAAAAGGCTAAATATAGCTACCGGATATCTGGACGAAAGTATGGCATCAAAAGAATTGACTAGCTGCGATGAGACTATCTAATAATACTAATAATTATAAAAGACCAACATTTTTGGAAGAGTTACGAAAAAATGATACGTCTATGGTCATTTGAAGTAAGATCTTCCCTCAGTAAAGATCGTTTGAAATAAAGATATGGCGTGCCAGTTGGGAGCGCTTCACCGTAATTGGAGATTTTATTATGCTCCCCTTCAAGCTACTGTCTCAGCCAAACACAGTTCTTTCCCAGAGTCCGTTGATTTTAGGAGGTCCGTTCCTGGTGAAAAATACCCACGTTTCGGCTCTGATCTCCTGATTGGCTAGACCGTTAAACATTTAACAACGTTCCAGCTTAACTGTTGTACACAGAATTAGACGATGCGCAGTTCCGTCCTGGAAGTGTGTAGACAGAAATTAGAACGCATTCTGGACCACCCTAAGCCTTACATTTAAACGACGATCTAATTTGTAACAGGTGAAAGTTCTACCTAGCCTTATTGGAAGCAAACATAATTTAATGTCTCGGAAAAACCGACTGTCACACAGTCAGATTCCCCCCTCTTTTTCACTTCGTTTGAAACAGGCTACCAACCAAGTTTCACGTCATTAATCTAACTCTTGTTACCTATTTAGAAACCAAGATGTCGATTAGTTTGTCTGCCACTGAGATCATAATAACCGATCTGCAGTTTTCAACTCTATTTGTCTCTCCACTTTTACGAACCAGTATTAATATCACACGCGTCCACTGGTCAGGTATATAGAGAGGGTCCAGAATCAACGTAAATTTGTAGGTATGGTATGATGCCCCTTCATATTTTCTGTAACTCACTTGTGGTTATTCCAGACAAGATTATTTAACATACCTAGTTTCCATTTTAGTGCTTGTAATGCTTCTGTGTTGAGCGTTCTCGTGGTATTTTTTAAAAATATATTTAATTTGTTCTTCAATTTTATGTGTGTCTACTTCTAATGATACGTATCAATATTCTGTACTGGTTGATCCATTATCGTTGTTATTAACACAAAAATACTTTGTAGACATTTTGTGTACTATGGTTCAAGAATCACGAATTGCTGAGGTATCAGCGGTGCCTGGTGAGGGAAATTCACGGACATCAACATAAGGTGCGTTTTTGTGCCGCAGTGGGTATAGTTCGAACTCCACAATACGTGTCAAGAATAAAGTAGTATTTGCTGAATGCGTAATTATAATAAATTAGCAGATGCGGTTATTTTAGTAAAAAATTCTTTCAGAACGAACGCGGAAATGGATTTTAGCAATGAGTATTTATTACAGAGTAAAGACGACTGAGATTACTTAAATTTGTTTTTTGTGGCAGATCGTTACACAATATTCTTTTCGAGATAGTGATTTATGAAAATAGTATCTGACTGATCAAAATCGTCAGCTGCGCAATAAATAGAACGGAAAGAATGATGGAACCATTTCTGTTCTTTCTTTATAATACTTTTCCTTAGTTTTTATTTACTCTATAGAATTGTTTCATCGCCTAGGCAGAACTGGCTTATACAAAGTGAGTCGTCAAACATTGTCTAGCGGCTTGGTATCTGTGCGATGTATTACTTGTCAGATAATATGTAAAAAGTCTCTGTATGATGTTGATAAGGACATTGTCAGATTTAAGGTGAAATCGTTGTTCAAGTTACTGGTCCTCTTTTGTTACTGAAACCATGAGATATCCATTACCGTTAGAACAGTTTTTATGCTAAAGCTGGACCCACAACGGAAGCGACTACATTTCATCGTCCGTAGTGGAAGACCTTCATAATGTAATTAATCAACGCTCTCACATTGGAACCAACTTAGGCCTGCGTCTACGTGCGTTGAATTACGACCTTTGAAACGATCCCAGCAGGTTGGGATTTTTGTCCGTACAGCGCACGACTTGGTGCAATTTCTTGGTGAAGTTCGTTTGATTTTTTTGTGGATAATCATGGAAAAAGTAATTCTGTTGATTCAAGAAAGAGAGTGTTTGTAGAACCATAAAAGTGAGCGTTACCATTGCAGAGATGTTCGACGGCGCCCCTATAACAAGGATGGCGAAGAATCAATGATCAAATATTCATAAAATTTGCTCCTACTGCTGTCGAGGTGAATTCTCTTGAACAACGGGAAGCATGACGTAATTTATCAGCGTGACTTTCTTTTCTTTTTCGTACAAGAGGTAAAATGTACAATTGTATACTAGTAATAACTAATAAAAATTATGATTTTAAGCTTAAAGTTTAATTTTTTTTCTTGAAATATATTGCAAGTTATAGTAATTATCGTTTTAAAGACTCACCTCAGCGGAAGAGCCAAACACTCATAAGGCAATACACAAGATAAAAATTGTTGTGTTTAGTTAGTTCAAATTTGACACTTTACACAATATAGTTGAACATTCAAACTTCTTTGAGTTGAACGAGTTCAAACTCACACGTAAGTAAACAAAGAATTTCTCGGAATCTTGCTTCAAATCGCCCATTAAACGGTGAAAGTTTCCTTGCTCTCCTCTCTTCAGAAATGTATAACTAACCCAACCCGTTCTTCTCTTCAACTCGTCTATAAACTACTGCTTTATATCAGGTAAAACGACCAATCCATCTTTTCAGAATATTCGAATGCTAAAAAACCTACAAATACGAAATGACTAAATTAAAATAAGCGGCAACCTCACACTAACACCGACAGTGAAAGGCAAACGATTCCGACAAGTATGCTAGAGTGTGAGAACCGAAATCGTATGCACAAGCGGTCCGTCAGTTGCCCGTAGTCGACAGTCGAACGTATTCGGTTCCAGTGTGGGACCAGCATAATGATACCAGTGGTTGAGTTGGTATTTATGTTGTATTAGAGACAAAGTACACTGTGGACATCTATCCTTCTATGGCTGTGTGAGCGAGGAAAGTCTGCTCGTAGAAGCGGACGCAGTCCCTGTAGGCGTTGAAGACGATCCAGTCCCTGGCCAGCCTCTCCGGCCCCACCATGCACCGCGCGCTGTCGGGCATTGCGCCGCGACCCACCTGGCGCCGCGGCAGGCCCAGGCGGAACAGGCCGCACTGCAGCTCGCACAGCACCTGCCAGCAACACAGACAAGACAGTTCCCACGCCCAAAACCTGTCTTCAAATAACAAGCGCACTTAACATATGTTATTCAACATTCTTAAATGTTATGTTTTCCCATTCTTTTCGCTTTTATTTTTCTCACTTTAACAGGTATTCTGTTGTTAATCCGTTGAACGCTTTATTTCCCTCAACTCAATAATTACAGAACTCACAAAACATACGCCGTCTGTTGTAAAGATACTATTTTTTTTCTGTCATCAGTCTTGACTGGCTCCATCCCTTCCCATCTTGTGCTAGCCTCTTCTCTACATATCCCTTACAATCCACGTCTTGAATTATCTGCTTCATATCTAATCTCTGTCTTCCTCTACATTTCTTACCTTCGACAGTTCCATCCACCAGCAAATTAACTAATCCATCATGTCTCTTCTTTCCGTAAGCTTCTTCCACAAACTTCTTTCCTCACCCATCATTTCGAAAACTATTTCTTACTGTGTCCACTTAATTTTCAGCATTCTGTAGCACCACATTTCAATTTTCTTTCTTTCCGGTATTCCTAAAAGCCATGTTTCGCTACCGTAAAGTGCTTTTCTCCATACATAGAGTTTTACTAAACTAGAGTTACCAGAATTTTTTCTCCAAATCCGGGGACGCTTCACAACTTTTTCGCCAAAATCCGGGGACGCTTTCGGCATTTGTCCTAATGACGCGTTGCACTTTTATAAGTTATTTGATTAAAGGATGGGTTAAGTTAAAAGCCACATATTGTTTATATTTTGTATTTTAAATGAGGATCACAGACATCCATGTTGCACACAGCAAGGAGACTTGATTTTCCAAAGCTGTTGTGTCCAAGACGCAGTATCCTTGTAATTTTCTTTTAATCCTAGGCACGTACAAGGAAAGAAGTGTGCTTCGTATTTCTTGCTTTATACGAATGCATTAGGAAATCAGAGCTTTTAAAAAACTCTCGCTTGATTAAAAAAGTATTCTGAGGACAACAATAAAAACCCGGGGACATTGCGGGGACGAAATCTGTCCGGGGACAGAGAGCTAAATACGGGGACTGTCCCCGGCAAACGGGGACGTCTGGTAACCCTGTACTAAACACAAAAGATACAATTCCAACGGAAATTGTACACATAATTAACGATAGACACTCTACTAACACCATAGATTTCTTAAAATGAATAATCACCACCTTACGTATGGGTAATTCAAATGTAGTGCTATACCGTACTTCCCCAGGATATCAAGATAAACGATAGTAATTTATATCGCAATACAGTAGGAACCTCTTACATGCGGCTGATTCAATGGCATCAGTAATATGGCGCCAATGAAAGCAAAGAAAATTAAAAATAAATGCTGAAATCCCAACACACTATTCTGTACTACTACGTATTATTGGTTATAATTCTGGTCCATGCCGGGTAGATCCTGAAATATATGAACTAATTCCACCTTCATGAAATAATTACTTCAGTAACAAAAAAGCAACCCAAATTATTATTAAAAACAGAAGTCTTCTTGCCTTGTACTGTAATGCGGAATCTTAGTTATCATCTGGTCTAGGCCATACGTAATTCAATATAACCAAAGCCGGCCTTGGTAGCGTAGGGGCTAGATGGTAGCCGGTTCGAGTCCCGCAGGGGCATGGATGTTGTATGTGTGAATGTCGTGTTCGTATTGTAGTGCCCATACTCAATAATAACAATGTACTGGTGAAACTAATATACTGGAAGAGTCATGATAATTACATTGAGCTGGCTGTGTGGACTAGGTAGCCAAATTCCATACAAAAAAATTCTCCTCTAATATTTACCCATACACCAATTAACACAATCACCAAATCGCGTTTACCCCATAATCGTAATATAAAGTTATAGAACCCTGGGATAAGTGCGAATGATGCACTCCTCAGTTTTTTAAAAATTATAATATCCATCATTTTCGCAGCTATATCAGTTTCTGAATTTTTAAGCCCATGAAGTTAGTTGATAAATGTATTTTTCCAGCGCCGCACATACATTTTCAGAGGTTTTATCATTCACATTCATTAATGCAGTTATGTCGCTTTTAAATTGCTACCGCGTATAGGTCTTATTACAGTAGTTCTCCAAATATTGACGTGAATAATTAAAGAATAAATTTTCATTGTGTTTGCATCTGCTCGACCATGAAGTTACCGATTCTTCCCTTTTTGGAGATCAAGATTTTATTATTGTTCCGCCTACCCCACAATGGTAATAAGAACAGTGCCTGGAAGATGAAGAACTTTCAAGATAGGTGGAAAAATTTACTGTGACCAACCACATTTTTGTCGACGAAAAAATTTTATTTTGTAAGACTGAGATACTGACCCATATTTTACAGCACTGAGATACCCTGTGAAGCGTAATTTCCACGATAAATTCATCCTAGCGAGAGCTAACCAATCTCTTTATTAAAGTGATAAGTTAAAAAATACATGCGCCAAGTCAGCACGAGTGGCAGCATGCACTATTCTTCCTCATAGTGTCTCTTTACTTTTTTATGTTACTTAGATTTCCTTCCTACCACCCGAGTTGAGAGAACCAACCAATCAGACGAAAAGAGTGACAGTCTCTCCTGAGAGTCTTTCACAGCCCTATACTGGAGAGACCTACAAAGAGGTTTTAACACCTGGCATCGAGAATTCAGGCCATCCTACACGCCTCGTACTGTAACACAAAAACAATCGAAGTTCCTGTTCCCAGAATATATTATTATTATGAGGTTTCGTAAGTACTCAGGGTTGCAAGAAAACCATTATCTCTCAAGGTATTACATTTTTTCCGTCAAGGCCACAGACTCTTCCGTTGATTTTTTTTAACTGCTTTACGTCTCTCAACAGCGAGGTCTTTAAAGACGGGAAAGGATGGGGGGCAAGGATGGGGGCAAGGAATGAGAAGGAATTCGGCCATAGCCTTTTGAAGGAAGCATCCCGCCATTTGCCTGGAGTGATTTGGGAAACCATAGAAAACCCAAATCTGGATGCCTGGACGGGGATTCGAACCGCCGTCCTCCCGAATGCGAGGAGAGAAGTTTTGATTTCAGCTTCACACCAACGCAATACGTCTCAACCATTTCCGAAGTATTACTACGAATTTTTTCCCCCCTCCGATTCGGCCACCAAGGACCGCATATATATTGGCTAGCCCTCGTGACCAGTGTGAGTCAGGGTAGGGGGATGATCCGAGTCTAAACGGGCCTGCTAGGCGCGGCGTAGCTAATGTATTGGAGGAGAGCCTCACGGTGCCATCTGTCTGCGAAACGTGTAACTTTGTGTGTTCTGTCTGACAAGTATATTTTTGTTATTGATAGGTGTAATTTTTGACCTGCTCAGCGGGAGACCGCCTTAAAGTCGCAATCAGGGCGGCCGGTACGCGGAGAGCTCGAACATCCACGATCTAGTGGGCTGCACCTCAGCGCATTGAGCCAAATTGGTGGGTCTATTACGACTCCACTATTATTATTTTTAAACTGCATTTTACACTGTGAGTCTTATTAGCGATGTCTCCTTTGTATACTCTGTTTATATATTTACTAGCTTTTACCCACGACTTAGTACGGGCGGACTTATGAGTTTTATTGCTAGAATTGTATATATTAAAGGTGTCCCGATAAGTTCGTAGTCGGAATAATATAATACAAAATGTGCTTATGCCAAAAACTTTTAGTTAAACGCAAAATTATAGTCTGATCGCAAATCTACATCAATACTATATTATAAGTTGTGTCTATACATGATATTTATGAACAGACCATATTAAAACTGACTGTGAGAGAAACAAAGCCTGAGCGACCGATATAACATTACACAGGCTTACACATGCTATCCGTCTGTTTGTCACCGTTCGGTTAGTTTTCAAAATTTGTGACAAATTATATTATTTTTCTCGAAAAATTTATATCATATGTGATTCCTAATGAAATATATTATTTCCTTGTCAAATTTCATCAAGATTGGTTTAGCCGTTTATTCGCGAAAACGTAACAAACAGACAGAGTTGCTTTCGCATTTATTACATTACTGTAGACAGGCAAGGACATTTCAAGACGAATGCCGATGAATTGATCTCAATTCCCGGTTAATCTTCGTGACGAGTGTCGTCATCGATTGAGGTTAGTATTAACTCACCTGCCTGAGGTGCGTCTTGGCGGCGTACCAGACTGGGAGTAGGTTGCCCTTGGAGTCTGCTCGTCCATGATAATCTGCTCCACCGGCACGCTCACAAGTTGAAGGTGGTAGTCACTCTCCATTAAGGCGCGGTCGAGCTGCAATAAAACCGAGAGCTGTGCTTTAGTGCTGATGAAATCAATAAAACCATACGTTCGTTCACAGCAGTTTCGTGTAAATAATGTCTTTGTCGGTGCACTGTTATGTTTTTATTCTTTTTTCTGTAGTGCAAAGTCACAAACAATCTACATTCCTAAAAATTACGTAATAAGTTAATGACTTAAATCCCCATGCATTCTTTCTACCTATGGGGTTTGCTATTGACGGAAGAAGGCAGAAGTAGCCGAGTTACTGTTGATCAAAAATCTAAATAAAACCACGTGACCACCCATTACCCAACACGGATAACCTTTTCTTTTACTTATGACTTTACACCTTGTCGACGTCGAGGTCATTAGAGGCGGGATGGGACTGGAGACAAGGAACGGAAAGGAATTCGGCCATGGCCTTCTGAAGGAAGCATCCCGGCATTCGCCTGGATTGATTTGCGGAAACCATGGAAAACCCAAATCTGGATGCCCGGGCACGCATATCTAATCTATTAAGTAACATTGTCATATTGCGCATTCCATGACGTAACACAGTATTTATAAGACTGTCTAAATTAGTCGAAATCACCAGTGACCGACAGTATTTCCACCATTAAAATCCCAAATGTCTAAACCTACTAACAAATATGACATATAGTTAGTATTCATATACTATTAATCTCTTCCAGCTAACACCCTGAAAATACTGTGATGATGTCACAGTTTAGAATTCGAGTCTAACCCGAAAAAAATTACCTAAATATGTGTTATAGGTGCCGCGACATGACATTTTCACCATGAAGGGTTCTGCTTTACATGTAAAGTAATTAAATAAGTCTGGTATGACGAAGTACAAATAATTTGATTCCGAAGAAGATACATGTCAGGTCGCTGATACGCAAATTAATAAATAAACCACCAATTTAAGATTAGGTATGAGTGCTGGAATCCGTCTGCTAACCACGTAAGCCTTGTGTACCTGTGAATTATCTCGGTCTGTTTTTGTAGCCTGTAGCGAGTGTGAGTCATTCCAGCACTGTACCTCGACATGTACGCTTTATCACGATCAACCAAATTGGAATAAGTTCGCTTAGAGCCCCTACTATATAAATTAAAAGCAGTGTGTGGGGACAGACTCAGCAGTTTATATTTTAGCAATTTAGCTGTTGGCTACGACATTCCAAACTTACAGATCGTTATATCCCGATATCACGTGCTGACTCTTTTCTGTTATTTAAATGAAGGCGTATCCCACTTAAGGGGATCCGTTTCCTTATTAAAGCCGGCGTGATGGTAGGTCCCAATTTTATTTTATTTTTTGAGTAAAAAGCAGCTCCCAATCTGCGATATACACACCCGAGCCGCCGTAAGTAATATAAAATAAAATAACTGGTCAACTAGTTCTGAAACAGTTTTCACGATACCAGTCCCTTGCAATGCCGGGAAACTTCGATTCTATATAGTTAGCCCAGTAATTGGCCAACAAATACAAAACATCATAACTGGCGATTGACGTTCAAAAAAATAAGAAAAATAAAAAAAAATAGCCAATTTCTTACGGTAACCTGTGTAATAGTCCTAGAAAGAAAGTGATAACTACTCCGATTATAATCGATTTTGTTAATTTAAATGATTATCTTACATTCATGGACATTCTGCGAAAGAAGTTAAATGTGTTTAAGCTTAACTAGATCCACCCGTTCCACATATATATAACTGAAATAAGTTTAAAAAAATGTATATAACGTTCAAGGGTCCTACACCTGGGGGAACGGGTCAATTAAATGAAAAGTTTCGAAGTCGCTCACCATCTCCATTTTACGGCGAAGATGAAATCGGGAAGAGTCTTCGAAACTGCGCATAAAATTGCTGCCCATCTCCGGTTGGAGGCCCGAAAATGTTTTATATAGTTGATACACCGGGAAAGACCCTATTACTTCAATAATAATGTGCTGGCAATTGAAGTAATGCTGACTAATTCACAAGCTCCGGACACCATTCTCCGACAGTAAAAAAACGTCATCAGTGTCCAATAGCTCACTATCATAAAGTTGACATACCACTCTCCAATCGATAAAAGAATGTAACCCGTCAACATAAGTATTAAATTACCATTTTCATGTACAAAGTGATCTGGATGTATCAGAAACCAGATCGCGATAGAAACGATTCCCTCACTATTTGTCACTTTCAGCATACTGCAGCTTTGTAAAATAAAATTTTGGTTTTTGACCTCTCTCAAAATCCCTGATATTATGATATAATATCTATCTGGTTTTTTAGATCGTACATGTTGCTTCATTTGGCCTATGACCGAGTTCATCTAGATTTACATTAATTGCAGGTCGCATTTTTATGGCTCAGATTTTTTGCCTCATAATGCCTGCCAGCGTCATATACCCATTCATTCCCACTTACGAGTAAAACATAGACGGCGAAATCTCCCTGCATCTAGAAATAATAATCTTGTTGTTAGCCGCATTATGTAAATTTGCATCTCCATTCCACGCAGAAATTGTAATGCGTTATTTCAGAGGTAAAGAACAAGTCTAGACACTACTCGATAAACCAGACTTTATTTGCTTCAAATTTCACCTCATCGTTTTTGTCTCCTTTACTGCCAGGAAAGTTTGATAATCATGTAAAATCATGACTTAAGAACCTCATCGTGTTATTTGTAAACACAATAAATTTAACGCTTATACGAATTTCTCTCTTCTTGTATTACTATTTCAAGTCCTTGCTGTTCTTGAAGTTGACAGTTTGTGAATAGGTCATTCTTTTCGTAGATTGTATTGTTTAAGGGAATTAACATCCCATAGATCGAAAATAATGACACGGAAAAACACTGTTATAAGCTACTATCACGTCAGTTTGTTCCTTCAGTGTCAGTTAGGTACAAAGATAGTAAACTAAGGGTTTTGTACGATTATGTTGTTTAAGGGAAACCTCTCGGACAAGATATTTGACAGTAAGTTGAGTTGGGCAGCGTATATGATAGGTAAAGTTACAGAAAGCCAAACTTCCTATTGTCAACTACACATACTAATATGTAGTAGTGAACTTCATATTATGCTTTATTCTTTTACTTTTTGTAAGTTCAACGGTAGTAAACATGTTGGGACTGATTTTGTCAGTCATATTTACTTCGACGCATCACATCCACCACATCGCACTTCTTTTTTGCTCGTGTTTCCCTATCTATAGCAATTATAACATTGCATCAAGAATGACAAGTAAGACTCAAGTGAACAGAGAAACCCGTGAATGTATGCACAGTGAACGTTTGTTGCACTTTGTGATTAAATAACGAATCTGTAAATTATTGAGATATTTTTACCCATTTCGTCTCGTGATTCTCACTCGCATACATGTTACAACGAAGAACTATCTTTCACTCTGGCAATTCGTACTTAGCTTCCTAAGCGTTCTGATACACATGGGCCGATTTAAACATCAAGATAACACACATTCAAGTGACATTTAATTTTATTTTGGGGATCCCTGAAACGATGACAAACGATTCAACGAACTTTCTTGTCAATTTGGAATTCCATAGAACAGTTAATAGCACAAGGTTACGCATACGTAAATACGGAATTATTATCAATAACTTCTCAACTCTCTTCAACTGTTTTATTTATCTCTTAACAGTGTTTAGAAGTTTATTGTTACACTTCTCATAAGCGTCAGATATTCTGAAGTTCTAACTTGAATGTAACCTGACATTGGTGTAAAAGTTGATATTTTTCTATGGAAAAACATGGAAATATTTCTCGTGTTACACCATCTTAAAACGATTATCGAATGAATTTTCTTATGAGATCCGTATTTTTTTGAATACTAAAGGTAAGAAAAGGTTATGGTTCATTGGTAGCAAACAACACTTCTCGCTTTGTATTCCATTTGACTGACAATCCGCAAATATCAAGTTTTACCCATTTTTTCATACTTCAATTTATTTACGCGTAAAGCCTAGAGCAAAATCGGAGTCAGGAATGAAGTTTTAGGCCTACATTTTTAGAAGTTTAATACTAATTATATATCACCAAGGAAAAATAAAATATTCGTTAGTGACACATAGCCATAAACCCAACATTGGTGCTTTACAACAGTGGCTCACCGTTTTGTTGACCAGGTACTCCCTGGAGACAGGTCCGTCTGCCATTTGGGGCAAGCGCGGCAGCCAGTCGAAGGAGAAGCCGCGCCACGTGTATCTCAACTCGGCGGGACTCGTGCCCCACTGGCTAGCCTGCAAATGAAACAGATTGGCTTCAGAATAAAATTAGGTGACGGGGCTGCACAATGTCCTAAATCAAAAGGTTGCCTTTTGTTTACACGGAGAAGAGTAGAGGAACGGGTTTGTAATTGTTTTTTGAAAAAGCAGTGCAATTAACTTCAAGTAGATGAGATGAAGTTAAGTTACAAGTATTTGTTTTATTCATGAAGGATCAACGATTGTATTTATTCTACGCGCTTCCTCTGGTTCGTTTTCTGGATTCTATTTTGAGAATGTTATCTTCCAACATACTTAAAGAGACACACTGGTAACACTGATGTCTGTTTCCGGAAAGAGGAGGAATCTGGCCATGGCCTTTTACAGGAACTATTCCTGCATTCACCTACAGCGTCTTCAAAAACCACAGAAAACTGAAATCTGAATGGTCGGACTAGGATTCAAACCTGCGTCCTCCCGTATGCGAGTCTTGAAGTGTGTTGAGTTAAATCACGAATTTGAAATTATTCGAAAGGCATCAGAAATGATGGTTCCAGTCTTCGTGGAATCACTTTACTTACGTATGCATGAAGGAGCTAACGGCTATATGTGGCCGGATTCCAACCAATTTATAAAAATAACAGCTTAATGCGGCCAAACCTTCGAAATTCCAGTCACGGCCACTGGAATGCGGTGTGATGAAACGGACAGATAATGCGATCCCAACACACATGCATTCCAGCGGCCTGGCTCAATGGTTAAGGCATCTGACTGAAGATCCAAGGTTTTCTGTTTGTATGCATGATAAAGATGAAACTCGTCTAATGTCACAGCTGGCGCTGTTCAACTGCTGCTTTTGCTTTCCGCCGAAGACGTCGATGGCCACCTTGATGGCAGGATTTCGTGTTAATTGCCACTCGCTGGTGAGACTATTCCTCACAGTTATTGCCGTTCGCATTTGAGGCGGAAGTTACATTAAACGGACAGAGGGGTGGTATTGTCACCTCGGCCGTTTCTTTTATCCAATCGGCAAAATCTTCTATCCCAATGTTTGGGTCAGACACTTGTGGTGGTATTGGTGCTTTTATTTGCTCGGTTAAATGGCGTTTACAGGCCTCCCAATCAATGTTATTCACATTTTTAATAGCAGCTACTGTACCTCTGTAAAACCTCTGTACTCATGTAAAACATTAGAGGAAAATGATCCGACGATACAGATCTCCCTGCGGACCAACTTCCGTAACGCCAGTCTAATTGATGCCTCTTCTTGAGCAGATTGTTGGCTCAGTGGGTCCTTGTACCACTGTGCTTTGCTCCTCATTGGTGTAAAGAACATGTCGCCTAACTCTAATGATGAGCGCTGAAATCTGGACAGCGTGTTTGGCTTTAAAACGTCAACAGAAATAAAGATATAAAGTCGAAGAACCGTTTTTAGATCATTTTCATATTCATGGCGCGAGGCGCTCTATGGACCTTCTTTGAAGCCGTTGAGTAAAGCTATAACGCTGATGGTATAAAAGCATTGGAACGTCATTAAACATAACCATGTTGAAAAATGTACCCTAACATGTCCTTTACCCCATGTGCATCAGTGTTAGGACATAAAATTCAGGGACGACCTTTGTGTTACTTGGAACACCTGCCCGGCCCTGATGTGACCATAGTAATTGTAGTACTGTATGGTTCCACTCTGATACCACTGGCGTGCCAAAGAGCAGAACCATATCTCGACAATTTTTGACATGTTTGATGTCTCAGTAACCTCATATTCAAATTCTCGCAGTTGTTTTGTGTATCAAAAGTAACAAAATAACTGCCAGGTCAATAGAGATTATAATTTATTTCTATACGTAGAACATGATTTTTTTGACGAGTTAACAATGTTTGTTGCACTTGCACTGAATTTCTCGATATTATTACTCATTTCAGCACTTGTAATGGTACTATTTTCATTGCTTGCAAGCTGTACCCGAAACTTCGTCACACGGAGATTTGTGCCGTTAATTAAGAGATTAACTATCAAAGAAAAGTTAAATGCGTAAAGCAGATTAGGTATCTCTTTATTGGATCTCCTTCTTTGCCTCTAAATTTAGAACAAATACAAATGTTTTAGTTATTTTTGTATGCCTCGCATTGGATCTGCTGTTGAATTGGATTTTATTATTATTACTATTAATGATCCACAGGCACATTTCAGTATGGTCCACATAACTTCTCGGCAAGTATTATTTAATGTGCTGCTGACAAGTGTATGAACAGGCTGCTTTTTTGTATGTACACAAAAAAGTATGATATAAAATCCTTAATTGATGGTCCAAGTTGATCCATTTTTTAAGTAAGCTGTCACTAATATGACATAAGCTATCACGATATACGGTTTTGTTGAAATTGTTGGTTTTTGTCTGATATGCACACAAATAAGTATTCTAAATTTCGTCTCTGTATTATGGACTAAATATGGTATTATTCTGGATAAAAAAAATACCCAACATGTCAACTAATACACAAAATAAAAATCCAAAACTTTAAGGTTTTATACTCTGTATCAAAGAAAACTATGTAACTGTAGATCGAAAATATCCTGTATCTTAACTGAATACATAATCTATCGTTAAGTTTCGTTGAAATGTGTTAATTAGTCTGAGAGACGCGCGCACACATAAATAATAATTTGAAAATTTACGGTTTTTGATCACTATATCATTAGAAAATATATCAATAATGTGAATAAAAAGTATCCTCGATGTTAGCTGTGGTGTAAACTGTCACTATGTGTGGTTTCGCTAAAATCTGCCAGTTCTTTCCCCCAAAATTTACGATTATGGACTTTATATTATCAGTGAATTCGTCTATTATCGGGATAAAAAGTAGCCCAAATGTAGCTCGGTAACACAAACCGTCACTAAGCGCAGTTTTGTTAAAATTCGTTCATTATTTTTTGCGTAACGCGCGGGCAGGTAGGGAAAAATTCAAATTTTGCAGTTTTGGACTCTGTGCCATACGAAATTTTGTAACATGTTGGCATAAAAAGTATTTTATATACAGACTGACGACAAAATGTAACACTGTACACAATATGGTTAAAATTCGTCAATTGGTTTTTGTGTGACACGCAAACATACAGATAGGCAAAAATTGATGTTTTGGCATCTCTGTTATCAGTAGTATACAGGGCAATAAATTTCTTGTACAGACACAACTTTTCTACGATTTTATTGAATATTAGATAGAGACGATTTTCGTCTCGTCGGCACCGATGTCAGTAGAAGGAGAAAAGGAGTAGCGGAAAGTAAGGGGAATGAAGCCATGGCCTTTGGTGGAACCATGCCGGTAAACGCCTCGGTTGTTATAAGGAAATCATGAAAAACCGGACGGGGGTTTGGATCCGTGTCCTCCCGAATGGTAGGTCAAAATCGTTTACAATGCAATACGTTTACAGTGGATGATTATTACTAAGAGCACATGGGACACAGTCGAATTTCAGCTATATTGATTGTAATGTTGAAGTGTTAGACGCAGCCATAGTTATTCTGGTGAATTTGTCTATCTTACAGTGAGTGTATTTTGTATTTGTTGTTATTAACATATGCATCAAATTTTAAGCGAACACGAACAGTACAGGGCAAGTGCGTATATTTGCTTTTATAAGTAGGGCTGTGCTAATTTCATATATTGTGACTGCGGTACCATCTTGGAGATGCTGCAAACCATCTTATCTTATTGCTTCTAAGACCTCTCAGTGTTTAATCATGCTTCTCCTGAACACTGAATTCATCATAAGCTTAAATAAGAAAAATCCTTAATATTAAAACGAGCACCCCCAGTATGTATGTGTATAAACAGACATAGGTTAAATAAAATATTTCTATAAACACCAATTGTATTAGGATTGCTATATTGTTAATGTTCATAATGATTCGTTGAAATATTGCAGTATTTGTTTTGTGCTGATGGATGTTATTAAGTGTAGAGAGTGCAATAGAAAAATATATACATCCATTACGATTTCTATATAGTTTGCAGTAGGGATATAATGAGGTCTTCTATGTAGATGGATATGTAGGTTGTTTGACATTCGCGGAAGCGGAGATGGAAAAAAATTATAAGTAATTAGAAATAAAATATTTTATTAATAATCATTATAAGAATATTATATTCACGAATTCTACATTTTGCTTAAGTGTCGTGTACTCGTACTTCCCGATAATACTGACAGACTGCATTTTTATTTTATCTTTCTACGCAGGAACGTGCGATGATTTCACAAGCGAATTAAATGAGATACCTAATTATACACGCTCCAAAAAAAACAATCTTTGGCATATGTACTCGGCAGAGTTCGCGGCTCAACTAATTCAATGCGGGCGACGAGCACAAAATCGCGCCCGCCTTTTCGCTGCTCTTCCTATACATACAAGTTAAAATTTAAATACCGCGCAAATCACTGCTACTATTATTGCAGGAACTCAAAGAAACAAAAAAGCATGATGGTGGTAGGTAAGCGACAAAGTGCCGAATTTTTTATAAAGCGTACATCTAGTATTTCGTTGTAAATAAAACCTCCGTTATACTTTCGCTTAATGATTGTTCATGTGGGGTGCAGATGCAATATCATGCAGAAGCTCCGCACTTATGGATGCGGAGCTCCATTTCAAAGAATTCATATGTCAAAAGCAGTTTTCACCTCACCGCCGTAACTGAAGAAATTAAATGTAATTTTTCAATATATTTAAGGTATTAAGTGCTAAAATTCGTAAGACGAAACCATTCAGTTATATCATTTACGAATTTCACTATTATTCATATTAACTGACATTAATATTATGCTGCCGGAAGAAAGGGTCCATTGGAATCTCATGGCTGGGTATTAGCGAAGAAAGTATGAATTGCTGGATAGGACTCACGATTTCCTTCTCTTGGAAATGATTGGCGTCGGCGACGGCCATCTTGCAAGCAATGTAGACGTGGTCTGCGCAAGCACTCGGACTCCAGTAATCGTCGCCACCGAACGCCTGGTGCGAATCGTACCTGTGGGCAACCACTCGTAAATGCGTCTTCCTGTATGATTGCAACATGATTTTCCTGGCTTTCAGAACTTTAATAGAAACATACATCAGGATCGAGATTTTTAGTGATTCTCCGTAACATAAACTTCTCCCACGACATTTAAAGACTACGACTAGGCATCTAACAGTGTTTTCAGAAGCAATGAACGTTTAGAATTTGAATATAGGGTACTCCTACTTGACATGTCTGATCAATAGTACTGTATGAATTACAAGGAATCATCTTGGAAAATGATTGTAAAGTTGAATTGTTTGGACTACTGAACGCTTGATTCAATTTGAGCAAATTAAGATAGAAAATCTCATTCTTATCCCTTCTTTTTTCTAAAAAAAAATAAGAATTGAAAATAGCTTCAATAAATCACTTAGTCTTTTAATTACTAACAAATTAGTATTTTACTAGGTGCATTTATAAGTAACTATAGCTTTATATAAAACATAACACATTTAAAATGATTAAAAATCAATCGATCAAAATGTTATCCTCCTTGATTTTATTTCAGAATAAAATAGAGAAGAAAGAAAAAGCGAAACAAGACTATACCAGACGATATTGAATGCGGATAGATTTTTTTTTTACTGCTTTACGCCCCGTCGACGGCTATGGTCATTAGAGGCGGGATGGAACTGGGGACAAGGAACGGGAAGGAATTCGGCCATGGCCTTTTTGAAGGAAGCATCCCGGCATTCGCCTGGAGTGATTTGAGGAAACGATGGTAAACCCAAATCTGGATGCCCGGACAGGGATTCGAACCCGCGTCCTCCCGAATGCGAGGCCAGAACGTTAACCGTTCACCCACCACGCTCGGTATGCGGATAGAAAAAGTACAAATGTAAATCGCAGCATCTGACCTAACCTATTACCCGTGTAGTGTCTGAATCTAATGAACCCGGAGCGGAAGCGGTAACACTCGAGCCTGGCATTTCGAATATCAAGATTCCAATTGTCCACGGTTAGCTCCTGTCGAAGCTGTCTATTTAAATCCGGTAATAGTAATGAGCAAAGGGAACCTACAGTTTAACGTAAAGTCCAAACCACGAAGCGTTTTAGCGTGTTTAACATTAACAAAGCAGAGCTCAAAGCAGAGATGAAAGTTAGTTTTAAGGCCCGGGATACGAATACGGGACTTTTCAACCCCCAAGTCATACGCCGCAGGTGGAAACTCGTAAAAGATTGTGTGCTGTTCTAGGAAATTAGAATTTTGCGCGATTCGGAGCGAATAATGAACAGGCATATTGCGATTGTAAGATCTTATTGAAATAGTCCACTTAATAACTTGGCGTTTGTTAGTTCCTTAAGTGACAAGCGGTTTTCAGGACGACACGATTTGATATTACTGCCTCCTCACGAAGAAGACGCCAGCAACCCTGTAGAGAGTTGAAACAAGATTCAAGCGATTCGGTTCAGGACTTACACTTGGCGAGGATACGTATACTCGGCTGATAGTAATACGATCTCTACCGTTGACTCCGTATCCTATCAGACTGCATCGAAGATGACAACTTCACATGCTCCGACATCGCATGGTCTATTGGTAAATATGCGAGGAGGTTTACAGCACCTAGTTACGAGCTCTATTTGACTAACGTCAATACGATTGCCTCATGTTCAACTTGATTATTGCTGTTCTGTTTTGCAAAGAGTGTTATTTATGTAATGTTCGATAAACGAGTAAATTTTCTTTCATTTTTAATAAATTTGTAATCTTTTAGCGAGTCAATCATTTAAAATTTGCATCCCAATCCAATTCCTAATAATCATATTCATTATCTTTGTAATCAATTTTAATAAGCAACAAGTGGTAGACTACAATTCTGTACCACAAATTCAGCACAAGCATACACGAGATTTGTTCACATGCATCCATAGATACGAGTTCTCCAAATTTAGAACGGTTGAAATACTATATTTGCCGCTAAGCAAACTGTGCCAATTTCCTAGCAGCTCTGTGTTATAACGGTGAGATTATCTTACTTCTCTACCAACCTACTTCTTTCTTGCAGTAACCTAAATACAGGGTGACAACTGATGGCATAGACTTTAAGGAATGATATACCACAGTCGAACAAAGTTTTTTAAAAAATAAAAAAATAAAAAATAAATAAAGTGCAGTAGTGACTCGTTTTGGCGCAAATGCAATAGGATAAAAAATATTTACTTCCTTTTTTAACAATAACGTATATATATGTAATGATTGACTGTGGCTTCATCGTTGTTTGGAATTGTTTTACCTGATGCATCTCCGTTGCTGCTATCACTCTCGAAGAGCAAAGTTTCCAAATAATGAATAAATATAGTGACTCTTGAGAAACTAGACTTGTTGTTAATGTACGGGGCTGGGAATGGGCACGGTAGAGAGATTATAAAGCTGCATAAAGAATATTTACTCAGCAGACGAATGCCTGCTCACAATCTGTGAACATTTGTATCGTAAGATTTATGAATCTGGCACACTATAGTAGAGGAAAATACAACACACGACGTCAACGATGGATACTCCACTCAATCTGTTACGTTGCTCTGGAGGGTGACATTAGCCATTGTAACAGGCGTAAGACACAGTAATAATGTCTATCATTTGCCATACTTTAATGTTGTACTGTGAGTAAAAAATTACCCTGCACAGGTGTTATCTGAACGGCTATCACGATACAAGGAATCCCCACAGAAGGAGAAGTGAACGTTATTTACCAGGGGTTGTCCGGGTCAGCGTGGTAGCAAGGATACCACCACCACGGTACCGGGTCATCTCCAACCGATGTAGAGGGCAGCACAGGCGCGGTCGGCTTTGACTTATCCACTAGCGCCAAAGCCCCCCACCGCCTTGGGATCGTCCACGCTGATCGAGTGCTGGCAGGACGATCTTTCCCGTTGGTAATTCATAGACGGGCCACGGGATCGAGGGGCCACGAACTCTCCCCAGTTCTGCTGGTCTGTAAAAACAAGGCTCTGATTATCACCAGAACACGCTGCGCCATACTCTAGCTTTCATGAAGTTTTCCGAAAGGCATTGCTTTGACAGTTGTTGTAACTGTACAATGTGCACAAGTTTCGCGCTAATTTTTCTTACATTGTAACATTGATTGACTGATCATTTTCGGTCCCTCGTAAAACTGAATCGGATGATACACTATACGTTAGTGATTGAATTTTGTTGTTCAGATTTATTTCAAGTACTATACTTGTGTTTAATACGACTAGTTGAAAAGTTAGTGGTGCATCCTACAGTTAAACAACTTGAAATAATATCATTCTGATTCTAAATTACTTATACTTCAGAAAAGCTGTGATTCAGAAATACCAAGATAAATATCAGTTTAGTATTCCAATGTTCACCTAAAGATTTATCATTTAAATTCATAAAAATATTATAATTTCGCCTCCTACATATAAGATACGGAAAGTAGTAATCAAATCTGAAATAAACACCACTATGCAAGACAAAAATATTAATGCCGTGATACCAATATAATTCTGAATAATATCATTCATGCAAGTTATGAGAAAAGTTATGCAATAGCTACAGTTATGGAATTATTACCTGTTGTATATTCTACAATTTACATTAGGATGACAAAATATCTATTACCTTGAGTCTCCTCTCCTTTTCCATTCTGTGATCGTGGTGAAAATAAAGCATATTGGAAGGATTTTTATATTTGACATTTGCATACCCCCTGATTTTCTCCAGTATACACCACTGTTTGTGAAAATTGTAACACCCAGAAGGAATGGTCTGAATCACTCCAAAATCGAATTATGTGTATTATTTTAATGTATTTATTAATTTTTGGCTCTGTTGCTATTTTTCTCTTTTATATTCTACGTTTCGAGTTTGTGATAAACTTACGTAAAATTCTGATTGTTTTCTTGCTTCGTTTGTAGAGTGTTCTAATCAGAGATAATATATTGATATTGACATCTAGCTCAAATCGGTATACTGCTTGCGTCTATGGACGAAGTGATACATGTCCTCAAGTGTACTGCAGCGTTGACATTTCGGATAATATGTTATCCTCATGATAAACAGTTTACCTTTAAGGAGAGTGTAACCTGTTAGTAGTCTGGTAATTGAACCGTCCTTCTCACGGTTCGATATATTTGCCGCCCGCCGCCGTGTTCTCTTTGCTTTTGTCGGGACCTGAGTCGATTCCCGCTGCGCTGGTGTTTATATCGTTGCCCTGGCACAGATAAAAGAGGGCGGCTCGGTGGCTCTCGAGGCAGTCATCGCACCGTTCCGAGTTGGCATCAGCAACGTCCAGATGTGCGATGAGGAAAGTGCTCGCCGCACTGTCGCGCCAGGTGGGTTGAGTGCCCCAATGCACTCGGCTTTGCCGGCGACAGCAGCGGCTATATTGACGACCAGGCAACGGACACCGGACTCCGAGCAGGAAAACATCCACCGTGCTTCCGCGTCGGGCGGCCCCAACGCACTCGCGTTGTCGGATTTACCGGCCGAAATCACGGACTTGCTGACTACTTTCGAAACGGAAATGGATCATGCTACGGACACAATGGAAAACCACAGCCACAGCAGATGACGACTCCGCTAACTTCCACGGACCAGAACATGGACACTGATGGAAATATTCAAGCTCAGCTGTCGATGACCCAGTCTACCCAAGGATCATCAGACAACCGGGCTACTAAGAGATGTACGTCCCCGCTACTCGCAGGAAAGTCTAAGCAGCCAAGAAACGAAGCAAGAGGAGCCAAAGCAAAAATCAGCGTCCCGGTTTCCCAACTATCGACAACCAGCAAGAACAAGAAAACCACAAAGAAGAAGGCGTCGGGACCCCCCAGCCTTGAAGCACAAACTGCACCAAAGAAAACAACATCGTCAACCAAGAACAGAGGAACACAGCCAGACAGAGACGGATTCGTCCTAGCTAGGCGAACCTGTAAACCCCCACCATCACTGGACCCAGCCAGGATGGAGATCAGCAACCTGTACGAAATACTAAATGGTGAAGATGCTCCCCAGCAACAACAACATCAACCGCAGCATCAACAGCAACCGCAACAGCATCAACAGGAACAGCAACAACAACAACTGCAGCAGCGTCAGCAGCACCAACAACAGCAGCAGCAGCATCAACAGCATCAAACAGAACATCAACAGCAAAGGCAGCAGCAGCAGCTTCCACCTATTGTGGTGCAGTATCCGAATACCTACAAGGAGCTATACCAGATGGTAAAAACTGTACTTCAAGGGAAACCATTTCAAGCAAAATCGGCCGGAGGAGACAAGGTTAAGCTGACCTTCCTCTCCACGGAAGATTACCTGGCAGTAACAGCAGCGCTGCAGAGGGGAAGTGTCCCATATTACACTTTTCCCTCAGCAGCAGAAAAGCTACTCAAAATAGTATTACGAGGACTTCCAGCTAACATGCCGACAGCGGACATTAAGGAGGAGCTGGAAGACATTGGTTTTGACATACGAAAAGTTACAAGACTCAAGAGACCAGGAAGATCTGAGCTCATGCCGCTCTTCTTAGTAGTCCTCCCGGACAGACCTCAAAATAGGAAAATATTCTCGCTCGAGTTCTTCATGTCTCTGCGCATAGCTGTGGAGAAACTACGATCATCAAATGGACCAATACAGTGTTTCAAGTGTCAAGCCCTGGGACACGTGGCGAGACACTGTAACATGCCGCCAATCTGCGTTAAGTGCGCAGGAGCGCACTTATCAAACGACTACCTTCTCAAAAAAGGCGAAGGCCCTCCAAAATGCGCAAACTGTGGAGAACAACACGTGGCGAGCTACAAAGGCTGCATAGCCTTTAAGAGAGCCCGCGAAAGACAACGCGGCATAGCTGCTGAGCAGGCAGCAGCCGCACAAGAAAAGCGCAACGCACAGAAGGATCAAAATTCTGGCGTACGTCAAGAGCCCCCAGAAAACACAAAGACCAGCAGCAAAAAAACTAGCCAGCCACAACAGAGCATTAAAGCACAGATCTCTAATAAATCGACACAGAAATCTACCAAACGTCAGCAACCGGAAAAAAACTTCACCTAACCCCCGCAAGAAAAGCGCCATTCAACAAGCTGCAGGTTCCTGCCCGCCGAACTCCTATTCGGAAGCAATCAAAGGGACACAACAACCACAAGAAGCAAACTTGCCTCCAGCGGCAGAGATCCACAGTTCAAGCTCCCACAGCGGTCAACATCACCAGTATCGCCCAACCTCTGAACCAACTAACGAAGGAGGAAATATGGAGCTACTACTAAAGACTGTTGGCTCACTGCTCACAATGCTCACATCGCTGCTAACGAAATTCGACCAACTTGCAGCAGATATTAAGGCTGCAGTTACGACAGCCCATAGAGCTGACAAGCCAGATGAAAACCAGTACCATCATGGATAGAACCCATATCGACAAATTGTCTATATGCGTTTGGAATGCATGCGGCATATTCCAGCAGCTCGGTGAATTTCGCCAATTCTTAAGAGACGAAAACGTTGATATCTGTCTTGTTACAGAAACGCACTTAAAGCCGGGCCTCAGAGCCAGTGTTGCAAACTATAACTGCTACCGCAAAGATAGACCAACAGCCGGCGGTGGAGTGGCCATCTTTATCAAACGTGGCATCCCGCACCACGAGTCACCTCCACCACCGACGCAGCAACTAGAAGCTTGTGCCATACAAATAAGTACAACCATGGGACCCATCACTATAATTGCCGCCTACAGACCACCACGTCACCAAATGGTTGAAGGAGATATCCTGAACCTACTAAATATCAGGGGCAAGCTCATCATCGGAGGGGATTTGAATGCCAAACATCCCGAATGGAAGTCCCGTGCAACAAACCAAGCGGGAAATCTGCTTTACCGGCTCTCACAGAGACACAACTTCCAGGTCTGGGGTCCCGAAGAGCCAACCCACTTTCCCTGGAATGGAGGTCGCGCGGACGTCCTAGACATTACCATGTCCAGAGGCATCATCGGATTTATAACCTCAAACACCATAAATAGACTGTCCTCAGATCATTCACCAGTAATGGTTCAAATTGACGTCGGAATGCGACTGCAACATCAAGCGAGCCCAGTCAATTATAACAAGACAGACTGGGACAGCTTCAGAGAGATTATAAGATCTACCATCCAACCACACCGCGAAATCAACCTACTCAATACCGAGACCACACTGAAACAATTTACTACAACAGTCCTCCAGGCAGCTAAGAATTCAACACCCCCATCTGGACCGAAAGAGCATTCTCGACAACTACCTCCCGAGCTGGTTGCGCAGATCAGAAACAAGAATAAAGTAGCAAAGGAGTGGAAACTGACTCGGCAACCACACACCAGGCGCCTGCTAAACCGCTTACAACGTGAGCTCAAAGCCGCACTAAACGATCATCGAAACAGGGAGTGGTCGGCTAGACTAGCCTCCCTAGAAGTACAAGATGGCACTCTATGGAGCGAAACAAGAAGATTCACCAAACGCCGCGCTCGCATACCACCACTACATTGCGAGAGAGGACTCGTATACAAGGACGCAGATAAAGCTAAGGGGGCGTCCATAAATTACGTGAGGTGAAATAGGGGGGGGGGGTCCGGCGAAATCTCACCAAATCTCAACAGGGGGGAGGGGGGGGTCTACGGAAATCTCACGTGAGATTTTGCGAAAAATTTGGGGATAGTAGAGCCAAAAAAAGGTCTACAATTTGCGCATAAGTCGATTTTAGGAGGGTATTTCGTGAAAAAGTTAGGGTGTGACCTAAAAAAAAAAAAAAAAAGGTCTACAAAAGTTTCGAGTGCGATTTCTAGGGGGGGGGTTCTCACGGACCTGATCTCACCAGAGGGGGGGGGGGTCCAGCCAGATCTCACGAAATCTCACCAAGAGGGAGGGGGGGGGGGTCCAGAAATCCGGAAAAACACCTCACGTAATTTGTGGATGCCCCCTAACGCTCTGGCCGATCATTTCGAGCGACAGTTTAGGCCTGCAGAGGAAGAAGACTAACAACACACTGCTGAGGTCCACCAACGACTGGCAAGATTCTTGGAGGCGGAAGACCAACACCAAATTGAGGAAATTTCCGAAGAGGAGATTAAACACACTATTAAAAGACTGCACTTGAGAAAAGCTCCCGGCAAGGATAAAATAGGAAACCAAATTCTAAAAAACCTCCCGTCAGAAGCCATCTCACTGCTAGCGGATCTATTCAACTCCGTGTTACGCACGCAAAAATTTCCTCGTTGCTGGAAGGAGGCAGTCATCATCGCAATACAGAAGCCCGGCAAGAATGGCAGTTTCCCGCAGAACTGCCGTCCAATAAGCCTTCTGCCGGCGCTAAGTAAAGTCTTCCAAAGACTCTTACTGAAAAGACTAAATCAGCATATTCAGGAAGAAGGTCTAATACCAGAATTTCAATTTGGATTCCAAAAAGGGCATTCGACTACCCATCAAATCATGCGGATTGTTGAGAGAGCAACTACAGCCTTCAACTATCGTGCGTACTGCCCACTCGTCTTGCTAGACGTTGCGAGAGCCTTTGATGCCGTCTGGCATAAAGGACTACTCTATAAACTTTACCAACAAGGAATCCCTGGACCGCTCGTCAAACTGCTGCGCAGCTACCTATGCGGAAGGACCTTCCGGGTCAAAGTGGGAGACGCCCTCTCAACTCGACGACCCATAAATGGAGGCGTCCCACAAGGTTCTGTGCTGGGACCGGTGCTGTACAGTTTGTACACAGCAGATATTCCAGCACCAGCATCAGTACGAACAGCACTTTATGCAGACGATACTGCCTTCTTTATCGCCCACAGGTCTAAAGCAGCCGCAATTCGCAGACTTCAGGAAGTTCTCCAGCAAACCCTAGCATGGGCGAGAAGATGGAGAATTACATTAAATGCATCAAAAACCCAAGCAATCATGTTGACGAGGCGCACGGGGAAACGCACTCCTCGACGAGATCCTTCCCCAATTTTCAAACTAAATGGGGAAGAAATTGAATGGTCACCCACGGTAAAATACCTAGGGGTGACGTTGGACAAGCGACTGACATGTTCTCGGCATATCGAAGATCTCCGACGTCGAGTAGCAGCTCGTCTCCAGCAATTATACCCTGTTCTCAACAGGGATAGCACGTTGGCTCCCAACATTGGCGTAAACATCTTCTGCAGTCTGGTCAGACCAGTTATTGAATACGCGTGCCCGGTGTGGGGGTACGCCTCCAAAACCTCCCTGGCCAGACTACAAACTATGCAAAACAGGGCGTTGCGGAGGGCTCTCCATGTACCAACCCTGTTCCCTACAATAGACCTGCACACAGCTGCAGGCATCCCACTACTCGCTGAAAGAATAAAGAACATCACCGAAAAGTTCTACAGAACAACAGCGAAGTCAACAAACCCCCTCATCGCTAGTCTTGGTAAATATAATACAGCTTATGACAAACACAAAAGACCATTAGCAATCCTAGAAGCAACATAAAAATAAATAAGGAGCAAACATAAAGGCAAACCAGAAGCAAAGACACAAAACATTAACAAATAGGAGGAAATGTCAATAGACAACAACCTCCACAACAACTGCTTGAGAAAAGTACAAGCAGAAAATGCTGCTGGCTCTCGAGGCAGTGAGTGGTGTGGCGTCGCGGAGGTCTTGTGCTCCGCGGTTCGGTGTATGGGGGCCTTGTGCTCGCGTTTCTGTTATCCTTCTAGTTGTCTCGGAACTTGTCTGCAGTTCTAAGGTTACAACGGGCTCACCCTGATTGAAACTTCCTGGCAGCTTGGCTGTGAGAGCGATCGCTATTGCTTCTGGTTCTGTGTTCATGGTCGCTCCTCCTTGGGCCGGTTGTCGGTGTTGTGGACAGTTAGTTGGACGGCGACCGTTACCCAGTGATCCAACTGTGCACTAAGTCTACCTCGAGCTATCTGATTGTAGGCTCGTGTTCTATGCTTCCTGGTCCAGTTATGGACTGGCACATATGTGGTTGAATTGTGCTTGATTCAAATTCCATGGAATTACTGTGTAATGTTTAATGTGAAGGGGGGCTGATGATGGTGCAAACCGTTACAAATCGGTGAATTATGGATAGTATGTTCTGGTGTTTCTTAAGCTGTTGCGCCACTATCGCCTTAACTAATAATTGTGTGCGCTTAACCACATTCTATTTTTCTTAATAATTGTATGCATGGTGGTTAATATGGCTTTGGTGTATTTGTTTCATTTGTGAGCGTGATCAAGGCGCTGATCTCCCGGACTCTCCAAGCGCACTCGGTGAGCTCGCCGTGGGGGCATTTGGACGACAGTGTGTTTACTGGGCGCGGCCTACCCGGCGGTGCGGACCCGCAGGTGGAGTTATCTACTTCCACCCGGAACTTCCTACCCAGGCCCAAGTGTGGACCGTGTTATGTCTTATCCCTCAGGGACTTGCAGAAATATTTACTTATCTTGTGTGCATAGTAATTGTAAGGTTATGATTAGAAATTTATCTGTTGTGAAGTGTTGTGAAAATGTTAAGGGACTACCCCCCCCCCCCCCCCGCATTGTGATTGGGGTATTGTATCTGGTTTGAAAATAAGTGACATTAGTCTGACTTACATTTGCGTTACATTTCCTGATATTGTTGAATTGTTTCTTAATGAATGAATTGTTATTATTGAATGATTGTCAAGTGAGAAACGCGTTCCCATCCGGCACCTTTCCATTTCCCTGGTAAATGGTTTGGGGGCTGCCCTCCTATTAATAATACCATATCAGTAATCAGTTATCCTGTTTCTGTTAATCTGTAACTGGATTAAAACAGGTCAATGTTACGCCACGCTCAGTCGATGCAGAGTCAGTACAGAGCCGTCCAACTAAGAGGAAACTTGCAAGAAAGATTATTTTCAGTATTCTGTATTTGGTAATCTGCATTAGGAGTTGAGGAATCAATCATTTGAGTTACGGGATCAGATCTCCGTTTTCTTAATAAATCGTCTGTTTAAATAGAATCAAGTGATAAGCTACACTCTTTTCTTTTCCTATGATTAATATTCATTTTATCTATGGTTTTATTTGACTTTTTAATTCCAAAAATATTAAAGGTACTTCAATTTCATTACTTTTTCTGGAATCTAATGCAGGACTCCAATTAGACAAGTAGACAGGGATTTTTATAATAATAATACCGTGTGGTCGTAAAACCTGGTGACAGAGTTTCTATTGGCTGCGTATTTCGTCCCTGTCGTAGCCACCTTAACTTAACCCGGTATACTACAGGGCACTTACAGTTCAACGTGGAATCCGAACCACGGAAACCTTCTGGCGTAATTCACATTACACAGCAAGCTGTTCCAGCAGTGAAGGTTGGGTTAACGGCCTATGAAAATCCCCGCCGAGACAAGGATTCGAACCGAGGACCTTCTGTTCCCCGGTCAGACACCTTAACCACTGAGTCACCATACCGCTACTGAAACTATTAAGAACGGTAACATGTGCATTACCAGTGAGTAGTCTACCGATCCTGAAGAGTAACACTTGATTAAACGCAAAGCAGTCTTTCCTTACAAATATATGAACAACACTTCATCCCAGGTCAAATTTTGAAATTCGTTGTCGTTTATATATTGGGCCTGCCTTCGGGGTAATGGCGGGGTACATGTTAGTATCAATTAAGAGTTAGTTCTTTATCAAACCGAAGATCGATAATGCACTGTATCTTTAATACAATTGAGTTTCGAGCGCTCAGCTGCTGTCCCCGTACAAACCATTATACTGTATTTCTGCACATCTGATCGCTATTAGTATTTAGGTGAGCCACCACAAAAAGCCTGATCATCTTGGTCTACCGAAGTGTTTAGCGTGAGGCACCGTGGAGCTCACTTTGACACGCCCCAACGTAAATTACGCTGCATTCAATACAAGTATCATGAATACCGCTAGTTTCATAATTGCGTCTACACTACTTTTTAAGATGCCAGAACTAGAAAGAATAGTTATTTTAGTTTATAAAAATTAACTTTTAAATGTAGCACACATTAAAAGAAATTTATTTGGTTTTTAAGGAATTATGTCGGCTGTCTGTCATCAGTGAAAGTCGTGCATCGTATAAATAATGATATGTTAAGGGAACGATTTGTCTATCACATTAGTCTACAACCGTTGTTAGTTCCAGTCTGCAGAAAGGACTGTTAGTTCTGCCAGCTCCTGCAGCTTTAATAGGAATTACCATCCTTTTGCACTTCAAGCTTTGTTAGAAGACGGTTAAGCTAAGATGAAAGGTCTTTAAAACCTCTACTTAAAATATAGATCTGAACTAGCGATATGTGAATCTCCATTCTTCCTAACACTGATGAACTAATTTGTTCATCACTTCCAAATCGTTAAGAATAATAGTTGTTCAGGAATTTGACTGCTACTTAAAGCAGGAAGTTCGTTGGCCATGATGCTCGATAAATGATGATTTGAAACTAGAAATCATCTGTGAATCGAACCACAGTAGTGCCCTATGAACAGACTGTGCCTTGTCGGTTACTTCACACATCAGGAATCCGTTTAAATGGTAAGGGCATTACTTTTATATTATTTTTGATATAGATAAATCTGTTAACATTAATCTGCCCCTTGTTTTTGTTGGTGATCAAAGTTTCGTAGTTCATGTGATTTGCAAGGGAAAGGGGTTAATATGTAAAATTATTTTACTGTTCCCAAGAATTCGATGTTACAGCACCATGTCACACAAACCAATGTAAAACATTTGCGGCGGGTGATCAGCAACGTACGAAGTGCGTTCATAAAAAAAGATATTGTTTCTATAAAACTATGTTTTTATGCTTTGTATACAATTGATACTCGTCACCTTCAAAATAGATACCCTGTAAGGCCTCACGTTTCCACCACTCCTTACAGTGCTATCGCTTTCAGTGTTTGTTACGATTTTCTGAATGACGTGACAGAGAAGTGCTGTGTGACATAGCGCATTGTTATGATCCTTCATCAAACTCTGCCGAGTGGTTCACTTCACCACCCACGTACTTTCTTCTTATGGAGATTTCTACATCTAAGCCAGGATCCACAGTCACACCATACGGTGATCGTCGTAGCACGTACAGAATGCACAGTGTTTAAGATTTGGAGGCGTTCATCAGTTCCCAGAGTGTGCTATATATTTGTCGAAACTGTTGATATTACTCGCAGTCGTATTTAAGGTCTGCGCTATAAATTAGTAAATAGCTACTTTAATGGATATGGAAAGATAATATTGGCGAGGGTTCTTGCTAACCTAGTTGTCAGCTGAATGCTTGGAGTATTCAAACTATACATTACATAAGCATAATAACCAAAATTACAAACGCATTTGCACAATGCTACATTTACTGCTCTCCCTTACGTTTGGTTGTCGATTTACGAACCTTTCAGTTAATAAAGCGCCACCAAACACAATGTTAATTACAAATTAAAAAAAATATATAGAGAAATCAGGTTTTTAATACATTTGGAATTATTATCCACTTTATTTAACCGTGTATCTGAGGTCATGAAAGCATTTCGGAAATATGAAAACAGAACCGTATTTCTGATAAAAACGAAGCAGTTTGACTTTGATACATAGACAGGCATGACTTCATTATATCAAAGTAACTTATCTTCGCTTCTAAAATATTTACAGCATAACGGATACACATGAAATTTTGAGAATTTGAGACTAAAAACTCTCAAATGCCATGCTGAATTATTAGATTCTATATCAAAATGTGTTCGACTGGAATTATTGCAATCATGTCCACGAGAAATCTCTGGGTCATGGCGATAATGTGTGGACTAACTCTGCGCAACACAGAAACACGTAATGAACCTGGAACCACCGTTCTTGGTGTGGAGAAAACAGTCGGTGTGGGTAGTGGCCTCGGGTGTAGCGATTGTGACTGCGTGTTGTGTGTATTTAACACACAGTATTCGAGTCGTAGGGAGCAGGATGGCACAAAGAACACACCTGAATAACATTACACAGTGCCGAATTATCGGTAGTTCATAGATTGACACAGTCACTGCTACGTGGGACTTTTTTATCTACCCTTCATTTATGTAACCTAATATCTAGTGACTAAATTAGGCCCTTCACTTTAATTTTATAAGTGTTGAGTCCATAGTTCCTAGAATGCTTTCTTACAAGGAATTTGTCATGTAATTGTGACAGGAGTAGCATGTCACCCTTGTCGTGCGTGATTTCACGCCTGTGGATTCCGACTAGAGGAAACATTTAACGACAGTACGGGCAAGGCCGACCACCTACTACATCCCAGCGTCAGGATCATTATCATCAGTTAGGTGCCAGAAAATGTCAGACCAGCACTACACCTGTGCTGGTTACAGACCTCTCAGCAGTGTCAGGGTCATACATCCCCCGTCAAACAGTGCATCGTCCTCTTCGAACGGTTGCTCTGTGTGCTTGGCGACCCACCAGATGAATTTCCCTCACATGAAGGGCGGGATCGTCGAATTCCCAATTCTGGGATGAGTCGCAGTTTAGCCTGGAGAGTGATTCCCGCCATCTGTTTATCTGGCGCGTCACTGGGACACGTTATAACCATGCCAATATTGTGGAAAAAAGACCGATCTGCAGGAGCCAGCGTGCTCGTCTGGGGCAACATTGTTAGGAGTATGAACGCGTATTTCCTAGGGATACTGCGACGGCTGCTGTTTATAGAGCAACAGTACATGCGGCTTTTTCGTTGTGCATTTGGACCTGCGTACTATCTGCCCAAACAGAGCTGACTTGGTGAACGAGTACCTCCAACTTGAGAATATCACACTTCACACTTGACCAGTTCACTCCCCGAACTTAAATCCGATCGAACATGCATGAAGTGCTCTAGGCCGGAAGATTGCTGCCCTAATATTGCCACCACGGACCATTGTTGATCTCCAACGGGCGCTTGTCCAGCTGCAGCATGCCTTACGGCAAGCCATATTCGACGGATTCAGCCACAGCATGGGGAACCATTGTGCATGCATTATGTATTGTCATGCGAACTCGTTACACAAGGTATTGACGCCCTGTATGCCACTGAAGGAGAGACACCACACACATCTGGTTTTCCTGTATGCCTTGTATCAGTAGCATTGTGTGTGTCACGAGTCAAATTATTACCAGGGTCTATTTCATTGCACACATTATCACCGTACCCTGTGCTTTTCCGTGGCTCTCTGAGGCCCAATTCACATGGAAAAGACTGGCGCAGACGCGGTGCTTTTTGAGGTTGCTCATATGTTAGCAAATGGCGCAGTTCACATAGAGGTAGCGTGGCAGTGGCGCGCCCCTTCCAGCTTACGGTTTTCTTAAGTCATTGAGAATTTTCCTTGATTATATGATTTTGAAAACTATCGCAGGCAACAAGACAAGGACTGACAGATGATCGCTAGGGAATTAAATGAAACAGATAAGTTCTAAAGTTTATCATGAAGTATATTGGTATTGATTATACCAAAGAGAGAATATGCTTAAACACTAATGTTAATAATCCACACAATATTTGTCTTGAAATGGAATTCGTGAACTTTCAACGAAATAAGGTCTCCCAAATTTTTTACTTTTTATTCTTGGCTTTTCTTTAGTGACTAGTTCCATATTATAACATTCTCAGTGTGGCAAGTTGAGTACTTCCCACCGGACTTACATATGATATTGTGCAACACGCACATTGCTTAAATTATTACATCAACTTTGGAAGGAGAAAAACTTATTTATCTACTGTATTCTATTTCACTATACTGTATTTACATTCTACAGACTTTCTTCCCTACACAATCTTGTGCTGCGTAATTCTACAATCGTTGCATAACTGGTTACGAGAAAAGGTTTCATCATATTATGCTTCATCTGCTACGAAATTGAAAGGAATGTTCGTGATATCTCCAGGAAGTGGTGCTGGATCGGAATAATCGAGGATCTCTCATTGCAAAGCTACTACGATTAAATTCTACTGTCACTGTTCGTCTGCATTCGCCGGTGTCTGTGGTCACAAATAAACCATCCGCAACTGTCACCTCCGACGATGCTATAGAAAAGGATTTTATAGGCTGAAACTGATTTTAACAGAGCCTTAATTATCATATGGCGCTAATTAACACCGCCGATACAGACGGCTAAACTCCACAGTGTGTAGAAACGTTGCGCTGTTTCAATGTAGCTGTAGTTTTTCCCATAATAACGGAGTTTTCATGTACAATTAGTAGAATTGTAGAATCCTTTCAGAAAATAAAAAAGATAATGCTTGAATGAACATTCAGTTACATGCTGCCAGAAAAAAGTAATAATTATTTTAACTACCACAATTTTTTTTTACTCCCCCCCCCCCCCCCCTCCCAGTATGCAACCGTAAGGAGCGGTGGAAAAGTATTGCATGGCGGCAGTGAAAATATTAAATAAAAATCCTTCTACCGTCAGGTTCGCTAGGATTATTATTACTTATCACCAAACTTGTTATTTTTTTTAGAACTTTTTAAGATTTCGCTCTTCCAAGAACAAGTTGGTACAGTAACATAAGTGTCATAATACAATGTTTCTGATGATGAAGACCATGATCCCATGGCAGAAAGTGCTGTTTTCACACCATCTGCTCATATCCAAACGCATCATCTACAACTTACTCACCAACTGTATCTGCTGATTGAGTTATTACTAGAAAGAGAATGCCAAAACTATAATATTAAATAGAACTGCTATGAAATATTTTCAAGAGAAACAGAAATAGTTGAAAAATCATTCAAAAGTACTTTAATTTGATCTAGATTATTTGCAAAGTATTTTGACAAATATGAAAGTTATGAACGCACAACGAAAGCGTGAATTCAAAATAGGAATTTTAAATTTAACTAGTCCTGAACAGAATGACGGGTAGTTTTCGTTCTCAGCGCGAATGCCGTCCCGAGGACGCGGTAACGCCTACAGCTGATACTGGAATCAGCATAGCGTTATCTGCAACATATATCGCATTATCATCAACTCTTCCAGCCCACGGAGAAATATTCCACGCCTCAAACACAGAAACTGATACGAGAACGGCTAGTTATACATCTAATGACTTTATTAATTTTTAGATGTTTTTATGTATTTACGTTATGTAACCAAAATCCTTTCTTATTGAAATACTGCTGACTTCGAGGTAGTATCTTTTTCGGTATATCGACCAAGTATTAACTGAAGGACATCCCACAAAAGTTTTTAAAACGCTTGGGATACGTTTACCAATATTTAATTACATAAAAATCCCATGATTTATCCCTTTCTTCAACCATAAAGGATGAACCAGAAAAACAATGTTGAAAATGTAAACACTGTAATAAATTTAAATGTAAGAAAATGATATTAATTTTACAAAGTTACAGTGCAAAAGACATTACAGAATGAGACAAAGATACAAAAAATGACAAAATATTATCACAGGCTTTCTACCCACGCAAACTGAAATTTTGTAGTGTTTTTTATAAGTATTTTTATCAACTATTCAACACGCTTACGATTTTGGACTCACTTTGATGGTCGATCTGAGCGGCGACGGCCCACACGCAGAGCTGCGAATGGAACGACGAATCATTAGGGCTGAGCCAGGGTGTTGTTGCCGACTGTTGTTGCAGTGACAGGGTTTGGGCGGGCAGATCTTCCGTGGCGGGTCGGAACGACGGCAGCGGCAGCTGAGAGGGCCGTCCCCCGTGCTGTGAAAAGGATCTGGTGGGGCCGGGCGGGTGTTGCTGCTTGCCGCTGCCTGGAGCCGTGGTCAGCTGTTTCTGTGAGACCATCCTCCAGAGCGGAATGGAGGGTTTGGAGCTCGCGCGCAGCACCATCTGGCTGCGGTCGCGCCATTGGTCCAGGAGTCCTTCAGGAGAACGACTGCGGTATTGTGCCAGTGTCTCCTGCATGACTACCGCCGCTCGCCCGCCATCACCGCCACTCATCTACGAAAGCCCATACTAGGTCTCCACACTTCACGCAGCATACTGTACAGGGATAATAATACGATGGTATTAACAACTTTCTAACGAAGAGGATCGGTTTCTAACTCAAGGTCATAATAAATTCCATCACTGAATGATTATGGTCCACTTATTTGAGTCTCCACAACAATACATGGTACGCGAACATCAAATTTAAGGGATAGGAAACTAAGAAAATTTATTTTCTTTTGCATGAGGCTAGCGGGTTTTTTGGCCTGTGAGCAGACATCAATACAACAAAGGAATAAGTTCAGTCCAGTTAGTTACTGTCTTTGAGTGAGTAATTACGAACAGTTCAGTGACAGGATTATTTTGATGAGGTTAGAAACTAAACCCACCCCAACCACGTTAGTACAAGTGTATATGCCAACGTAACAGGAAAATGACGAAGAAATAGAAAAAATATTCGCCGAAATTGAAGAATTAATCCAATATGTCAAGGGTGATTGGAATGCGATAGTGGGAGAAGGAAAAGAGAGGAATCCTGTAGGAGGTTTTGGCCCAGGAGAAAGAAATGAGCGAGGAAGCAGGTTGTTAGTATTTTGTGAAAGATATAAGCGAGTTGTGGCAAAAACACTGTTTAAGAACCATACAAAAAGGAGATACACCTGGAAACGTCCAGGGGATACAGGGAGATATCAGCTAGATTATACAGGGTGTCCAGAAAACAAAGAAAAC
Organism: Vandiemenella viatica; assembly: GCA_031002005.1. Taxonomy (NCBI): domain Eukaryota; kingdom Metazoa; phylum Arthropoda; class Insecta; order Orthoptera; family Morabidae; genus Vandiemenella; species Vandiemenella viatica. The sequence continues at coordinate 144,564,924 of JARYHS010011408.1, forward strand.
AAAGATCGATAGAGGAATGCAGTAAACGGTATGTTTATTGTGACAGCTGTAAGAAGTGTATACAGCAGTGTGAAATAATAGTTACAAAAGCTGCTAACAGATGGCGCTGTACGCTGTACAGCTCATATCAGCATACATAAGTGAAATAATCGTACGAAAACAATCTTTGCAAACAATACATCACAATGTTTTCAAAATGTTCACCATTGGCACTACCCTGAGCTTCGGATCACTATTTAGGCATTACGTATGGCGTAGTGATGTGCCGGATATCCGTATTCGTATCTGTATCCGCGGATATCCGAGGGGGATAAAAGATCCGTATCCGTTAATATTTTAGCGGATCTTTAACGGATCTTTTGTAATGATTTATTTTACTAGTTTACCAAAGGTAACTGGTAACTTACCACTATAGTAAGTTTTAAGGTATTATTTTAACTATCTTTATAGTGAGATCAGACCTCTAATCTTTGTGATTTGCTAACTGAAATTATTATTAAGGTTAAGTGTTTACATCAGGTAAAATAGTCACTTTTACAGAAACTTATATTTAAGATTAAGTTTGGTAAATTGTACTTCTAAAAGAGTAACTTGGCAGTTCTGTCATCTAAAAGTCTATCACGATGGGGATCATAAATAATTTCTGCTGCACTAAAAAACTGTCCACGTGGAACGATTGTTGCAGGTGATTATAAAATGTGCGAGCGATGTGTCATATACCTCCTAATTTGTTACTATTATTCTGACACTCTTGATCTCTTGGTATTCTTTTTTCATTAGCACATTCTGCCAGCAAATTAGCATTCGTACATGATAATTGGTTTTCAGCGTCCTCATCATTATCGTCAATATCTAATATTTTGGCCATAGAGACTTCTAAATTGTTGCAGTGTACTTTTCATACAGCGTTTGGTTTTTCTGTGTTAAATGTACTTGTTGTGTAATTACTTCTGTTTCTAAAGCTGTAAGTAATTTCTGTTTTATATCTTTGATGAAAAAGTCACTGAAAAAACTAAATACGTTGCTATTTGGAACAAATTATTTTTGTCGATTTCAGAAAAATGATAATTCATTCTTCAAAAAAAGATAAAATCTCAAGAACGGCGGGTGTGCTGACGTTGGGAGTTTCCCCACTATCAGCAGGAACTGGCATCTCATCATACAATTTATGAGAAATAACGTCGGAAATACATGTGTTTTGACGCCTTATTTTCTTGTGGTATCCTAGAAGGGCTCAGTACTGTCACTAATCCTTGAATTAAGATCCACAGTCGCGTAATAGATCGTAGGAGACGACTTTTTCATTGTGGTCCAAGTTGAGAAAGTTGAGATCCGTATCCGTATCCGTGGATCTAGACACTAATGATCCGTATCTGTATCCGTATCCGCGGATATACGTTTTTAACGATCCGGCACATCACTAGTACGGCGACAAATATATGTGAGGAACGTAATTGGTTTACAAGCAGACAACATGGTTTCAGGCAAGGATATTCATGCGAATCTCAGTTGGTGGGATGTATGCAAGATATTTCAGATGAAATGGACAAGGGAGGCCAAATTGATAGTGTAGCACTAGATCTGTCTAAGGCGTTTGACAGAGTAAGTCATAAAATGGTAGTAAATAAGGTAAAAACCATTGGAGTGGATAAGAAAGTCATTTGCTGGGTAGAAGAATTTTTAAAAGGTAGAAAACAGAAAGTTAGGGTAGGAAATGTAGTATCAAAAGAAGTGGAAGTAAAAATGGTTGTGCCACAGGGTAGCGTATTGCGACCATTGCTATTCATTATTCTAATGAATAATTGTGTTGATTGTTTACTATCTGAAATTAGATTGTTTGCAGATGACATAATGCTGTATAAAAGAATCAAAACGATAGAGGATTGTAAACAGTTGCAGGTTGATCTGGACAGGATATCTAATTGGGTTGGTAAACATGGAATGAAGATAAATGCAAAGAAGAGTCAGCTTATTAGATACACAAATAAAAAACAAAAGGTTAATTATGAATATAAGGTGGGGAAAGAATTGCTTGCTGAAGACTTGAAATGCAAATATCTTGGAATTACTTTTGATAACAAACTTAACTGGGCAGGACACATAGGACAGGTGGTAGGAAAAGGTTTCAAAGTTCTGCACTTGTTGGAGAGAGTGATGAGGGGATGTACGAGAGAAGTCAAGGAATTGGGTTACAAAACTTTGGTCAGACCATTGCTCGAATATGGTAGTGTAGTGTGGGACCCTCATTTTACGTATCAAATACAGGAGTTGGAGAGGGTGCAAAGAAGGGCTGCTAGATTTGTTTCTGGAAATTATCGCAGAATGCAATCAGTGACGGATATGATAAAGGAGCTTGAATGGGATTCATTGCAAGACAGGAGGAGGATGAGGAGGGTCATGGGAGTGTACAGGGCATATACTGGTGATAAGGCATGGAAAGATATTGCAATAGGTATGAAAAGTAGTGCATGGAAGGGAAAAGATGACCATGACCACAAGCTGGCACTCGATTTCAGGCACAAGGGTGTGCGAAGATTTTTTTTTTTAGGTAAGGGTGTTAGGGATTGGAATGAGTTACCAAGAGAAATGATTAATAATTTACCGAAAACTTTGAAGGAATTTAAAGATAAAATTTGTAGAGGGCAAGTGTAGGAGGATGCAGTATAGGGGGAAGATGGGTGTGTCATAGGTAAAGTAGATGTTGTATATAGGAAGATCAAACAGAAATTTTGAAGAAATGAAGAAAAGAGGTATAAACATTAAAGCTGACAATGGGAAATCTCTTTTAAGCTCAGAAGATAGAACTAACCGATGGAAGGAATACCTTAAACTGTAAGATGGGAACGACTTGAACAATAGCGTAATGGAAAAGGAAGGCGATGTTGACATTGATGATTTAGGAGATCCCGTTTTGATGAAAGATTTTAATAGAGCTCTGATTCACTTGATAGCGAATAAAGCAGTTGGAATTGATGAGATCCCTGCAGAATTTCTTAAATTGCTAGGAGAAGAAGGAATTAAAAGATTATTCAAGCTCATATCAAAAAGTTATGAAACAGGAGAAATTCAACTGAATTTAATAAAAATATTATCTTCACACTTCCGAAGAAAGAGCAAGCTGATAAATGTGAGAATTATCGCACCATTAGTCTAACATCACATGCTTCAAAATTACTGACCAGAATAATATATAGAAGAATGGAAAGTGTAGTAGAAGAGATAGTAGGTGAAGATCAGTTTGCGTTTAGGAAAAATCGCGGTACAAGGGAAGCAATTCTGGCTTTGAGATTATTACCTGAAGGGCGGATCAAGAAAAACAAAGATGCTTTTATGGCGCTTGTTGATTTAGGAAAAGCTATTGACAATGTTAGGGGGGACAAGATGTTCAAAATTTGAAAGAAACCAGGTATAAAATATCGAGATAGAAGAATATTTTATAAACTATATAAGAATCAAGTGGCTATAATAAAAGTAAGAGAACCATGAGAGACATGCATCAGTTAAAAAGGGTGTGAGACAAGGTTGTAGTCTATCCCCTTTAATATTCAACTTGTATGTAGAAGAAGCAATAAAGAAAGTCAAAGAAAAATTTTCATGTGGCATAAGTGTTCAGGGAGAAAAAATCAGTATGCTACGATTTGCTGATGACATTGTCTTGTTAGCAGAACAGGATGAGGATATTGAGAAGTTACTGAATGGCATGAACAAAATACTGAAGGAAGATTTTGGACTGAATATAAATCAAAGCAAGACAAAAGTGATGAAATGAAGCAGAAATCATACCAATACTATAGATTAAATATAAAAATAGGATCGGATGCAATATGAGAAGTGAATTCTGTTACTTGGGAAGCAATATTACAACCGACGATGTTAAAAGCAGAATAGCTATAGCAAAACAGAATCATTGCAAGGCAGGAGGAGAATGAGGAGGGTCATGGGAGTGTACAGGGCATATACTGGCGATGAGGTATGGAAAGATATTGCAATAGGTATGAAAAGTAGTGCATGGAAGGGAAAAGATGACCATGACCACAAGCTGGCACTCGATTTCAGGCACAAGGGTGTAGGAAGATTCTCTTTTTTAGGTAAGGGTGTCAGGGATTGGAATGAGTTACCAAGAGAAATGATGAATAATTTACCGAAAACTTTGAAAGAATTTAAAGATAAAATTTGTAGAGGGCAAATGTAGGTAGGTGCAGGATAGGGGGAAGATGGGTGTGTAGGGAAATTGCCACCGGAGCCTGTGCTCCATTGCAATTAAATTAAATTAAATTAAATTAAAGAGCCTCCATGATAAAGAGAAAAATTTTAGTTTCAAACATTGATCTAGGAATTAGAAAGAACTTTTAAAAACTCTACGTGTGGAGCAGAGCACTTTATGGTAGCGAAACATTAGGAATGCTAGAAAGAAAGAAAATTGAAGCATTTGAAATGTGGTGCTACAGAAGAATGTTGAAAATTAAGTGGACAGACAAAGTACGAAATGAACGAATTTTGGAAATTATGGGTGAGGAATGAAGTTTTTGGAAGAAGCTTGAAATGTCTAGGTTCCTAGCGACCTTTACGTTCTCTGTATTCGAGTACCTTTATGTAATTAGTGTGTAAGCTCAATTTGTATACTGTCCATGCGGACTAAAAATATAAAAAAATACATTTTTTAAATCGGACTTTGCATCTCATGCAAAGAACGTAAATCTTTAAGGTCATAAAGGACCTAGACATTTCAATGGCGCGCCACAATTGGGCCCGAAATAATCACGCATGATACGCTTTTATAAAGGATGTTTAATAAATTGAAGTGAAGTTTTTTTTCAAATTTTTGTGACGAATAGAAGTATCTAAATTTACGTTTCAAGTAGGCTTCCATGTCGGGTTTTGTATAACCCAGTAGTGCATAAAACTATTAATTATAGTTTTTTATGTTAGCAATAATATACGCTAATGCTTCTATTGCAGATTTTTTGATGCAGTGTACATGGTGCAGATTTGTATTGTTTGCGTAGTTCTCGAGGTGTCTTTTTTATTTTCAGATCAGCATGTCGATTTTTCCAAAAATGTTGTCGCTGGTTTTGTCTATCGATTGTTTATATGTTTAGACAATTTTTGCTTTGCTCAAAATGTTGTGGCATAAGTTTTGAGTTTTCTTTTTTGGACATGTTGCTGGATATTCTGACATCTTATGTCGTGATATGTTGTACGATTTTTCTGCTGTTCGTCTGGAGTTATTATTGGCGAGTTCTATTTTTGATTAGCAGAAGTAGGAGCTATGGATTTGAAATCGGTTCTGGCCCGATACACGTGCTGCGCGGTTACAATGAGAGGGTAGAATTTGATAAAGTCAATTATGCACAATTGTCAGTCATCTGGTACCATCAGGGATCCACATGCAAATATGAGTCAGCCACTGGTATTATCAGCTGATTCTCATGACATACCTAAGAGCTTGCTCATATATGTGATTGCAAAGTCATCATATCCTGCTTTACCTGTGGAACCACAACGTTTGCACATCTATTACCCTTTGTGTTGCTCAACAAAAAATAAAAAATCTTCCTGCAGGAGTAACTATCGTGGTACACAGTTTTCCCTCAGAGTAATAATCCCTCAAATCGTGGGAGCAAAGGGGAATGGAATATATCTCTAAATCAGATTTTTTCGTTCCTGCTTCTGGTAAAATACTATTCACTTACTTCCAATACGGCCTCTAATTAAAATTTTAGAACTAAGGGGTGAAGCCAATTTTCTATTAATTTCATTTCACTGCTTAAGAAGAAAATTCGCCGTAGTAATCTGTGAAAATATATTATTTACGGTAAGACGAATAAGGGTAGCTTTTTTTTACATTATATACTTGGAATTTTGAGTGTGTAGCTTAAATGACCAGAATGTGTGACTTCGCTCTCTAATGTATGAACAGGTTATTTTAAATGTAAAAATAAACTATACCGTTATTCTAGTGACGTTCTACCCAAAAGATACAGATATTGAAGATTACAGATTTTAAATTTCCTTGTTTCTATTGTTCTGCTTGCAGTTGCTTTTCTGTGTGATATCACAACTAAATACTGTGATTACGTATTATTAAGTCTAAAGGTGTAAATCTACAGACAATATTTATAAGTACTGCTGCCACCCAGTTTTCACGATTTTTGTGCATTAAGTGCCCAATAGCTTTTTCAGCACAACGAGGCCTATACCATACCAATTTCAGGACAACGAGGCCCGACTATGGTTTCAGCACAACGGGGTCTGAACAAAGTCTGTTCTGGAGCAGGATTGGTGCCACTACTCTGTCTCGCAAGAAAGTAGTTCGATCTCATCCCCCTCCTACGACGCACTCGATTCCTAAATCGTGCTTAGATCACATCCTGTAACATAATTCACAACGCTCATTTCTGCAGTTCTGTTAAACACAAATGATTGCCCACTTGTATTTTTTTTGATGATACTCCTCTCACCCTGAATTGAGTACAACATGAAATGGCCAGCGTTCTTTAAAACTTTTTTTTCTTTTTTTTTAAAAAAAATAGAAACTTAGAAATTCATAATTTCTTGTTACAAAACCCCAAAATTTTTAAATCACAAGTGAAATTCATTTCAGCATTTTAGACAACTGTGCATATTAGATTCTTTGCTGAAAAATAATGAAGGTAATTGATAAGTTTAAAATTTCAGAGCAATTGACAATGGTATTGTCCTTGCAGTGTCTAATATAGCTTGCGTTACTTTTCATGATATGCTGTTTTGTGTTATCTTGGTTGTCTGAGTGGGACCGGACTGTGGGCTACAAATTGACCAAATATGGTCATGCTTGCTTAGGAAAACGCGGGACACATTAGAGATGGGCAGGTCCGAGATTTTAAAGGAGTCGGGTCCGGATGTACATCCAGCGCTGCGGACCTGCATCCAGGTTCCGTGTCCGCGGACCTGTATGGGTCCGGCTCTACAATCGGGCGGGCGGAGTGTATGGCGGAACTGGATCTGTGCGGACCTACATCCAGTTACGTGTCCGGCGGAACTGTATGGGTCCGGTTCTACAATCGGGCGGGCGGAGTGTATGGCGGAACTGGATGTGTAGGGACCTACATCCAAATACGTGTCCGGAGGATCTGTATAGGTCCGAACCTACAATCGAGCATATGGTGGATACAAATCCTACCAAGGAGAACTGCAGTATGAGTTATATCGTGTTTATCCATTAATTTATGAAATGAAAGAATATTAATTCTGATAATTTTGTTTTATTTTTGTCTGAAACTCACAATTGTACGTAATATTAGAAAATCACAGCATAATCAGACTTGATAATGATAAAAGTAAAAGTAAAATTTCCGTGGGCTTCTATAAGAATAAAATGAAATCATTTCTTAATAATGTTTAAGTACTACTAAAAAAAATCGAAAGTCTTTGTTAACTGTTAGTTTTTTTTTTTTTTTTTTACTAAAAATGAAATTATTCAAGAGTCAACATTTTTAGATAAATATTGCCTTTCCACAATATACCAGCTTAAGAAACAGTTTATTATAAATGAACAAAAAACAAAATTGCAAGTAAACTTATTTTAAATTGTGAGCGAGAAATTACGTGAGATTTGTTCTTATATTATGTATAGTGTTTTGCTCTGTATACTATGTGAAACTGTTTTGATTGGATGAATAAAACGTTGTCGTGAATGCTAAATCGAGTGCGATACAATGCATTTTAATCAAACAGTAATTTAAGTTTTGCGAGCTACCATAAAGTGTTTTTGGTGCTTTCAAAATCTTTATTTTATTTTGTGCAATTTCAGAAACTTTTAATTTCTTTGTAATTTTATTTAAAATTATTTCCAATTTAGTTGAAAGTATTTTTAAGCAAGATTTAATTCTTAGTAGTAATAACCAATTGTTTGAGCCATTGTTAGACGTTCTAGAAACGGCTGGATTATAAAATATTTCTGTAAAAGCGGCCAGCAGAGTAGCTCGCAATAATGTCACATAATCATTTATATATATTACTTCGTACGCGTGGATTTAGAATTTGATGGCTAGAATTGGATACACAAAGCTGAAAATTATCTAAGATGTCCCAAACAACACTGAGTCGGCATAATATGACGGGAACGCCATCGATATACCATTCTACCTTCGAACCTGTCTCATGACTAAAACTGTTATTCATATCGGAAAAAGTATCCTATTTCGTTCCCAAATATACAAAGTATTTCCTTGTCATCGGTATACACATATATTCATAAAAACGTAAAAAAAATGATGGAGACTCACTTTCGCATACACAAAATTATTAGTTTAGGTCACACAAAAACTACCTGTGGAACCAGTATACCGTGAATAAAGTTAACGCTTTCTACCGCCAAAGATTTTCCAGAACATGGTATCCTTACTATAAAATCCTAGGCTTGGCTCAAACTATGAAAAACAATTCATAAAAATATTTGTATCCAATGGGATTAGATCCCGGAGCAAAGCTAAAGGATTAATAAGAAGCAAACTCGTTACCACTACGCCACCCTAACATTGCCTGAGTTACGTGCGCATTACAAATATACATATATATTATGCGTTTGTCTTTTACAGTTGAGATAGTTTTCATAATTTAATGACAATATGTTCTTATTTATACATAATATAGTATCCCATCTCGATCCTAATGTCAACAGCATCTTCCTGTCAAATTTCATCACGATCGGAGTATCCGTTTAGCCCAAGGAACGTAACAAACAGACATAAAGACAGACAGAGTTACTTTCGCATTTATAATATTAGTATAGATATTAGATATGTATAATGTTCCTTGGAAACTCTACGAACCATGTTTCCGCAATAAAGAGATGTTAAATGTATTATGTATAATGTTCCTTGGAAACTCTACGAACCATGTTTCTGCAATAAAGAGATGTTAAATGTATTATCTGATTTGTCCTTAAGCCATCAGAATTCAGAAAGTTAAAAATTCTAGAGACTTTGTGATCAATCAAACTGAATGTTAAAAGTTTAATAATACTACAACGCATTAAAATTACAAGTTAAATTATAAGTCCATTCTTATTTAGCACGTAAAACATTCCTCACCTTAGAAACATGAACCCGACCAATAAAGTACTACCGGGTTTTAGCTACCCATTGATATTTAATAGTTATTGTAATTATCTACTAGCAGTCAGACATTAAGAAATAGTTTTTCATTTATAATCTCATCTTTAAACAGAACTGTAATCCAATCGTACAGTAAATGACATTAAACTCTTCAAAACATTTCAAATCGAAACTGTAATGAAAAATTGCATTCCAGCTCCGCGTTGCAGGTCCGGCCGTGGTTCAACCTCCGGCCACGCGAGAACTGTGGCGCTGTTACAGGTCCGGCTGGAAGCAGATCCGACAAGCCCTCGGATGTACATCCATCCCTAGCGCAAGTGATACGGGTCCGCGGAACTGCATCCATCCGGACCTACCCATCTCTAGGACACATGTCCCCATCGGACCTGCCACGCTGATGGCGGGAACTTACGTGACGTCACTCCGAACGGTTAGCGTGCTCTTTGGAAGCTACAGGAGCAGCGATTCCAGCCACGGTAGTCATCTGAAAAAAAGCCACAAATACTGGCTTAAACGTCAGGTTTCAATAAATGGACGCGGTTTCACCCAGACAACCAAGATAACATGGACAACGACCGCGCAACCACGCGCTGTTTTGTATTTGCATGATTGTAACATTACTTCTGGTAGGTATGAGTGGTAGTATTTTGAATTGACTTTTTTCTCAAAAACTGATCATGTGTTTAGGTCTGTGATTAGAAATTAGCGTATTATCGTATTGTAAAATACTGAAGTAATAGTCCAATAGTTTTGGTGACGTCAGTATTCACAATTTTGATTGGGATGTTAATAGGTACAAAGTTCTTTCGTCCGGATTTCTTGGTTTACTAATGGTTGTTAGGTTTCCGTAACCATGTCCATGTAAGTTTAGTATTATTCGCGGCTTCCCTTCTTATGTTTATAAGAGTTTAGTTCTGGATTGAATTTTCGATTTTTATTAACTTCTTGGCACTGACTTGATATATGTAGTCTTGTGATGTTTCCCGGCGTTTTTTCATTGTTAGCTGGCATTCATCGACTCATTATATTGCTGTTTCCTGCCATGAAATTGTAAACTTTGTCTTCCGGGGAATACTTCTGTAGCTCATATTCTACTAGATAATTAATTTTCGTATAAACCCCCTTCTCGAGCCGGGATTTCAGTTCAGGATATTTCGTATGCTCATACTTACCGATATTTTGATGCAATAACATATCTCCAGAAACTTCAGTTTCGTGCGTATGCAACGAGATCACATGGACTGACTGCTACTTTAGATTTTTTGTATGCGATTTGATGTGATGTGATGTGTGTGTGTGAGAGAGAGAGAGAAAGAGAGGGTGATCAAGCGAGTTATTGTCTGTTTGTAAATGATTCGGGGTTCATTAGTCATTGTATGGTTAAGTGTCTTTGTGAGTAGATATCTGTGTGTGTGGGTAGAGTGGAGTTCCTCCCATATACTGGTGGAGGGTGGATGTCGGTATGTGATATGTGTTCAGGTGTTAATAGATGTCTGAATGTGTGTGGTGTGTGTATCGACATCATTAGAGGCGGGAAAGGACTGTGGACAAGGAAGGGGTAGGATTCAGCCATGGCCTTTTAAAGGGAGCATCCCGGTATTTGCCGGGAGTGATTTGAGGAAACCATCAAATCTGGATGCCCAGACGGGGATTCAAACCCACGTCCTCCCGAATTACGTTGAGTGTAGGAGTTAGTGTCTATTTGTATGATGTCTGAATGTGTTTGGTACCATTTGTGTTACAATATGAATTATTACTCTCTGTATGATGGAGATACGAACATCAGTATGGCATCTTGAATTGCGACTCAAGTACGTTGGTGTGAGAAGTATTTAACCGCATTTGCAAATGACAAAATTTGTTTGCATCAATAAATTTATGCGCCTGTCTACCAGAGAATCCCTGTTGTATCTTCTCAATTCTATTATACATTCGTAAGTACTGTAGCAAGCGGTCACAAATTGCACGACTCTTCTCTTGACGTTCTCAACACAGTAAATCAATACACCAGCTTAAGAAATACAAGAGTTTGTTTGCATATTCTTTGCAATTCTTCAAAATTCGTCCTATAAATCCCAGTCTATAATTTTTTTTTCTACCACCAATGTTACTTTGTTCTGAGTATAGCTTTAGAGGGTAATTTTTTGTGTCTGCCATCCAACCTGTGACCTGATCACGTTATGTTATCATCGAATGCATGGTTTACCGATGTTCCAACTACGTTTTTTGTGTAAGCGTTGTAATTTCTTTGAGTCAATATCATTTGGTATTGAACCTACGATGTTATCGTGCCAGTCACCGAAGGTTTGCTATAGCTATTAAAGACCGAAATCGAAATGTCGGTCACAAAGACTAGAAGCGGTTACCACTGAGTGAGAAAAATGCTTTTTTTTCTTCTTCTAGCTTTACGCATCGTCGACGTCGAGGTCATTAGAGGCGGGAAAGGACTGGATGCAAGGAATGGGATAGAATTCGGCCATGGCCTTGTGAGGTACACAACCTGACATTTGTGTGATTTTACATTAATTAAGCTATTTTTTTATTTAATAAATTGTAATGGTGTGTATTAACTCGGAATTTTTAAGTTCAAAGGTCAAAGAATAACAAGATGAATAATGAGATCTCTGAAAAATAAAAGAAGAGTCAAGAGTGAGTTGTTGAAGAGAATATTTGAATGGAGAGGACGAGTTTCGTTTTTTGGAATGAATAAGTTTGAAAGAAGAAATGAAACAGTTTGGCTCACTGGAGAAGCCACAAGAATCCTGGCGGGATTATTAATAGTAAAATATTAGCCTGAGGGCAGAAGATTTAGGGTTATGGATAAAGATAATGTTATCTGACTTGAGAAAAGAGAATTGTTTGTTAAATAAAAAATATACAAGTGATGAGATAAGTAGGAAGTGTTTTGATTTGAGATTGAGATATATGTAGATATAGACAAAGGAATTAATTTGAGTTTGTGTGATAAGAATTGGAATAATAATAATTTTGATTTTTCAGCGTGAGTATCATATTAAAACCAGCGCCGGACAAAGAGGGGTTAAGGAAATCTCTATATACTGGTCTGGTGCTGGAAATAAGAGGCAATAAAGTATATAAATATATTTAAAGTATTATACAAAATAGAGACGTTACATTTAAGTACGTTACAGCCTTTTGAAGCAACCATCCCATCTTCCGCCTGGAGTGATTTGGGGAAACCCAAATCTGGATGGTCGGACGTGAATTGGAACCCACGTCCTCTCCAATGTGAGGCCAGAGTGTTACCGCTCACCCATCACGCTCCGTGAGAAAAATGCGTCAACAGCGACCAATTGTTATATGATCTGACGTTAAGGTGGTTAAAAATTAACAGCTCTCATTATCAGCGGGATTGAACCAGCGTAGTGTAAAGTGAAATCCGTGGAGGACAGATTCGTTGGCTACAGAGGCAGGTTAATTCATCAGATAGATTACGGGGGAATTGCTGATATAGGATCATCGGATTTCATACCAGTGATCTGACCAAAGGGGCATCCATTAATTATGTGAGGTGTTTTTCCAGAATTCCGAACCCCCCCCCTCTCTTTTCTGGTGAGATATGGTCGCCCCTCCCCCTTAGATGACGTGAGATTTTGACGGACCCCTTTTTTATTTTTAGCTCTACTGTCCTTTCTAGAATTTCAAAACCTCACGTGAAACTTTCGTCGATGCCCCCTCCCCCATCGCCCTCCCACTTGGTGAGATTTCGCTGGACACCCCCCCTCCCTTATTTCACCTCACGTAATTAATGGACCTCCCCCAAGCAGTGATACCTTCTAATGTAAGTCTATAAGTGCAAAAATTGATGATTAATTGGATTACCGGGGCCTGGCATCTGTTAAACTAGAAATGTATGGTGCAAATGTTTTCTTTTTAAAAAATAAAATATAAAAAAAAAATGGAATTGTTTGGCATCGCAAAAAAAAGAGGAAGATATCGCATATCTGCATCTGAGTTTTTAACAGTTTGTAGGCTGTTCTGAACAGATCATCGTTATCGCTGTGTCATAATTTGAACTGAGCTTATGAAAACAAAGTTTCCATACATATCATTACACACTTTTAGCAATAGCCATGTTAACAGTCTCTCTTCAGCACTTATAAATAGCTCTTTCTTTCGTGCTCCCATCCATCTTCAATTACATGCAGCAGCATCACGGTTGGAAGTCCAGAAGCACATAAATGCTTCAAGAGAAGTACTAAATTAAAATGGATTTGCGGTAAAACCCCTATAATGTTCACTGTTCTGCTTTTCTACGCCCAATATCACTGATCAATTTGTGAAATGGTATCTTCAAAGGTGTCGTAGGCCGTGGTAATGTTTAAGAAGACAACACGATAATGAAACATCCGAGCCCCAAACATATATATACATATATATCACAAAAAAATAAAAAATAATAATAATATTTGAATCAAGACCCAAAACTGTAATGCCTAGTTCGTGGATAGTAAAGAAGACCTTCATTTGATGAGACTAGAAGCAGAAAATGCTTTCAATAGAAATCTTTTTCGGAAGAAGTTAATGACAAATGGGACAAGCCGAGACGAACACGCCAAGAGAAGACGCGAGATCCTGGACAGAGTAGCGCAAACAGGCACATTCAAAACCAATGAACGAGTTCTGAGCCCAAAAGAAGAAGAAACTCGCTGCCAAATGCACAAAGGCTTAACGTGGTCATAGTTGGTCTTAGCGAATGTATATATCCGTGAATTCTCTTCGGGCTAAAAACGTTTTGACCAATGATGAAAAAATTTCTCGGACTTCAAATGACCAAAAATGTTGATCTTAACCTATCTTTAGTGATATCCTTCGTCGAATGATCCAACCATTCCTTTCAATTTTTGTTCTTTACAAATTTCAAATCCTTCCAGTGTTTCAGGTGTATTGCTCAGTATTTCCCTTTATAACTGAAATTTGGAATTATTGGAACGGGGCAGAAACACCTTTAAAAATAAACGAAAATCCGGACTGAAACCGTAAGTTTCCTAATGGCAAGTATGACTTGCGAAAGGAGCCTGAGGCAATGAGGCATTATTTTTGTCGACAGAGCCGGCAGTATAACATCGTTGCAATCAGCGTAAATTATTATATGCGTAACAGTGTTACTTGTGATATGTCCAGGCTGCATTTCAACCTAACAACAAATATTTATAGGTTTCTTGTTAGAAAATCAGCAATGCTTTCTTTGTAACAAAATTATTTAGTTATAATTCTGCGCCAATGTATAGGACCAACTCATTTCCCACATATTAACCACACATCTTGGCACATTTCGGAATCGTGGTAACAAAAAAAATTTTCAGCAAATCTCTGAAACAAGATGTCATTAAAGCACGTGATTAATACCGGCAGTAAAAAGCTCTACTTGAATCGCAATATTTAATTATTTTCTTGTGATTACAAGCTCAGAAAAAAAACGGATAAAAGCATTTGCAATAGCGTATATTCTCTCTAAACGAGCACCATAGCTCATTACATTTCTGCTTTGTTAAAATACGCTACACTAGTCTCGAAAAAGGTCTACTGAAATTTTATGTCAATATTCCACTTACCACTGCTCAGCTCAGATTTCTGCCAACAATCTTACATAGATGTTACAACGGCTCAGCTGTTATCCAAAGATTTTAGTTGATACGTCAGAGATAATTTTTCTTGTGCTTGCAGTCGGTGATTTCCTTCCTCTATGTTGTCTCTGGTGGTTTCCTTATGGAAAAATTTAGGTGCTCTTATGTGGATCGTTAGTTATCGTGTTGTGAGGGAAAGGTTTTGAAAGGTCTTTACGTAAGTTTATATGCTTAAAATACAGTTAGATCGTTTAAAACAAAGTAATATAACTATTTTAAAAGGTGCAAAAGTAACAATACTCCAAGATTTGAAGATATATTCGTAATATATTGCTAAAGTACCAACAGTGGTTTTTTTTTCTTCTAAAACATACTGTTGTAAGCAAAACAAGAATTTTAAAACAAATTGTCATTGGATTTGTTAGCAGCACGAGTAATATTAACGAATAATTAGTAACCAAACATAACTTTGATTTCATATAGACTTTGCTGCAGTATTTTCACAGTTAAAAATTATTTCATAAGCTACAGAAAGGTTCTTTATCACTGCAATGTGTTATATCTGTTGCAGAGTTAAATCTAAAATGAGATATCGTCCAAAATTGATTATTATGTTACAGGAATATATGTTAATTAACTGCAAAAAAATCAGCTTTCAGACATATCTTTTAAACTATAAGTGATTTAGTATGTTGGCAACTACATTGTTCATATTCTGTTATAACATAAATTAAACGACAGCAGAAAGTAGTTACGAATTTACGTATTTGGTACTGTTATGACAGGTATAGGATTGCCATAATTTTTGTACATTGTATATACTGTATTGTATTGAAATTAAAAGTTTTCCGACGCCTAGAAATCTTTTAGGATAGTATTGTAAAGAGTTGTATGTTTTACTCATTCAGAACAAAAATTCTTCGAAGCAGCAAGGCCATCCAGATTTCGGTTTCCTACGAGTTACTAAATTACTCAAAGCGAGCGTTAGAATGATTTCGGGAAAAAGTTACCTTATAAGGCATAGATGTAGGCTTATATTGATTAAAGAATTAGGATTGGTCTATGGCAGAGAAGAAATTACTGAGACCAAAGATAATTTCCAGGATTCAGAATAAAGGAAGTAGGGAAAATGAATTAACTTAATCTAAAATTTCTCGTTAGTATGTTGGGATATTTTTGCCGTCGATGTTAGGTTCATTAGAGCTGGTAGAGGACGGAAGCAAGAAATGGGAAGGAATTCGACCATGACCTTTGAAGGATCCATCCTGGAATTAGCATGGGGTGATTTCGGGAAACCATGGAATACAGAAATCCAACTATTCGGAAGTGTATTCAAACCCGAGTCCTCTCGAATGCTAGGTCCGATCGTTACCACTCTCCCATCGACCTCGGTAAAGGAATTGCCACCGGTCCATAAGCTCCATATTAATTATTAATATTATTGATTCCACTTAGTGGTCGTTCGTAATTATGGCTAATGTCAAATAATAATTTTTTAACGTCGTCGATCGAATATTGATGGAGTGCTCAATGTATCATAAACTTAGTTAGCCTTAGGATGGTAACTAACTCCATGAGTAATTTCTTATCAGCTTTAAAGCACGAACGTAACATCAACAAATGATTTATGTCTTTCTAAATTTTAAGAACTTCTCATCTGATTTCTGAAAAAATCTGCTGATTTACGAGTGTATAAAGTCGCAATGAATAAAAGAAGAGCTTCTGTTTGTGTACGTAGACTGCCAACGACCTTACCACTATACAAGCTACTGTCATCAGCCACTAATAGAAATAGCAGCAACCACAACTGCTGTTTTTCCCATCACCAAACCTACTACTGATATACATGGCCACTTACCTAGAAATTACGACGAAAGTGACAGGTCTGGTGGTTCAGTAATTAAGGTGTTTTTTTAGGCAAATGGAATGTATCAGTATCCCACATATAATCCCGGTCAGGGCTATGATTGTTAAACGGCCTTAACCCGTCCTTTACTTTTGGTAAATCTTTCTTTGTATTTTTTAAATAGGCCAGAAAGCATCCACTTTCCTCGTGCTATATAATAAAGGGTCAATTGGTCGCGGCTAATCTGGCTGAAGTAGCCTATAAACGTAACTGGTATGGTTCGCTCTGGAAATTTTGAAAAATTTCGCCTGAGTTTCAAGGGAATTAGAAGCAATAACGATAATGACAGAGGTTTGGAACAAAGATTAGGCAATACATAGTAAAAGGACAAAGGTCATGATTGTGCCAACAGATCTGCCTGAAATACGAAACTGACCTGTGGTTCACCGTTTGAATTCACTCTGCAAATTTTGAGGTATTTATGCCGAGTTTGAAGGTTGTTATAATGTGTAAAGTAAGAAATTTCGCGTGGGCAGAGACTGCGCAAAGGGTCTGATCTGGCTGAAATACGTACTGAACTTGTACGTGACTCTACGAATTTGATCTGCGAAATTTGAAAAATTTCGTTTTAGTTGGTTGGAAGTTAGAATGCATCAAGACAGATTTCCGCGTGTAGACACGACCTGACTATGGGCACAGACTGTCGTCAATCATTGGTATTACTATGCCAAAACTATTCCACTCTGCTTCAGAGGATTCGAAATGAAAAGGTACTGTAGAAACTCGTTTTAATATGTAACAAATGTTTTTTCTCCTATAGTGAAAGATATTATTGTATGAGTGATTGGAGTTTTCTAAATGTCCTTGGTTACGCTTTTTTCTGAAAATGCTAAAATATATTATCATTAAAAATTTACGATGATTTATTCACCAGTAGTCATCATTCCCGTTCCCTTTTACTTTTGTTACATTATCCCCTATCACTTCTTCTTCACCGCATTTTCCTAACATTAGGAGTTGTACTCGTCATTATCCTGGTCAAATTTAGAGCTTTGATTTCACGGCCACATGTCCTAGTTGACGCCAAACATTTTATATTTATTTCCAGTTAGAGGAAGTGAAGTGTTGCCATCTGCAGCGATTTGTAGTATATCAGGCGGAGATTGAGGACCATCCCGGCATTCGCCTTGCTGACTGCCGAAATCCTAAAAACCACAGAACACGGAGGCCTGTGCTCGTGCTCGGTCTCGTTGTACCCCCTCTGACGGATCATTTTATCTCCTGTCTTATTCATCTGCCGCAGGTGAACAGTCAGGTGGCTCAGTAGTTAAGGGGCCATCCATAAATTACGTCACACCTTGAGGGGGGGGGGGTCAGTAAAGTGTGACATCGTGTGACAAAGGGAGGGACGTGTCATAAACTTCGTGACATCACTTGCATAATTTGTATCACTTTTTGGCTCGTGGCGGCCGCTCGAGTTCACACTCGCTGTACCTGCAGTGTCTCGCCTCGGCTCCCTTTGACATAAGCCGAAAGGCCAATACTACCATTGAGACTTTAACAAAGGCCATGATTTCGTCTATGTTCAATTGTTTATACCATTCAGTCAACACTTGCCTTTCCCTTGAGTGATGGATGTGTTTTTCTTAGTTTTACTATTTTCTTATTTTCAGTTTACCTAACAAATTTATAATGAATAAAGTTGATTTGGGTATTCTTTACCGCAAACTGTATGAAGCATATAGTGCAGCCTATGCTGATAAAAATAAACAAACTATACAAGATGAGGTTAACACCTGTAAGGTCATCACATTTGAACCAAGTTCCGTACGATTGCTATTGCATCTGTGAACTATATTTTTCGTCATACAAAGCCTCTAACCAACATAAGCAATTACATAAGAGGCAACTAGAGGTTTTCCCCATCATGAAGATTCGTCCACACTAGACGAAACAGGGAACTTCTTTGCTTATTAAACGATGACGATGCTTTATGGTTGGATGAAGATGATGTTGACACATCGAATGTTCCCAACATTATCGAAATCAAGAATTAAGTGACTATTATGCCAATAATAAACAGTATCAAGGAATGTGTTCAAAATCAATGGACACATGATGACTCAATTGATATGATTTTTTAACTAGAAATACATAAATCATTTTGAAAGTGCCGTTTTAATTTATAAATTTAAAATTGCAAAATATGTGACGTCACACCAGGAGAGGGGGTCACACAAATGTGACAACCTGTGACATGGGGGGGGGGGGGGAGGGAGGGGTCCAAAAATCATGAAAATCGTGTGACGTAATTTGTGGATGGCCCCTAAAGCGTCTGACTGGAGATCGAAATATCTACGGTTCGAATCGCTATCTTGCGGGGAATTTCAAAGATCCGTAACTCGACTTTCACCTCTGGCACAGCTTGCTGTGTAATCTGAAATACGTAAGTACTCTTGCGTGGTTCGTAAACAGTAGGTCCCGTATATCCGGTAGGATTACCGGGTCAGTTTAAGCTGGCTACGGTAGGGGAGGAATACCCGGCCAATAAAAACCCTGTCACCAGGTTATTACGACCACACGAGACTTTACTTTTTTCTGCTTGCAGGTTACACTATTGTAATAATAAGACAAGTTTTTAATCTTCGAGACTGGAGGTATTAAAATGGAAGAGAGTCAGCGAGATAGAGAGGCGAAGAAGAAAGAGGCAAAGTACCGCAGATATTTGCGGAAGTTGAAGAAAGGAGAAAGAAAGAACCCTGACAGAGAAAGCGACCAATTCATGCAGCGGTACAAGGCACTAACCGCGGGAGACAATGCGAGGTAATGTACTACTATTTTAATCTGGTAATTTGTCAGTAATAACATGAGAAGAAATATTAATACCTTCTGAAAAAAAAAAATCCGTCTTCAAGAGTTTATTGCCAGTAATAGACGGAAAATCGGTTTGTTACTTTGGTATACACCGCGGATGATCAGAACAACACCAGCGATTGGGCTTCAGAATTTTAAATTATCTCTTCTCAGCCAGACTCCTAGTTCAACGAATCAGAATTAAAGTCAATGTTCCGATTATGCTAAGGGGGCATCCATAAAGTGCGTGAGGTGAAATAGGGGGAGGGGGTCCCGCGAAATCTCACCAAGCGGGGGGGGGGGGGGGGGGTACGGAAATCTCACGTGAGGTTTTGGAAAAATTGTTGGACTGTAGAGCTAAAAAAAAGTCTACAAATGACGCGAAAGTCGATTTTAGGGGGGTATTTCGTCGAAAAGTCGGGGTTTAACCGGTTTTTGGTCGGCAAAGGTCTCAAAAAGTTGCGAGAGCGATTTCTAGGGGGGTGTCTCACGGACCATATCTCACCAGAGTGTGGGGGGGGGGGGTCGGGCCAGATCTCACGAAGTCACCGTTAGAGGGGGGGGGGGGCCGGAAATCCGGAAAAACACCTCACGTAATTTATGGATGCCCCCTAATCTCAGTAGAAGTGATTTTCGTGTTAGAGAATGTAACCAGTTTTGCATTGCTTCCCCTTACATTGGCAGCCGGAAAATGTTAATGTTTTTGTTCTCGATCGAAAGCCTGTAAACATAGCTTATAAAGAAATTTAGTCAAGCGTGTTGGCTGTTTGCTTTTTTTTATGCTCCACCGTAGAATACGCAAGCTGTGCTATTCTTTAGCAAACAGTTCGGTGGTTTGGTCATAGCTTGAAGAATGAGTTCGCACCCAAATGATTGGTTTAAGAGAGCGGTCCAGGGGGGGGGGGGGCTACGGGGCTCATCCCCCATAAGTATCTAGGTCCACCCCCAGCATTGTAATTTTGGAGACCATTTTTTTTAGCTCTACGGTTTCGAGGCCCCCTCTTGACGGACTCAAGCTCCTCCCCCCCCCCCTCCCAAAACGAAAATCTACACAAAGCCAAGCCCCTCCCAAACCAAAATCATGGATCCGCCCCTGGAGCGGTTCGTACGTTGAAGCGAGCAAGAGCTAGTGAAACAATATGGTATTAATTACAAGAATTGTTGCAGTAGCTTGGTGAATGTCCATGCAGGAAGGTGACGTCTGGCCGGCTGTCTGTGCTCCAAGGACTGTTCCTCAAGGGCAAGACAACAGAACTGCTCAGAAAGCCGGGCGCCCCTCTCAACACGCTCAACAGAGCGCGCAAGGAGGAGCGGCTGGGCTCCATCATCAACATCGGCATGAAACAGGTACCAAGTCAGCTGGTTTTCTGAAACAAAGAATTCCGTTAATACCTCATTTGGAAGTACGTCTTTATACCAGATACATGTCTACAGTTTCCTGCAAAGCAACTGAATTTTGCAGAAAACAACCTTGGCAATCCTCCAGAAATTTCCTTAATTTATCTATTAAAAAAATGATAATGGTATTACAGAAAGAATTGTGAAGTCAACGATAATTACGAAATGCTTAGCTTTGGGGACTTTCAATCGTTCATGTTAAATGTTACTCTTTGATCCACTTTAATATCAGTCCCACACGAATACATAGTGATCATTTCATCCATTTTTCTTGCTCTCTCTCCATCTATTAAATGAAGCCACTTTTTCCTATACTGCTGGACATATTATACAGTAAGCACTATTGTACTTATACTTTATTATTTTAGTCGAGCAGCGAATGTGCTGCTGTTTTTCTCAGGAAGTGAGTCACTGCTAACTTTTGCCTTTATTGTCCGCACCTCACAATCCATATGTAATAATTAATCTTGATGTAATTTTATATGCTTTAATTCAGACGTTTCGTTGGTTTTTAGTAGAATTAAACACTTGTTGAATAACTATCCTCAGTGTTCTGTCATAATTCTGTACTTCGAAATATATATATTTATCTTCTGAATTTGTTAATCAATCTCCAAAGTACCTTAATGAGTTAACTGATATAAAGTTCATTATTAAGGACTTCTTTTCTTGGTATTTTATCCTTTCCTTCAAAGGTCATGATTTTTTATTTCGATTTGAAATTTCCACATTAAAATTCTTAGCTCTCAAAGGACGTCCACTGAATATTGTAGTTCATTTTCATTGTCAGTTATTATTTTTTGCTGATCAGCATAAAAAGGGATACCTTGGTAGTAACACTACACACCTATGGCTTGGTGTCCGATCAAGGAATTTATATATAGCAAATGATGAAGGTTAATGGAGATAACTCGTCTGGTACCACAGTGTATCGGCTTCTATTCTTATACTTTAGTTTCCAGTTTTGCAGCTATTAAGCTTTGTAAATAGCTGCAATATTACTTGATTGAACGTTCGATAGCAGTTACGTTTGCTAAGAGGTTTCTTCTGTTTACCTGATCAAAAGTTTTGATTTTCATGTCATATATATACCAGGTATGTTTCTGTCTTAATTTTCATTGTTTTTGAATTAATGAATTCAGAACACAAGACTAATACGCATAGTGTCTTCTTTTCGTAATCTGTTATATCTCTATCTACGTTTATTGTTATAATGTTTCTGTAATTGCTTTCCTACATGTTGTTCAAATATTTTATATCCTCTATTCAATTTGCTTATCTCTCAAATTTTCATATTTACAATTTCCTTTCTTCAAGATGGGAATAGTATAATAATTCCGTGTGGTCGTAATGACCTGGAGATAGGGTTTTTACTGGCTGCGCATTCCGCCTCTATCGTAGCCGCCTTAACCTAAGCCGACAATCCTGCAGTGTACAGGGTACCTACAGTTTAACGTGGAATCTGAACCACGGAAGCGTTCTGGTGTGCTTCACTTTACACAACAAGCTGTGCCCGAGGTGAAGGCCGGGTTAAGCGCCTTTGAAAATCTCCGCCGAGACAGGGATTCGAACTGGGGCCTTTCGATCTCCAGTCAGACGCTTAACCACTGAGCCACCAGACCGCTTAAAATGGGGATGATTATAGCTATCTGCCAGGGTTCTGTTTTGTTTAGAAGACATAAAAGCCTTGACTAATGTGTTTCGACCCAATATTTGAATGGTTCTAGCGTTACTGGATCTTATTGGATATTATTTAAAAAATAATAATCTAAACAGTAATTTATTGGGGATACATTTCCGCCATCGAAAGTATCACACTAGCGTACCCACGTTTTATAAAATTAGCAGAACTTTTAGAATTCAAGTGTATGGTACACGTTTACGCAGGTAAGGCAAGCGAAGATTGGAGAGGCGCCTTCAGCCAGTGGCGCCGAGTTTGCGGTGAGGGCTGTCGTGGAACACGGCCGCAGACTGAGGGGCGCCGGCGGGGACGAGGTGAAACAAACGCTTAGACTGGAGGACAGCGATGGCGAGCCCTCAGCTGCCAGTCCAGTCGCACTTCCTGACTACCACCACAGGCCAAGAGAACCGAGCAGCGAGAGGCAACTCACTCCGACCCAGGTAAGTGGGGTACCACTGCAATGGTTGTAGGAGAGACACTGGAAGTAATGCTTTTATTCACAGGAGCATATCTGCTATTAGTTCTTCCGAGTTTTCAAATGCGTTTGGAATACAAGGAACTACAACCAACCTGGTCCCGAAGGAGGCATACTACGCCAGGTAGGACGGTCAGTTCCTTTCCTCTGCGATCTACAGTTTAACGTGGAATCCGAACCACTCAACGATCTGGCGTAGCTGATATGATCAAACACAACTCTCAAAAATTACTGCACCCACCGGGATTCGAAGCTGGGAACGCAGCAGCAAACTTTTGAAAGCAAGCGCCTTAACCACTTTTCTTTTTTCCCCGTTTTTATCACCTCACTTTTATTTCGTCCACAGCTTCAAGCTATCAGACAACTTAAGAGGAACCAACAACTTTAAAATAGGCATAGTTTTGTGCTAAGCTGTGAGGTCTATTCCGATACGATAATTGACACCGTGCGGAAGTTGAGAGAGCACCCCCAGTTTAAAAACTATATCACCTTGTCTGTTTATTTATTTACTTTTTGTTATATCATTAGGACTCATCGACGTCGAGGTCATCAGAGGTGGAAAAGGATTGAGGATAAGGAAAAGGTAGGAATTTGGCCATGCCCTTTTGAAAGAACAATCGTGGCATTCGCTTACGGTGATTTCGGGAAACCGTAGAAAACAGAATCTGGATGGCCGGATAGAGACTTGAACCAGTATCCTCGGAATGTGAGGAAGACCAAAGCGTTAGCGCTCGCCCTCCAAGCTCGGTTTGTCAGTTTACTCTGATAAACAGTGATAAATATTCCATGTACAACACTGAGAATTGACGACTGCGGAAATAATCATATCCTAGCAGGGCACTGGATCTACGAGCCTTGACTTTATTATAGCAAACGAATCTTGTGCTGAAAATGAGGCAATTAAGGATAGGTGATACCTGGCTTTCAGATTTACTGAATCAAAAAAGTACTGAGAAAGATAATGTCCCGCCTTTAATGACCTGATGACCTGGAAGCGTAAGCCCAAAGTAAAAAATAAAAATAAAAAAATTAAATCCATATATACGTACATAATGGATAACCAATTATATTCAAAAAGTAAGTTTTTCTACGTTAACTGTTTACGTGAGCACAGAAATGTTACTTGTGTTTACAGCGCAGCGTTTCAATGATCATTTGTGTAAATCAGTAACCCAACAGTGTGAGAGCTTCTAGACCCTTGTTGACTGATGGTTTTCAGCAAAGGTTCCCGGAATGTACACGGCGATCCGCATTTCATTAGATCGCACGTCGGGAGGACGCCGGTTCGAATCCCCGTCCGAGCATCCAGATTTGGGTTTTCCATGGTTTCCCAAATCACTCCAGGCAAATGCCGGGATGCTTCCTTCAAAAGGCCATGGCCGAATTCCTTCCCATTCCTTGCCCCCATCCTTTCCCATCTCTAAAGACCTCGCTGTTAAGAGACGTTAAGAAGTTGAAAAAAAAAAATAGATCGCACGAAATAAAGTACGATCGTGTTGACTGCTGTGAGTGACGTCTATGTCAAGAACAACTATCTTCTTCGTAGGTCGATATTATGTATCTCTCTCTTTATGTAAATGGTTTGCTCCGTGTTTCCGTTTCAGGCGAGCATAAGGAAATGTTTCCATCAAGTCAGTCAATGGATTCGAAGATTTTGCCATCTTAATCGCAAACGAAAAACCATTTCTGTGATCGTTGCGCTAATGTCAAAATTATATGAAGGCAGTGTGTGACAATGGGAAAAATCACATCACATTTACGTCTTAGCAATATGGAACCGCGACCTTACACAATGACATAGGGGCACCGAGCAGATTAATAGATCTCATGAAATCATATCCTATTCCTACCTCATTCATAAAAACACGCATGACACTTTAGGTATGCAAATAATCTGTCATATCTGATCGCAAAGCTATCGCCTATTTCAGAGATGCATACATGTTTCTCCTTTGGTTCATAGCAAGTCCGTTCTCCAAATATGTTCTACACATCAATATGCACCGGCAGGTTTCAAAATATGTGTATCGTTTATATTTTATCATCAGCACCGTTTGGAAAACTACAAGAAGGTCTCCAAAAAATAAATTCTAATTATGGCGTTTCACCTAGTTTCCGCAGGTTGTAGTAGAGTAACGTGCATGCTTTCTGATGTGTTGATGCAAGTTAATGAGCTTCCATGTAACACCTTGGGATATATAGTGATCGTTGGTTTCAAGTCAACGTCATGAAGCACAATTCCAGCCTTTGTACCTCTAATATAAAATGTCGGTGCTTACTTTACTGAGGAGAGATTGTACTCGAGTGACTAATTCACACCTGACTTTGAACCCTGTTGCTAATCGTTAAATTTTTGCTATTGTAGAACTCTTCCCTGTCTGAAATTTATTAGACTAATTATGGTACAGATTCTGGTTCTTGAATGCATCTAAGCACCTCACAAGTGGTCGCGATTATCCAAACTGGTGTCTTCTGATCTACAATAACTCATTTACAATGCAGTAAAAAAAAATTATATATATATATATATATATACCATGCATCTATTTTTCTTCTAATTACAGGGGGAAGATGGCGGCCACCAATATACTGCAGACGCAGACTGTGAAGTCGACGCGGAAACCATTCTCTCCGCGATCGACGACATCAGCGAAATTGCATGTTCAGAAAGCAGCAATAACAACAGTGCGCACCTCATGGAAGAGCTGCTCGGCTACGTGGACACCTTCAGGCTCAGTAAAGGCCTGATGCCCAGCTGGCAGCAAAACGTGGCGACCACACAACAGCACAGCCAGCAGGTCAGCCTGACATTGTGTTTGCACATAATAGTCCACTAATCTGTGGAGAATAGACAGCAACCGATCATTCTCCGTCAAAAAGTTGCAGAATAATATACTTCTCTCTTCATTTTACTGAGCAGCTGGTTCGCTTTCTGCATTTCATTACGATCAACAAAGGAGTGAAATAGCAGCAGCCAATTGCTAGGCATCCAGTTCTCTCTCAAACTCTGTATTCTCAGAAATCCTACAAGTGTTTCTTTTTGCAGCATGGGTCTGTAGCGTGTACTTTGGTAGACATACAGTAACTGCACTTATGTACTGGGAAAATCTGCATGTTTCTAATTTGGACCACGTAATACAAATGACGGTTATTCTGTGTATTATCAAACAACATAAATTATATTTAACGATCGTATTTATCATCGCGCGTTAAATGGCGTAGATGTGTATGCTGAATTTGTCCACATTTTAGCCGAAGCGACAATGCACGTTAATTTTGTCATCACCTAATTATCTGGATTGAATGCGGCCGCATCTAACTGTTCGGTTCCCACCTCACATTCCATAATTTGATTCTGTAGCGAGTGTAGGTCTAAGGCAATGTATGTTCGTTTCTCCAGCTTCGATCGCTTTTAGCTGTTCTTCTCGACACCTTGCATTCTTCTGTTATATGATCCCACAACTTGTGGCTATGCACCGGATTCTAAATGGCGTTTGAATACGCTTTACAGCAGGTACTTCCGAATGTTTCACCCCTGTCACCACGTAGTTCAAATTACTGTTGGGAATAGCACTTATGCCGTTGCATTTAATGGTCAAGTTGGCTGTGAGATCTCAGGAACCTAGATAACATCCCAGTCCCCGAATAGGGGCGTGGATTCGAATACTTCTGCTAAACCTACTAGACGCCCTTTGCCCCAACCACACGCACCTATGGTCCTTATAAACAGGTACTCTGTGCTCGCCTGAACCATAGCAGCCTGTGTTGAATTTTTTTGAATACCTAAGCTATTCTTGTGCTCCTGTACAGAAACTAATAGATGTTAACTGTGACATCGTATATGTCAGAAAAGTGTCATACAAACACAATTTAACATTGGACTATACACATTTATAGTTAGAAATTAGACCATATATATATATATATAAAATATGATGATGTTAGTTGCAAAGTGAAACAAGTTTAAAAGTACTACATAGAGGGAACAGATGATTTGGATTGCCAAGTTTTTATATATTTTACCCATCATCCACTTGGTATAATTAAATAGATGTAAAGTAGCCATTAATAAATAAAATCATTGCATCTCACTTATTTTTTCATTTATTTTGCAAAATACTGGGCAGTTGAAATTAAATTTTCAGAATTACAAAATATATGTCTTCTAAAAAGTGTTCTCAAAGAAGTTTTCCCTTCAGTTTAGGAAGTGGTGGACATTCTAAATCTTCAGTGTTGTAGCTGTGTTGTCTCCAGACAATTTACTCGAATCACTGTATCTTCTTCTACATATATTACGGCATTTTTTTGATTCGTTGTGCACACAGAATAGATATTATCTTACTGAATGTGATCTCATTAGCATTCCGGGATATTACATGATAATGTTTGCCTAAACCATCCAAAAGTTTAATCGTTAGCTCTCCTTACTGGTGAAGCAACATAAATACAGTACAAAGTGTTCTCGTTGAAATCTAATGGTGGTGGTAAGTCCCCAAAATTTTTAAAAATAATTAATTACAACTTCCTTGTAGTTGATGTGTACCACTTAGAGTGAAGCAGATTAGAAATTTTAAATTCGTTAAGAAGATATCATGAAGGAACTAAGGAACCTGAAAAAGGGAAAGGGGGCTAGTGTGGTTAATATCAATGTGGATGTCTTAAAGATAGCAGTATGTGATATTTAACCTTATCTTGAAACAATATTTAAACTGAGTCTGGACACTTCTTGCTTACCAGATGACTGGAAAGGTGCGATAGTAGTGCTGATCCACAAAGGAGGGTGACAAATTGGGTTGAAAATTACAGGCCAATCAGTGTGACATGAATGGTAGGAAATTTAATGGAGAGATTAACATTCAACCATATCAGACGTGTCCATGATCAACGCAACTGGTTTTCAAGTCAGCAACATGGCTTTAGATGAGGATTTTCATGCAAATCTCAGTTAACGAGCTATATGCAGGATATTTCTCATGAAATGGTCAGGGGAGGTCAAATCGATAGTGTAGCTCTAGATCATTCAAAATCTTTGACAGAGTGAGCAATAAAATGGTTCTAAATAAGGTAAAACTATTGGAGTTGAAGAAAAGGTGATTAGCAGGGTAGAAGAACTCTTAAAAGGTAGAAAGGAAAAAATTAGAGTAGGCAATGCAGTATCAAAGGATGTAGGAGTGAACACAGGGTAGTGTATTGTAAACCATTGTTATTCATTATTCTAATGAATGGTTGTGTTAATGGTTTCCTATCAGACGTTAGATTATTTGCACATGACAGAGAATGTTATATAATAGAGTCAAAGTGGTGGAAGACTGTAAACTGTTACAAAATAATCTAGATAGTATATCTAGATGGGTGAGACTACATGGGATGAAGGTAAATGCAAAGAGGAGCTAGTAGCTTATTAAGTATACAGGATAAAAAGCTAAAGGTTGATTAACATTATAAAGTGGGGAAGGAATTGCCTATTGAAGACCCGAAATGTAAATACATTGGCGTATCATTTAGTAACAGACCTATTTGAGCAGGGCACATTGGACAGTTAGTAGGAAAAATTTTCAAAATCCTTCACTTGTTGAAAAGAGTTATGAGAGGATGTACCAGAGAAGTAAGGTAATTGGGTTACAAAACATTGGTCAGTCCACTGCTTGAATATGGTGGTATAGTTTGGGACCCGTATTTTGGGTATCAAATATAGGAGTTGGAGAGGGTGCAGAGAAGGGGAGTTAGATTTGTCTTTGGAAATTATCACAGAACGCAATATGTAATTAATATGATAAAGCAGCTGCAGTAGAATTCATTGGAAGATAGGAGTAGGATGAAGAGAGTTGTGGGAGTACAAGGCAGTGGCGGATCCAGAATTTTGGTTTGGGGGGGGGGGGGGCTTGACTTGGGCAAGGAGAGGGGTGCCGACAGAAATCTCATTATTCCAGATTGGTGCCCTCATACAAACAGTAGAGCAAAAAAAAAGTCCGCAAAAACCATGTCATCGGGGGTGACCTTGGTGCTTTTGGGGGGGGCTTCAACCCCCTAGCCCCCCCCCCCTGGATCCGCCACTGGTACAAGGTGTATATTGGTGATGAGGCATGGATAGATATTGATGGAAGAATTAAGAGAGGTGTATTGTATGAAAGGGTAAAGATGACCATGATCACAAGCTAGCACTTTATTTCAGACATAAGGGTGAGGGAAAATTTTCTTTTCATATGGAAGTGTGTAAGGAATTGGAATAAATTACCAAGAGAAATATTAAATAATTTACAAAAAAAACTTAAAAAATTTATAGTTCAAATTATTAGGGGGCAAAAGTAGATAGGAAGAGGAAAAGTGAAGGATGGATGTATAGGAAGATTACCACCAGAGCGTGCACTCCATCACATCATATCAAATTAAATTAAATTAATTCCTGACTCTCACTGTTCAAGTTGATCTAACCACTTTCACTCTTGTTTTGATAAAACTTAAATTGTCAATAAGTTTTAAAAGCTCTTTCAAAGTCTGATGTTGCTAAACTGTGAGCTGTGTTCTTTCAACTACCGTGACTTCATATGATGTTACATGACAGCTGGAAAAAAATGAAAGAGAGATGTAAAATTATTTTATAAAGTATGTGAATTTGTTATATTTAAGAAGATTTTTATTCCTGTTGGTTGTGTTTCAGATCTCTAGCGGACCAATTGCCACCCCTGCTCGACCAACTTCAATTTCCATCCCACCACATCCAACCTCAGATGGATCAGATGTTGAGAATGAGCCATCCCCAGTGAATTTCTTCATGCAGCCCCAGGAGCTGTCATGCCCACAAGCTGCAAACCCAAAGGCATTGCTGGATACACCAGATGTGCAGCAGAAAGAAGCTCAAGATGAATTCAGCTGTACTGAAATCCAGTGTCCACTTGACATGGCAATACCATCAGTCTCACAACCATGGGAGGGATTGTCACCTCATAGTGACTTATTGCAGGTACATTGTTGGTAAATAGCACCTCTGTGAATTAGCTTTTGAGTTTTATAATAAATAAAGGCATTGAATACTGAAAAAAATAAGTAAAAAGAAGAAAAGTTTTATAAATAATCAGGTCAATAATTTAATAATAATCATTGAATTACAGACTTTCATAGTATTCCAGGATATCAGTATAAATCAGGTAAGTGTAAGTAAAGTCTACACATTCAGTGTTCCATACTCTTAAGACATAAACACATATCTTGTTAGTGTATTGGCCCAAAAATCAAAGCCTGACACATTTCCACTCAACAGGTCTCCAATGAAGTGCCACATTTCTATGTATGCTGCCAATGTTATATATCATTCAATTCAATCAAATTTACTATACTTAACATCAAATTATAAATGTTCAGTTATTTTCCACATAGCTTATAAAGTGTAAAAGGTACATGTGGTTTTAATATTTGTCTTTTAAATATAGGACACAGTAGATATTGAAGACAAATTTCAAGTTCCTAAGTACTAATAGCATTTTTCAGATAAAACCTATAAAAATAATGGTTTAAAATTGATGACTTTAACAACCACTCATATCTTCATTTTACTATGAATAAAATTAAAAATAAAACTTATTCCTTGGCATAACAAACATGAGTACTACATAAACTAGAGTAGAAAAAAAAGTAATTTAATTTAACTGATTTTAATTGCAATGGAGCTCATGCTCTAGTGGCAATTTCCCTACATGCCCACTCTTCCTCTTTACTTTTTTGCCCTTTACAAATTTCAACTTTAAATTGTTTCAACATATTTGGTAAATTATTCATTAATTCTCTACCAATCCCTGACCCCATACCTATGAAAGAAAATCATCCCACACCCTTAAAA
Source organism: Vandiemenella viatica (assembly GCA_031002005.1). Taxonomy (NCBI): domain Eukaryota; kingdom Metazoa; phylum Arthropoda; class Insecta; order Orthoptera; family Morabidae; genus Vandiemenella; species Vandiemenella viatica. Next base: position 144,595,697 of record JARYHS010011408.1, read on the forward strand.
AAAAACTTAAGTTATTGCTTCAAAGGCATATAAATATTTCTTAAATATCAAATACTGTTAAAAATATATATTCACATTTTTAGGATTCACCAGTATTGGCAATCAACAAATTATTTCACAATTTGAGTTAGTTAGAGACATAGCTCAAAATGATTTAATTACATTTTTTATAGTTTCTTATATTCACTCATACTTATTTTATCTTGTAAAACTACTATTGTTTATCAAAGAATAAAGAAGGGTAGTGAAACTAGACCCTTCACTTTCAGCTGAAGGCAGGAGGGTATTGGTGAACACAAAGAGATGAGCATATTTCACAATGGTTTGGTTTAAAAACATTTTCATGTAGATGGTGAGACATTTAGCAAGGAGATCAGATCTGCATACCTTGTGTCGGTCTTGGTATGTCAAACGTGTCCACTTTTTGTGTTTGTAATTACCATCTTGCCTTCATCTCTTCTAAGTAATGGTCTAATTTCTTCCTTATTTTCACTGCCTAAAAAGATTTTGCTTCTCATAATATCATAATTTTTTTGAATAATATGCGCTTAACTGTACAGAAGTCTTAAATGTGTTTTACAAGTGTTAGGACTCTGACAATAAAACAACTGTGATATTCTTCCAAATGTAATAACTTTTAAGATAATGAGTAGATGGTCATGAAGTCACAAAAAATTTGCTACAGTTTCCCTTATTGAATGTTCAGTTTCTCATCTCATAATCCTTAAGGCCAAAGTCAAATAATGATAAAAAAATAAAAAATACTATTACATAACTGTTAAAAAGAAAGGGTAAAGTTTTTCCGATATTAAGAGAGATGGTGGTAAGACAGTGTTTTGTTCACAGGTGTCTCCTCTTTATGATGACAGTAACCATGATGTCGAAGATACAGAAGACGAAGGAAATCGGATTTGGTTTCGGAGGATGATGTTTTGATTCTCTCCCATAGGGCACTTGAAAAGAAGTTTTCAAAAATAGAATTTTTACAGAGGACATAGTACACAAAATCTTGGGATATTTTGGATAAAATACTATTTTTGTCTTTAATTTAGTTTCATTTTTTCTTTGTCTTGCTTGTTATTCCTTTCTCTAAATTCAAATATATGTTCAATTACTTTGTTTTAAACTGATTTGTCTCTGTTACGTCATTTTTATTTTTGCTGCAATTTTGTTAGATGTATGTATGTATGTATGTATGTAAACTCTGTTTTAAAAATAAATAAAACCATTATTAATCCAAAACATTAATTCAATATTTCTTCTTACTTTTACCATAATTTTTTATTCATATATACTCTTTATATTTAATTTATTCCTCATAAAAAATGATGCAAATAAAAAAGTTACTTGAAATTTGTAGCCATTTCCATAGACATACATTTTTTTAACTACTTTTTCCTCTATGAATTTTAATTTTTTAACTACTTTTACCTCTATGAATTTTAATTTTAAATTCTTTCAACGATTTTGGTAATTGTTTAATCAATTCCATTGGTAATTTATCCCAGTCCATGACTTCCTTACCTATGAAAGAAAATCTTCTCACACCCTTGTGTTTGAAACAAAGTACCAGAGTGTGGTCATGGTCAGGGCCAAATTAAGACAGCGCGGGGCCCATAGCAAATGAGAAAAAGAGGCCCTTGATTTTTGCTGTCCGGGGGAAAATTGTAGAGCAAAAACAAAGGGGGGGTCACCCATCTAGCCTAGGTCCCCCCCCCCAAGAGGCGCGAGGCCCCCTAGAAGGCACGAGGCCCATAGCATTTGCTACCTCCTGCCATGTGGTTAATCAGGTACTGGTCATGATCATCTGTTCCCTTCCATTCATTACTCTTAATTCTTAAACCAATGTTTCCATGACTCATCACCAATATATGCCTTATATACTCCTATGACTCTCTTCATCCTCCTGCTATCTTCCAATGAATCCCTTTCCAGTTGCTTTATCATTTCGGTGACTGATTGTGTCATGCAAAGATATATAAATTTCAAGTGGTTAACAATCAATTCCTTGCCCACCCTATAATCATAATCAAGCGTTAGTCTTTTTTTTTATCTGTGTACTTAATAAGCTGACTCTTCCTTGCATTTATCTTCATCCCATTTTCACTTACCTAGCTAGATCTACTGTAACAGTTGTGGCCATCCTGCACTAGGATTTGAGAAGAGCTGGACTTGTGCTTTCTATGCCTGAGCTTTTTTACAGTACAGAAATCAATATCATTGCTCTGATTTTTTCACAAAAATAAAAATATCATATGTTATATGAATACAGTTGCTGACTGTATCATTACCAAATGACCAAAGTGTCAATGGTTACCATACTTTTAGGCTTTGCTCGGAGATTGTGGTAATAGTGTAAGCAACCAGTTTTATTAAAAAAAAAAAGTAATTTTCACTCTCTGCAATCAATATAAGTTTCTTATATCATCCATTAAATTTATTACTTCAAAAGTGAATGTGTGGTAGTTGACAAGAATTTTTCAAAACAGTCTCATATGTGAAGAAAATATTTTAATAGAGATAATACTGTATAGTGATGGCACTGAACAGGGAAGAAATGAATCATTGCTCGTGCTTTAATAGTTTACTGTTCTCTACAGATTAGAGATCATTTTGAAAAAGGTGAGTCAATTTTATACACTCATTGTCATGAAAATTGGTGCACACAGAAAGAGATATTAAAATACAATAAAATTTGGAACCGGTAATAGAAGAGCAATAAAAATAACTGATTACAATATCAAGCAAAATGAGTCATTTATATTTGTAGTTTACAAGTACCTTAAAAACCCTATTACATTCTAGTGTTGATATTTGAGATATACAGTTTTATGTATAGTCACAGAGGTATCTAAAATAATCTCATGGAAGGTGGTGACATTCTTGGTTTGTTTGTTGATAGATCCATTGTTGTCTCAAACCACTGCACCTGACCCCATACATGTTCTATAGGTAATAAGTATAGAGAACTGGCAGGCCACAGCAAAGTGTTGGCAGCATGTACCAAGAGCTCAGTAACCTGTGGTCTATGTGGGCTGAAAGTATCTTAAAAAATTGGCCTATAGTTGTTATGCCATGAAAGGAATGCACTGGAGGCTGCAAACTGTTTTGCATGTATCACAATGCAGTATGTGGTTCCTTCATAACTGCAACATAAGACAGAAACCCAAGGCAGGTTATATCTCACCCTGTGGCAGCACCAGTTCTGTGTAGCATGTCACTCATCAATGAAGTCTGAACTTCTTTGTAGTCCATTTCTCCTTCATATCGGAGTACTTAGGTCATCATAGTTCGGGCAAAACCGATTTCATCACTAAATAAAATTTATTACCATTGCCCAACTATCCATACTAACCACTCTTGATAAAATTGCAGCTAAGTAATCAATTTTGAGGTTTCAATGTTAATACAGCTTAATGTAGCTACGGTACATTGAGTATGAAAAGCAGTAGTTTATATAATTTGGTGGAAAAACCATCCAGCCTTCCAAAGTCTAATGAACAACCCTCTTTTAACCCCTGTAAATTGTGTATACCTGGGATTGTTACATGGTAAAGGTATGTTACCCATTCAATGACATTCACTGTACAAGAACATTGTAAATACTGCACACAAATTTGTCCTGTGGCTGCATTCATTACTAGGATTGCAGTGATGCCTTGTCATAGTTCTATGCATCTATGACAACCCAACTAAACACAGGTGCAATATTAACTGTGATAGTGCTGTGTACCTACTTCATACTTCATTTGGACCAATTATTTTAGATGCAACAATCTTTATGACAGCGAATGGACATTTTAATGATTTTTTTTTACCTTTGGTAAAATGGTGTAGATTGCATTAAAATACATAGATTTCCATCTTCTCCACATTTCATATCCTTTTCCGAATAAGGAATGTTCAATGCCAAAAATTTCCCTTACTGTTTTTATACATTTGTATTGTAATTTAACGTTGTCCTAGTTTCAACTCAATGTTGATGTAATAAAACTGACAAGAAAACATACTTTTTGTGCTTGCATAAGAATTATTTAAAGGTAGTTCATTGTCGCAAGAATTCCAGTGCTGAAGATGACAAACGTAAATTGTAGTTTTATTCATGTTGCATAGGGAAAGAGTACTTGTATCTGTTAGTAGATTTCTTCTATACTATTGCTAATTGATGAACAGGCATTGGGATATACTTGGCTGTTTCACAGAAAATTAATTACCTGAATAAGTTATATCAAGCAAGAGTATCCTTACAAAGGGTCTTTCTGATATTCAAACGAGCCTCTTAAGAGGTCAGGCCATTTCCATATGAGTCAACAATAGTACTTAAATAACACCAAATTTTAAATGACAATCTATTTTAATTTTCTAAAATTTGGCTAAGAATTTTGTTTATGTAAATTATAATATCTTCACTGATTAGTTATTTGTTTTCAGTAGAAAGTGACATATGGTCTGATTTTTTGGGGCAGTGCAATATATAGAAACATGTAATATCAAATCTGTTTAGGTTTGGACTGAGAATGTCTCATGCACTACCTTCAAACAGAAATCTGAATATTTGCTTTGGAATTCATAAGCTCCTTAATGTCTTCTATTTTTAAACCAATTACTATTAAATACAATTAAAAAATTAATGAGTAAAGTTCTTAATTATGTTTACTTTGATACATACATGTCGGACATTCCAATATCCTTATTTTCAATATTTTTCCCAGTCAATGAGAAAATTTCAGTTGTAGACACTACTAAATAAAAGAGCAAGTTGAATTATGTGTTAGCTGACAACAATTTGTCTCCACATTGATGGGTCTACTAGTGATAACTATTAACCATTTTTGCATATTGTTAATTTAGCAGATTCAATTAACAGCATCCATCTATCAGATTTTATTGAAATTATAGTAGAATATAAACAGTTTAAGAGCCATAGGAAGAAGACAGGATGAATGTGAAGAGAGAGCTAAGTCTGTAGGGTATACATATATTTGGATATTGGGTAAAGAATTAAGAGTTATTTGTAGAAATGGATAAATGATTATGTACATAAATTAGGACTAGATTTTAGATGAAAGGGAGGAGTAAATTTTCATTTGTAGGTAACAGGTAATAACTTCGATAATTTACATAGAGATGTGCCGACAAATGGTAAAACAATAAAAGTAAAAGTCCACATAATGCAAAAGAAGACATAGGAAGATTTCTCACCATGGCTTTAGTTGTACTGCAATTAATCACAGTGATACTGACTGGGTATATCTCCATTAATTATTTACTGTAGTGGCATTATGGACCACAACCCATCCATTGCCTCACACAATAGGCTTCTCAAATTAGCTCTGTCTCTCTTCTTCTCCCTCTCTGGAACGTTTGCCTCTCCGATGTCTTCCTTGATTTCATCAAGCCATCTGAATTTTGGTCTTCCATATGGTCTCTTCTCTAAGAAATATACTTTTATCACATCTCTGGTGAGATCTCTGTCCCTTCTCATTATTTGACCATACCACCTTTGCATTTGTTCTTTTATTATTCCTACCATTTAAGCATGCTGGTGTAAATCTCATAGCTCTCTATTTTGTCTTCTTCTGTATTCATCTTCCACTTTAACTTAGTCTATTTAATTTAATTTAATTGCAATGGAGCACAGGCTCCGGTGACAATTTCCCTACACACCCATCTTCCCCCTATCCTGCACCTACCTACATTTGCCCTCTACAAATTTTATCTTTAAATTCTTTCAAAGTTTTCGGTAAATTATTCATTATTTCTCTTGGTAACTCATTCCAATCCCTGACACCCTTACCTAAGAAAGAGAATCTTCCCACACCCTTGTGTCTGAAGTCGAGTGCCAGCTTGTGGTCATGGTCATCTTTTACCTTCCATGCACTTCTTTCCATACCTATTGCAATATCTTTCCATGCCTCATCGCCAGTATATGCCCTGTACACTCCCATGACCCTCCTCATCCTCCTCCTGTCTTGCAATGAATCCCATCCCAGCTCCTTTATCATATCCGTCACTGATTGCATTCTGCGATAATTTCCAGAAACAAATCTAGCAGCCCTTTTTTGCACCCTCTCCAACTCCTGTATTTGATACGTAAAATGAGGGTCCCATACTACACTGCCATATTCGAGCAATGGTCTGACCAAAGTTTTGTAACCCAATTCCTTGACTTCTCTCGTACTTAGACATTAAGGTGCCTATCTTATTAGGTAAAATATAGTTGTTATAATCCAGTCTAGATATACTACCCAGTTTGGATAACTGAATGCTAATTAATAAATCCAGTGAACATCTTAACCAATCTAGAGGTGTAGCTGGACTTCTGTCATTTTGACCATTAAGCAGCAACTTCAATTTAAGTGAGCCTTTTTTCTCATCCTTCTTAACATCAACAACTTTTTTTGTAAGACTCTACCCTGAAAAGGTTGTCAGAATTATTTCAAGAACACTGAAATTCTTCCCTGTTGCATCTAATTAATGCACATGGGTCATAATAGTTCAGGAAGTAGACTAAGCAGTATATGTCCAAATAAAGCACATTTGGTTACTAAACTGAGGAATTGTGAAGTCATATGAAAAACAGTACATCCTCAGTTTAGAAAGGTCGAGAGTGCAATGTTCAATGCTTACTGGTTTGTTTAACAGTATCCATATTTTCAGCATATCCAGAGCCACAAAGTCTTAGATAAAAATCGTTAAGTGTTTGTGGGCGGCCTGCCCAACCAGTACACAATTTCATGACATGGTATTTTCGAATGTTCTTCCTTAATTTGCTGTCCGTCAATTTACAAAAGTCTCATTCGAAATTTGAAGTGGCAGAAAGATATGTTCCTTCAAACTCGGTAAGGGAGCGTGCATAAACCACGTAGCTCCATTTTGCCCTCCTGTGAACCCCCCCCCCCCCCCCCGTAGCCCTACATAGCTTTTGCCTCACCCCCCCCCCTCCCACATAGCACGTAGCTTTTTCTCCCTTTTGATTCCAGAAGACATTTTGTGCTGTTTTCTCTTGTCAGACTATTGTAAATAGATAATTAACTGTGGGAAATAAGTATTCACATGCAATTGTGGGTTCTGTTCCTCATTTTAACTGTGAAAAATGTAATGAAAGGAAAGCTACCTGGCCTGGCTCGGAACCCCTCCTCCCCCCACGTAGCCCAGCGTAGCCTTCCAGCAAACCCCTCCCCCCCCCACCTGGACCGAGCCACGTAGTTTGTGCACGGTCCCTAACTAGTCGAAAGCTATTACTCAGTGCATCATCCCACCTTGATCTACTAAGTGTTTACATTGCTGGAAAACTTTGTAAAGGATATTATACAAACTTTATCTCCCAGTGCAGTCATCAACTTGGTGATTTTAGTGACTGATCATGGCAGTAGGTTCGCTAGTAGATAATGTTTATCTCAGGTAATCCTCAGGGGAGTAGCTACTATGGGGTGAGGCGGTGCAGTGCACCGGGGCCCCTACACTCAGGGGGCCCCCAAGCATATCTCTGGGGGCCCCAAAGTGCACCTCTGCCCCCCCCCCCCAGCGCAGTTCAGAGGCCCACGAGCCTTCATGGAAAAAACTGGCGACCTTTTTTTTTAGCTCTACAGTCGTCCCTGAGACAAAGAAAGCCCCTCACTAAGGACCCTCTCACTGCACAGGGGGGCCCACAAACCACTGCTCCACTGCTCAAGGTGCCCATAAGCACAACTCAAGGGCCCCATCCTCAGCTCAGGGGGCCCTTACCAGCAACACAAAGCTAAAATAAGGTCGCCCATCAGGCCTGAGGGCCCAAAATATTTTATTTTTTTTGCACTGGGCCCCTTGTTGACCTAGCTACGCCACTGGTAATCCTATTGACCTATAAAAAGAAACCCCCAGTCAAGTAGGCTGAAATGCTCATGTAGTCTATGCTAACAATCTGTTTAACTGTTATCCAACAAAACCATTGACCATTGAAGTGAACGATAAATTTTTCAAGTGCCTCGTGGTTGTACTCCTACATATTTTCCTTGGATATCTGTGAACGCACTGGCAAACACCTCCATGGATTTCATGTTCGAAAGAAAGCAATATGCTGACATCTGAGAGAGGGTCCAGTTCGACATGCTCCTCTACTTGGCATGCCACAACAGAAGAAGAAAGATGTGAATCAGTCACAATTGTGGCGCACCTTCGTAATCAGCTTCAGAAATTCTGGACTATGATAACGAACTGCAAAATTCTGATTTGGGAGGGTTTGTGGTCAGAGAAAGCTTCACTCAAGATGCCTTGTACTCAAAAGGGAAAACTAGTACGTGTATAACCTACTGGAAATTTTCCAGGTCAGTAAACTCTGGAATGGTAATGCACTTGCCACAGTCCGTCAACTGGAGACATCTCCGTTCCCGATGCGATGATGCACATGTCTGTTCCGTCATAATAATATATTTATTCCTTTTGCACGCTACACACCAGGGCCGGCGTTAGGGAGGGGGGGGGGGTAAGCGGGTCAAATGTACCCGGGCCCGCCGGCTGATGGGGGGCCCCGAGCATTGGCTGGAGGGGCCCCAGGTCTCGAAGCAAAGAATCCGCCTATTGTCGCCTGGCTATTTTTGTAGAGCTAAAAAAAAAAAAAGGTCGCCCATTTTACCCCGGGCCCTAAATTCCTAGCGCCGGCCCTGCTACACACTCTCTCTTCTGTTTCTACCTTTGTTTGGCGTGCCACTAAAAGCGATGACGGTGGAACAGCGTTATCGGAATGACCATTAGTAACAATCATCAAACATTTATCATCAGAAAAACCACAAAGCGAAATTGCCCTTTCATACGCCTCATAAATATAACAAAAACAGACACATATTAATATGCCCAGGAAATATATAGTTCCGAAAATGAATTACCAATTGTCATAATGTTCGTAAAGTTCACCTGTGTTAATCAAAACATAGGCCTATGTTCCCTATTTCACTAATTGCATTGTTCGTTATACAGTTAATATAAAGTGAGAAATCATGTGGTGTATGCTTTCCACTTGTTCGAAAAAATCGTCTGTAGTTCCAAATTATTCAAACATAGCTGATTATTATTTTATTGAAAATACCACCTCAGGAAATTCTGAACATGAGTGCTTCCTTGCCAAGCTTATTTCGGGTAATGTTTCGTGAAAATGATACAAAGGCTTATATGATTTTTTATCTGTCACATAACTCAGTTTTACAATTTTCCACAATGCGATGCCGTTCAGTGCATCAAATTTAGTTATAAATACGTAACACTACTCTGTGATCGTCGTTGCTAATTTGAGATCGTTTTCAGAAAAGTCACTTTTGGCCGCTCATGTTCCAAGTTCTTCATCTAACCTGTGCCAAGACCACTTGGCTAGTCCCCTTCATAGGTATCTTTCCCCCCTTTTCTCTCTCCAGAAGCAAAGTTCTTCGTTCACTTCCGCAGGTATCAATCATGTCGTTCAAGCCACAACAAGTGATACATGAAATAGATTCAAATTCCCCGCGACTGAGCGAAACCACGAGACATTTAGCAAAATTTACAGCTGTCTGAGAATTTATCTGAAGACTGTTTTGTTGATAAGTTTAAAAAAAAAATATTTGTTAAAAAATATTATGAAGTAATTCAAGTTTTTTACATATATAGTTAGTAGTATCTTTAAAAAATATAGGGAATGATTGTTTGGTCTACCAGCAAACAAACAACACCGACGACGGATTGCATTATTTCCAAAGGAGCCGTCCACACGTTCCAGCGACTGACAGGCTAGCATGAAGCTGCAGGAGATCGTGTGCTGGATTTCCAGTACCGCCGTGCTGCCACTAGCGGCTGGCATTGCAATCACAGCAGCCTCAGCGCTCATTGGTTCCATGATTCTTTTCTTTATTCTCGTGGTAAAGGACGTTGCTTGTAGTGCTCAGACATAGATGAAACGAAATTTGTCTGCGAAAATTTGCTGCGAATTTTTGTTTTTAAAATGTGTATGTACTTACTGTGAAGTTTTCTTCATTATTTCCGATGGTAAAAACAAAGTCTTAATTCTGTTGTCCTGAAACAATAGGACACGACGAAGGTATTCTATCGTATGGCAGACAATTATGTATTTTGCGAATGGAATGTCATTTATGCCATAACAGCTTTACAGAGAGAAAGTCTACAGTCGCAGCTGATGGCCGCTTGTTCCATTTTACTACCCACTCTTTGACTTATATCGCAACTGTTTCCACATTTAGAGGATTCCGTTGAAGAAATTTTGATATCTAGTTCTTCTGAAAACGCGATATTTATTACACGCATTTGCGAGTACATGCTTTTCAACTGATCTAAGATTTAATTCTCGACTGATATGTTAATATGTTTGTACGAAGATCACATATTGTATCTAATAAATTAAGCGGAATTCAATAACTAAAATATTTTTAAAAAGTTCTAAATAATAACAATTACTCAATGTCAAAACGATTCTTGTAGTTTAATTTTATTGTTGTTGTTGTCGTCAGTCTTTCGACTGGTTTGATGCAATCCTCCATCCCTTCCTATCCTCTTCATCTCTATATACCCCTTACAACCCACGTACTCGATTATCTGCTTCAGATATTCTAATCTCTGTCTTCCTCTACAGTTCTTACCTTCGACTGTTCCCTCCACCAGCAAATTAACCAAGCCAGTATGTCTCAAAATATGACCTACCAGCCTGTCTCTTCTTTCTGAAAGCTTCTTCCACAAACTTCTTTCCTCACCTATCATTTCCAAAACTCGTTCATTTCTTACTTTATCAGTCCACTTAATTTTCAGCATTCTTCTGTAGCACCACATTTCAAATGCTTCAATTTTCTTTCTTTCCGGTATTCCTGAAGTACATGTTTCGCTACCATAAAGTGCTGTGCTCCACACATAGAGTTTTAAAAAGTTCTTTCTAATTCCTAGATCAATATTTGATACTAAAAGGTTTCTCTTTTTCATGAAGGCTCTTTTTGCTAGTGCTATTCTGCTTTTAACATCATTCCTGCTTCGGCCATCGGTTGTAATTTTGCTTCCCAAGTAACAGAATTCACTTACTTCTCCTATTGCATCCGATCATATTTTTATATTTAGGCCTAATCTACTAATATTGGTATCATTTCTGCTACATTTCATTACTTTTGTTTTGCTTTGATTTTTATTCCATTATCGCCTAGGTATGCCGGCCAACCCTAGGAAATGTTGTGGAAAAAATGTTAAGTTTACTCCAATAAATATAATTGCAAATTGAATTTTTAATCATTTTTCGTTTATTATTTATATCAACATGTAAAAGTTCGACCTGTGAAAATAAGCTTGGAATATTTGTATTCTATAACGACTGTAGAGAGGATTGTAATCGGTATACAATTTTTATTCATCAATTAAAACGTTTTATAAGTTTTTGGATCTCCTAAAGCCGCTATTGAAGATTATGCGGACTGTGGTTTCTTGAAGTATATTGATACGATTGCAGATTGATACTATTTTTTCTATTATAAAAAATTATAACTTATTAAAAATTTCGGCTGCACTGGAATCGATGCGGAGAACGTTTTATTTAAAACTTTGGTTCAAAAATATTAAAATGTTGTGGAGTCATTCAAGTTGTTGACATACGTAGTCAGTAGGAAAGCTTTTATCTTTTATTTTGAAATTTCTTCCATATCACGTGCAATATACTAGGAATCTCACAAACAGAGAAGTAAACTGTAAGATGAGGCGGACAGCATCGAAACGATTCAGAACTGCATAGGGAACCATGACCGCTCAACGCTAGGCTGAAGGCAATGCGCGGCTATGTAGCTGTTGAGAACGGTTCCCACACAGAGATGTGCATCACAATTTGTGCGAATAGGGATCTTTTAGAGGTTACAGGCATAGAGAAGGCAAGCATCAAGTGAGTCTTTTATTTTGAGATTTTTTTAATAGCTTTTTCAAAGCTAAAATATTTACTGACACAAAATTTGACATTTATCGAAAGCGAATGACGGTATTTTATGACTGCTGATCCAAACGGAAAATATGGTTTGTTATTACTTATTAATGGAACATAGTGTCACCTTCTACCTGAATACCTGTTTTGTAAAATCTCACACTCAGCAGTTTCATAGATATTTGGGAACAGCAGTTTTTTTTTCTATACAAAGGCAAATATTACTTCCAGAATTTATAATTAGACTGCCAATTTTAAACATCACGATATTCCATACATGAGTGTCTTATAACGCATTAGATCGAATACAGGACGGGAACATTAGCTCACCTAAGGCTGTGCGTCCACCATATTGCATTCTTGTTTTACATAAAATGAGTTAAGTCAATAGTGTCTCTACTGACCGAGATTCATAAGGTGCTGATATTTATTAAGTAGTGACGAATAAACCCACGATGCAAGCAGTCTCAAATTTTTACGGAAGATAATCAAAAAACGGAAAGCGGTCTGGTGGCTCATTGGTTAAACTGGCTGGAGAGCGAAAGGTCCGCGAGTTCGGCTGGGATTTTCTAAGGCCCTTATTCCGACCTAGCGCAGTTTGCTGTGAAATGAGAAGTACGCTAGAACGCTTTTGTAGTTAGGATTCCATATCTAAATCTACTTCCCCTAGACCCGGTAGAATTACCGGATAGTGTTAGATCGTTGTGACAAGAGGCGCTTGCGCGGCAAATCAAACATCTTGTCACTTGGCGGACGAACCTATCGGGGATATCCCGGCCATACTCACATCAAAATTGGCATTAGTTGTTACCTGGAACAAAGACTAGATGCCTTTCCATTGAACAGAGCTGTATATTTGTGGTTCTGTTTCAACGCCATCTGCTGTTTTTTGCACACTTTTTCCCTCTCCTTCCATAGCTTTTCTGTCCACAAGTTCTTCCTAACTTGTTACGCATTATTGTCTCTTCGGTCGTTTCTCTATTATCATGTTGTTTTTTCATTCAATGATCTTTCCTATTTTCTCATATACTTACATAACTTAAAGTTACCTTCTACTATATCAATTTTTACGTTTTTGTATTAACAAATTTTTTTCGTTTTAGTTTTCTAAAATTTTGCGTTTTAGTTCGATACTCAAAAACTATTTTCCAAATCTGATTACCTCGCTGATTGCTATGCTTGATTCCAAACGTTATACTATAGCGCCAAATTCATTGTTTGATGGTACGTTTACTTTTTTTTTTTTACTTCCCTCTCTAAATTTGTTTGACCATATAAGCAAAATGAACATAAGTATAATGCGTTTGGCTTTGGAAATCCTTGCAAACTTTGAGTTTCGTCAACATGAGAATACTACATTCAGCTATATTGTAGTTGTCACAGTGTTTGATAGTTTCATTGGTATAGCAGTATCGTTTATTCCTGTCCAACTTGAAGGAAGTTACAGATTTCAGTTTTCATATTTTTTTCAGAAAGACATCACTCTGCCCGAAGTTAATGAGTTCAAAAGTTTCTCGTACCACATAATGGTAGTTGTAGATATGAGGCTGCCAACTCATGTTACATTTACTGTAGTTACAAGCTCTGGAGAACATAAAAAACACTCCTAACTGCGAGCTATGAGAAACAACAGTAAAGCTGATCGACATGCCTCCTAGAATTCCTCGGATCTATTTAATTTCGGTTCAGTTGTTTACTTTTTCAAAAATTATTTCAGGGGAATGCTTGGATGGTATCTTGATGTATAATATTAATGAATTATTTGTAAAATATATATATATATATATATTAAAAGCCTCCCGTTTAATCCTTGATCTGTAGACCCCAGGAAACATCATAAAGACCTCTCTGTTACCAATGAAAGGCAGCCCTACATACACGGTAACATTGTCGAATGTAGGAATCGAGGCATAGCTCGACAACATGAAATATCAGTAATTAACAGTCATATGATTTTCTCCGTACACGAATCAGAATAATATAATCGTCGTGTGCTAAACATATGCTGATGAAAGTGAGAAAGAACAAGAGAATCACAAAAACTGTACCATTAAATAATAATTTTAAAAAAAAATCAATTAAAGAAAGTAATATAGCTTGAGTTAAATCAATAAAGAATATTTCGAGTGGTTTTACTCAACTTATCGTTGTGGGAGCAACCTGGGTTTATAGAATACCAGACTTCGTGATAAATTTCGTGCCTTTAGAGATAATACAAACTCGTGCAAAAAAAACCTGAAGAAATATACTTCCAGTCGTATGAAATAATCCAACTGTTTACTTCAGTTCTCTAGAAATACTATTTATGACCTGGAAATCCTTTTCATTTTCTGGTACATTGATTTAGGTGAGATGTCGGCCAGTTACTGCAGCTTACAGTTCTGCCAACCTCCTCGGACATCATGTATTCCGGTCGCTGCAGTGAGCGTTGCGCGATCGGGTTGGACTCCCTGCTGCCGCTTACATGACGTAAAATTAGGGTTACCAGAATTTTTTCTCCAAATCCGGGGACGCTTCACAACTTTTTCACCAAAATCCGGGGACGCATTCGGCATTTGTCCTAATTGTGCGTTGTACTTTTATAAGTTATGTTAAATGGTTGGGTTAACTTAAAAGCCACATATTGTTTATATTTTGTATTTTAAATGAGGGTCACAGACAGCCATTTTGCGCACAGCAAGAAGACTTGATTTTAAAAATCTGTTGTGTCCAAGACGCAGTATCCTTGTAATTTTCTTTTATTCATAGGAACATACAAGGAAAGAAGTGCGCTTCATATCTCTTGATTTATACGAATGCATTAGCAAATCAGGGCTTTTAAAGAACTCTCGCTTGATTACAAAAAATTCTGAGGACAACAGTAAAAATCCGGGGACATTGCGGGGACGAAATCAGTCCGGGGACAGAGAGCTAAATACGGGGACTGTCCCCGGCAAACGGGGACGTCTGGTAACCCTAAGTAAAATAATATCTGTTAACTGAAGTCCCCTTCCTGTAACTATAATAAATCAGCAATAACGACATTAAATAAACGAGCCCGTTGCACATAATGAACATATGCAATCATTGACGAACACAGTTCATTAACTCATACCTAAATGTCATTAGCATCGCGGGCACTACCGACTTTAGCTAAATAGCATAGTAAACTTCCAAAGCGAAACATACAGGTTTTATTTAATGAGTGCAATAACTTCCGAAACAGAGCGAATAAAATTTAGCGGAATGTTGCCATCTCTAGGTGATGAAGCTGTTCGGTGACTGATAGGGTGTTTGTATTGCAACCAGATGTTCATCACACATTTGTAATATTTAGTTGCCTATTCGCTCCGGAAAGCTGTGAGATGTTACCAGTAGCTTTAACTCTAGTCATATCGCATGTTCTCAGCATTCTTTTGATACATTACGAGTTTTTCCGATTCATACTTTATTTTTATCACCTTCCGCGACGACATTTTCAGGCCATTCATTTCTACTGTCAGCATATCCATCACAGTCCCCCGTGAATCACAGATTTCATGCCGAATGTTGTCCAGACTTTAATCTCGCAGGCTCAGATTCATCTACAGTCATTGCCCCACAGTAAAAATTCGCTATACTACCAAAAGTGAAAAAATTACGTCTCAAAAATTCATCAGCTTTGTTTCTTTCTGTCCTTCCTACAATAATTTCTTGATTTATTTTTACCGTAGTTATAAAATTTCAAGTGATAATGTTGGTAACACCCATCTGCTAGCACATTGATTGGCAACCTTGCCTTGAAAGTTCACGGTTTCAATTCCCAGTGTGGCCAGGAATTTAAAAAAAAAAAAAAAAAAAAAAAAAAAAAAAAAAAAAAAAAAAAAAAACCTGAGAGGTACACTACGACACTCCATGATTTGGATTCCACGTTAATCTGTAGGTTCAGCCACAACAGAATATGTGGCAAGTGAAACTAAGTTATCCGATCGTAAGACCATACGGTTCACTTTTCTTTTCCGCAAGTAACAAATGTGTTCATGCGAATGTCTATAATGAGAAATTTCTTTCTTCCTGTAACTCAGGCCCTCTTCACACTCCGAGGCGATACGAAGGATACTAGAACATCACTTCCAGTGTTGGGTAGTGGAGAGGCACAGACAGAGCCACTCGCAAGAAATGTTTATCCTTCACGCGTTCCAACCATGGAGGAAGGAATTATATGGAGGAGAAGTGACGTTAAATCGGTGAAGCAAGCACTAAACTCTCCCGCATGGTGGCAGCACCGGCAGCGACCATATGGCGCTTCCCAACAATTAAGGTGTTCACATTGTGGTAGATGCAGTGATTATTTCATTTAGTATTGTGTATAAGTGTTTAAAAATGCCAGCTTGTGTTGCGTACGGTTGCACAAATAGGCCAGACAGGAAAGAACCTGGAATATCATTTCATAAGTAAGTTGAATTGTAATTATCGTTGTGTGAAGTGAGCGGTAGACACCGCAAACTTTGCAGCACAGTCTATAAATATTTAGTCATAGCTCTCAATGGGATGACTTTGTTCTCAAATTTTTCTTGGTGTAGTGTAGAAAATCAGCAAACTTGCTATTTTGCACATAATAGACTAGCATTATTTTTTAACGAGTGTTTAAAATGAGATTTAAAGGGGCGTGTTTTACTTCGCGATTCAGTGAATTTACTATTACGATTTCTTTCGTCACGTTGCTGATTATACTGACAATGGATGATGAAATTAACTGTTATGTGAGAAGCTGTGAGTTTTATTAATTTTTTAAATAGCTATTTCAGGCCATTGACTTAGGTTATTTTTAAAGCTTCATATAAGACTTGTTTCTGTTTGTAAATACGTCTATACCTATTTTTACCGATTTTGAAATCTTTCTCATCTATTTATGTCGAAACAGGTTCATGCAGAAATAAAAATGGGCTTCATAAATAAAGAAGTTATTGGCCTTTGAACAAAATCAATTTGGGGAATGTGTTTCTAATTTAGTCTCTTTTTTTTTTGTACAACATTCTCCCCCCCCCCCCCCCCGTATCTAAATCTAACTGAGAGATAATTTTTTTACAATTGTCCTAATAAGTAGGGCTGTGAAATTAGACAACACATCTTGATCAAGAGAATGTTCATTAAGGTGACTGAATAAACATTTTATTTCTGGTACCAGCCTACAAAATGTCTGGGTTGCTCATCCCTAGAGTGGGTCCTCTTACTTTTTTTCTGGTCTAGGACACATTTCAGACTAACCACAAGTGGTAGTAATAAAACTGAAATATCCATTCTGCATGTCAACCATGTAATCATTGTGGCTTTGACAGAATTAATTTTTGGTCCAGCCTGCATCCAAACCTAAACCCCTCAATTTGGATGTTGTATATCCCCCAAACTAAGCAAGATATCGAAAACATTTATTCCTTATTATCGAGTTTTTTCGTCGTGTTACATAAGAATCCATCATTAAATTTGACTTTTGCGAAATTTTTCTTCTGCATTTCAACTCAAGACACCTCACTTTTGAGACAGTATATCTCGAGAACTAGGTGAAATATCGAAAAATTTTACTCTTTATTTTTTATTTGTCTCGTCTTTTTAAATAAAAATTCATCATAAAATTTGACTTTGAATAATTTTTTCTTCTGAATTTCAACCAAAACCATTTCACATTTGAGACAGAATATCTCGAAAACTAAGCAGGATATCAAAAAATTTTATTCTTCATTTTTTATTTGTCTCATCGAGTTACATAATAATCCATCACCAGATTGCGGCGTCACGTTTATCCTAGAGTCCCCTTGAGGTGTTTGTACATATTCCCCAGTGTTTGTTGGGAAGCGGTCAAGCCCCCACCACTCCGGCCATGCCCCCCCACTCCTCCGCCGGCCTGCTTCACTCCCATGCGTGGTAAAGGTCTCTTGCGTCGTCTCCATATTATTCCTTCCTCCATGGTTCCAACTAGTCTAACGCGACCTGCAAGGAAGTCGGTAGTCAGATGCGTCACTCATGTGCAAAACAAGGCGCGTGAACACGTTTTCAACGCTAAGTTTGTGGGCAAAGTTGTATAAAAAGTACTATTAATCAGTAACCAGTAATTTTCTTTATCATTTAAAAGAATATTAAGTGGATTTTAATTAATATCTGGCTTTAATTGACTGTTGTGTCAGATTTTTACAAGTCTAGATTGTTAGATTCGCCGACTGTGTTGCGCAATATTACTCAGTATAAAGTGTGGGAAGAACAATTAGCCTTCGTCATTTTGTTAGTTTAAATAGTTCAAAAGCAATATTAATAAATACCAAGCATGTTTGTAATAAATCACATGTAAATGTGAAAGAATCTACGAACAGTTTAATAAATGAGGAAGTTGAATTTATGTATGTTATCGTTTGTACAGCAGCAGCCTGTTATTTAATCAAGAAATTGAAAAAGTTATAGTTATGTATTGTAAGGGAACGCTTTCTTCCGTAAAAAATATCTACTCTTGTTGGGCATGCGTGGTGTGAGATTAAGAAGACTAATTGGCAGAGAATTTAATTAATTAAGACCACGTTATATAGTTTATAGGTTTATTTGTTTTTCACTATTTTAATGTAATTTTAAGTGATCATTTTAATTTATTAAATTTGTGTTTATTTCCGTGGTGTACATTATATGTTTTTTCTTGGGTGTAGTATATTAGGATGGCCCCACATTCTTCGTATTTTCTTTTTTTATATTAGTTGTAGAAATAATAGGCCACAGTGACAACATCATTTCGGAATGATGAAAAACTCTGTAAGAAGCCACAATAAGGATAATTATTAGAATGACGCTCACCACTACTAGAGGCTTCACAGTATGCTCAGCGTGTGATACTAAGTTTCATGTAGGTATCATACACACAGCAGAGACAACATATACTCAAGCAGAAGTCTCCTCGCCACGGAATTGCGCAGTGTAGTTTATTTCGTACAGGCACAGTTTGTATAATTAATTCTTTCTACAGAATTCGTCTACTCATAAATTCTATTTTTTAATGTCTCGGCAACGTGCAAATATGGTCTCCAAAAAATACATGTCATAAAAGTTCAGTGCCGTAGCTTCTCGGTAGCCGCCGGGTACTTTTTGTCACTCAACTTTTTTAATCGACAGTACGCATGAGTTTTATACACGAGCCAATGTGAACCCAATAAAAAGGTGTCTGAAGAATAAACACAACCTGTTATTTTCCTCCTCACTTATCCGTATTTCGCGTCAGTAATCACACTAAGCTACGTTGCAGCAGGTAGGTCGCACACATTATCTTCGAAAGCGTTGTTAACACTTCCGTCTCTATAGACTTTGCTTCTAATTCTTGATGCACAGTGAGCGCTGACATCAGTTATATGCCAGCTCAGTGTGGTTCTGATGATTCTTTCAATGTATTAGTTTCTCCAGAGTTCATTGTTGTGATCTCAAGGATACTACAACACGGACACAACATTCACATACATAACACAAAAACACCCATGCCCTCGGCCGGACTCGAATCTGCCATCTTCGGCGCGTGGAGCCAACACAATAACACCTTCCCTATCGAGGCCGGCGTATATTTATTTAGTATTACAATGTCGTTGTTCGTATCTTATCTGCAGAATATTGGGACCGAGCGTGGTGGGTGGGCAGTAACACTCTCGCGGATTTGAATTCCTTTCGTCCGGCCATGCAGATTTCGATTCTCCATAGTTTCGCGAAATCTCTCCAAGCGAATGCTGAGATCGTTCCTTCAAAACGCCATGGCAAAATTTCTTCTAAACGTTTTCTTCAAACAACACTGCTGCTTGAATCCAAATTACAATATACAGGCTGATTAAGTTAACTGTATTCTGGAGAAATGTATGTATTGAAATCTTTCTCTTGCTGCCTCAGCATACAGAAAGGATTGATAACGGGATCTGGAAAATGCATTAAACTTCGTAGGAATTATTGTTTTAAAGTTATTAATTTTTCAAATAATTGATAAAAGTGACGAAGCAAACTGGCTTTCAGCTGGAAAGGTTTCTGAAAGTTGTAGAAAACTGTTATTTATGAATACGGGTCCTCCATAATTCCGGATCTAAACACTACTTATCACCCATAAGCCACTATTTGAGCTATCAGGATCTTCTAGGAACCTTCAGGTATTAAGTAAGACATAGAAATTTCAATTTTATGGCATGTCTCCTGTTTTTGAAGCTGTAAACTGCCGTTTGGGGATTTAGCTAAGCTCGTGGGGGAGCAAATGTTCCATCGTTACCTTAGTTATCTGTATACAAGATATTATTAACGAAGCAACTTTCTAACATCTATCTCTCGTGTCCATTACCGTATGTATGAACTCATCTACATGCAGAGAGAATGGCCGACAAAGCCACCACCCAGCTGTATTCGTCGATTTGTAAATAACACGTTATGCAGACACATTTACAAAATTCAGTACAACATAGTGATGTGCCGGATATCCGTATCCGTATCCGTATCCACGGATATCCGAGGGGGAAAAAAGATCTGTATCCGTATCCGTATTCGTTACTTTTTTAGCGGATCTTTAACGGATCTTTTGTAAAGAATTTCACTAAGCATGTATATAAAATTTTAAAGATATCTAGCAATTAAATACTATTAACTTCAATTCCAATTACTTCATATTTCTTAAAATCTCATATCTGGCACATTTATATTGCAAAAATTAATTATTTAAACATATATTTTACTACAACGAAGTCTTCACGGGTGTACCGCCGGATTGTGTTGTGAAAACACGATATTTCCACGATTAGCTCCGCCGCCTTCTTCAGGTGCGGAGACATCTGCACTGGTCGGCTGACCCATAGATACCCTATCTCTGAAGATGGCGGACCTAGTCGTCGAAATATCGTGTTTTCACAAAACAATCCGGCGGTACACCAGTGAAGAACTTCATTGCAGTCGTACTCCGGAAAAGTCTTCATTCTTACGTTTATTTTACTAGTTTACCAAAGGTAACTGGGTAGTATGTTTTAAGCTATTATTTTAACTATCTTTATAGTGAGATCAGGCCTCTAATCTTTGTGATTTGCTAGCTGAAATTATGTTTAAGGTACTGCTGAAGTGTTTACATCAGATAAAATAATCACTTTTACAGAAACTTTAAAAATAAATGTTATATTTAACATTAAATTTGGCAAATTGTACTTCAAAAAGAGTAAATTGGCAGTTTTGTTACGATGAGCATCATAAATTATTCCTGCTGCACTGAAAAAACTGCTCACTTGGAACTCTTGTTACAGGTGATGATAAATACGTGCGACCCATGTGTCATAGACCTCCAATTTTGTTTACTGTTATTGTTAACAGCTTTTTTAACATCTGGTGCAGCTGATGTGCTGCACAATCAATATTATCTACGTCAGATAAAGTGCAGGAACTCTTCATGTTGGATCCCCAATCTCTTACCATGCAGTGCACATTCTGTTTGGGATCCCCACCCTTCAAACAAATTTTGAAATATTTCCAAAATGTAATCTCCCGTTTGGCGTTCTTCAAGTATCTCCGCTTTTAAAACGATATTTTCCCTTATAAAATCTTTTGTAATGTTCTGGATACCGATGAAACACTTTACCAAAAAGCCTACCAGATATAGGATGTGAAGGAAACTCTCTCAAAATCCTTCGACACGTCATTATTTTCGATCCTAAAGTTCGCTGCAGATAAATTCCGCAAAATATTTCCTGCCTTTTAGAACTTATTTTTCAATAACATTATCCAGCAATCGTCGGAACCCAAAATCTTCTACGTGTTGAAAAGGCAATCCAGATAAAGCTATCATTTCTGCAATTAATATTTTTAAATAATTTTTATTTTTTTACTATCCCATATTTTGATTTTTTTTATGTATTCGCTAAAAAAGTTTTTCTAAATTCTCTTTTTACCATTTTTAAATGAATGCTGAATGTGTTCGCCGGCAATCTTCTTAGCGGAGTCTTCTTTTAAGAATAACTCATGTTTTTGTGGGTGTTTCGTCTGAAGATGAATTTTTTAGAAAGTTGTACAATCATAGGAATACATTCTTTCAGAGTTTGTATTTAGCAGATTCGTCATTTAATACCGTAAAATATTTCCATATTACACTACTATACTTTTTTGTATAAATTGTTTTCATTTTAATTTAACTTACAACTTCCCAAAAAACAGAAACGTATATAATCTACGCAATCCTATGTCATCCTAAAATATAAACATAAACACGCACAGTTCAAGGTCAAAACACGTCGCGTAATAGATCGCAGGTGACTTTTTCACTGTCGGTCGAAGTTGAGATCCGTATCCGTATCCGTATTCGCGGATCTAGACATTAATGATCCGTATCTGTATCCGTATCCGCGGATATACATTTTTAACGATCCGGCACATCACTAGTACAACATTAGTTGTTCGATTGATGTATTGTATTTTGTTGCTAAATTTCCAGCAGGCAGTTAACTACGTGCCACGAAATATTTTAATACTTTTACTACCTAAGTAAGATCCAGTAATAAGATAAAGGCATGGGCTTCAAGTATTTTTGGTAAATAAGAAAGTGGTTATTCGTTTCTTCTTAACTTTTGCTTCGCTTATAATTAAAGATATTCAGTTCTTTGAAAGGACCCTGATTCTTCTCGACATTCTTCAACTCATTAACGAAAAAATCGTTCTACAAACAATCCACCCGTTTAAGAAAATAATAAATAAAATTTTTAACATTTTATCACTGCAGTGGAAGTCTTCATGAGATGTAGGCGTTACCAGACACGCAGGAAAAGTCAGAAAGCGTGTGTATGTGTGTCAAGAGCGCAGGAAAAGTCAGAAAGGGTGTGTGTGTGTGTGTGTGTGTGTGTGTGTGTGTGTGTGTCGGTGTCGAGAGAGAGAGAGAGAGAGAGAGAGAGAGGGAGAGACAGTAGAAAAAAAAAATTACATTACGCATGCGGGTTCAATGCCATCACCCATTTGATTCAGTCGGATCTAGCTAGTACATTCCTTTATTACTCAAAGCTTATGTGGACCATACAGTGCAGTAATTTTGTAAAAAGTGAGCAAATATTTATTTTATCTAAGTTGCTTTAAAGAAAGACTAATTACGTGTCAACTTCAAGCCAGAATTTTTTTTATTTTCTTTTGCGCAGATAATTTTGTTTATTGCAAATGTAATAAATGTAGTCGAGATCTTGCTCGATTTTTGGATAAGGAGAAATATTAAACAGCTTGCCACTCCCCGCGATCGCATCATGTTGCTGTGATCGACCCAGCCCTAAAGTAACCGCGTCCGTCGCCTCTCATCATCGTAGCTGGCAGTTGTCGTTATGTCATGGACGACGACTGAAGTATGTGGCGATCAGGAAGTGGCAGCAGGTAGCTACTAACGAGAGCAGCGCTCCAAGCGGCCGGCTGTGAATCAAACCTACGACTTGGAAAGACGCGCTCCTGCTGTTGCTTCATCTTTACCGACACAGTGACTTACAAAAGAGGAAGTCGTTATTCGTATATGTTACGATGTCTGCACCCTTTGGAAATACAAAAGGTCAATGCAGAATCACTCTGAAGAATTTAAAGTCGTCAGATAGAAATTTCCAGAGCTTTCTTTTCCGGTAATCATGCTTTGGTACTCGCTGTTAGGTGCAGTAGTCTCTGGCACAAACAATTCAGGTAAATATGCATCGATCGAGAGCCATCAAAATTTTCCGTAACGCACTTGTTTATTTATTTTAAAAAAATGATTTTTCGAGTTTTTTTGACAAAAAATTGAGAGAGGCTTTTCTTGGAAACAAGTCACAGTTTCAGTTACACAAATGAACTTTATGTGCGTGCATTACTCAGAAATTGTAAAATTGAAGATGTCATTTATACAAAATTCGCTTCCCACTTTCAGATGGGAAAATACTTTTCACAGTGCGTTAATGACTGAGAATTGGAAGATGTGCTTCACAATGTTCTTCAAATTCAAGCATCTGTTATCAAGTAGTACAGAAGTATCCTAAACGGCTCAGTTTCATTTTAAATAAATGCGTGGGCTATTAACGCAGCGCTTTAATGGAATATTTCTAGCAGATTCGTTGGTATAAAACGTTGATATTTAATCATCTAAAAAATTCGGTCCCGTCTCATGAAACCACTAATTAAGCTCACGCGTTAGACTTCACGCCTAGTTTGGTTTTGTCTAATGTCCCTCTAAAGTCTAAAAGTTAATATTTCAACACCTTTTGGCTAGTAGGTTAACTGGCAGCCTAGCGTGCTTACTGTAGGTTACTATTGATACCTTGTATTTTGTTTTCTAATATTCTTGTCTTCAAAGTTGTCTGCAGATTGCTGTGCCAGAGTAACTAATGTTGTTCCCTTAAAATCGCAGAATTACGTTTTCGACAAAAATTAAATGGTAAGACGAATAAGAAACGACCTCTAGTAGTGTTATTGGTTTGCTTCACAATTTAGATTTTTCCATGACTTCTGATGAGATAAATGTATGCGTGACTGCTGTCTGTGTCCTCTCACATTCAAAAGAATTTCTGTTTGATAGAACGCTCGTATGAGATCCATTAGTAGCACAGGTAACATAAAGAAGACAAGTCAGATTGCCAACGCTGCCAATCTTTATACTGTATGCAAGAAATTATCTAACGAAATAAACCGAGTAACGCTTCTAGAAGTAAGGTATGCACGATTTTTACTACCCCGAAATTCAAAGTTTAATTACAAGTCAGGGTCGCATTTAGGCTCTGTGGGCCCCTAGGCTACACACGTGGTGCGGGCCCCCCTGTCGGCAGTGGCCCTGGCAGCCTCCGACTGGATGCTTAAATTTCGAAATTCAGTCCAAAAAATTTATGGGCGACCTTTCTTTTTTAGCTGTACTACTGGCCCAGGTGGTGTATCCAGGGTTGTGGGTTGTGGTGCGGGCCCCCTCTTTGTGGTGCGGGCCCCTAAGCTACAGCCTATGACTCACATAGAGCTGGCGTTGATTCCAAAGGAATAATAAATAGATAACCCTCCATTATTTGAAACTGGGTTGCTATAGATTCGATAGATAATGGTGGAATATGTAATTCTAATAGTCTAATAATGTTCTTGTAAAAACGAATTTGGAGTGCTCTAGATTATTTTTTTAAAAATACTTATATGTTAGGAAATTAAAACTGATGGGGGAAATTTGCAGTCACTCTCCCTACTGGTTTGTATGTCTGATATATCAGTCATACATACAAGCTGAAGAATAAAAAGAAATGCCCAAGCTGATAAATTGTTACCAGTTCAAAGATAACGCCAATGCAAACTGTTTAATTTATTTATTATTGCGTCGTACACGTTTCACCTCTCATCGAGGCATCATCAGCGACGAATATTTACATTCTTTTAATACAGTATGCAGCTGCGCATCTCCGTTTCTTTATACAAAGCATGGTTCGCCTGTATCGTATTTACACTATTGTGTTTTCATAGCTGGCCCCCACAGACGACATAACTATGAAAACACACAATAGTGTAAATACGATACAGGCGAACCATGCTTTGTATAAAGAAACGGAGATGCGCAGCTGCATACCGTATTAAAAGAATGTAAATATTCGTCACTGATGATGCCTCGATGAGAAGTTAAACGCGTACGACGCAATAATAAATAAATTAAACAGTTTGCATTGGCGTTATCTTTGAACTGGTAATTAATTAAGCAACTGTGGAAACATCGCCTGCAAACAACATAGCACTGATAAATTGTGTCATGGAAGCTAGCCGACGTATTGAAATGCCAGGGCAGGTAAGAAGGTGAACACAAAGGCAACGGAGTCGGTGGCGACCTCGGGTAGCGGACTTACTAACTTCTCGGTGGACGGCCTTGTCAGGCACGCCCATGGCTTGACTACATTTCGTTGGTAGCGTAATTCACAACGTTCTTATTACCTCAGTGACATATTACAATTTCTATGTATTCTGTCTTCCTGCTAAAGTTAGCGGTTCTTAGAATTTCGATCAGGCTGCCAGAAAGCACATGATTCTTTTTAATAATAAAAATAAAAGTTATAAATGTTTGCTAATAAATTCGATCGGAACATGCCAGGCAATCCCGGATGGAAAATTAATGATTACAGACATAAGTAATATCTTGCGTGAAGAAAGTTATACAAGCTTTTATTATTTGTTAATATATTGCTTACGATACAGTCAGGTATTAACCACTACCGACTGCAGAAAGAAATAAGCAGCAGGTAATACCACCCATTCCTGTGACGGAGTGGATCTACTAAATATGAACACGCCAAGCATCAAATCTTACGGATTTACAAAACGATGATACTCGGCGAAAATATTAGTGCATCAATACATGTCTCTGGATTGCACAGTGAAATATATATCAACACACTTAACACTTTAATTTCAGAGAATGTTTTGTGCTCTATCGCGTCAGGTTAATATGTTTTAATTGCAATAGAGCGCATGCTCCGATAGCAATTTCCCTTTATACCAGTTTTTCCACAATCTTGTTTCTTTTTTTTTAAAGAATTTTTGTTAAATTATTCATCACTTCCCTTGGTAATTTATTCCAATCCCTGACGTCCTTTGCCATAAAAGAAAATATTCACATTCCCTTCACGCCTGAAATTGAATATCAGCTTCGGGTCATGGTAATCACTTCCCTTCTGTGTATTACTCTTTATTCTTCTACCAACATTGATCCAAGCCTCATCTTATAACGATTATAAGATTACTGGGCATCATGCTACTGACAAATGTTATTGCTTTACCCTAAATACGTGGTTTTTCCGTTCAATTTCGACTGATGTGAAGGTTCTTCATAACTTTTACACAGAATTTATTTCAGGTGCAAAACGATTACCAATTTAAAAAAAAAAAATCCTTATTTTTCCTGATTGTATCAAGAAACCTCAATAATATTTCCTAATTATCTTAAGCATGCTGTTACAAAATTAACTGCAGCTCATACTATAGTGGGTTTTATATAATATTAGTACACCAGGAATAAAATAATTGGATAAATTATTGGTTATTATAAATTTTTGATAATAGGATTATCTCTATCTCAATAACTGTGATTTAAATAGCCAACTGTTCTTTCGATTGGTTTTAATCTTACCAAGCACAAGTGAGCGCTAGCTGTTAAGCCTGAAATTCGGGAGAGAGCGATTTCAAATGCCCTTCAGACCACCTTGATCTCGGTTTTCTATAGTTTTCCGTTTTTTTTTTTTTTAGTAATGGCTTTACGCCTTATCGACGTCAAGGTCATTAGAAGGGGGATGGGACTGGGAACAAGAAACGGGAAGGAATTCGGCCATGGAATTTGTAGAAAGCATCCCGACATTCGCCATGAGAGATTTGGGGAAACCATGGAAAACCCAAATCTGTAAGACCGGACGGGGATTCGAACCGCCGTCCTCCCGAATGCGAGGCCAGAGCGTTAACCACTCATCCATCACGTTCGGTTTCCTGAAATCACTCGAGGCGAACGCCAGGATGTTTCCTTCAAAAGGCCGTGGCCGTATTCCTTGTCCCCTATCTCTTCCTGGCTCAAAATCAAAATCCTGAAATTTGTACAGTATGTTCGTTAGTACTTATGCAATAGAAGGACCTAATTTACAATTTTTTAGAGTATTTTTCCCAATCTAGAACGATTGCTTCTGTACCAATCGGTTCACAACGACAGTTTTCACTAAACCTTTAAAAAGTGTAGTCACAAGGTAGTAAAGACAGCTTCAGGAAGCTCGAAAAGTTAAATTAAATGAAGTCTCCACTTAAATTTTTCATGAATATGACCCTGTACCTTTATTTCATTTACGCGCACACTACAGCAGGCCGCATCGCATCGCATCAGGTCCCATCGCATTGAGCGAAAATGCTGCAACGCACATCTGGAAGCAGCGAGTCGCATTTCTTTTATTGTCACCGCCTTCGGTTCTCGACGATTATTCAGCCACTTCTGCACTGCAAATGGACACATCAGACAAAGGGCTCTTGTTTTTATATATTCATTGAAGAAGAAGAAAGCAGAAAAGGCAGTGGGTTTAATTCAAAAAGGAATTTTTCGCATTTCTTAGGCACATTAGATGACAAACTTGTTATAACAGTTCTACCGAATTGCGGTTCTCTTTACTTTTAATGCAGAAAAATGAGTGTTTTACATTGTTTTAATAGCTGTGTTATGTCGGTGTTATGTAATAAGATAAATAAAGTAATACTAGCCACGTGCTGTATTCATAACCTTTTGATTAACGATATTTGAATTGGGTTGCAGAAGGTAAGAACGACAATGACAACAAAGAAATTTCAATATTTGACTTACACAGGTTTCTAGGTTACATCAGAAATCATTAAGATTTGGAATAATTTCACAAAATATTTTTAAACAATTAGGTTAATTGGTAACACGAAGCTTTACAAGCGACATTCAAAGAAAGTGATAGAAATTTATAATGCACACGTAAAATAAACAAAAAATAAAATACGAAACATGACATTATACCTGGTTGTTTTAACTAGTTTCCTATTTCCTTCCAAATATTTTTTTTTATATATATATTTTGCGTCTTATAAATCATAAAACTCTTTGAAAGTCATTACTAATGAGATGCAGTGGTCTTCATCCATTACGTTTGAATAGTTTACGTTAAAACATACAAGCAAAGAACAAGTGAGCATGAGCTAGAAATTTTATAATTTTTTCATCTTTATTAAAGTTCTTAAAGTAATTAAAATATCAGATTGTAATTACTTATATTTTTATGTTTTGTTTCACAAATCATCCACCATCCTGCGTGCAAATATGCAGCCAATTTTGTTGAAGTAATGCAGTTAATTCACAGAAATAAGAACATACAAGTTACAAAAGTCAGTACTGTTGGAGCTCCTATCGTAAACCTGCTCGCGACTGAGCGCATCGAGGCGAACAGGCGGAAAAATACGCCTAGGGAAGCGATCCGCCAATGCGACGCGACGCGGCCCGCCCCGCCCCGACTCGACCCGCCTGTGGTGTGCGTTACCCCATTAGAATCAGTGTTAAGCGATTGCTGACGCATTTCTGCGATGCGATGCGACGCGATGAGGCCCGCCCTAGCGAGCGCGGACCTTTAACCTTACCCGGTAATCTTACCGGGTGTTAGGGACCTACACCTAAACATGGAATCCGAACGGCGACGGTAGCATACTGGTGTACTTCACATTACACAGCAACCTATGCCAGAGGTAAAGGTCACGATAAGGAACTTTTGAAAATCTCCGGCGAAACAGAGATTTTAACTTGGGAGTTTTCGAGCTCCAATCAGGCGTCTTAACCACTAAGCCACCAGGCCGTTCAATACTTGCAGGAAACTTCCAGATAAATTTACCAAATACATGTTCACGGAAACAATCAACTAACTCCATAATCTGCATGGTATGGTTTCCCCATATTATTCCAGAGGAATGCCAGGATGGCTCCTTCAAAAAGACCATGACCAAATTCTTTCCCTTCCCTAGCACCCAGTCATTTTCAGCCTATAATGATACAGACGTCGACGAAGCGTATAGCCATAAGAAAAAAAAATCGCTATAATTCGCCAACAAAAGTTAACTATTACGGGCGCTTTATTTATATCCGTGGCAGTACTGTTCATATGCCAAAACATAGTACATGTCGTTATTTTCTCTATCGCCATCAGCGTTAAATAAGTCAAAACTAGTCGTAAATTAGTATACATAATGAGAAACAAAGAATTTATGGTACTCTTAGATCTACATTGTTGTCCTTGCCTTGTTTGTTATAAGACAATACTGGATAATTTGTCAGTCGTTACCAGAGTATCAGATTTTTATTTTGCGTTCTGCTTTTGGGTATAACTTGTTCCGAACAGTTTATAATGTAATGTGAATTTCAGGGTAATTTCTGATCCGTGTATTTTATATAATGTGCTAGTAAAGGCAAAAGAAAAATTAACAGAACTTTTACAAAACGTCAATATAAAACCTAATATTACTGACGAAGCCATTTTACTAAAGTGCTGTATTTTGGTATATAACGGGTGCCGCAAAGCCACTAGATTTTTAGCCACCGATGATGTCGCTGCGGTCGACGTCGCCGAGGTGATGGATGTCGACAGTTTTTGATGTCACTTTTTTCTGCCTTGTGTCCGGCCAGATTTAAAAGGCGCGTGGGACACACAAAGCGACCAGAGTGATGTCCGACGGGAAAAAACAGATTAGCCGTTAGTTTCAGCACAGGATGGTGGGAAGCTATGGGCTCTTCACTAAACGAGCGAACACCTTAAATTTAACAAAACTTTTTCTTCTTAGCCGCAGTAAAATAAATTATATTCGTTGGAAATTCTCTAAAGTCTAAATGGTCTGTTGATGGACACTAATCTTGCCAGCTAACGGAAACCACACGTTTTTCTAATTAAACAACTGTATCTTTATCTTTAACTGAGCAATTCTTGTATATATTTACTATCACGGAAACGAATCTAACGATTTTGATGAAATTTTATATTTAGATAACATTTTGCTTTTCAAGTTTATTTAAATAGGTGTCTTCCGCACAAAAACGCGATTTTGCACTAAA
Organism: Vandiemenella viatica; assembly: GCA_031002005.1. Taxonomy (NCBI): domain Eukaryota; kingdom Metazoa; phylum Arthropoda; class Insecta; order Orthoptera; family Morabidae; genus Vandiemenella; species Vandiemenella viatica. The sequence continues at coordinate 144,626,128 of JARYHS010011408.1, forward strand.
CGAGCAATTCTTGTATTTGGAATGTATGAAACTGCACTAACGCCATCTCGTAGACTTTCCAGGTACCAGACTGATGTTAAGATTATCTTTGTATATATTTAATTTAATTGCAATTGAGCAAGCCCAACTTCCCCCTATCCTGCACCCACCTACATTTGCCCTCTACAAATTTTAACTTCTTTTAACGTTTTCGGTAAGTTAATAATCATTTCACTTGGTAACTCATTCCAATCCCTGACACCCTTACCTAAAAAAGAAAATCTTCCCACACCCTTGTGCCTGAAATCGAGTGCCAGCTTGTGGTCATGTTCATCTTTTCCCTTCCATGAACTACTTTTCATACCTACTGCAATATCTTTCCATGCCTCATCGCCAGTATAGGCCCTGTGCACTCCCATGACACTCCTCATCTTCCTCCTGTCTTGCAATGAATCCCATTCCAGCTCCTTTATCATATCTGTCACTGATTGAATTTTGCGATAATTTCCTATTTACTATCTCGGAAACGGATCTAACTATTTTGAATCACAGACAACGATGAGCACATCATTCTTATGCCACCAACACGTTCAGCAGTTCTTAAAACATTTCTTGCTCGCGGTTTTTGATACACAGAAGTGCTTGCCTCCTTCATCAATAATCATCGCGCTCGTGCTTGGCCAACAGGAAGACGTGTTTTCAGTTCCTCGTCCGACTATTCACATTGAGTTATTCCGTGGCTTTCCTTCTGCTTTCATTGTCTCCACTTTTCTCGTGCCTCTTTTGACTTCTCAGTCGACGATTCAAAGGAAATACATACATACATACTAGGTGACCAGTTCAAAAATTTCGCGAATAATATACGATTAGTAGCGAGGTTGATGGTTTGTACTAGAGATGCATCCGCAAGTGTGGAACTTTCGCGTGAAATCCTACATCCGCAATTTTTAACGCGGATGTATAACGGAGGTTTTGAGGTTTTGTTTCCATTGTAATATGTATTATTCTTTTCCCTTTATATGAGATTCAGCCCATCATCGCTTAGCTGACAACAATGTTGTAATTTTCTTCTTACGATCTTGAAATAATAGTAAAATTGAACTGAATGGTTTTTTTTTTTTTTTTTTTTTTTTTAGGGAAAGTTTCGTCCTCACAGGAAAAGCTTCATCTCCAGGAAACAAAATTAAGATTATGCCTTGTTTCATCTACTTCTGGCATATTCAGGAGACTGTACTTCAGTCTTCTATAAAATTCTGTATATTCAATGACACCACCATCAGATAGCCTTCCATTTTTCCCTACACCAAAGAATATGAGTTCATAGTTTGCGCTAACATGTGCCATCAATACAATATTGTAAAAGTGTTCGTGAATGTAGTATTGTACTTTGTATTTGGTGGATGGCCAAAACAAATATGTTTCCCATCAAGCATTCCACCATATAATGAACAGGGGTTTATGGATCTTGTTAATTTTAACTATGGTTGTTAATTTTTATTTAAATTAATTTAATTTTTGTGAAAGAGGAGTGAATTTGAAAGCCATAGCTATACCATCTAGGCATGGGTCGTAATCCTACCAATTTATTTCATAAAAGAACGTATGGCCTGCAACAAAAGTGTAAATGTAAGGTATCTATAAACAATAAAAAATTAAAAAATCAACACCATTCCCTACAACAGAGGCCATAAACCCTAAAACTGAATAAAACTTAATATGGCTTTACAAAAATTGATCACTTCCAAATAATAATAAAATGACATTAAATAATATCATAATGATGTTACAACGCAAATAGACAGCAGTGTTATTGGGTTCGCCGTACGTTAAATCAAAAGCGTGATCATTAAAGTTCATTCTTGACAGTTAAAGTTTTCTTCTGTCTCGGCAATATCATTAGCTCAGTATTATACAGTCAACGGAGGATGGGACCCTACCCTCAGAGTGTTACAGGGTAAATTATACGAGAGAGTACTAACTTGTGCACTACACTGTGTCCGGAAAAAGATAAACATTTTACCGTATATAATTGCAGAAAATGTCGTCAACAGCGTAACGACCCATCTGATGTTTTTAAGCCCACAAAAGCTAATGCAGGCTACAAAACATTGAACACCTCATGTCTGGTAGTGTGATACACCATCAGTTCACAATTTGCGACCAGCCTGTCGTCGTCCTGAGCATTTTCTGCTTTATCTTTTTAAGCAGTTTATTGCGAAGGGTTTGTCTGTTGACACTTCCTTCAAACGTTAAAAGGTCAGTTGCATTACTTTTGGTGTGTCTTTTGGTTTGCTCGGTTCTATTTTTAGTTTTATGTCAGTATTGACAGCGGTCTCTTGTGCTTGTCGTACAATGTACAGTATTGCCCTAAGTTGGCAATTAGGGGATTGTTTGAGTCTCTAGAAGCTCGGTAAAAAGATCTTGTAATCTGTGCGATTCTTTGTTCGAGCATCGGAATACCTGCGGCTTCGTGCAGGTCAGCTGTGGGAAACCGGGAAGGCACGTGTAGTGCTCGCCGAAGCGCACGATTCTGCATAATCTGCAGCCTTTTTACCGTGGACCTGGAGGCGTAGCCCCATACGGGACACGCGTACTCAATTACCGCTCTTATCAGGCTGCAATATACGCTCACTCCGGTATTGGCTGCCAGTGCGCTGTCCGTATTTAGAATAGGGTACAGCTCCCTCAGCCTCGTTGCGGCTTTGAGTCGTGTCTCCTCGATGTGACGTTTCCATGTGAGCCTGGAGTCAAGCGTCACACCCAGGTATTTTACAGTGGTTGACCACTCGATGTCCTCTCCGTGGAGTCGTAGTTTTGGTGTCTGGTTGCGCTGGCGATCACGTTTCTCCAGACGTCTCGTCAGCATTATTGCTTGGGTCTTGGTCGATTTTATGGTAATCCTCCACCGCCTGGCCCAAGCTTCAGTTTGTTGAAGTACTCCTTGTAGACGCCGAATGGCAGCAGCTTTACATCTATGCGCGGGGAGAAGGCCGTGTCGTCCGCGTATAGGGCTGTGCGAACCGTTGCTGGAGCAGGGATATCGGCAGTATACAGGTTGTACAGTACCGGCCCTAGTACTGACCCTTGTGGCACACCTGCATTGATTGGGCGGCGAGAAGATAGTTCATTCCCAACTCTCACTCTGAAGGATCTTCCAGTGATATAACTCTTAATTAGCTTCACAAGCGGGCTGGGGAGTCCCTGATTGTAAAGCTTATAAAGTAGTCCGCTGTGCCAAACGGAGTCAAATGCTCGTGCCACATCTAGCAGGACTAGCGGACAGTAGCTCCGGTGGTTGAATGCGGTCGTGGCGCGCTCAACTATGCGCATTATCTGCTGGGTGCGGAGTGACCCCTCTGGAAGCCGAACTGGAACTCCGGGATGATGTTCTCTCTGCGGATATGTTCTTCCATCCTCTTGAGAAGGAGCCTCTCAAAAACCTTGCTTAGGGACGGGAGGAGACTTATGGGCCTGTAGTTTTGGGGGAAAGTTCCGTTCTTCCCTGGCTTATGGACTCCGATCACCGTTGCCTGCTTCCAGCATCGGGGGGTAGTGCTGAGTGCGTAATATACAGTTGAACAGCTCGGTTATGCGTTCTACTGCTGGAGCTGGAAGGTTTTTAAGCAGCCTATTTCCCAGGTTATCATTTCCAGGTGCCTTTTTGATGTTTAATCTGGAGATGATTCGGCGAACTTCTTCTGCAGAGATCTCGTCGGTCTGGTAGCCGTCGTCATCAGCGGCGAGGAAGCGCCGCAGTCTTCTGCGGATGTCCGCAGATTCTTCCTCGTCGTCGTCCTGCGCAGGCCGAAACTGCTTCTCAAAGTGATCGGCGAGGGCATTGGCCTTGTCTTTATCGCTGAACACTAGTCCCCTCTCGCCATGTAGCGGGGGCAATCTTGTTCGCCTCTTGGTGAACCGGCGGGTCTCGACCCACAGATTACCGTCGTGACGTTCAGCGACGCCAGGCGAGCGGCCCACTCTCTGTTGCGGTGTTCCTGGAGACTGACCTTCAGCTCACGCTGCAGGCGATTTAGGAGGCGCCTGGTGTTGGGCTGTCTCGTAAGCCTCCACTCCTTAGCCACTCTGTTCTTGTGTCTAATCTGAGCCAACAGATGTGGCGGTAATTGGCGTGACTGTTGTCTTGTCACCGGAGGGGGCGTTGCAGAATTCGCTGCGTCAAGGATGACAGATGAGACTTGTTTTATCGCCGCCTCAATTTGCCTCTCGTCCAGTGGGCGCAGACGCTGGAGGGATTCTGAGACTTCTTCACGGTACAGTTCCCAGTTTGTCCGGTTATAATTAATTTCATTTGGAACAATTCGTCTCCATGATCCAACGTCGATATTCATCATGACCGGAGAGTGGTCTGATGAGAGCCTGTTCATGGTGGTGGCGGAGACGAAGCCAACGATGCCTCGGGTGATTACTATGTCAAGGACATCAGGGCGGTTGCCGCTCCAGGGTGGTGGGTCGGCTCGTCCGGGCCCCAGACCTGGAGATTGTTCCTGGCACTCATTCTGTATAGCTGGTTTCCCGCTGGATTGCTGACTCTTGACTTCCATGCAGGATGTTTTGCATTGAAGTCTCCTCCAATGATGAGCTTACCCCTAAGGGTGAGCAGCTGGCGGATGTCATCTTCAATCGGTACTCTCCGTGGGAGGTCTATATGCTGAGACGACGGTGACCGTCCCGATGTGGTTGCCATTTCGATTGCTGTTGCTTCGATTATTTGCAGTGGTGGAGTGTGTACCGTGTGGTGAGGGATGCCTCTTTTAATGTATATGGCCACTCCTCCTCCCGCAGTGGGTCTGTCGTGACGTGTAGCACAGTAGTTGGCTACCGTTGCTCTGAGACCAGGTTTTAGGTGAGTTTCGGCTACTAGACATATGTCTACGTTCTCTTCCCGTAGGAATTGCCGAAACTCACCGAGTTGCTGGATATGCCGTTGGCATTCCAATGCATATTGATATGCCATCTATGTTAACTCTGTCCATGACTGGCGTGGGAATTCTGTGGAAGGTCAGCTCGGTGAGCCGTCGTTATTGCGGATTTAATGTCCGCGGCCAGTTTGATCAACTTTGTCAGTAGTGTCGTTAACTTGTCAGAAGCGACCCTACAATCGAACAGACGATCTATAGCTGCTCCTCCCTCGTTGCTTTGTGTGGGGAGTGGACAGTGCTGTTGGTGGATTTGCCTTGCTTGAGTGGGCAGTCTTGAGTTTCTTCCGCTTGTGGCAGTGGTTCTAAAGGGTCCTGCGACTGGCTTAGTTGATGCCTCCGCGTAGGAGGTCATTGGTGTTGTTTTCTTTGACGGTTTGGTGTTCTTCTTCTTCTTATTGGGACCTTGTGCCTTTTCCTGCGGGATTTGGCGCTTTGGTGGCTTCTGAGATGTCTTGGGTGACTTCTGAGTGTCGTGGTGGTTGCGTTTATTATCACATCGTCGTCGGGTGTTGGTTCCGCTCTGTGGTGGGTTTGTCAGCCGTTGTTGGGTGTTCCCGGAATCCTGTCTTTTCTTTTCCTCACGCTGCTTTTGCGCGTTGGCAGCCTGTTCTGCAGCGACCCCGCGCTGCCTGTCCCTTGCCCGTTTGAAGGCCATGCAGCCTTATAGCTGGCCACATGCTGACCACCGCAATTGGCACATTTGGGACTGCCCTCCCCCTTCTTAAGAGTGCAGTCATTTGATAAATGTGCTCCTGCACACTTTACACATTTTGAGGGCATGTTGCAGTGGCGGGCGACATGTCCTAGGGCCTGGCAATTGAAGCATTGGACTGGGCCATTGGAGGATCTCAGTTTTTCAACTGAGATGCACAGTGACATAAGGTACTCCAGTTGAAAGATTTTTCTATTTGGGGCCTGTCGGGCATGACCACTAAAAATAGTGGCATAATGTCTGAAGTGCCAGGTCTCTTCAGCTGGGCCACTGTGCGTATGTCAAGTCCGAGATCTTCGAGCTCTTCCTTAATGTCATCAGTTGGTATGGTTGAGGGCATCCCACGGAGGACGACCTTCAGTATCTTCTCAGCAGCAGAAGGGAAGGTATAATAGGGTATGCCCTTCCTCTGCAACGCTGCGGTCACCTTAAGGTAGTGGTCGGTCGAACTAAAGCTTAGTTGATCTTGTCGCCTCCGGCGGACTTGGCTTGGAAGGGTTGATTTTCCAGTATGCTTTTGATCATTTGGTACAGTTCCTTATAACTGTTTGAAATTGTACCACAATAGGAGGAATCAAATGCTTTGATTGCTGTTGTTGCTGCTGCTGTTGTTGTATTTGCTGTTGCTGCTGCGGCTGCTGCTGTTGCTTCTGCTGCTGTTGCTGCTGCTGCGTTGCTGCTGCGGCTGCTGTTGTTGCTGCTGCGGCTGCTGCTGTGGCTGCTGGTGTTGCTGCCGTAGCTGCTGCTGCAGCTTCTGCTGTGGCTGTATTTGCTGCTGCTGCTGTTGTTGTTGATGATGCTGCTCTGGTTCTTCCTCGATCAGCACGTCGTATGGGTTGCTGAGTTCAATTCTGCCAGGGTCTAGAGTAGGCGGAGCTTACAGGTGCTACGCGCCTCCGTGAACCCTTCACCGTCTGTTTGGTCCCAGCTGAGCTTGTTTTTCTGTTCTTTTTCGTGGATTTACAGCGAAACAGGAAAGTGGCGGATGGTTCCGGGAAACTGAAGGCACCGATGACTTTCTTCTTTCCCGCCTTTTTGTCTTTGCTGGTCGTGGCGAGCTGCGACACAGGGATGCTGAGTTTACTGTGGCTGGCTCTCTTCTCACTCTCGACATCTTCGCTTTACCACCGAGGAGCGGTGAGATGCACCGCTTAGTTGCGCGGAGTCAAGTCCGTGGGCAGGCCCGGTTGTCGATTGCGTTGTGAGAACGGTCCAGTCGTATCCATATTCGAATCCGAGTTCGGTTGCCAGATCGTCGTACCATCTTGCGGAGCCGTCCTATTCATATCCGTTGCCAAGTCCGTTTCCGTTAGCCGGGTCGTCAGCGTGGCCGCTACTGCCGCCGGCAAAGCCGAGTGCGCTGGGGCACTCGGCCCGCCTGGCGCGACAGCGCGGCGAGCACTTTCCTCATCGCACATCTTGACTCTGCGGATGCCAACTCGGAACTGGGAACTGCGTGCAGGATTCAGTGTTCGGTGTAAATGTTGCGGACCCTATTGAGATTTCGCTCGTCCTGGGACAACAGTCGAGTTTGCATAACCTCACCGTCCCGGGACCCAAGACACGACACTTTCATTTCCTGCTTCACATTTCACGGGAGCTCATTACCTGTATCGATAAATCATCCTTAATGGTAAACTGGAAAAAAGTAGAAAGGTATATTAAATTATCAACAATAACTTATTTTAATGTCTAAAAAGCATCGTCAAAATGTCTCTTCATAGTATCTCTATTTGAAATAAAAAAACCTATCGCTTATGGATATTAAATTTACTTCAGAAACTCTGTAAATATGTTAAGACAAGAATCTTCTCATTAGCGACAGCGCGTTAAACAGATACTCTGCCTCGCTGGAAAACGGGGAAATCATTTAGAATTTCATTTTGACCCAATTCAAGCAAACGCTGCTTAAAGAAGGGTGGCTTTATAGACGCGCTATCAAAGAATTAACTATCTATATAAAAGACTACTTTGGTCATTGTCTCATCGCGTCCGGAATGTTGGCGAAACGCTGGCGTAATGCAGCAGGCATTCTTTACCGCACCAATTGCGACCAGAGATATTAGAGAGAGGTTATTGGCGTTATTTTATAGCGACTCTATTTAGTTATGCAACCACAAAGAAATGAATTCGCACAACACTAAACAAAAGGTATGTATTGAGTTTAGATTAACGTATTAATTATTTTTCTTTATTTATGCTCAGTCAATGTAGTTGTTTTCTTATACTGTCCAGTAATCTAAGAAATATGCGCCGCGTTACATCATCTTAAGGTTATCAGTGTTATTTAACAACAATTGTATTTAGTTAAGCAATTGGGAGGAAAAGACCGGCCAGAACGTTGTATTCGACCCATTACTTTTCACGGAATTACAAGGTATTTATATTTGATCTAGATGTTTCCGCTATACAATACGTCATTTTTACAGTAAACGCAAATAAATGAATTAACAGAATACGGCTTTCAACTCGTTATTTTCAATGGGTTAGAAGCTAAATGTCATGATAAAATGATTCAATTACTAAAAGTCGCAGTAGATGGTTAAATCTGAAACGGGTTATATCGGTGGATATATTTATTATGGTATCATGCGCCAGCCTCCATAGAGATCTCAATGTGGTTGAAAGCTTAGGATTTAACTTAAAATCTGCGGTATATCGTAAGACTCGACATGACCGGACACCAGAGTAAGAAGTGATATTATGTTCTTAACCGCACAAAATATGCAGCAAAGATTCTTGATGCAATTCAGAGATTACACACTACATCAAAGATACCAAAGATTCTTGACGCAATTCAGAAGTAGCAAACTTGATTAATACACCACTAAGCGTAAACATTCGTTACAAAAGGCAAGTTTGTACAGTACTACTATTGATGATGTGTTGCATAACAAAGTTAGTTTTATAGATTTTATGACAACGGGATTTACTTTTAGATATTCGAGTATTCAAATTGTTGTTGTTGAATTTTTCTCTTGCTATTATGATTAAGATGGCAAGACATGTAAGCCTTGCGTTATGGTAAATAATGTTCACCACAAAAATACTCATTTGATGAAGAGAACACAAAAAACGATAACGGAAAATTTACATGATAGTTAAATATATTTAAAAGCAAGAAAAAAAATATAAGGAAAATCTTCGGTCCAGTTTGTTTCGGAGGATTTAGGTAGGGAAAGAAATTTCATACTCTTTCAGGAAAAGACGTGAAATTCTATGGTCACGTTATAAGAATAAATACAACAGACTGACCAAGAGAATTGTTGACCTTACCTTCTCAATGGAAGTGAAAAATAATTGGCTACTTGAAATAGTAAAGGGTACATCCAGGAAATTTTAATCACAGGTGATATCATATAGGACAGATGCAGATTCACTACTCTGGTCAAGAACTATCAGCATACCATCAAAATAGTATACTGGGAGATGGAATACCTGGACAGAGGAATGTCGGAATAATATCAGCGAGAGGATGAGAGATTTTGGGAAAAGAATAAAAACACATCTGCTACATGAGCTCCACTACGCTCTTCATTTGCGCAATAACGATAGGAGTAGGATACGTCAATACAAACCTAATTGATACGATGTTTTTTATATTTCTTTTTTAAATCAAGTTTCACAAATCTCAACATAACAAAACACACTAAACACATATGAAATCGTAAAATCATTACTTAGATAAAAGGAAGTTGTCTTCCGAACGTGGGTTTCAGACAGCGACTGCTTAAAGTTTTCTGGGCTTATGGGGACAATACTAAACTTCAGTTTTCTCGCTGAATGACGAGTCGAATTAGGAGGAATTTCTCCTTCTACATTACTGACATAGTTGATCTTACAACTATGAAGTTCAATATCAAAGGTGGACATTTTTTTTTTTTGCTGTCATCAGTCTTTCGACTGGCTTGATGCAATCCTCCATACTTTCCTATCTTGGGCTAACCTCTTCACCTCTACATATCCCTTACATCCCACGTCCTCATTTATCTGCTTCATATATTCTAATCTCTGTCTTCCTCTACAGTTCTTACCTTCGACTGTTCCCTCCACTAACAAATTAACCAATCCAGCATGTCTCAAAATATGACCTACCACGCTCTCTCTTCTTTCTGTAAGCTTTCTGTAACTTCTTTCCTCACCCATCATTTCCAAGACTCGTTCATTTCTTACTTTGTCTGTCCACTTAATTTAACGTATTCTTCTATAGCACCACATTTCAAATGCTTCAATTTTCTTTCTTTCTGGTATTCCTTAAGTCCATGTTTCACTACCGTTAAGTGGTGTGCTCCACACATAGAGTTTTAAAAAGTTTTTTTTTTAATTCCTGGATCAATATTTGAAAGTAAAAGATTTATCTTTTTCATGAAGGCTCTTTTTGCTAGTGTTATTCTGCTTTTAACATCATTCCTGCTTCGGCCATCCGTTTTAATTTTGCTTCCCAAATAACAGAATTCACTTACTTCTCCAATTGCATTCGATCCTATTTTTATATTTAATCTGCTAGTATTTGTATCATTTCTGCTACATTTCATCACTTTAGTCTTGCTTTGATTTATATTCGGGTCAACATTCTTTCCTTCAGTATTTTGTTCATGCCATTCAGTAATTTCTCAATATCATCAGCTCTTTCTGCTAATAAGACAATGTCATCAGCAAATTGTAACATACCGATTTTTTCTTCCTGAACACTTACGCCACATGGAAATGTTTCTTTTACTTTCTTTATTGCTTCCTCTACATACAAGTTGAATATTAACGGGGATAGACTACAACCTTGTCCAACACCATTTTTACTGATGATTGTCTCTCATGATTCTCTACTTTTATTACAGCCACTTGATTCTTATATAGTTTATAAAGTATTCTTCTATCTCGATACTTTAGGCCTGACTTCTTTAAAAATTTGAACATCTTGTCCCACCTAACATTATCAAAAGCTTTTTCTTACTCAACAAATGCCATAAAAGTATCTTTGTGTTTCCGCCAGCTTTCTCTCTGTTCGCGGAACTGGACAGAATTTTATAAAATATTTTGCGGTTTACGCAGCCATCATAACGTTGCCAATAACGTTGTGACGTTCACTCTACATTCAATTCTTCTCTCTCTCGACGTTTCGATCAATGCTATCGTCTTCCAGATGGGTCAAGCCACCAGCTGAGTCTGCTAGAGATCCATGAGGACTACCATAGGCGTAAGGAAATAGGAGGATTGATTGGACGCTGCGTAATTCTCGTCAAGTTATCGCTAACGACAGAAGGTTGTGTTTAATGACAGTGTCGATAGGGTTATAACGAGAGAAGAAAAAAGTCTGTGAGACGACGCTGTTATTTTTCCCGTGTCCCCTGCGTGAGAGCAGATTAGTTGGAGCGGATCAGGGTGAGCACGTGACCTCTCCTCCCAGCAGGCTCCTAATGGATTGGCTTCCAACCGCCAGCCAACAAAGGGGCTGAGCCAACCGGTGATTTCTCTGCTCCCGCGGATAAATGAGAGCCTGCGCTCTTTGGAATGGCTTCGTGAGCCCATTTGCATTCACCTCTCCCGCAGAATGTATGTTTGTAGCAACGTCCCAGGGGAAGTCGTGAGTCGTATGCTGTGAAAACGTACGACACCAATTTATCTCTAATCCGATCGAGAAAAAACATTAAAAGGGAAGTAATCCGTTGCTGATTGTAATCTGTTTATTCTGCAGACCTTTAGAATACATGGAGATTGTTGGTAGGTAGTTTAAATGTGGCCTTTTTCAGTTGTGGCGGAGCAGAACCACGAAAGAAAGATGGATAGAAAGATAGACTTTCGATTTTTTTTTGTAGCAGTCTAATAATATCTCTCCACAACACAGACAATACCACACTTATGATAGACTAGCTGTTACCCGCGACTTCGAACACGTGGACTTAGATAGTTATTGTTAGAATTGGTCGTAGAAAGATGTAAATTATGTAAAAAGTGCCTCAAAAAGAACGGAGTCATGATAATGTGACGCGGATATCATTACCACACCATCCTAACATTGAACCTGTCTCATGAAGTGAATCAATTAGCAACATGTTTAAAAATAGCAGAAAGCTAATCGCGTTAGTTAAACTTGGAGGGGACTATCTTCCATAGTTCCTCTGGTAGATTTTTGTTTGTGGTTTAAAATGATGTCACTCTCTGGGGACATCTTATTTTGATACCGTTTTCTACACTATGTTTTTGTTTCTGCTGTCCCTTGCTAAGATATATAGTGTTTCGACGTTGAAAACCGGTGTGATAACTACATTTAAACACAAAATAATTGTCTGGAGCAGCGCAAAACCACATCTGTTCTGTATAATAAGTTGTGTCTGTACACGAACAGATCATACACAAACTGATTGCGAGAGAAACAAAGACTGAGCGACTGATATTATATTACAGAGACTTACTCACGCTATCCGTCTATCTGTCACCGTTGAGTTATTTTCAAAATTTCCTGACAAAATATGTTACTTATTCTGAAAAAATTATCCCATGATCTTCCTAATAATACATAGTATTTCCTTATCAAAAACGATTTAGCCGTTTAGTCGTGAAAACGTAACGAACAGACCAACAGAGTTACTTATGTATTTATAATATTAATGTAGATTATACTTAATTCCCACACTTCGATATAATTGTGTTGTTTCATAAAAGACAATTTATTTAACTTTAAAGTGTAACTCTCACAATGCACATACGTTTTTTAGCCAGTCCATAGTCATTGAATTATATTTCCCTACATCATATGACTTTTTTTCCTTGCTAGTATCCTATCTCTGGTCTAAACAAAACAACGCACAGATCTGCCAATCGTCAAATTGTTTGATCTCGCGGTTATTGCGTCAAAGATCCTATATAACTAAATAATTAAATAACTGTGCTGAACAGTAAACCCAATAATACTAGACATACTAATTAATACAATAGCAAATTCAAACAGGTAAATACACATAATAGTTGTATTCATTGTAGGTATTAGCCTCACCGCTCGACTTGGTATACTGTTTCCATTTACTCTGGAATCATTAATTCAGAACGTATTAAAAACCAGTATTACACGACTACCATCACCTATACTCTGTTTTGAAGTCTGGTGGCAAAATCTTGCAGCCTACAAAACGTAATTAGGAAGCACAGTCACACTCCTTGCTGAAAGGAGAAACTAAATTATGCATCTGTGCCCTACGTTTAAGAAGATTTATTTATACATATTAAGTCAAACTCTTTCCGGGATTTAGGACATTTATTGGGCAATTGCAATGAGAGATACAGCAAAAAACGATGCCATATATAGATACAGAATTTCACTAACGCTTTTTCTATTGTTCTCTTAAACAAATGTGTAATTTTGAGGCGAAAATTTCCTACCATCACAGCCGGAGTTAGATTTTTCGCCTGTTTTCAACGAGAAGAGCCTTGTTACAGACCTATCTAAAATAAACATATGCACAAGTAAGTCTGATTGACTCTTCCTGGGGTTGAAATGTCAGGGTTGTTTGGACCAAGGCTGATGGGCGTTTGTGGATCTGTTCTGTAAGCTGAGGAACTGACCCGATGGAATTCCTGTTTCTTTTTCTCTCTTTTTTTTTTTATGTCTTTATGCCTCATCGACGTCGAGGTCATTAGAGGTGGGAAAGGTCTGGGGTAAGAAACAGGATGAAATTTGGCCATGGCATTTGGAAGGAACCATCCTGACATTCACCTGGAGTGATATGGCAAAATCATGAAATGCTCAAATCTGGATGGCGGACGGGGATTCGAACAGTGCTGTTTGGGGCTAAGTCTCGACACCACTGTGGATTGACAATCGCAGTCGAAGGAAGGCGAGACTTGCAATGGGAATAATTTATTGGCATCGGAGACTGAGTAATACAGTCGATAACGGGCCGTAAAATGAATTCCAACTGTCGCCAAATTATCTACGCCCCAATACAGTAGTTAGTGATTCTTCATTAATGTCGTGAGGTGATTTTCCGCAATTCCGGACCCCCTCCCTTTAAAATAACGTGAGATTTTGACGGAGACCCCCCACCCCCCCCCCCCCCCCCTCCTACTAATCGACCTCGCAACTTTTTGAGACCATTTTTTTTCTTTCTTAGGTTTCATGCTTCCAAGGGAGGTTATACCCCCTAAAGTCGACCTATGTTTTTCTGCTCTAGTCCTACAGTGAAATTTCTGCTGCCTTCCCACCCCATAAGGGGGCATCCATTAATTACATGAG
>JARYHS010011408.1:144640985-144711006 GCA_031002005.1 Vandiemenella viatica
TGACTGACAATCTTCAAATATCCAGTTTTACCCATTTTTCCTACTTCAGTTTATTTACGCGTAAAGCCGAGAGTAAAATCGGAGTCAGGAAGGAAGTTGTAGGCCTGCATTTTTAAAAGTATAAGTTTAATACTAATTATATATAATCAAGGAAAAATAAAATATTCGTTAATGACAGTTTTCTTCACATAGCCATAAACCCAACATTGGTGCTTTACAACAGTGGCTCACCGTTTTGTTGACCAGGTACTCCCTGGAGACAGGTGCGTCTCCCATTTGGGGCAAGCGCGGCAGCCAGTCGAAGGAGAAGCCGCGCCACGTGTATCTCAACTCGGCGGGACTCGTGCCCCACTGGCTAGCCTGCAAATAAAACAGCTTGGCTTCAGAATAAAATCAGGTGACTGTGCTGCACAACGTCCTAAATCAAAAGGTTGCCTTTTGTTTACACGGAGAAGAGTAGAGGAACGGGTTTGTAATTGTTTTTGAACAAGCAGTGCAATTAATTTCAAGTAGATGACATGAAGTTAAGTTACAAGTATTGTTTTATTCATGAAGGATCAACGATTCTACTTATTGTACGCGCTTTCTCTGGTTCGTTTTCTGGATTGTATTTTGAGAATTTTATCTTCCAACATACTTAAAGAGACACACTGGTAATAATGATGTCTGTTTCCGGAAAGAGGAGGAATCTGGCCATGGCTTTTTACAGGAACTATTCCGGCATTCACCTGCAGTGTCTTCAGAAACCATAGAAAACTTAAATTTGGATGGTCGGACTAGGATTCAAACCTGAGTCCTCCCGTATGCAAGTCTTGATGTTTGGATACTTCCGAGTTGTTAATCTGTGTGTGTTGAGTTAAATCACGAATTTGAAATTATTAGAAAGGCATCAGAAATGATGGTTCCAGTCTTCGTGGAATCACTTTACTTACGTATGCATGAAGGAGCTAACGGCTATATGTGGCCGGATTCCAACCAATTTATAAAACTAACAGCTTAATGTGGCCAAACCTTCGAAATTCCAGTCACGGTCACTGGAATGCGGTGTGATGAAATGGACAGATAATGCGATCCCAACACACATGCATTCCAGCGGCCTGGCTCAGTGGTTAAGGCATCTGACTGAAGATCAAAGGTTTTCTGTTTGTATGCATGATAAAGATGAAACTCGTCTAATGTCACAGCTGGCACTGTTCAAGTGCTGCTTTTGCTTTCCACCGAAGACGTCTATGACCATCTTGGTGGCAGGATTTCGTGTTAATTGCCACTCGCTGGTGAGACTATTCCTCACACTTATGGCATTTGAGGCGGAAGTTACATTAAACGGACAGAGGGGTTGTATTGTCACCTCGGCCGTTTCTTTTATCCAATCGGCAAAATCTTCCATCCCAATGTTTGAGTCAGACACTTGTGGTGGTATTGGTGCTTCTATTTGCTCGGTTAAATGGCGTTTGCAGGCCTCCCAATCAATGTTATTCACATTTTTGATAGCAGCTACTGTACCTCTGTAAAACCTCTGTACTCATGTAAAACATTAGAGGAAAATGATCCGACGATACAGTTCTCCCTGCGGACCAACTTCCGTAACGCCAGTCTAATTGATGCCTCTTCTTGAGCAGATTGTTGGCTCAGTGGGTCCTTGTACCACTGTGCTTTGCTCCTCATTGGCGTGAAGAACATGTCGCCTAACTCTAATGATGAGCGCTGAAATCTAGACAGCGTGTTTCGCTTTAAAAAGTCAACGGAAATAAAGATATAAAGTCGAAGAAGAGTTTTTAGATCATTTTCATATTCATGGCGCGAGGCGCTCTATGGACCTTCTTTGAAGCCGTTGAGTAAAAGCTATAACGCTGATGGCATAAAAGCATTGGAACGTCATTACACATAACCATGTTGAAAAATGTACCCTAACATGTTCTTTACCTCATGTGCATCAGTGTTGGGCCATTAAATTCAGGGACACCTGTCCGGCCCTGATGTGACCATAGTAATTATAGTACTGTATGGTTCCACTCTGATACGACTGGCGTGCCAAAGAGCAGAATCATATCTCGACCATTTTTGACGTCTCAGTAACCTCATATTCAAATTCTCGCAGTTGTTTTGTGTATCAAAAGTAACAAAACAACTGCCAGGTCAATGGAGATTATAATTTACTCTGGTATACGTAGAACATGATTTTTTTGACGAGTTAACAATGTTTACTGCACTCGCACTGAATTTCTCGTTATTATTATTCATTTCAGCACTTGTAATGGTACTATTTTCATTGCTTGCTAGCTGTACCCGAAACTAAGTCACACGGAGATTTGTGCCGTTAATTAAGAGATTAACTATCAAAGAAAAAGTTAGATGCGTAAAGCAGATTAGGTGTCTCTTTATCGGATCTCCTTCTTTGCCTCTAAATTTAGAACGAATACAAATGTTTTTGTTATGTTTGTATGCCTCGGATTGGATCTGCTGTTGAATTGGATTTTATTATTATTACTATCAATGATCCACAGGCACATTTCAGTATGGTTCACATAACTTCTCGGCAAGTATTATTTAAGGTGCTGCTGACAAGTGTATGAACAGGCTGCTTTTTTTGTATGTACACATAAAAGTATGATGTAAAATCCTTAATTGATGGTCCAAGTTGATCCTTTTTTTAATGTAAGCTGTCACTAATATGACATAAGCTATCACGATATACGGTTTTGTTGAAATTGTTGGTTTTTGTCTGATATGCACACAAATAATTATTCTAAATTTCCTCTCTGTATTATGGACTAAATATGGTATTATTCTGGATAAAAAAAATACCCAACATGTCAACTAATACCCAAAATAAAAATCCAAAACTTTAAGGTTTTTATACTCTGTATCAAAGAAAACTATGTAACTGTAGATCGAAAATATCCTGTATCTTAACTGAATACATAATCTATCGTTTAGTTGAAATGTGTTAATTAGTCTGAGAGATGCGCGCACACATAAATAATAATTTGAAAATTTACGGTTTTTGATCACTATATCATTAGAAAATATATCAATAATGTGAATAAAAAGTATCCTCGATGTTAGCTGTGGTGTAAACTGTCACTATGTGTGGTTTCGCTAAAATCTGCCAGTTCTTTCCCCCAAAATTTACGATTATGGTCATTATATTATCAGTGAATTCGCCTATTATCGGGATAAAAAGTATCCCAAATGTAGCTCGGTAACACAAACCGTCACTAAGCGCAGTTTTGTTAAAATTCGTTCATTATTTTATGCGTAACGCGCGGGCAGGTAGGGAAAAATTCAAATTTTGCAGTTTTGGACTCTGTGCCATACGAAATTTTGTAAAATGTTGGCATAAAAAGTATTTTATATACAGACTGACGACAAAAGGTAACACTGTACATAATATGGTTAAAATCCGTCAATTGGTTTTTGTATGACATGCAAACATACAGATAGGCAAAAATTGCTGTTTTGGCATCTCTGTCATCAGTAGAATACAAGGCAACGATTTTATTGAATAGTAGATAGAGACGATTTTACCCCTCGTCGGCACCGATGTCAATAGAAGGAGAAAAGGAGTAGGGAAAAGTAATGGGAATGAAGCCATGGCCTTTGGTGGAACCATGCCGGTAAATGCCTAGGTTGTTATAAGGAAATCATGAAAAACCGGACGGGGGTTTGGATCCGTGTCCTCCCGAATGGTAGTTCAAAATCGTTGACAATGCAATACGTTTACAGTGGATGATTATTACTAAGAGCACATGGGACACAGTCGAATTTCAGCTATATTGATTGTAATGTTGAAGTGTCAGACGCAGCCATAGTTATTCTGGTGAATTTGTCTATCTTACAGTGAGTGTATTTTGTATTTGTTGTTATTAACATATGCATCAAATTTTAAGCGAACACGAACAGTACAGGGCAAGTGCGTATATTTGCTTTTATACGTGGGGCTGTGCTAATTCCATATATTGTGACTGCGGTACCATCTTGGAGATGCTGCAAACCATCTTTTCTTATTGCTTCTAAGACCTCTCAGTGTTTAGTCATGCTTCTTCACTTTCATCATAAGCTTAAATAAGAAAAATCCGTTAATATTAAAACGAGCACCCCCATTATGTATATGTATAAACAGACATAGGTTAAATAAAATATTTCTATAAACACCAATTGTATTAGGATGGCTATATTGTTAATGTTCATGACGATTCGTTGAAATATTGCAGTATTTGTTTTGTGCTATGGATGTTATTAAGTGTAGAGAGTGCAATAGAAAAATATATACATCCATTACGATTTCTAAAGAGTTTGCAGTAGGGATATAATGATGTCTTCTATGTAGATGCATATGTAGGTTGTTTGACATTCGCGGAAGCGGAGATGGAAAAAATTATAAGTAATTAGGATTAAAATATTTTATTAATAATCATTATAAGAATATTATATTCACGAATTCTACATTTTGCGTAAGTGTATTGTACTCATACTTCTCGATAATACTGACAGACTGAATTTTTATTTTATCTTTCTACGCAGTAACGTGCGATGATTTCACAAGCGAATTAAATGAGATACCTAATTAAACACGCTCCAAAAAAACAGTCTTTGGCATATGTACTCGGCAGAGTTCGCAGCTCAACTAATTCAATGCGGGCGACGAGCACAAAATCGCGCCCGCCACGCGCCCGACTTATCCGCTGCTCTTACTTTACATATAAGTTAAAATTTAAATACCGCGCAAATCACTGTTACTATTATTGCAGGAACTCAAAGAAACAAAAAAGCATGATGGTGGTAGCTAAGCGACAAAGTGCCGAATTTTTTATAAAGCGTACATCTAGTATTTCGATGTAAATAAAACCTCCGTTATACTTTCGTTTTAAAGATTGTTGATGTGGAGTGCAGATGCAATATCATGCGGAAGCTCCGCACTTGTGGATGCGGAGCTCCATTTCAAAGAATTCATGTGTCAAAAGAAGTTTTCACCTCGCCACCGTAACTGAAGAAATTAAATGTAATTTTTCAATCATTTACGAATTTCACTGTTATTCGTATTAACTGACATTAATATTATGCTGCCGGAAGAAAGGGTCCATTGGAATCTCATGGCTGGTTATTAGCGAAGAAGGTATGAATTGCTGGATGGGACTCACGATTTCCTTCTCTTGGAAATGATTGGCGTCGGCGACGGCCATCTTGCAAGCAATGTAGACGTGGTCTGCGCAGGCGCTCGGACTCCAGTAATCGTCGCCACCGAACGTCTGGTGCGAATCGTACCTGTGGGCAACCACTCGTAAATGCGTCTTCCTGTATGATAGCAACATGTTTTTCCTGGCTTTCAGAACTTTAATAGAAACATACATCAGGATCGAAATTTTTAGTGATTCTCCGTAACATAAACTTCTCCCACGACATTTAAAGACTACGACTAGGCATCTAACGGTGTTTTTAGAAGCAATGAACTTTTAGAAATTGAATATAGGTTACTCCTACTTGACATGTCTGACCAATAGTACTGTATGAATTACAAGGAATCATCTTGGAAAATGATTCTAAAGTTGAATTGTTTGGACTACTGAACGCTTGATTCAATTTGAAAAATATCTTTTATGTTTTTGAGCAAATTAAGATAGAAAATCTCATTGTTATCCCTTCTTCTTTCTAAAAAAAAATAAGAATTGAAAATAGCTTCAATAAGTCACTTAGTCTTTTAATTACTAACAAATTAGTATTTTACTAGGTGCATTTATAAGTAACTATAGCTTTATATAAAACATAACACATTTAAAATGATTAAAAAATCAATCGATCAAAACGTTATCCTCCTTGATTTTATTTCAGAATAAAATAGAGAAGAAAGAAAAAGCGAAACAAGACTATACCAGACGATATTGAATGCCGATAGATTTTTTTTTTCCCCCTTGCTTTACGCCTCGTCGTCGGCTATGGTCATTAGAGGCGGGATGGAACTGGGGACAAGGAACGGGAAGGAATTCGGCCATGGCCTTTTTGAAGGAAGCATCCCGGCATTCGCCTGGAGTGATTTGAGGAAACGATGGTAAACCCAAATCTGGATGCCCGGACGGGGATTCGAACCCGCGTCCTCCCGAATGCGAGGCCAGAACGTTAACCGTTCACCCACCACGCTCGGTATGCGGATAGAAAAAGTACAAATGTAAATCGCAGCATCTGACCTAACCCATTACCCGTGTAGTGTCTGAATCTAATGAACCCGGAGCGGAAGCGGTAACACTCGAGCCTGGCATTCCGAATATCAAGATTCCAATTGTCCACGGTTAGTCCCTGTCGAAGCTGTCTATCTACATCCGGTAATCGTAATGAGTAAAGGGAACCTACAGTTTAACGTAAAGTCCAAACCACGGAGCGTTTTATCGTGTTTAACATTAACAAAGCAGAGCTGAAAGCAGAGATGAAAGTTAGTTTTAAGGCCCGGGATACGAACACGGGACTTTTCAACCCCCAAGTCATACGCCGCAGGTGGAAACTCGTAAAAGATTGTATGCTGTTCTAGGAAATTAGAATTTTGCGCGATTCGGAGCGAATAATGAACAGGCATATTGCGATTGTGAGATCTTATTGAAATAGTTCATTTAATAACTTGGCGTTTGTTAGTTCCTTAGTGACAAGCGGTTTTCAGGACGACACGATTTGATATTACTGCCTCCTCACGAAGAAGACTCCAGCAACCCTGTAGAGAGTTGAAACAAGATTCAAGCGATTCGGTTCAGGACTTACACTTGGCGAGGATACGTATACTCGGCTGATAGTAATACGATCTCTACCGTTGACTCCGTATCCTATCAGTATGCATCGCAGATGACAACTTCACATGCTCTGACATCGCATGGTCTATTGGTAAATATGCGAGGAGGTTTACAGCACCTGGTTACGGGCCCTATTTGACTAACGTCAATACGATTGCCTCATGTTCAAATTGATTATTGCTGTTCTGTTTTGCAAAGAGTGTTATTTATGTAATGTTCGATAAACGAGTAAATTTTCTTTCATTTTTAATAAATTTGTAATCTTTTAGCGAGTCAATCATTTAAAATTTGCATCCCAATCCAATTCCTAATAATCATATTCATTATCTTTGTAATCAATTTTAATAAGCAACAAGTGGTAGACTACAATTCTGTACCACAAATTCAGCACAAGCATACACGAGATTTGTTCACATGCATCCATAGATACGAGTTCTCCAAATTTAGAACGGTTGAAATACTATATTTGCCGCTAAGCAAACTGTGCCAATTTCCTAGCAGCTCTGTGTTATAACGGTGAGATTATCTTACTTCTCTACCAACCTACTTCTTTCTTGCAGTAACCTAAATACAGGGTGACAACTGATGGCATAGACTTTAAGGAATGATATACCACAGTCCAACAAAGTTTAAAAAAAAAAAGTGCAGTAGTGACTCGTTTTGGCGCAAATGCAATAGGATAAAAAATATTTACTTCCTTTTTTAACAATAACGTATATATATGTAATGATTGACTATGGCTTCATCGTTGTTTGGAATTGTTTTACCTGATGCATCTCCGTTGCTGCTATCACTCTCGAAGAGCAAAGTTTCCAAATAATGAATAAATGTAGTGACTCTTGAGAAACTAGACTTGTTGTTAATGTACGGGGCTGGGAATGGGCACGGTAGAGAGATTATAAAGCTGCATAAAGAATATTTACTCAGCAGACGAATGCCTGCTCACAATCTGTGAACATTTGTATCGTAAGATTTATGAATCTGGCACACTATAGTAGAGGAAAATACAACACACGACGTCAACGATGGATACTCCACTCAATCTGTTACGTTGCTCTGGAGGGTGACATTAGCCATTGTAACAGGCGTAGGACACAGTAATAATGTCTATCATTTGCCATACTTTAATGTTGTACTGTGAGTAAAAAATTACCCTGCACAGGTGTTATCTGAACGGCTATCACGATACAGAAGGAGAAGTGAACGTTATTTACCAGGGGTTGTCCGGGTCAGCGTGGTAGCAAGGATACCACCACCACGGTACCGGGTCATCTCCAACCGATGTAGAGGGCAGCACAGGCGCGGTCGGCTTTGACTTATCCACTAGCGCCAAAGCCCCCACCGCCTTGGGATCGTCGACGCTGATCGAGTGCTGGCAGGACGATCTTTCCCGTTGGTAATTCATAGATGGGCCACGGGATCGAGGGGCCACGAACTCTCCCCAGTTCTGTTGGTCTGTAAAAAGAAGGCTCTGATTATCACCAGAACACGCTGCGCCATACTCTAGCTTTCATGAAGTTTTCCGAAAGGGATGGTTTTAACAGTTGTCGTTGACACTGTACAATGTGCCACAAGTTTCTCACTAATTTTTCTTACATTGTAACATTGATGGACTGATCATTTTCGGTCCCTCGCAAAACTGAATCGGATGATACGCTAGTGATTGAATTTTGTTGTTCAGATTTATTTCAAGTACTATACTTGTGTTTAATACGACTAGTTGAAAAGTTAGTGGTGCATCCTACAGTTAAACATCTTGAAATAATATCATTCTGATTCTAAATTACTTATACTTCAGAAAAGCTAGGATTCAGGAATACCAAAATAAATATCAGTTTAGTATTCTAATGTTCACCTAAAAATTTACCATTTAAATTCATTAAAATGTTATAATTTCACCTCCTAAATATAAGATACCGAAAGTAGTAATCAAAACTGAAATAAACACCACTATGCAAGACAAAAATATTAATGCCGTGATACCAATATAATTCTAAATAATATCATTCATGCAAGTTATGAGAAAAGTTATGCAATAACTACAGTTATGGAATTATTACCTGTTGTATATTCTACAATTTACATTAGGATGACAAAATATCTATTACCTTGAGTCTCCTCTCCTTTTCCATTCTGTGATCGTGATGAAAATAAAGAATATTGGAAGGATTTTTATATTTGACATTTCCATACCTCCTGATTTTCTCCAGTATACACCACTGTTTGTGAAAATTGTAAGACCCAGAAGGAATGGTCTGAGTCACTCAAAAATCGAATGATGTGTATTATTTTAATTTATTTATTAATTTTTGGCTCTGTTGCTATTTTTCTCTTTTATATACCACGTTTCGAGTTTGTGATAAACTTACGTAAAATTCTGATTGTTTTCTTGCTTCGTTTGTAGAGTGTTCTAATCAGAGATAATATTTTGAATTTGACATCTGGCTCAAATCGGTATACTGCTTCCGTCTATGGAAGAAGTGATAAATGTCCTCAAGTGTATTGCAGCGTTGACATTTCGGAGAATATGTTATCGTCATGATAAACAGTTTACCTTTAAGGAGAGTGTAGCCTGTTAGTAGTCTGGTAATCAGTTATCCTGTTTCTGTTAATCTGTAGCTGTGGGTACCATGGATTAAAATGTACTTAATCTGAAATAGCATTGTTCCAAAGTCCTATTTCTTGTCTCTCTTCTCGCCATCTTTTATTCCAATTGGTTTTAATTATATGTGAGATAAAGTGCTTAATATATGTGTAGGGTTTCCCAACCATTTCTATATTTGTTGCTGCCTCTTGCCTTCTTGCGTGTTTGCCTGCCGTTTCGTTTCAGCCTATTCCTACGTGGCTCAGTATGTATGTAGCTTTTCGCGAACTTTCCGGTTACGGTTGTAAGAATTTTTTTTAACTCTGAATACGTGACACACAATTTTGCCTCTGGGCCACCACCGCCTCTTACCACTTTTGCTCGGTATATCAACACATTGTTTCCTCAACAGATCCCCCACTCGACCTAAGCTTGAGCTCGACGAATGGGAAGATGAGGAGAGCAGTGGAACCATAATAAGTTATTAAGATAGTTGAGAGATGACGTGAAAGTAGTCCCAACAGCACCCCATTTTATACCAACGAACAGATCAGTGTTATGCCACGCTCAGTCGATGCAGAGCTGTCCATCTAAGTGGAAACTTGCAAGAAAGATTATTTTCAGTATTGTATATTATTTGGTAATCTGCAAAGAAGTGCATTACGAGTTGAGGAATCAATAATTTGACCTACGGGATCAGACCTCCGTTTTCTTAATAAATCGTCTGTGTAAATAGAATCAAGTGATAAGCTACACCCTTTTATTTTCCTATGATTAATATACATTTTATCTATGGTTTTATTTGATGTTTTTAATTCCAAAAAGATTAAAGGTACTTCAATTTCATTACTGTTTCTGGACTCTTATGCAGGACTCCAATTAGACAAGTAGACTGGGATTTTTATAATAATAGTAATACCGTGTGGTCGTAATAACATGGTGACAGAGTTTCTATTGGCTGCGTATTCCGTCCCTGTCGTAGCCACCTTAACTTAACTCGGTATGCTACAGGGGCCTTACAGTTTAACGTGGAATCCGAACCACGGAAACGTTCTGGCGTAATTCACATTACACAGCAAGCTGTCCCAGAAGTGAAGGTTGGGTTACCGGCCTATGAAAATCCCCGCCGAGACAGGGATTCGAACCGAGGACCTTCTGATCCCCGGTCAGACACCTTAACCACTGAGTCACCATACCGCTACTGAAACTACAGTATTAAGAACGGTGACATGTGCATTACCAGTTAGTGCTCTACCGATCTTGAAGAGTAACACTTGATTAAACGCAAAGCTGTCTTTTCTTATAAATATATCGACAACACTTCATCCCAGGTCAAATTTTGAAATTCGTTGTCATTTGTATATTGGGCCTGCCTTCGGTGTAATGGCGGGGTACATGTTAATATCAATTAAGAGTTAGTTCTTTATCAGCGCGAAGATCCATAGTGCACTGTATCTTTAACACAACTGAGTTTCGAGCGATCAGCTGGTGTCCCCGTACAGACCATTATACTATTGGGTGAGTCGCCTGAAAAAGCCTGATCATGTTGGTCCACCGAATTCTTTAGCGTGAGGCACCGCGGGGCTCACTTTTTCACGCCCCAACGTAAATTACAATGCATTCAATACAAGTATAATGAATACCGCTAGTTTCATAATTGTTTTTATGTACAATGAAGTTACTACTTTTTAAGATGTTATGGCTAACAGTACTTTGTACAGAACTAGAAAGGATACTTATTTTAGTTTATGAAAATTAACTTTTAAATTTAGTACACATTAAGGGAAATTTAATTGGTTTTTGAGGAATTATGTCGGCTGTCTCAGTCATCAGTAAAAGTCATGCCTCGTATAAATAATATGATGTGTTAAGGAACGATGTGTCTATCACATTAGTCTACAACCGGATTGTTAGTTCCAGTCTGCCGAATGAAACACTGCCACTGTTAGTTCTGCAGCTTTAAGAGGAATCACCATTCTTTTGCACTTCTTGCTTTGTCAGAGGATAGTAAAGCTAAGATCAAAGGTTTGTAAAACCTCTACTCAAAATCTAGATCCAGACCAGCGATATGTGAATCCCCCTCCATTCTTCCTAACACTGCTGAACTAATTTGTTCATCACTTCCAAATCGTTAAGAATAATAGTTGTTCAGGAATTTGACTGCTACTTAAAGCAGGAAGTTCATCGGCCATGATGCTCGATAAATGATGATTTGAAACTGGGAATCGGCTGGGAATCAAACCACAGTAGTGCCCTTTGAACAGACTGTGCCTTGTCGGTTATCTCACACATCAGGAATCCGTTAAAATGACGATTGTGAGTCAAACATATCGAATTCTGGGGTCGGAACGATATAAATATAACGAAAAGGGCGCACTGAGACTCGAAGCCGATACCCCCTCAATCATAAACCAAGTGGACATATGACAGTGTTGGCCAACCACTGTTCCCGTATTAATGGTAAATGCGCAACGCGACATACGCAATAAGAAACAGAAAGAATAGCACGTAACAGGGAGCACGTGGCCAATAATTAGTAATGCTAATTTTTATTCAATCACTTTTTTATGACAGGTATTAGCTGTAGTTTGGGAGATTATATAAGCGACGGGTATAAATGGCTCGCGCGGACTCGGTGTCATCACTGTGGATGTTAAATATATCGGCAGTCGACAGAGCAGGAATGTGATTCTGTATGTTAGCATTATACTGAAAATAAGAAACTCGGCGCCAGGTGCACCTCATGCGTCTTGACCTTGAAGCTCATTTCACTAGGCCCAGATCTGAGGTCGCCAACTTCAAAAAGGTCTCTAATCTCTCTTAATCACTCTACTT
This sequence comes from Vandiemenella viatica, assembly GCA_031002005.1. Classification (NCBI taxonomy): domain Eukaryota; kingdom Metazoa; phylum Arthropoda; class Insecta; order Orthoptera; family Morabidae; genus Vandiemenella; species Vandiemenella viatica. The sequence goes on from JARYHS010011408.1 coordinate 144,653,178, forward strand.
ATGGTTTCTATTTACTCTGTCCTGTCTTTTGAAAGGGAGATAGGAAACACTGTCTGAAATCTCTGCCCTTGTTTTGATAAAGGTTTTCGATGGTAAGGGAGTTACTTTTATATCATTTTTGATATAGATAAATCTGTAAACATTATCTGCCCCTTGTTTTTCTTGGTTATGAAAGTTTCGTAGTTCACGTGATTTCCAAGGGGAAGGGGTTAATATGTAAAATTATTTTACTGTTCCCAAGCATTCGGTGTCACCGCACCATGCCACACAAATCAATGTAAAGCATTTGCGGCGGGTGATCAGCGACGTACGAAGTGCGTTCATAAAGAAAAATTATATTGTTTCCATAAAACTATGTTTTTGTGCTTTGTGCACAATTGAAACTCGTCACCTTCAAAATAGATACCCTGTAAGGCCTCACAGAGCTGGAGACGTTTCCACCACTCCTCACACCAGTGCTGGAAGTAGTTGAGTGCTATCGCTTTCAGTTGTTTTGTTACGGCTTTCTGAAATACGTGACAGAAAGTTCTGTGTGACCAGGCGCATTGGTATGATCCTTCGTCAAACTCTGCCGAGTGGTTCACTTCACCACCCACGTACTTTCTTCTTATGGAGATTTCTACATCTAAGCCAGGATCCACAGTCACACCATACAGTGATCACCGTAGAACGTACAGAATATACGGTGTATATGATTTGGAGGCGTTCGACAGTACCTAGTATGCGCTATGCATTTGTCGAAACTGTTGATATTACTCGCAGTCGTATTTAGGCTAAATTATTTAAAAACAGATTTTATTTGGCTTTGAATCCGTTAATCAAAAGAAACATTGTTTAAAGTGAACAATCTTTGCCTTGTAGTTTGAGATTTAAAATATTGAGGTTATTTGTAACGTCAACAAGAAGTGCAAGATCACTCAACCAGGATTTATTCAATTCAGTAAATCAGTTTCCAAAGATAACACCCCTTTTTTCTCTAAAAATTTCAAAACTTGTTCTCTCAAGCTGAAGAAATGTTTCAACATGTTGCCTCTTGAAAACCATTGCATACTGCAGTACAGTTGTAACTCTTAAGATTCGCTGATTTCTTCTTCAAATAAAACTCTGAATTGTGAAGAAGTTTTGCACGTAATTAGTTTATGCAGCGTACTACCGATCAATAATATCATCTAAACTTATATCTTTTGCACACAAAGCTTCCTTGTGAATTTTGCAATAATATAAAAATAATGTTCGACCCAAATAATTTTGCAACAAAGATACGCAACCTTTGATTTTCCCAGTCATTGCAGGTGCACATTCATTGCAAATAGATATCGGTTTGTCCCATGAGAAACCCTCTTTTTCAGTGCATTCCTAAATTTTCATATAAATGTCTTTACCTTGGGTTGTAGTTTCTAGTTGACTGAATTCTAATAAATCTCGAAATGTATTCCAATGTTCATGAACACACCGCACAAAAATACTCGTTAAATCACAAGTTTCATCTAACGCCAACGAAAGGTTTTTCACTATCACGTTTTGATATGACCAATTCACTCATCTCGTAACACTGTGCCGTGAAAGACTGTCGGCTTTAGTTCCGACCATCATACTTTTGTGCAAACATTGTAAAAGCCTCTTTAGCTATTTCTCCATCAGAAAAACGTTTCTTCTTTTTCGCTAAAAGCAAAGAAATTTCGTAAGATCATGGATTCAATCTCGTGGTGCCTTTTGATGAAAATATTTGGTTGGTTGAAAAGTTCCCGTTTCTTCTTCTTTCTAGTTTTCGTTCTCCCGAGGACGCGGTAACGCCTACAGCTGATACTGGAATCAGCAAAACGTTATCTGCAACCTATATCGCATTATCATCAACTCTTCCAGCCCACGGAGAAATATTCCGCGCCTCAAACACAGAGACTGATACGAGAACGGCTAGTTATACATCTAATGATTTCATTAATTTTTAGATGTTTTTATGTATTTACCCTAAGTAACCAAAAACGTTTCTTATTTAAATACTGCTGACTTCTAGGTGGTATCTTTTTCAGTATATCGACCAAATATTAAATAAAGGACATCCCATAAAAGTTTTTAAAACGTTTGGGATACGTTTACCACATAAAAAATCCCATACTTTATCCCAATCTTCAACCATAATGGATGAACCAGAAAAACAATGCTGAAAATGTGAATATAATAAATGTAAGAAAATAATGATATTAATTTTACAAAGTTACAGTGCAAAAGACGTTACAGAATGAGACAAAGATACAAACAATGACAAAATATTATCAAAGGGTTTCTACCCACGAAAACTGATATTTTTGTAGTGTTTTTTATAAGTATGTTTATCAGCTATTCAACACGCTTACGATTCTGGACTCACTTTGATGGTCGATCTGAGCGGCGACGGCCCACACGCAGAGCTGCGAATGGAACGACGAATCATTAGGGCTGAGCCAGGGTGTTGTTGCCGACTGTTGTTGCAGTGACAGAGTTTGGGCGGGCAGATCTTCTGTGGCGGGTCGAAACGACGGCAGCGGCAGCTGAGAAGGCCGTCTCCCGTGCTGTGAAAAGGATCTGGTCGGGCCGGGCGGGTGTTGCTGCGTGCCGCTGCCTGGCGCCGTGGTCAGCTGTTTCTGTGAGACCATCCTCCAGAGCGGAATGGAGGGTTTGGAGCTCGCGCGCAACACCATCTGGCTGCGGTCGCGCCATTGGTCCAGGAGTCCTTCAGGAGAACGACTGCGGTATTGTGCCAGTGTCTCCTGCATGACTACCGCCGCTCGCCCGCCATCACCGCCGCTCATCTACGAAAGTCCATACTAGGTCTCCAACTCCACACCTAGCGCAGCATACTGTACAGGGATGACAATACGATGGTATTAACAACTTTCTAACGAAGAGGATCGGTTTCTAATTCAAGGCCATAATAAATTCCGTCACTGAATGATTATGGTCCACTTATTTGAGTCTCCCCAACAATACAAGGTACGCGAACAACAAATTTAAGGGATAGGAAACTAAGAAAATTTATTTTCTTTTGCATAAGGCTAGCGGGTTTTTTGATCTGTGAGCAGACATCAATACAACAAAGGAATAAGTTCAGTTCAGTTGGTTACTGTCTTTGAGTGAGTTATTACGAACAGTTTAGTGACAGGATTATTTTGATGAGGTTAGAAACTAAGCCCACCCCAACCACGTTAGTACAAGTGTATATGCCAACGTCACAGGTAAATGACGAAGAAATAGAAAAAAATATTCGCCGAAATTGAAAAATTAATCCCATATGTCAAGGGGAAGGAAAATCTAATAATCATGGGTGATTGGAATGCGATAGTGGGAGAAGGAAAAGAGAGGAATACTGTAGGAGGTTTTGGCCCAGGAGAAAGAAATGAGCGAGGAAGCAGGTTGTTAGTATTTTGTGAAAGATATAAGCGAGTTGTGGCAAACACACTGTTTAAGAACCATACAAAAATGAGATACACCTGGAAACGTCCAGGGGATACAGGGAATATCAGCTGGATTATATCATTGTCGAACAGAGATTCAGAAATCAAGTTCTAGACTGTAAAGCGTACCCAGAAGCAGACATAGACTCGGACCATAATTTGATAATAATGAAGTGCAGGCTGAAATTCAAGCGAATAAGGAAGCAGCATAAGCAAAACAGAACGGAAGTGAACAAACTGACACAATTTAGTACGAGAGAAAAATTTTCAGAAATGGTAGACTTAGATCTAAGAAGTAACTCTGAAAGGAGCTCAACCGAGGACGAATGGAATTCATTAAAGACCGAAATAATGAAGGCTGGTAAAGAAACATTAGACTTTAGGCAACAAGTCGCCCGAGAACCTTAGATCACAGAAGAAATTTTGGAGCTGATTGATCAGGGGATAAGGCACAGAAATGCTCAGGATGAAGCAGGAAGAGAGCATTACAGGCAATTTAGAAATCAAATAAACAGGAAATGCAAAATAGCAAAAGAAAAATGGCTAGAAGAAAAGTGTGAAGAAGTAGAAAAATAAATGGTCATAGGTAAAGTAGATGTTGTATATAGGAAGATCAAACAGAAATTTTGAAGAAATGAAGAAAAGAGGTGTAAACATTAAAGCTGCCAATGGGAAATCTCTATTAAGCTCAGAAGATAGAACTAACCGATGGAAGGAATACCGTAAACTGTAAGATGGGGACGACTTGAACAATAGCGTAATGGAAAAGGAAGGCGATGTTGACATTGATGATTTAGGAGATCCCGTTTTGAGGAAAGATTTTAATAGAGCTCTGATTCACTTGAAAGCAAATAAAGCAGTTGGAATTGATGAGATCCCTGCAGAATTTCTTAAATTCCTAGGAGAAGAAGGAATTAAAAGATTATTCAAGCTCATATCAAAAAGTTATGAAACAGGAGAAATTCAATTGAATTTAATAAAAATATTATCTTCACACTTCCGAAGAAAGCACAAGCTGATAAATGTGAGAATTAGTCTAACATCATTAGTCTAACATCACATGCTTCAAAATTACTGACCAGAATAATATACAGAAGAATGGAAAGTGTAGTAGAAGAGATAGTAGGTGAAGATCAGTTTGCGTTTAGGAAAAATCGCGGTACAAGGGAAGCAACTCTGGCTTTGAGATTAATACCTGAAGGGCGGATCAAGAAAAACAAAGATGCTTTTATGGCGCTTGTTGATTTAGGAAAAGCTATTGATAATGTTAGGGGGGGACAAGATGTTCAAAATTTGAAAGAAATCAGGTCTAAAATATGGAGATAGAAGAATATTTTATAAACTATATAAGAATCAAGTGGCTATAATAAAAGTAAGAGAACCATGAGAGACATGCATCAGTTAAAAAGGGCGTGAGACAAGGTTGTAGTCTATCCCCTTTAATATTCAACTTGTATGTAGAAGAAGCAATAAAGAAAGTCAAAGAAAAATTTTCATGTGGCATAAGTGTTCAGGGAGAAAAAATCAGTATGCTACGATTTGCTGATGACATTGTCTTGTTAGCAGAACAGGATGAGGATATTGAGAAGTTACTGAATGGCATGAACAAAATACTGAAGGAATATTTTGGACTGAATATAAATCAAAGCAAGACAAAAGTGATTAAATGAAGCAGAAATCATACCAATACTATAGATTAAATATAAAAATAGGATCGGATGCAATATGAGAAGTGAATTCTGTTACTTGGGAAGCAATATTACAACCGACGATGTTAAAATCAGAATAGCAATAGCAAAAGAGGCTCCATGATAAAGAGAAAAATTTTAGTTTCAAACATTGATCTAGGAATTAGAAAGAACTTTTAAAAACTCTACGTTTGGAGCACAGCACTTTATGGTAGCGAAACATTAGGAATGCTAGAAAGAAAGAAAATTGAAGCATTTGAAATGTGGTGCTACAGAAGAATGCTGAAAATTAAATGGACAGACAAAGTACGAAAAGAACGAATTTTGGAAATTATGGGTAAGGAATGAAGTTTTTGGAAGAAGCTTGAAATGTCTAGGTTCCTTGCGACCTTTACGTTCTCTGTATTCGAGTACCTTTATGTAATTATAGTGTGTAAGCAATTTGCATCCTGTCCATGCGGACTAAAAATATCAAGAAATACATTTTTTTTTTAAAAAATCGGACTTTGCATCTCATGCAAAGAACGTAAATCTTTAAGGTCATAAAGAACCTAGACATTTCAATGGCGCGCCACAATTTGGGCCGAAATAATCACGCATGATACGATGTTATAAAGGATGTTTAATAAATTGGAGTGAAGTTTTTTTTCAAATTTTTGTGACGAATAGAAGTATCTAAATTTACGTTTTAAGTAGGCTTTAATGTCGGGTTTTGTATAACCCAGTAGTGCATAAAACTATTAATTATAGTTTTTTATGTTAGCAATAATATACGCTAATGCTTCTGTTGCAGTTTTTGATGCAGTGTACATGGTGCAGTTGTATTGTTTGCGTAGTTCTCGAGGTGTCTTTTTTTATTTTCAGATCAGCATGTCGATTTTTCCAAAAATGTTGTCGCTGGTTTTGTCTATCGATTGTTTATATGTTTAGACAATTTTTGCTTTGCTCAAAATGTTGTGGCATAAGTTTTGAGTTTTCTTTTTTGGACATGTTGCTGGATATTCTGACATCTTATGTCGTGATATGTTGTACGATTTTTCTGCTGTTCGTCTGGAGTTATTATTGGCGAGTTCTATTTTTGATTAGCAGAAGTAGGAGCTATGGATTTGAAATCGGTTCTGGCCCGATACACGTGCTGCGCGGTCTACAATGAGAGGGTAGAATTTGATAAAGTCAATTATGCACAATTGTCAGTCATCTGGTACCATCAGGGATCCACATGCAAATATGAGTCAGCCAGGGCCGCATTTAAGCATAGGCTACATAGGCTGTAGCCTAGGGGCCCGCACCACAAAGGGGGGCCCGCACCACAAAGAGGGGCCCCTCACCACAACCCTCAACCCTCGCCTGGGCAGGTAGTAGAGCTAAAAAAAAAAAAAAAAGAGGTCGCCCATAAATTTTTTAGGTCGAATTTCGAATATTTCGAAATTTAAGAATCCAGCCACTGCCGACAGGGGGCCCGCACCACATGTATAGCCTAGGGGCCCACAGAGCCTAAATGCGGCCTTGGAGTCAGCCACTGGTATTATCAGCTGATTCTCATGACATACCTAAGAGCTTGCTCATATATGTGATTGCAAAGTCATCATATCCTGCTTTACCTGTGGAACCACAACGTTTGAACATCTATTACCCTTTGTGTTGCTCAACAAAAAATAAAAAATAAGAAAAAAAGTAGTCGCCTGATCTTCCTGCAGGAGTAACTATCGTGGTACACAGTTTTCCCTCAGAGTAATAATCCCTCAAATCGTGGGAGCAAAGGGGAATGGAATGTATCTCTAAATCAGATTTTTTCGTTCCTGCTTCTGGTAAAATACTATTCACTTACTTCCAATACGGCCTCTAATTAAAATTTTAGAACTAAGGGGTGAAGCCAATTTTCTATTAATTTCATTTCACTGCTTAAGAAGAAAATTCGCCCTAGTAGTCTGTGAAAATATATTATTTACGGTAAGACGAATAAGGGTAGCTTTTTTTTACATTATATACTTGGAATTTTTAGTGTGTAGCTTAAATGACCAGAATGTGTGACTTCGCTCTCTAATGTATGAACAGGTTATTTTAAATGTAAAAATAAACTATACCGTTATTCTAGTGACGTTCTACCCAAAAGATACAGATATTGAAGATTACAGATTTTACATTTCCTTGTTTCTTTTGTTCTGCTTGCAGTTGCTTTTCTGTGTGATATCACAACTAAATACTGTGATTACGTATTATTAAGTCTAAGGTGTAAATCTACAGACAATATTTATAAGTACTGCTGCCACCCAGTTTTCACGATTTTCGTGCATTAAGTGACCAATAGCTTTTTCAGCACAACGAGGCCTATACCATACCAATTTCAGGACAAGGAGGCCCGACTATGGTTTCAGCACAACGGGGTCTGAACAAAGTCTGTTCTGGCGCAGGATTGGTGCCACTACTCTGTCTCGCAAGAAAGTAGTTCGATCTCATCCCCCTCCTACGACGCACTCGATTCCAAAATCGTGCTTAGATCACATCCTGTAACATAATTCACAACGCTCATTTCTGCAGTTCTGTTAAACCCTAAAGATAATCCTCCTCTAACAAATGATTGCCCACTTGTATTTTTTTTTTTTTTTTTGTTAATGATACTCCTCTCGCCCTGAATTGAGTACAACATGAAATTGCCAGCGTTCTTTAAAACTTTTTAAAAAAAAAAAAAAAAAAAAGAAAGAAACTTAGAAATTCACAATTTCTTGTTACAAAACCCCAGAATTTTTAAATCACAAGTGAAATTCGTTTCAGCATTTTAGAAAACTGTGCATATTAGATTCTTTACTGAAAAATAATGAAGGTAATTGATAAGTTTAAAATTTCAGAGCAATTGACAATGGTATTGTCCTTGCAGTGTCTAATATAGCTTTCGTTACTTTTCATGATATGCTATTTTGTGTTATCTTGGTTGTCTGGGTGGGACTGGACAGTGGGCTACAAATTGACCAATTATGTTCATGCTTGCTTAGGAAAACGCGGGACACAAGTCCCCATCGGACCGGCCACGCTGGTGGCGGGAAATTAAGTGACGTCACTCCGAACGGTTAGCGTGCTCTTTGGAAGCTACAGGGGCAGCGATTCCAGCCACGGTAGTCATCTGAAAAAAAGCCACAAATACTGGCTTAAACGTCAGGTTTCAATAAATGGACGCGGTTTCACCCAGACAACCAAGATAACATGGACAACGACCGCGCAACCACGCGCCGTTTTGTATTTGCATAATTGTAACATTACTTCTGGTAGGTATGAGTGGTAGTATTTTGAATTGAATTTTTTCTCAAAAACTGATCATGTGTTTAGTAGGTCTGTGATTAGAAATTAGCGTATTATCGTATTGTAAAATATTGAAGTAATAGTCCAATAGTTTTGGTGACGTCAGTATTCACAATTTTGATTGGGATGTTAATAGGTACAAAGTTCTTTCGTCCGGATTTCTTGGTTTACTAATGGTTGTTAGGTTTCCGTAACCATGTCCATGTAAGTTTAGTACTATTCGCGGCTTCCCTTCTTATGTTTATATGAGTTTAGTTCTGGATTGAATTTTCGATTTTTATTAACTTCTTGGCACTGACTTGATATATGTAGTCTTGTGGTGTTTCCCCGCGTTTTTTAATTGTTAGCTGGTATTCATCGACTCACTATATTGCTGTTTCCTGCCATGAAATTGTAAACTTTGTCTTCCGGGGAATACTTCTGTAGCTCATATTATACTAGATAATTAATTTTCGTATAAACCCCCTTCTCGAGCCGGGATTTCAGTTCAGGATATTTCGTATGCTCATACTTACCGATATTTTGATGCAATAACGTATCTCCAGAAACTTCAGTTTCATGCGTATGCAACGAGATCACATGGACTGACTGCTACTTTAGATTTTTTGTATGTGATTTGATGTGATGTGATGTGTGTGTGTGTGTGAGAGAGAGAGAGAGAGAGAGGATGATCAAGCGAGTTATTGTATGTTTGTAAATGATTCGGGGTTCATTTTCGGGGTTCATTAGTCATTGTATAGTTAAGTGTCTTTGTGAGTAGATATCTGTGTGTATGGGTAGAGTGGAGTTCCTCCCATATACTGGTGGAGGGTGGATGTCGGTGTGTGATATGTGTTCAGGTGTTAATAGATGTCTGAATGTGTGTGGTGTGTGTTAGAGGCGGGAAAGGACTGTGAACAAGGAAGGGGTAGGATTCAACCATGGCCTTTTAAAGGGAGCATCCCGGTATTTGCCGGGAGTGATTTGAGGAAACCATCAAATCTGGATGCCCAGACGGGGATTCAAACCCACGTCCTCCCGAATTACGTTGAGTGTAGGAGTTAGTGTCTATTTGTATGATGTCTGACTGTGTGTGGTACCATTTGTGTTACAATATGAATTATTACTCTCTGTATGATGGAGATAAGAACATCAGTATGGCATCCTGAATTGCGACTCAAGTACGTTGGTGTGAGAGGTATTTAACCGCATTTGCAAATGACAAAATTTGTTTGCATCAATAAATTTATGCGCCTGTCTACCAGAGAATCCCTGTTGTATCTTCTCAATTCTATTATACATTCGTAAGTACTGTAGCAAGCGGTCACAAATTGCACGGCTCTTCTCTTGACGTTCTCAACACAATTAATCAATACACCAGCTTAAGAAATACAAGATTTTGTTTGCATATTCTTTGCAATTCTTCAAAATTCGTCCTATAAATCCCAGTCTATAATTTTCTTTTTCTACGACCAATGTTACTTTGTTCTGAGTATAGCTTTAGAGGGTATTTTTTTGTGCCTGCCATCCAACCTGTGACCTGATTACGTTATGTTATCATCGAATTCATGGTTTACCGATGTTCCAATTACGTTTTTTTGTGTAAGCGTTGTAAATTCTTTGAGTCAATATCATTGGGTATTGAACCTACGATGTTATCGTGCCAGTCACCGAAGGTTTGCTATAGCTATTAAAGACCGAAATCGAAATGTCGGTCACAAAGACTAGAAGCGGTTACCACTGAGTGAGAAAAATGCTTTACGCATCGTCGACGTCGAGGTCATTAGAGGCGGGAAAGGACTGGATGCAAGGAATGGGATAGAATTCGGCCATGGCCTTTTGAAGCAACCATCCCATCTTCCGCCTGGAGTGATTTGGAAACCCAAATCTGGACGGTCGGACGGGAATTGGAACCCACGTCCTCTCCAATGTGAGGCCAGAGTGTTACCGCTCACCCATCACGCTCCGTGAGAAAAATGCGTCAACAGCGACCAATTGTTATATGATCTGACGTTAAGGTGGTTAAAAATTAACAGCTCTCATTATCAGCGGGATTGAACCAGCGTAGTGTAAAGTGAAATCCGTGGCGGACAGATTCGTTGGCTACAGAGGCGGGTTAATTTATCAGATGGATTACGGGGGAATTGCTGATATAGGATCATCGGATTTTATACCAGTGATCTGACCAAGGGGGCATCCATTAATTATGTGAGGTGTTTTTCCAGAATTCCGAACCCCCCCCCCCCTTTTCTGGTGAGATATGGTCGCCCCTCCCCCTTAGATGACGTGAGATTTTGACGGACCCCTTTTTTATTTTTAGCTCTACTGTCCTTTCTAGAATTTTAAAACCTCACGTGAAATTTTCGTCGACGCCCCCTTCCCCCTCGCCCTCCCCCTTGGTGAGATTTCGCTGGACAACCCCCCTCCTCCCTTATTTCACATCACGTAATTAATGGACCTCCCCCAAGCAGTAATCCCTTCTAATGTAAGTCTATAAGTGCAAAAATTGATGATTAATTGGATTACCGGTGCCTGGCATCTGTTAAACTGGAAATGTATGGTGCAAATGTTTTCTCTTTAAATATATATATATATATTGGAATTGTTTGGCATCGCAAAAAAATAGGAAGATATCGCATCGCATATCTGTATATAGTTGGTCTTAGCGAATATATATATCCGTGAATTCTCTTCGGGCTAAAAACGTTTCAACCAATGATGAAAAAATTTCTCGGACTTCAAATGACCAAAAATGTGGGCAGTTCTATCATTACCGTGGCGCCAAAATCTGATGATGAATTCTTGCAGAACTCGACGAAATAAATCGAAAATAAAGAATAAACTTTTTTGATATCTCGCTTGGTTTTCGAGATATAGCATGTTAAAAATCAGCCATAGGTATAGTTCCTTCTGCTTTGGATGATTTTTCTTCTGGTCCAGGCCGTATTTCAACCTAACAACAATCACTAGGAAGAAAATAAAACACCTATCTTTAGTGATATCCTTCGTCGAATGAGCCAACCATTCCTTTCAATTTTTGTTCTTTTCAAATTTCAAATCCTTCTAGTGTTTCAGGTGTATTGTTCAGTATTTCCCTTTATAACTGAAATTTGGAATTATTGGAACAGGGCAGAAACACCCTTAAAAATAAACGAAAATCCGAACTGAAACCGTAAGTTTCCTAATGGCAAGTAGGACTTGCGAATGGAGCCTGAGGCATTATTTTTGTCGACAGAGCCGCCAGTATAACATCGTTGCAATCAGCGTAAATTATTATATGCGTAACAGTGTTACTTGTGATCTGTCCAGACTGCATTTCAACCTAACAACAAATATTTATAATTTTCTTGTTATAAAATCAGCAATGCTTTCTTTGTAACAGAATTATTTAGTTATAATTCTGCGCCAATGTATAGGACCAACTCATTTCTCACATATTAACCACACATCTTGGCACATTTCGGAATCGTGGTAACAAAACACTTTTTCAGAAAATCTCTGAAAAAACACGTGATTAATACCGGCAATAGAAAGCTCTACTTGAATCGCAATATTTAATTATTTTCTTGTGATTACAAGCTCAGAAAAAAAAACCCGGATAAAAGCATTGCAATAGCGTATATTCATCATTCTCTCCAAACTAGCACCATAGCTCATTACATTTCTACTTTGTTAAAATACGCTAAACTAGTCTCGAAAAACGTCTACTGAAATTTTATGTCAATATTCCACTTACCACTGCCCAGCGCAGATTTCTGCCAACAATCTTACATAGATGTTACAGCGGCTCAGCTGTTATCCAAAGATTTTAAGTGATACGTCAGAGATAATTTTTCTTGTGCTTGCAGTCGGTGATTTCCTCTATGTTGTCTCTGGTGGTTTCCTTATGGAAAAAAATTAGGTGCTCTTATGTGGATCGTTAGTTATCGCGTTGTGAGGGAAAGGTTTTGAAAGGTCTTTACGTAAGTTTATATGCTTAAAATACATTTGGATCGTTTAAAACAAAGTAATATAACTATTTTAAAAAGTGCAAAAGTAACAATACTCCAAGATTTGAAGATATATTCGTAATATTTTGCTAAAGTACCAACAGTGTTTTTTTTTTTCTAAAACATACTGTTGTAAGCAAAACAAGAATTTTAAAACAAATTGTCATTGGATTTGTTAGCAGCACGAGTAATAATAACGAATAATTAGTAAGTACAAACATAACTTTGATTTCATATAGACTTTGCTGCAGTATTTTCACAGTTGAAAATTATTTCATAAGCTACAGAAAGGTTCTTTATCACTGCAATGTGTTATATCTGTTGCAGAGTTAAATCTAAAATGAGATATCGTCCAAAATTGTTTATTATGTTACAGGAATAGATGTTAATTAACTGCAAAAAAAAATCAGCTTTCAGACATATCTTTTAAACTATAAGTGATTTAGTATGTTGGCAACTACATTGTTCATATTCTGTTATAACATAAATTAAACGACAGCGGAAAGTAGTTACAAATTTACGTATTTGGTACTGGTATGACAGGTATAGGATTGCCATAATTTTTGTATAATGTATTACTGTATTGTATTGAAATTAAAAGTTTTCGGCGTCTAGAAATCTTTTAGGATAGTATTGTAAGAGTTGTATGTTTTACTCATTCAGAACGAAGATTCTTCGAAGCAGCAAGGCCATCCAGATTTCGGTTTCCTATGAGTTACTAAAATTACTCAATGCGAGCGTTAGAATGATTTCGGGAAAAAATGACCTTATAAGGCATAGATGTAGGCTTATATTGAGTAAAGAATTAGGATTGGTCTATGGCAGAGAAGAAATTACTGAGACCAAAGATAATTTCCAGGATTCAGAATAAAGGAAGTAGGTAAAATGGATTAACTTAACCTGAAATTTCTCGTTAGTATGTTGGGATATTTTTGCCGTCGATGTTAGGTTCATTAGAGCTGGTAGAGGACGGAAGAAAGAAATAGGAAGGAATTCGACCATGACCTTTGAAGTGTCCATCCTGGAATTAGCATGGGGTGATTTCAGGAAACCATGGAATACAGAAATCCAACTATTCGGAAGTGTATTCGAACCCGAGTCCTTCCGAATGCTAGGCCCGATCGTTACCACTCACCCATCGACCTCGGTAAAGGAATTGCCACCGGGCCATAAGCTCCATATTAATTATTAATATTATTGATTCCACTAAGCAGTCGTTCGTAATTATGGCTAATGTCAAATAATAATTTTTTAACGTCGTCGATCGAAGATTGATGGAGTGCTCAATGTATCATAAACTTAGTTAGCCTTAGGATAGTAACTAACTTCATGAGTAATTTCTTATCAGCTTTAAAGCACGAACGTAACATCAACAAATGATTTATGTCTTTCTAAATTTTAAAAATCATCTGATTTCTGAAAAAATCTGCTGATTTACGAGTGTATAAAGTCGCAATGAATAAAAGAAGAGCTTCTGTTTTTGTACGTAGACTGCCAACGACCTTACCACTATACAAGCTACTGTCATCAGCCACTAATAGAAATAACAGCAACCACAACTGCTGTTTTTTAATTTAATTTAATTGCAATGGAGCACAGGCTCCGGTGGCAATATCCCTACACACCCATCTTCCCCCTATCCTGCACCCACCTACATTTGCCGTCTACAAATTTTATCTTTAAATTCCTTCAAAGTTTTCGGTAAATTATTCATCATTTCTCTTGGTAACTCATTCCAATCCCTGTTTTTCCCATCACCAAACCTACTACTGATATACATGGCCACTTACCTAGAAATTACGACGAAAGTGACAGGTCTGGTGGTTCAGTAATTAAGGTGTTTTTTTAGGCAAATGGAAGGTATCCCACATATAATCCCGGTCAGGGCTATGATTGTTAAACGGCCTTAATCCGTCCTTTACTTTTGGTAAATCTTTCTTTGTATTTTTTAAATAGGCCAGAAAGCATCCACTTTAAATTATGTATTCCCTAAACATTTTATTACTAGTTGTAAGCCTGTGACCGTGTTTTTGGTATGATCACGGGTCTAAAATAGTTACCGTTTTTTATGTAATGTTAACTTGACCGGAACTGGATGAAATACGAACTTTACCAGTATTTGAGCCTTCGGCTTCGCAAATTGTTAAGTATTTCTGTTGAATTTGAAAAGACTTGGAAGTAGTAAACATAAAGATTTTCCTTGAAGAAGTTTCCTCGTGCTATATACTAAAGGGTCTATTGGTCACGGCTAATCTGGCTGAAGTAGTCTATAAACGTAACTGGTATGGTTCGCTCTGGAAATTTTGAAAAATTTCGCCTGAGTTTCAAGGGAATTCGAAGCAATAACGATAATGACAGATGTTTAGAACAAAGATTAGGCAATACCTAGTAAAAGGACAAAGGTCATGATTGTGCCAACAGATCTGCCTGAAATACGAAACTGACCTGTGGTTCACCGTTTGAATTCACTCTGCAAATTTTGAGGAATTTATGCCGAGTTTGAAGGTTGTTATAACGTGTAAAGTAAGAAATTTCGCGTGGGCAGAGACTGCGCAAAGGGTCTGATCTGGCTGAAATACGTACTGAACTTGTACGTGACTCTGAGAATGCGATCTGCGAAATTTGAAAAATTTCGTTTTAGTTGGATGGGAGTTAGAATGCATCAAGACAGATTTCCGCGTGTAGACACGACCTGACTGTCGTCACTCATTGCTATTACTATGCCAAAACCATTCCAACTCTGCTTCAGAGGATTCGAAATGAAAAGATCTGTAGAAACTCGCTTTAATGTGTAACAAATGTTTTTTCATCTATAGTGAAAGATATTATTGTATGAGTCCTTGATTACGCTTTTTTTCTGAAAATGCTAAAATATATTATCATTAAAAATTTACGATGGGTTATTCACCAGTAGTCATCATTCCCGTTCCCTTTTACTTTTGTTACATTATCTCCTGTCACTTCTTCTTCACCGCATTTTCCTAACATTAGGGGTTGTACTCATCATTATCCCGGTCAAATTTAGAGCTTTGATTTCGCGGCCACATGTCCTAGTTGACGCCAAACATTTTATACTTATTTCCAGTTGGAGGAAGTGAAGTGTTGCCATCTGCAGCGATTTGTAGTATATCAGTCGGAGATTGAGGACCATCCCGGCATTCGCCTTGCTGACTGCCGAAATCCTAA
The DNA here is from genome assembly GCA_031002005.1 of Vandiemenella viatica. Classification (NCBI taxonomy): domain Eukaryota; kingdom Metazoa; phylum Arthropoda; class Insecta; order Orthoptera; family Morabidae; genus Vandiemenella; species Vandiemenella viatica. Next base: position 144,668,745 of record JARYHS010011408.1, read on the forward strand.
AAACCACAGTACACGGAGGCCTGTGCTCGTGCTCGGTCTCGTTGTACCCCCTCTGACGGATCATTTTATCTCCTGTCACTTTAACTTTCTTATTCATCTGCCGCAGGTGAACAGTCAGGTGGCTCAGTAGTTAAGGGGCCATCCATAAATTACGTCACACCTTGAGGGGGGGGGGAGGGCAGTAAAGTGTGACATCGTGTGACAAGGGGAGGGACGTGTCATAAACTTCGTGACATCACTTGCATAATTTGTATCACTTTTTGGCTCGTGGTGGCCGCTCGAGTTCACACTCGCTGTACCTGCAGTGTCTCGCGTCGGCTCCCTTTGACATAAGCCGAAAGGCCAATACCACCATTGAGACTTTAACAAAGGCCATGATTTCGTCTATGTTAAATTGTTTATACCATTGCCTTTCGCTGAGTGATGGATGTGTTTTTCTTAGTTTTACTATTTTCTTATTTTTAATTTACCTAACAAATTTATAATGAGTAAAGTTGATTTGGGTATTCTTTACCGCAAACTGTATGAAGTGCAGCTTATGCTGATAAAAATAAACAAACTATACAAGATGAGGTTAACACCTGTAAGGTCATCACATTTGAACCAAGTTCCGTACGATTGCTATTGCATCTGTGAACTATATTTTTCATCATACAAAGCCTCTAACCAACATAAGCAATTACATAAGAGGCAACTAGAAGTTTTCCCCATCATGAAGATTCGTCCACACTAGACAAAACAGGGAACTTCTTTGCTTATTAAACGAAGACGATGCTTTATGGTTGGATGAAGATGATGTTGACACATCGAATGTTCCCAACACTATCGAAATCAAGAATTAAAGGCGGGTTTACACGGTTCACTTTTCGCCATCACTTAGGATGAATCACTCGCAGTGAAAGTGAATTCACTTTTCGTTTACATGTATCATTACAAATGAACCATTTAATTCACTTCAAGATGGCGATAAACAAACTAGTGCGTGTTGGAGTGGATTTAATTTTCAGAAACCTTGTCTAAGGAATTAAAAGTTACATCGTGCAAAAAATTAATTGATAAAAGAGAAGTTAGTAGGCGAAAAATTGAGGCTTGCGGCGTGGTAGAATGGGTATTACAGGACAAAATTATATTTAAAAACCATTTTCGAATGTTTGAGTCACAAAGAATTTCTGTCAAAAAGTTTACCGCTAATTACAAGACAGGGCACTAAAGAGAAAATATCTTCCGGTTAAACTGAAGCTAGAAACTACTCTCAGGTTTCTTGCAACTAGTAACTGCTTTGAAACACATTCACATTGAAGCACAATTTACACTGTTTTCTGGTTTTAAAACTTTAATTAATTCGCTAGATCACCTGGTTCGTAAAGATTTAAAATATTAATAGTCTTCTATTGTTAAAAATAGGAGATTCGATTCTTTAATCATGTCCTCCGTAGCCCTATCACTTATGTTTTTATAACTTTCAAATTGTGTTTTTTATGAACAATGGTTGTAATGGAAAGATTTTAGAAATAAATAAATGTTCTTCTTTCCATTTAAAAATAATTATGTGTACAAAACAACAAACAATCAGGAACAAACAATTGCGACCGATCCAGGGAGAGGTATCACTTCGATATTTTGACTGTTTACACGCGTCACTCTTGATGATTCATCCGAGTGAAACACCAAAAGTGAACGAAAAGTTGAGCCCGCGCCAACTTCTTTCATCCATCATCTTGGATGATCACTTTGGATGATTCTCTGTTTATACAGTTCACTTTCCTTTCACTGCGAGTGATTCATCCGGAGTGATTGCGAAAAGTGAACCGTGTAAACCCGCCTTAAGTGACTATTATGCCAATAATAAACAGTATCAAGGAATGGGTTCAAAATCCATGGACACATGATGACTCAATTTTGTATCATTAATTTGATTTTTTATGTTTTTTTTAATATTTTCTTAAATGTTTGATTTATTGTTGATATGATTTTTTAACTAGAAATACATAAATCATTTTGGAAGTTCTGTTTTAATTTATAAATTTAAAATTGCAAAATATGTGACGTCACACCAGGAGAGGGGGGTCACACAAATGTGACAACCTGTGACCAGGGGGGAGGGAGGGGTCCAAAAATCATGAAAATCGTGTGACGTAATTTGTGGATGGCTCCTAAAGCGTCTGACTGGAAATCGAAATATCTCCGGTTCGAATCGCTATCTTGCGGAGAATTTCAAAGGTCCGTAACTCGACTTTCACCTCTGGCACAGCTTGCTGTGTAATCTAAAATACGTAAGTACTCTTGCGTGGTTCGTAAACAGTAGGTCCCGTATATCCGGTAGGATTACCGGGTCAGTTTAAGGTGGCTACGGTAGGGGAGGAATACCCGGCCAATAAAAACTCTGTCACCAGGTTATTACGACCACACGAGACTTTACTTTTTTCTGCTTGCAGGTTACACTATTGTAATAATAAGACAAGTTTTTAATCTTCGAGACTGGAGGTATTAAAATGGAAGAGAGTCAGCGAGATAGAGAGGCGAAGAAGAAAGAGGCAAAGTACCGCAGATATTTGCGGAAGTTGAAGAAAGGAGAAAGAAAGAACCCTGACAGAGAAAGCGACAACTTCATGCAGCGGTACAAGGCACTAACCGCGGGAGACAATGCGAGGTAATGTACTACTATTTTAATTTGGTAATTTGTCAGTAATAACATGAGAAGAAATAATAATACCTCCTGAAAAAAAAAAAAATCCGTCATCAAGCGCTTATTGCCAGTAATGGACGGAAAATCGGTTTGTTACTTTGGTATACACCGCGGATGATCAAAACAACACCAACGATTGGGCTGCAGAGTTTTAAATTATCTCAACTCAGCCAGACTCCTAGTTCAACGAATCAGAATTAAAGTCAATGTTCCGATTACGCTAAGGGGGCATCCATAAAGTACGTGAGATAAAATAGGGGAGGGTCCGGCGAAATCTCACCAAGAGCGAGGGGGGGGGGGTCTACGGAAATCTCACGTGTGGTTTTGGAAAAATTGTTGGACTGTAGAGCTATAAATGTCTACAAATGACGCGAAAGTCGATTTTAGGGGGGTATTTCGTCGAAAAGTGGGGGTGTAACCGGCTTTTGGAAGGGTGAGACCTAAAAACAGAGGTCTCAAAAAGTTGCGAGGGCGATTTCTAGGGGGGTGTCTCACGGACCAAATCTCACCAGAGTGGGGGGGGGGGGGGTCCGGTCCAGATCTCACGAAGTCTCCCTAGAGGGGGGGGGGCCGGAAATCCGGAAAAACACTTCACGTAATTTATGGATGCCCCCTAATCTCAGTAGAGGTGATTTTCGTGCTAAGGAATGTAACCAGTTTTGCATTGCATTGGCAGCCGGAAAATGTTAATGTTTTTGTTCTCGGTCGAAAGCCTGTAAACATAGCTTATAAAGAAATTTAGTCAAGCATGTTGACTGTTTGCTTTTTTTTTATGCTCCACCGTAGAATACGCAAGCTGTGCTATTCTTTTGCAAACAGTTCGGTGGTTTGGTCATAGCTTGAAGAATGAGTTCGCACCCAAATGACTGTTTTAAGAGAGCGGTCCAGGGGGGGGGGAGGGGGGTTACGTGGCTCATCCCCCAAAAGTATCTAGGTCCACCCCCAGCATTGTAATTTTGGAGACTTTTTTTTTAGCTCTACGGTTTCGAGGCCCCCACTTGACGGACTCAAGTCCCCCCCCCCCCAAAACCAAAATCTACTCAAAGCCAAGCTCCACCCAAACCACAGTCCGTTCAAACCCCTCCCAAACCAAAATCATGGATCCGCCCCTGGGGCGGTTTGTACGTTGAAGCGGGCAAGAGCCAGTGAAACAATATGGTATTAATTACAAGAATTGTTGCAGTAGCTTGGTGAATGTCCATGCAGGAAGGTGACGTCTGGCCGGCTGTCTGTGCTCCAAGGACTGTTCCTCAAGGGCAAGACAACAGAACTGCTCAGAAAGCCGGGCGCCCCTCTCAACACGCTCAACAGGGCGCGCAAGGAGGAGCGGCTGGGCTCCATCATCAACATCGGCATGAAACAGGTACCAAGTCAGCTGGTTTTATGGTTCTTCTGAAACAAAGAATTCCGTTAATACCTCATTTGGAAGTACGTCTTTATACCGGATACATGTCTATATTTTCCTGCAAAGCAACTGAATTTTGGAGAAAACATCCTTGGCAATCCTCAAGAAATTTCCTTAATTTATCTGTTAAAAAAATAATAATGGTATTACAGAAAGAATTGTGAAGTCAACGATAATTACGAAATGCTTAGCTTTGGGGACTTTCAATCGTTCATGTTAAATCTTACTCTTTGATCCACTTTAATATCAGTCCCACACGAGTACATAGTGATCATTTTATCCATTTTTCTTGCTATGTTCTCTCTCCATCTATTAATTGAAGCTACTTTTTCATGTACTACTGAACATATTATACAGTAAGCACTTCTATACTTTTAATTTATTATTTTAATCCGGATATAGTCGAGCAGCGAATGTGCTGCTGTTTTTCTCAGGAAGCTCATTTACCACTGCAGTGAGTCACTGCTTATTTTTCTCCTTTACTGTCCTTATGTAATATTTAGTCTGGATGTATTTTTATATGCGTTAATTCCGACGTTTCGTTGGATTTTAGTAGAATTAAACACTTGTTGAATAACTATCCTCAGTATTCTGTCATAATTCTGTACTTCGAAATATATATATTTATCTTCTGAATTTGTTAATTAATCTCCAAAATACCTTAATGAGCTAACTGATTTAAATTTAATTATTAACGACTTCTTTGCTTTGAATTTTATACTTTCCTTCAAAGGCCATGATTTTTTATTTCGATTTGAAACTTCCACATTAAAATTCTTATTTCTCAAAGGACGTCTAATGAATATTGTAGTTCATTTTCACTGTCAGTTATTATTTTTTGCTGATCAATATAAAACGGGATACCTTGGTAGTTATATTACACACCTATGGCTTGGTGTCCGATCAAGGAATTTATATATAGCAAATGATGAAGGTTAATAGAGATAAAGTGCAAACTCGTCTGGTACCACAGTGTATAGGCTTCTATTCTAATACTTTAGTTTCCAATTTTGCAGTTATTAAGCTTTGAAAATTGTTGCAGTATTACTTTACTGAAGGTTCCACAGCAGTTACGTTTGCTAAGAGGTTTCTTCTGTTTACCTGATCAAAAGTTTTGTTTTTCATGTCATATATATACCAGGTATGTTTCTGTCTTAATTTTCATTGTTTTTGAATTAATGAATTCAGAACACAAGACTAATACGCATAGTGTCTTCTTTTCGTACTCTGTTATATCCCTAGCTACGTTTATTGTTATAATGTTTCTGTAATTGCTTTCCTACATGTTGTTCAAATATTTTATATCCTCTATTCAATTTGCTTATCTCTCAAATTTTCATATTTACAATTTCCTTTCTTCAAAATGGGGATAGTATAATAATTCCGTGTGGTCGTAATGCCCCGGAGATAGGGTTTTTACTGGCTGCGCATTCCGCCTCTATCGTAGCCGCCTTAACCTAACCCGACAATCCTGCCGAGTACAGGGGACCTACAGTTTAACGTGGAATCCGAACCACGGAAGCGTTCTGGTGTACTTCACTTTACACAACAAGCTGTGCCAGAGGTGAAGGCCGGGTTAAGCGCCTTTGAAAATCTCCGCCGAGACAGGGATTCGAACTGGGGGCCTTTCGATCTCCAGTCAGACGCTTAACCACTGAGAAACTAGACTGCTTAAAATGGGGATGATTATAGTTATCTGCCAGGGTTCTCTTTCCAAATTTTGTTTAGGAGACATAAAAGCCTCGACTAATGTGTTTCGAACCAATATTTGAATAGTTCTAGCGTTACTGGATCTTATTGGATATTATTTTAAAAATAGTGATCTAAACAGTAATTTACTGGGGATACATTTCCGCCATCGAACGTATCACACTAGCGTACCCACGTTTTATAAAATTAGCGGAACTTTTAGAATTCATGTGTTTACGCAGGTAAGGCAAGCGAAGATTGGAGAGGCGCCTTCAGCCAGTGGCGCCGAGTTTGCGGTGAGGGCTGTCGTGGAACACGGCCGCAGACTGAGGGGCGCCGGCGGGAACGAGGTGAAACAAACGCTCAGACTGGAGGACAGCGATGGCGAGCCCTCAGCTGCCAGTCCAGTCGCACTTCCTGACTACCACCACAGGCCAAGAGAGCCGAGCAGCGAGAGGCAACTCACTCCGACCCAGGTAAGTGGGGTACCACTGCAATGGTTGTAGGAGAGACACTGGAAGTAATGCGTTTATTCACAGGAGCATATCTGCTATTAGTTCTTCCGAGTTTTCAAATGCGTTTGGAATACAAGGAACTACAACCAACCTGGTCCCGAAGGAGGCATATTACGCCAGGTAGGACGGTCAGTTCCTATCCTCTGCGGTCTACAGTTTAACGTGGAATCCGAACCACTGAACGATCTGGCGTAGCTGATATGATCAAACACAACTCTCAAAAATTCCTGCACCCACCGGGATTCGAAGCTGGGAACGCAGCAGCAAACTTTTGAAAGCAAGCGCCTTAACCACTTTTCTTTTTTTTCCCGTTTTTATCACCTCACTTTTATTTCGTCCACAGCTTCGAGCTATCAGACAACTTACGAGGAACCAACAACTTTAAAATAGGCATAGTTTTGTGCTAAGCTGTGAGGTATATTCCGATACGATAATTGACACCGTGCGGAAGGTGAGAGAGCACCCCCAGTTTAAAAACTATATCACCTTGTCTGTCTATTTATTTACTTTTTGTTATATCATTAGGCCTCATCGACGTCGAGGTCATCAGAGGTGGGAGAGGATTGAGGATAAGGAAAAGGTAGGAATTTGGCCATGCCCTTTTGAAAGAACAATCGTGGCATTCGCTTACGGTGATTTCGGGAAACCGTAGAAAACAGAATCTGGATGCCCGGATGGAGATTTGAACCTGTATCCTCGGAATGTGAGGCAGGCCAGAGCGTTAGCGCTCACCCTCCAAGCTCGGTTTGTCAGTTTACTCTGATAAACAGTGATAAATATTCCATTGTACAACACTGAGAATTGACGACTGCGGAAATAATATCCTAGCAGGGCACTGGATCTACGAGCCTTGAGTTTATTAAAGCAAACGCATCTTGTGCTGAAAATGAGTCAATTAAGGATAGGTGATACCTGGCTTTCAGATTTACTGAATCAGAAAAGTACTGAGAAAGATAATGTCCCGCCTCTAATGACCTGATGACCTGGAAGCGTAAGCCCAAAGTAAAACAAAATAAAGAATTTTAAAAAATCCATATATACGTACATAATGCATAACCAATTATATTCAAAAAGTCAATTTTTTACGTTAACTGTTTACGTGAGCACAGAAATGTTACTTGTGTTTACAGCGCAGCGTTTCAATGATCAATTGTGTAACCCAACAGTGATGTACAGTTGTGAAGAGCTTCTAAACCCTTGTTGACTGATGATTTTCAGCAAAGGTTCCCGGAATGTACACGGCGATCCGCATTTCATTAGATCGCACGTCGGGAGGACGCCGGTTCGAATCCCCGTCCGGGCATCCAGATTTGGGTTTTCCATGGTTTCCCAAATCACTCCAGGCAAATGCCGGGATGCTTCCTTCAAAAGGCCATGGCCGAATTCCTTCCCATTCCTTGCCCCCCATCCTTTCCCATCTCTTAAGACCTCGCTCTTAAGAGACGTTAAGAAGTTAAAAAAAAAAAATAGATCGCACGTAATAGAGTACGATCGTGTTGACTGCTGTGAGTGGCGTCTATGTCAAGAACAACTATCTTTTTCGTAGGTCGATATTATGTATCTCTCTCTTGATGTAAATGGATTGCTCCGTATTTCAGTTTCAGGCGAGCATAAGGAAATGTTTCCATCAAGACAGTCAATGGATTCGAAGATTTTTCCATTTTAATTGCAAACTGGAAAAAACATTTCAGTTATCGTTGCGCTAATGTCAAAAATATATGAAGGCAGTGTGGACAATGGGAAAAATCACATCACACTTACGTCTCAGCAGTAGGGAACCGCGCCCTTGCACAATGCCATAGGGGCACCGAGCAGATTAATAGATGTCCTCATGAAATCACATCCTACCTCATTCATAAAAACACGCATTACATTTTAGGTATGCAATAAATCTGTCTTATCTGATCGCAAAGCTATCGCCTATTTCAGAGGTGCATACATGTTTCTCCTTTGGTTCGTAGCAAGTCCGTTCTTCAAAAATGTTCTACACATCAATATGCACTGGCAGGTTTCAAAATATGTGTATCGTTTATACTTTATTTTCAGCACCGTTTGGAAAACTACAAGAAGGTCTCCGTAAAATAAATTCTAATTATGGCGTTTCACCTAGTTTCCACAGGTTGTAGTAGTGTAACGTGCATGCTTTCTGATGTCTTGATGTAAGTTAATGAGTTTCCATGCAACACCCTGGGACACGACGGGCACCATTATATATATAGTGATCGTTGGTTTCAAGTCAACGTCATGAAGCACAATTCCAGCCTTTGTACCTCTAATATAAAATCTCGGTGCTTACTTTACTGAGGAGAGATTGTACTCGAGTGACTAATTCACACCTGACTTTGAACCCTGTTGCTAATCGTTAAATTTTTGCTATTGTAGAAGTCTTCCCTGTCTGAAATTTATTAGAATAATTACGGTACAGATTCTGGTTCTCGTATGTATCAAAGCACCTCACAAGTGGTCGCGATTATCCCAACTGGTGTCTTCTGATCTTCAATAACTCATTTACAATGCAGTAAAAAAAAAATTATATATATACCATGCATCTATTTTTCTTCTAATTACAGGGGGAAGATGGCGGCCACCAATATACTTCAGACGCAGACTGTGAAGTCGACGCGGAAACCATTCTCTCCGCGATCGACGACATCAGCGAAATTGCCTGTTCAGAAAGCAGCAATAACAACAGTGCGCACCTCATGGAAGAGCTGCTCGGCTACGTGGACACCTTCAGGCTCAGTAAAGGCCTGATGCCCAGCTGGCAGCAAAACGTGGCGACCACACAACAGCACAGCCAGCAGGTCAGCCTGACATTGTGTTTGCACATGATAGTCCACTAATCTGGGGAGAATAGACAGCAACCGATCATTCTCCTTCAAAAAGTTGCAGAATAATATACTTCTCTCTTCATTTTACTGAGCAGCTGGTTCGCTTTGTGCATTTCATTACGATCAACAAAGTAGTGAAATAGCAGCAGCCAATTACAAGGCATCCAGTTCTCTCTCAAACTCTGTATTCTCAGAAATCCTACAAATGTTTCTTTTTGCAGCACGGGTCTGTAGCGTGTAATTTGGTAGACATACAGTAACTGCACTTATGTACTGCGAAAATCTACGTGTTTCCAATTTGGACCACGTAACACAAATGACCGTTATTCTGTGTATTATCAAACAACATAAATTATATTTAACGATCGTATTTATCATCGCGCGTTAAATGGCGTAGACGTGTATGCTGAATTTGTCCACATTTTAGCCGAAGCGACAATGCACGTTAATTTTGTCATCACCTAATTATCTGGATTGAATGCGGCCGCATCTAACTGTTCGGTTCCCACCTCACATTCCATAATTTGATTCTGTAGCGAGTGTAGGTCTAAGGCAATGTATGTTCGTTTCTCCAGCTTCGATCGCTTTTAGCTGTTCTTCTCGACACCTTGCATTCTTCTGTTATATGATCCCACAACTTGTGGCTATGCACCGGATTCTAAATGGCGTTTGAATACGCTTTACAGCAGGTACTTCCGAATGTTTCACCCCTGTCACCACGTAGTTCAAATTACTGTTGGGAATAGCACTTATGCCGTTGCATTTAATGGTCAAGTTGGCTGTGAGATCTCAGGAACCTAGATAACATCCCAGTCCCCGAATAGGTGCGTGGATTCGAATACTTCTGCTAAACCTACTAGACGCCCTTTGCCCCAACCACACGCACCTATGGTCCTTATAAACAGGTACTCTGTGCTCGCCTGAACCATCGCAGCCTGTGTTGAATTTTTTTGAATACCTAAGCTATTCTTGTGCTCCTGTACAGAAACTAATAGATGTTAACTGTGACATCGTATATGTCAGAAAAGTGTCATACAAACACAATTTAACATTGGACTATACACATTTATAGTTAGAAATTAGACCATATATATATATATATATAAAAATATGATGATGTTAGTTGCAAAGTGAAACAAGTTTAAAAGTACTACATAGAGGGAACAGATGATTTGGATTGCCAAGTTTTTATATATTTTACCCATCATCCACTTGGTATAATTAAATAGATGTAAAGTAGCCATTAATAAATAAAATCATTGCATCTCACTTATTTTTTCATTTATTTTGCAAAATACTGGGCAGTTGAAATTAAATTTTCAGAATTACAAAATATATGTCTTCTAAAAAGTGTTCTCAAAGAAGTTTTTCCTTCAGTTTAGGAAGTGGTGGACATTCTAAATCTTCAGTGTTGTAGCTGTCTTGTCTCCAGACAATTTACTCGAATCACTGTATCTTCTTCTACATATATTACGGCATTTTTTTGATTCGTTGTGCACACAGAATAGATATTATCTTACTGAATGTGATCTCATTAGCATTCCGGGATATTACATGATAATGTTTGCCTAAACCATCCAAAAGTTTAATCGTTAGCTCTCCTTACTGGTGAAGCAACATAAATACAGTACAAAGTGTTCTCGTTGAAATCTAATGGTGGTGGTAAGTCCCCAAAATTTTTAAAAATAATTAATTACAACTTCCTTGTAGTTGATGTGTACCACTTAGAGTGAAGCAGATTAGAAATTTTGAATTCATTAAGAAGATATCATGAAGGAACTAAGGAACCTGAAAAAGGGAAAGGGGGCTAGTGTGGTTAATATCAATGTGGATGTCTTAAAGATAGCAGTATGTGATATTTAACCTTATCTTGAAACAATATTTAAACCGAGTCTGGACACTTCTTGCTTACCAGATGACTGGAAAGGTGCGATAGTAGTGCTGATCCACAAAGGAGGGTGACAAATTGGGTTGAAAATTACAGGCCAATCAGTGTGACATGAATGGTAGGAAATTTAATGGAGAGATTAACATTCAACCATATCAGACGTGTCCATGATCAACGCAACTGGTTTTCAAGTCAGCAACATGGCTTTAGATGAGGATTTTCATGCAAATCTCAGTTAACGGGCTATATGCAGGATATTTCTCATGAAATTGTCAGGGGAGGTCAAATTGATAGTGTAGCTCTAGATCATTCAAAATCTTTGACAGAGTGAGCAATAAAATGGTTCTAAATAAGGTAAAACTATTGGACTTGATGAAAAGGTGATTAGCAGGGTAGAAGAACTCTTAAAAGGTAGAAAGGAAAAAATTAGGGTAGGCAATGCAGTATCAAAGGATGTAGGAGTGAACACAGGGTAGTGTATTGTAAACCATTGTTATTCATTATTCTAATGAATGGTTGTGTTAATGGTTTCCTATCAGACGTCAGATTATTTGCAGATGACAGAGAATGTTATATAATAGGGTCAAAGTGGTAGAAGACTGTAAACTGTTACAAAATAATCTAGATAGTATATCTAGATGGTTGAGACTACGTGGGATGAAGGTAAATGCAAAGAGGAGCTAGTAGCTTATTAGGTACACAGGATAAAAAGCTAAAGGTAGATTAACATTATAAAGTGGGGAAGGAATTGCCTATTGCAGACCCGAAATGTAAATACATTGGCGTATCATTTAGTAACAGACCTATTTGAGCAGGGCACATTGGGCGGTTAGTAGGAAAAATTTTCAAAATCCTTCACTTGTTGAAAAGAGTTATGAGAGGATGTACCAGAGAAGTAAGGTAATTGGGTTACAAAACTTTGGTCAGTCCACTGCTTGAATATGGTGGTACAGTTTGGGACCCGTATTTTGGGTATCAAATATAGGAGTTGGAGAGGGTGCAGAAAAGGGGAGTTAGATTTGTCTTTGGAAATTATCACGGAACGCAATATGTAATTAATATGATAAAGCAGCTGCAGTAGAATTCATTGGAAGATAGGAGTAGGATGAAGAGAGTTGTGGGAGTACAAGGCAGTGGCGGATCCAGAATTTTGGTTTGGGGGGGGGGCTTGACTTGGGCAAGGAGAGGGGTGCCGACAGAAATCTCATTATTCCAGATTGGTGCCCTCATACAAACAGTAGAGCAAAAAAAAAGTCCGCAAAATCCATGTCATCGGGAATGACCTTGGTGCTTTTGGGGGGGGGCTTCAACCCCCTAGCCCCCCCCCCCTGGATCCGCCACTGGTACAAGGTGTATATTGGTGATGAGGCATGGATAGATATTGATGGAAGAATTAAGAGAGGTGTATTGTATGAAAGGGTAAAGATGACCATGATCACAAGCTAGCACTTTATTTCAGACATAAAGGTGAGGGAAAATTTTCTTTTCATATGGAAGTGTGTAAGGAATTGGAATAAATTACCAAGAGAAATATTAAATAATTTACAAAAAAAACTTAAAAAATTTATAGTTCAAATTATTAGGGGGCAAAAGTAGATAGGAAGAGGAAAAGTGAAGGATGGATGTATAGGAAGATTACCACCAGAGCGTGCACTCCATCACATCATATCAAATTAAATTAAATTAATTCCTGACTCTCACTGTTCAAGTTGATCTAACCACTTTCACTCTTGTTTTGATAAAACTTAAATTGTCAATAAGTTTTAAAAGCTCTTTCAAAGTCTGATGTTGCTAAACTGTGAGCTGTGTTCTTTCAACTACCGTGACTTCATATGATGTTACATGACAGCTGGAAAAAAATGAAAGAGAGATGTAAAATTATTTTATAAAGTATGTGAATTTGTTATATTTAAGAAGATTTTTATTCCTGTTGGTTGTGTTTCAGATCTCTAGCGGACCAATTGCCACCCCTGCTCGACCAACTTCAATTTCCATCCCACCACATCCAACCTCAGATGGATCAGATGTTGAGAATGAGCCATCCCCAGTGAATTTCTTCATGCAGCCCCAGGAGCTGTCATGCCCACAAGCTGCAAACCCAAAGGCATTGCTGGATACACCAGATGTGCAGCAGAAAGAAGCTCAAGATGAATTCAGCTGTACTGAAATCCAGTGTCCACTTGACATGGCAATACCATCAGTCTCACAACCATGGGAGGGATTGTCACCTCATAGTGACTTATTGCAGGTACATTGTTGGTAAATAGCACCTCTGTGAATTAGCTTTTGAGTTTTATAATAAATAAAGGCATTGAATACTGAAAAAAATAAGTAAAAAGAAGAAAAGTTTTATAAATAATCAGGTCAATAATTTAATAATAATCATTGAATTACAGACTTTCATAGTATTCCAGGATATCAGTATAAATCAGGTAAGTGTAAGTAAAGTCTACACATTCAGTGTTCCATACTCTTAAGACATAAACACATATCTTGTTAGTGTATTGGCCCAAAAATCAAAGCCTGACACATTTCCACTCAACAGGTCTCCAATGAAGTGCCACATTTCTATGTATGCTGCCAATGTTATATATCATTCAATTCAATCAAATTTACTATACTTAACATCAAATTATAAATGTTCAGTTATTTTCCACATAGCTTATAAAGTGTAAAAGGTACATGTGGTTTTAATATTTGTCTTTTAAATATAGGACACAGTAGATATTGAAGACAAATTTCAAGTTCCTAAGTACTAATAGCATTTTTCAGATAAAACCTATAAAAATAATGGTTTAAAATTGATGACTTTAACAACCACTCATATCTTCATTTTACTATGAATAAAATTAAAAATAAAACTTATTCCTTGGCATAACAAACATGAGTACTACATAAACTAGAGTAGAAAAAAAAAGTAATTTAATTTAACTGATTTTAATTGCAATGGAGCTCATGCTCTAGTGGCAATTTCCCTACATGCCCACTCTTCCTCTTTACTTTTTTGCCCTTTACAAATTTCAACTTTAAATTGTTTCAACATATTTGGTAAATTATTCATTAATTCTCTACCAATCCCTGACCCCATACCTATGAAAGAAAATCATCCCACACCCTTAAAAAAAAAATCTTAAGTTATTGCTTCAAAGGCATATAAATATTTCTTAAATATCAAATACTGTTAAAAATATATATTCACATTTTTAGGATTCACCAGTATTGGCAATCAACAAATTATTTCACAATTTGAGTTAGTTAGAGACATAGCTCAAAATGATTTAATTACATTTTTGATAGTTTCTTATATTCACTCATACTTATTTTATCTTGTAAAACTACTATTGTTATCAAAGAATAAAGAAGGGTAGTGAAACTAGACCCTTCACTTTCAGCTGAAGGCAGGAGGGTATTGGTGAACACAAAGAGATGAGCATATTTCACAATGGTTTGGTTTAAAAACATTTTCATGTAGATGGTGAGACATTTAGCAAGGAGATCAGATCTGCATACCTTGTGTCGGTCTTGGTATGTCAAACGTGTCCACTTTTTGTGTTTGTAATTACCATCTTGCCTTCATCTCTTCTAAGTAATGGTCTAATTTCTTCCTTATTTTCACTGCCTAAAAAGATTTTGCTTCTCATAATATCATAATTTTTTTGAATAATAAATTTTTTCAACTGCTACATTATGGCTGTAACTATGCGCTTAACTGTACAGAAGTCTTAAATGTGTTTTACAAGTGTTAGGACTCTGACAATAAAACAACTGTGATATTCTTCCAAATGTAATAACTTTTAAGATAATGAGTAGATGGTCATGAAGTCACAAAAAATTTGCTACAGTTTCCCTTATTGAATGTTCAGTTTCTCATCTCATAATCCTTAAGGCCAAAGTCAAATAATGATAAAAAAATAAAAGATACTATTACATAACTGTTAAAAAGAAAGGGTAAAGTTTTTCCGATATTAAGAGAGATGGTGGTAAGACAGTGTTTTGTTCACAGGTGTCTCCTCTTTATGATGACAGTAACCATGATGTCGAAGATACAGAAGACGAAGGAAATCGGATTTGGTTTCGGAGGATGATGTTTTGATTCTCTCCCATAGGGCACTTGAAAAGAAGTTTTCAAAAATAGAATTTTTACAGAGGACATAGTACACAAAATCTTGGGATATTTTGGATAAAATACTATTTTTGTCTTTAATTTAGTTTCATTTTTTCTTTGTCTTGCTTGTTATTCCTTTCTCTAAATTCAAATATATGTTCAATTACTTTGTTTTAAACTGATTTGTCTCTGTTACATCATTTTTATTTTTGCTGCAAGTTTGTTAGATGTATGTATGTATGTATGTATGTAAACTCTGTTTTAAAAATAAATAAAACCATTATTAATCCAAAACATTAATTCAATATTTCTTCTTACTTTTACCATAATTTTTTATTCATATATACTCTTTATATTTAATTTATTCCTCATAAAAAATGATGCAAATAAAAAAGTTACTTGAAATTTGTAGCCATTTCCATAGACATCCATTTTTTAACTACTTTTTCCTCTATGAATTTTAATTTTTTAACTACTTTTACCTCTATGAATTTTAATTTTAAATTCTTTCAACGATTTTGGTAATTGTTTAATCAATTCCATTGGTAATTTATCCCAGTCCATGACTTCCTTACCTATGAAAGAAAATCTTCTCACACCCTTGTGTTTGAAACAAAGTACCAGAGTGTGGTCATGGTCAGGGAAAAATTAAGACAGCGCGGGGCCCATAGCAAATGAGAAAAAGAGGCCCTTGATTTTTGCTGTCCGGGGGAAAATTGTAGAGCAAAAACAAAGGGGGGGGTCACCCATCTAGCCTAGGTCCCCCCCCCCAAGAGGCGCGAGGCCCCCTAGAAGGCACGAGGCCCATAGCATTTGCTACCTCCTGCCACGTGGTTAATCAGGTACTGGTCATGATCATCTTTTCCCTTCCATTCATTACTCTTAATTCTTAAACCAATCTTTCCATGACTCATCACCAATATATGCCTTATATACTCCTATGACTCTCTTCATCCTCCTGCTATCTTCCAATGAATCCCTTTCCAGTTGCTTTATCATTTCGGTGACTGATTGTGTCATGCAAAGATATATAAATTTCAAGTGGTTAACAATCAATTCCTTGCCCACCCTATAATCATAATCAAGCGTTAGTCTTTTTTTTTATCTGTGTACTTAATAAGCTGACTCTTCCTTGCATTTATCTTCATCCCATTTTCACTTACCTAGCTAGATCTACTGTAACAGTTGTCGCCATCCTGCACTAGGATTTGAGAAGAGCTGGAATTGTGCTTTCTATGCCTGAGCTTTTTTACAGTACAGAAATCAATATCATTGCTCTGATTTTTTCACAAAAATAAAAATATCATATGTTATATGAATACAGTTGCTGACTGTATCATTACCAAATGACCAAAGTGTCAATGGTTACCATACTTTTAGGCTTTGCTCGGAGATTGTGGTAATAGTGTAAGCAACCAGTTTTATTAAAAAAAAAAAGTAATTTTCACTCTCTGCAATCAATATAAGTTTCTTATATCATCCATTAAATTTATTACTTCAAAAGTGAATGTGTGGTAGTTGACAAGAATTTTTCAAAACAGTCTCATATGTGAAGAAAATATTTTAAATAGAGATAATACTGTATAGTGATGGCACTGAACAGGGAAGAAATGAATCATTGCTCGTGCTTTAATAGTTTACTGTTCTCTACAGATTAGAGATCATTTTGAATAAAGATAGAAAAACATAGGTTAGGTGACTCAATTTTATACACTCATTGTCATGAAAATTGGTGCACACAGAAAGAGATATTAAAATACAATAAAATTTGGAACCGGTAATAGAAGAGCAATAAAAATAACTGATTACAATATCAAGCAAAATGAGTCATTTATATTTGTAGTTTACAAGTACCTTAAAAACCCTATTACATTCTAGTGTTGATATTTGAGATATACAGTTTTATGTATAGTCACAGAGGTATCTAAAATAATCTCATGGAAGGTGGTGACATTCTTGGTTTGTTTGTTGATAGATCCATTGTTGTCTCAAACCACTGCACCTGACCCCATACATGTTCTATAGGTAATAAGTATAGACAACTGGCAGGCCACAGCAAAGTGTTGGCAGCATGTACCAAGAGCTCAGTAACCTGTGGTCTATGTGGGCTGAAAGTATCTTAAAAAATTGGCCTATAGTTGTTATGCCATGAAAGGAATGCACTGGAGGCTGCAAACTGTTTCGCATGTATCACAATGCAGTATGTGGCTCCTTCATAACTGCAAGATAAGACAGAAACCCAAGGGAGGTTATATCTCATCCTGTGGCAGCACCAGTTCTGTGTAGCATGTCACTCATCAATGAAGTCTGATCTTCTTTGTAGTCCATTTCTCCTTCATATCGGAGTACTCAGGTCATCTGAGTTCGGACAAAACCGATTTCATCACTAAATAAAATTTATTGCCATTGCCCAACTATCCATACTAACCACTCTTATAAAATTGCAGCTAAGTAATCAATTTTGAGGTTTCAATGTTAATACTGTTTAATGTACATTGAGGATTAAAAGCAGTAGTTTATATAATTTGATGGAACAACCATCCAGCCTTCCAAAGTCTAATGAACAACCCTCTTTTAACCCCTGTAAATTGTGTATACCTGGGATTGTTACATGGTAAAGGTATGTTACCCATTCACTGACATTCACTGTACAAGAACATTGGAAATACTGCACACAAATTTGTCCTGTAGCTGCTCTCATTACTAGGATTGCAGTGATGCCTTGTCATAGTGCTATGTGTCTATTACAACACAACTAAACACAGGTGAAATATTAACTGTGATAGTGCTGTGTACCTACTTCATACTTCATTTGGACCAATTATTTTAGTTGCAACAATCTTTATGACAGCGAATGGACATTTTAATGATTTTTTTTACCTTTGGTAAAATGGTGTAGATTGCATTAAAATACATAAATTTCCATCTTCTCCACATTTCATATCCTTCTCCTTTTCCGAATAAGGAATGTTCAATGCCAAAAATTTCCCTTACTCTTTTTATACATTTGTATTGTAATTTAACATTGTCCTAGTTTAAACTCAATGCTGATGTAATAAAACTGACAAGAAAACATACTTTTTGTGCTTGCACAAGAATTATTTAAAGGTAGTTCATTGTCGCAAGAATTCCAGTGCTGAAGATGACAAACGTAAATTGTAGTTTTATTCATGTTGCATAGGGAAAGAGTACTTGTATCTGTTAGTAGATTTCTTCTACACTATTGCTAATTGATGAACAGGCATTGGGATATACTTGGCTGTTTCACAGAAAATTAATTACCTGAATAAGTTATATCAAGCAAGAGTATCCTTACAAAGGGTCTTTCTGATATTCAAACGAGCCTCTTAAGAGGACAGGCCATTTCCATATGAGTCAACAATAGTACTTAAATAACACCAAATTTTAAATGACAATCTATTTTAATTTTCTAAAATTTGGCTAAGAATTTTGTTTATGTAAATTATAATATCTTCAGTGATTAGTTATTTGCTTTCAGTGAAAAGTGACATAAGGTCTGATTTTTTGGGGCAGTGCAATATATAGAAACATGTAATATCAAATCTGTTTAGGTGTGGACTGAGAATGTCTCATGCACTACCTTCAAACAGAAATCTGAATATTTGCTTTGGAATTCATAAGCACCTTAATGTCTTGTATTTTTAAACCAATTACTATTAAATACAATTAAAAAATTAAGAGTAAAGTTCTTAATTATGTTTACTTTGATACATACAGATGTCGGACATTCCAATATCCTTATTTTCAATATTTTTCCCAGTCTATGAGAAAATTTCAGTTGTAGACACTACTAAATAAAAGAGCAAGTTGAATTATGTGTTAGCTGACAACAATTTGTCTCCATTGATAGGTCTACTAGTGATAACTATTAACCATTTTTGCATATTGTTAATTTAGCAGATTCAGTTAACAGCATCCATCTATCAGATTTTATTGAAATTATAGTAGAATATAAACAGTTTAAGAGCCATAGGAAGAAGACAGGATGAATGTGAAGAGAGAGCTAAGTCTGTAGGGTATACATATATTTGGATATTGGGTAAAGAATTAAGAGTTATTTGTAGAAATGGATAAATGATTATGTACATAAATTAGGACTAGATTTTAGATGAAAGGGAGGAGCAAATTTTCATTTGTAGGTAACAGGTAATAACTTCGATAATTTACACAGAGATGTGCCGACAAATGGTAAAACAATAAAAGTAAAAGTCCACATAATGCAAAAGAAGGCATAGGAAGATTTCTCATGGCTTTAGTTGTACTGCAATTAATCACAGTGATACTGACTGGGTATATCTCCATTAATTATTTACTGTAGTGGCATTATGGACCACAACCCATCCATTGCCTCACACAATAGGCTTCTCAAATTAGCTCTGTCTCTCTTCTTCTCCCTCTCTGGAACGTTTGCCTTTCCGATGTCTTCCTTGATTTCATCAAGCCATCTGAATTTTGGTCTTCCATATGGTCTCTTCTCTAAGAAATATACTTTTATCACATCTCTGATGAGATCTCTGTCCCTTCTCATTATTTGACCATACCACCTTTGCATTTGTTCTTTTATTATTCCTACCATTTAAGCATGCTGGTGTAAATCTCATAGCTCTCTATTTTGTCTTCTTCTGTATTCATCTTCCACTTTAACTTAGTCTATTTAATTTAATTTAATTGCAATGGAGCACAGGCTCCGGTGACAATTTCCCTACACACCCATCTTCCCCCTATCCTGCACCTACCTACATTTGCCCTCTACAAATTTTATCTTTAAATTCTTTCAAAGTTTTCGGTAAATTATTCATTATTTCTCTTGGTAACTCATTCCAATCCCTGACACCCTTACCTAAAAAAGAGAATCTTCCCACACCCTTGTGTCTGAAGTCGAGTGCCAGCTTGTGGTCATGGTCATCTTTTACCTTCCATGCACTTCTTTTCATACCTATAGCAATATCTTTCCATGCCTCATCGCCAGTATATGCCCTGTACACTCCCATGACCCTCCTCATCCTCCTCCTGTCTTGCAATGAATCCCATCCCAGCTCCTTTATCATATCCGTCACTGATTGCATTCTGCGATAATTTCCAGAAACAAATCTAGCAGCCCTTTTTTGCACCCTCTCCAACTCCTGTATTTAAAATAAGATAGGATAGGGAAAATAAACAGTTACCCGTCACTTACCACAGATGAAGGCAGGAGGGCGAAACACGTAAAAACACAAAAACAAAAGAATTACACAATATTTCGACTTTTCAGTCTTACTCATGTAGGAGGCGAGACATATGGCAGGGGGAAAGATGTGGTCACATCCGAGCCCGCCACATGAATTCATGATTCATGTGGCGGGCTCGGATGTGACCACATCTTTCCCCCTGCCATATGTCTCGCCTCCTACATGAGTAAGACTGAAGTCGAAATATTGTGTAATTCTTTTGTTTTTGTGTTTTTACGTGTTTCGCCCTCCTGCCTTCATCTGTGGTAAGTGACGGGTAACTGTTTATTTTCCCTATCCTATCTTATTTTCATTGCCTCGCGGCAGTTTCTTTGTTTCCTTTATCCAACTCCTGTATTTGATACGTAAAATGAGGGTCCCATACTACACTGCCATATTCGAGCAATGGTCTGACCAAAGTTTTGTAACCCAATTCCTTGACTTCTCTCGTACTTAGACATTAAGGTGCCTACCTTATTAGGTAAAATATAGTTGTTATAATCCAGTCTAGATATACTACCCAGTTTGGATTACTGAAGCTAATTAATAAATCCAGTGAACATCTTAACCAATCTAGAGGTGTAGCTGGACTTCTGTCATTTTGACCATTAAGCAGCAACTTCAATTTAAGTGAGCCTTTTTTCTCATCCTTCTTAACATCAACAACTTTTTTTTTGTAAGACTCTACCCTGAAAAGGTTGTCAGAATTATTTCAAGAACACTGAAATTCTTCCCTGTTGCATCTAATTAATGCACATAGGTCATAATAGTTCAGGAAGTACACTAAGCAGTATATGTCCAAATAAAGCACTTTTGGTTACTAAACTGAGGAATTGTGAAGTCATATGAAAAACAGTACATCCTCAGTTTAGAAAGGTCGAGAATGCAATGTTCAATGCTGACTGGTTTGTTTAACAGTATCCATATTTTCAGCATATCCAGAGCCACAAAGTCTTAGATAAAAATCATTAAGTGTTTGTGGGCGGCCTGCCCAACCAGTACACAATATCATGACATGGTATTTTCGAATGTTCTTCCTTAATTTGCTGTCCGTCAATTTACAAAAGTCTCATTCAAAATTTGAAGTGGCAGAAAGATATGTTCCTTCAAACTCGGTAACTAGTCGAAAGCTATTACTCAGTGCATCATCCCACCTTGATCTACTAAGTGTTTACATTGCTGGAAAACTTTGTAAAGGATATTATTACAAACTTTATCTCCCAGTGCAGTCATCAACTTGGTGATTTTAGTGACTGATCATGGCGGTAGGTTCGCTAGTAGATATTGTTTATCTCAGGTAATCCTCAGGGGAGTAGCTACTATGGGGCTAGGCAGTGCAGTGCACCGGGGCCCCTACACTCAGGGGGCCCCCAAGCATATCTCTGGGGGCCCCAAAGTGCACCTCTGCCCCCCCCCCCAGTGCAGTTCAGAGGCCCACCAGCCTTCATGGAAAAACTGGCGACCTTTTTTTTTAGCTCTACAGTCGTCCCTGAGACACAGAAAGCCCCTCACTAAGGACCCTCTCACTGCACAGGGGGGCCCCCAACCACTGCTCCACTGCTCAATGGGTCCATAAGCACAACTCAAGGGCCCCATCCTCAGCTCAGGGGGCCCTTACCAGCAACACAAAGCTAAAATAAGGTCGCCCATCAGGCCTGAGGGCCCAAAATAAAAATTTTTTACACCGGGCCCCTTGTTGACCTAGCTACGCCACTGATAATCCTATTGACCTATAAAAAGAAACCCCCAGTCAAGTAGGCTGAAATGCTCATGTAGTCTATGCTAACAATCTGTTTAGCTGTTATCCATCAAAACCATTCAGAAGGTAAACACTCTTGATGTTGACCATTGAAGTGAACGATAAATTTTTCAAGTGCCTCGTGGTTGTACTCCTACATATTTTTCTTGGATATCTGTGAACGCACTGGCAAACACCTCCATGTATTTCATGTTCGAAAGAAAGCAGTATGCTGACATCTGAAAGAGGGTCCAGTTCGACATGCTCCTCTACTTGGCATGCCACAATAGAAGAAGAAAGATGTGAATCAGTCACAATTGTGGCGCGCCTTCGTAATCAGCTTCAGAAATTCTGGACTATGATAACGAACTGCAAAATTCTGATTTGGGAGGGTTTGTGGTCAGACAAAGCTTCGCTCAAGAAGCCTTGTACTCAAAAGGGAAAACTAGTACGTGTATAACCTACTGGAAATTTTCCAGGTCTGTAAACTCTGGAATGGTAATGCACTTGCCACAGTCCGTCAACTGGAGACATCTCCGTTCCCGATGCGATGATGCATATGTCTGTTCCGTCATAGTAATATATTTATTCCTTTTGCACGCTACACACCAGGGCCGGCGTTAGGGGGGGGGGGGGGGTAAGCGAGTCAAATGTACCCGGGCACCGCAGGCTGATGGGGGGCCCCGAGCATTGGCTGGAGGGGCCCCAGGTCTCGAAGCAAAGAATCCGCCTATTGTCGCCTGGCTATTTTCGTAGAGCAAAAAAAAATAAGGTCGCCCTTTTTACCCCGGGCCCGAAATTCCTAGCGCCGGCCCTGCTACACACTCTCTCTTCTGTTTCTACCTTTGTTTGGCGTTCCGCTAAAAGCGATGACGGTGGAACAGCGTTATCGGAATGACCATTAGTAACAATCATCAAACATTTATCATCAGAAAAACCACAAAGCGAAATTGCCCTTTCATACGCCACATAAATATAACAAAAACAGACATATATTAATATGCCCAGGAAATATATAGTTCCGAAAATGAATTACCAATTGTCATAATGTTCGTAAAGTTCACCTGTGTTAATCAAAACATAGGCCTATGCTCCCTATTTTACTAATTGCATTGTTCGTTATAAAGTTAATATAAAGTGAGAAATCATGTGGTGTATGCTTTCCACTTGTTCGAAAAATCGTCTGTAGTTCCAAATTATTCAAACATAGCTGATTATTATTTTATTGAAAATACCACCTCAGGAAATTCTGAACATGAGTGCTTCCTTGCCAAGCTTATTTCTGGTAATGTTTCTTGAAAATGATACAAAGGCTTATATGATTTTTTATCTGCCACATAACTCAGTTTTACAATTTTCCACTATGCGATGCCGTTCAGTGCATCAAATTTAGTTATAAATACGTAACACTACTCTGTGATCGTCGTTGCTAATTTGAGATCGTTTTCAGAAAAGTCACTTTTGGCCGCTCGTGTTCCAAGTTCTTCATCTAACCTGTGCCAAGACCACTTGGCTAGTCCCCTTCAAAGGTATCTTTCCCCCCTTTTCTCTCTCCAGAAGCAAAGTTCTTCGTTCACTTCCGCAGGTATCAATCATGTCATTCAAGCCACAAGTGAGACACGAAATAGATTCAAATTCCCTGCGACTGAGCAAAACCACGAGACATTCAGCAAAATTTACGACTGTCTGAGAATTTATCTAGAGACTGTTTTGTTGATAAGTTTAAAAAAAAAATATTTGTTAAAAAATATTATGAAGTAATTCAAGTTTTTTACATATATAGTTAGTAGTATCTTTAAAAAATATAGGGAATGGTTGTTTGGTCTACCAGCAAACAAACAACACCGACGACGAATTGCATTATTTCCAAAGGAGCCGTCCACACGTTCCAGCGACTGACAGGCTAGCATGAAGCTGCAGGAGATCGTGTGCTGGATTTCCAGTACCGCCGTGCTGCCACTAGCGGCTGGCATTGCAATCACAGCAGCCTCAGCTCTCATTGGTTCGATGATTCTTTTCTTTATTCTCGTGGCAAAGGACGTTGCTTGTAGTGCTCAGACATAGATGAAACGAAATTTGTCTGCGAAAATTTGCTGCGAATTTTTGTTTTTAAAATGTGTATGTATTTACTGTGAAGTTTTCTTCGTTATTTCCGATGGTAAAAACAAAGTCTTAATTCTGTTGTCGTGAAACAACAGGACACGACGAAGGTATTCTATCGTATGGCAGACAATTATGTATTTTGAGAATGGAATGTCATTTATGCCATAACAGCTTTACAGAGAGAAAGTCTACAGTCGCAGCTGATGGCCGCTTGTTCCATTTTACTACCCACTCTTTGACTTATATCGCAACTGTTTCCATATTTAGAGGATTCCGTTGAAGAAATTTTGATATCTAGTTCTGAAAACGCGATATTTATTACACGCATTTGCGAGTACAGTACAAGCATTTCAACTAATCTAAGATTTAATCCTCGACTGATATGTTAATATGTTTGTACGAAGATCACATATTATATCTAATAAATAAAGCGGAATTCAATAACTAAAATATTTTTAAAAAGTTCTAAATAATAACAATTACTCAATGTCAAAACGATTCTTGTAGTTTAATTTTATTGTTGTTGTTGTCGTCAGTCTTTCGACTGGTTTGATGCAATCCTCCATCCTTTCCTATCCTGTGCTAACCTCTTCATCTCTATATACCCCTTACAACCCACGTACTCGATTATCTGCTTGAGATATTCTAATCTCTGTCTTCCTCTACAGTTCTTACCTTCGACTGTTCCCTCCACCAGCAAATTAACCAATCCAGTATGTCTCAAAATATGACTTACCAGCCTGTCTCTTCTTTCTGAAAGCTTCTTCCACAAACTTCTTTCCTCACCTATCATTTCCAAAACTCGTTCATTTCTTACTTTATCAGTCCACTTAATTTTCAGCATTCTTCTGTAGCACCACATTTCAAATGCCTCAATTTTCTTTCTTTCCGGTATTCCTGAAGTACATGTTTCGCCACCATAAAGTGCTGTGCTCCACACATAGAGTTTTAAAAAGTTCTTTCTAATTCCTAGATCAATATTTGAAACTAAAAGGTTTCTCTTTTTCATAAAGGCTCTTTTTGCTAGTGCTATTCTGCTTTTAACATCATTCCTGCTTCGGCCATCGGTTGTAATTTTGCTTCCCAAGTAACAGAATTCACTTACTTCTCCTATTGCATCCGATCCTATTTTTATATTTAGGCCTAATCTACTAATATTGGTATCATTTCTGCTACATTTCATCACTTTTGTTTTGCTTTGATTTTTATTCCATTATCGCCGAGGTATGCCGGCCAACCCTAGGAAATGTTGTGGAAAAAATGTTAAGTTTACTCCAATTAATATAAATACAAATTGAATTTTTAATCATTTTTCGTTTATTATTTATATCAACATGTAAAAGTTCGACCTTTGAAAATAAGCTTGGAATATTTGTATTCTATAACGACTGTAGAGAGGATTGTAATCGGTATACAATTTTTATTCGTCAATTAAAACGTTTATAAGTTTTTGGATCTCCTAAAGCCGCTATTGAATATTATGCGGACTGTGGTTTCTTGAAGTATATTGATACGATTGCAGATTGATACTATTTTTTCTATTATAAAAAATTATAACTTATTAAAAATTTCGGCTGCACTGGAATCGATGCGGAGAACGTTTTATTTAAAACTTTGGTTCAAAAATATTAAAATGTTGTGGAGTCATTCAAGTTGTTGACATACGTAGTCAGTAGGAAAGTTTTTATCTTTTATTTTGAAATTTCTTCCATATCACGTGCAATATACTAGGAATCTCACAAACAGAGAAGTAAACTGTAAGATGAGGCGGACAGCATCGAAACGATTCAGAACTGCATAGGGAACCATGCCCGCTCAACGCTAGGCTGAAGGCAATGCGCGGCTATGTAGCTGTTGAGAACGGTTCCCACACAGAGATGTGCATCACAATTTGTGCGAATAGGGATCTTTTAGAGGTTATAGGCATAGAGAAGGCAAGCATCAAGTGAGTCTTTTATTTTGAGATTTTTTTAATAGCTTTTTCAAAGCTAAAATATTTACTGACACAAAATTTGACATTTATCAAAAGCGAATGACGGTATTTTATGACTGCTGACCCAAACGGAAAATATGGTTTGCTATTACTTATTAATGGAATATAGTGTCACCTTCTACCTGAATACCTGTTTTGTTAAATCTCATATTCAGCAGTTTCATAGATATTTGGGAACAGCAGTTTTTTTTTCTATACAAAGGCAAAGATTACTTCCAGAATTTATAATTAGACTGTCAATTTTAAACATCACGATATTCCATACATGAGTGTCTTATAACGCATTAGATCGAATACAGGACGGGAAGATTAGCTGACCTAAGGCTGTGCGTCCACCATATTGCATTCTTGTTTTACATAAAATGAGTTAAGTCAATAGTTTCTCTACTGACCGAGATTCATAAGGTGCTGATATTTATTAAGTAGTGACGAATAAATCCACTGTGCAAGCAGTCTCAAATTTTTACGGAAGATAATCAAAAAACGGAAAGCGGTCTGGTGGCTCATTGGTTAAACTGGCTGGAGAGCGAAAGGTCCCCGAGTTCGGCTGGGATTTTCTAAGGCCCTTATTCCGACCTAGCGCAGTTTGCTATGAAGTCAGAAGTACGCTAGAACGCTTTTGTAGTTAGGATTCCATATCTAAATGTACTTCCCCTAAACCCGGTAGAATTACCGGATTGTGTTAGATAGTTGTGACAAGAGGCGCTTGCGCGGCAAATCAAACATCTTGTCACTTGGCGGACGAACCTTTCAGGGATATCCCGGCCATACTCACATCAAAATTGGCATTAGTTGTTACCTGGAACAAAGACTAGATGGCTTTCCATTGAACAGAGCTGTATATTTGTGGTTCTGTTTCAACGCCATCTGCTGTTTTTTGCACACTTTTTCCCTCTCCTTCCATAGCTTTTCTGTCTACAAGTTCTTCCTAACTTGTTACGCATTATTGTCTCTTCGGTCGTTTCTCTATTATCATGTTGTTTTTTCATTCAATGATCTTTCCTATTTTCTCATATACTTACATAACTTAAAGTTACCTTCTCCTATATCAATTTTTACGTTTTTGTGTTAACAAATTTTTTCGTTTTAGTTTTCTAAAATTTTGCGCTTTAGTTCGATAGTCAAAAACTATTTTCCAAATCTGATTACCTCGCTGATTGCTATGCTTGATTCCAAACGTTATACTATAGCGCCAAATTCATTGTTTGATGGTACGTTTACTTTTTTTTTTTTACTTCCCTCTCTAAATTTGTTTGACCATATAAGCAAAATGAACATAAGTATAATGCGTTTGGCTTTGGAAATCCTTGCAAACTTTGAGTTTCGTCAACATGAGAATACTACATTCGACTATATTGTAGTTGTCACAGTGTTTGATAGTTTCATTGGTATAGCAGTATCGTTTATTCCTGTCCAACTTGAAGGAAGTTACAGATTTCAGTTTTCATATTTTTTTCAGAAAGACATCACTCTGCCCGAAGTTAAAGAGTTCAAAAGTTTCTCGTACCACATAATGATAGTTGTAGATATGAGGCTGCCAAGAATTGTGTTTTTACTCATGTTACATTTACTGTAGTTACAAGCTCTGGAGAACATGAAAAACACTCCTAACTGCGAGCTATGAGAAACAACAGTAAAGCTGATCGACATGCCTCCTAGAATTCCTCGGATCTATTTAATTTCGGTTCAGTTGTTTACTTTTTCAAAAATTATTTCAGGGGAATGCTTGGATGGCATCTTGATGTATAATATTAATGAATTATTTATAAAATAATATATATATATATATATATTAAAAGCCTCCCGTTTAATCCTTTGATCTGTAGACCCCAGGAAACATCATAAAGACCTCTCAGTTACCAATGAAAGGCAGCCCTACATAGACGGTAACATTGTCGAATGTAGGAATCGAGGCATAGCTCGACAACATGAAATATCCGTAATTAACAGTCATATGATTTTCTCCGTACACGAATCAGAATAATATAATCGTCGTGTGCTAAACATATGCTGATGAAAGTGAGAAAGAACAAGAGAATCACAAAAACTGTACCATTAAATAATAATTTTAAAAAAAAATCAATTAAAGAAAGTAATATCGCTTGAGTTAAATCAGTAAAGAATATTTCGAGTGGTTTTACACAACTTATCGTTGTGGGAGCAACCTGGGTTTATAGAATACCAGACTTCGTGATAAATTTCGTGCCTTTAGAGATAATACAAACTCATGCAAATAAAAAAAAAAAAAAAAAAAAAAAAAAAAAAAACTGAAGAAATATACTTCCAGTCGTATGAAATAATCCAACTGTTTACTTCAGTTCTCTAAAAATACTATTTATGACCTGGAAATCCTTTTCATTTTCTGGTACATTGATTTAGGTGAGATGTCGGCCAGTTACTGCAGCTTACAGTTCTGCCAACCTCCTCGGACATCATGTATTCCGGTCGCTGCTGTGAGCGTTGCGCGATCGGGTTGGACTCCCTGCTGCCGCTTACATGACGTAAAATAATAATATCTGTTAACTGAAGTCCCCTTCCTGTAACTATAATAAATCAGCAATAACGACATTAAATAACCGAGCCCGTTGCACATAATGAACATATGCAATCATTGACGAACACAGTTCATTAACTCAGACCTAAATGTCATTAGCATCGCGGGCACTGCCGACTTTAGCTGAATAGCATATAGTAAACTTCCAAAGCGAAACATACTGGTTTTATTTAATGAGCGAATAAAATTTAGCGGAATGTTGCGATCTCTAGTTGATGAAGCTGTTCGGTGACTGACAGGGTGTTTGTATTGCAACCAGATGTTCATCACACATTTGTAATATTTAGTTGCCTATTCGCTCCGGAAAGCTGTGAGATGTTACCAGTAGCTTTAACTCTAGTCATATCGCATGTTCTCAGCATTCTTTTGATACATTACGAGTTTTTCCGATTCATACTTTATTTTTATCACCTTCCGCGACGACATTTTCAGGCCATTCATTTCTACTGTCAGCATATCCATCACAGTCCCCCGTGAATCACAGATTTCATGCCGAATGTTGTCCAGACTTTAATCTCGCAGGCTCAGATTCATCTACAGTCATTGTCCCACAGTAAAAATTCGCTATACTACCAAAAGTGAAAAAATGACGTCTCAAAAATTCATCATCTTTGTTTCTTTCTGTCCTTCCTACAATAATTCTTGATTTATTTTTACCGTAGTTATAAAATCTCAAGTGCTAATGTTGAGCAATCTTGCCTTGAAAGTTCACGGTTTCAATTCCCAGTGTGGCCAAGATTATTATTATTATTATTTTTTTTTTTTCCCACGTTAACCTGTAGGTTCAGCCACAACAGAATACGTGGCAAGTGAAACTAAGTTATCCGATCGTAGACCATATGGTTCACTTTTCTTTTCCGCATGTAACATATGTGTTCATGCGAATGTCTATAATGAGAAATTTCTTTCTTCCTGTAACTCAGGCCCTCCCGAAGGATACTAGAACATCACTTCCAGTGTTGGGTAGTGGAGAGGCACAGACAGAGCCGCTCGCAAGAAATGTTTATCCTTCACGCATTCCAACTAGTCTAACGCTAGTGTTGCCCAAAATCGGTCTTGGTCTTGCATTTTTGCAAGACCAAGACCAGGTGTATTGATGCAAGACCAAGACCGGCCAAGTCTCGTCTTGTTCTTGCATTTGGGCAACACTAGTGTTGCCCAAAATCGGTCTTGGTCTTGCATTTTTGCAAGACCAAGACCAAGACCAGGTGTATTGATGCAAGACCAAGACCGGCCAAGTCTCGTCTTGTTCTTGCATTTGGGCAACACTAGTCTAACGCGACCTGCAAGGAAGTCGGTAGTCAGATGCGTCACTCATATGCAAAACAAGGCGCGTGAACACGTGTTCAACGCTAAGTTTGTGGGCAAAGTTGTGTAAAAAGTACTATTAATCAGTAACCAGTAATTTTCTTTATCATTTAAAAGATTATTAAGTGGATTTTAATTAATATCTGGCTTTAATGGTCCGTTGTGTCAGATTTTGACAAGTCTAGATTGTTAGATTCGCCGACTGTGTTGCGCAATATTACTCAGTATAAAGTGTGGGAAGAACAATTAGCCTTCGTCATGTGGTTAGTTTAAATAGTTCAAAAGCAATATTAATAAGTACCAAGCATGGTTGTAATAAATCACATGTAAATGTGAAAGAATCTACGAACAGTTTAATAAATGAGGAAGTTGAATTTATGTTTGATATCATTTGTACAGCAGCAGCCTGTTATTTAATCAAGAAATTGAAAAAGTTGTAGTTATGTATTGTAAGGGAACGCTTTCTTCCATAAAAAATATCTACTCTTGTTGGGCATGCGTGGTGTGAGATTAATAAGACTAATTGGCAGAGAATTTAATTAATTAAGACCACGTTATATAGTTTATAGGTTTATTTGTTTTTCAGTATTTTAATATAATTTTAACTTCAATATTTTATAAGTGATCATTTTAATTTATTAAATTTGTGTTTATTTCCGTGGTGTACATTATATGTTTTTTCTTGCGTGTAGTATATTAGGATGGCCCCACATTCTTCGTATTTTCTTTTTTTTATATAGTAGTTGTAGAAATAATAGGCCACAGTGACAACATCATTTCGGAATGATGAAAAACTCTGTAAGAAGCCACAATAAGGATAATTATTAGAATGACTCTCACCACTACTAGAGGCTTCACAGTATGCTCAGCGTGTGATACTAAGTTTCATGTAGGTATCATACACACAGCAAAGACAACATATACTCAAGCAGAAGTCTCCTCGCCACGGAATTGCGCAGTGTAGTTTATTTCGTACAGGCACAGTTTGTATAATTAATTCTTTCTACAGAATTCGTGTACTCATAAATTCTATATTTTTTTTTTAATGTCTCGGCAACGTGCAAATATGGTCTCCAAAAAATACATGTCATAAAAGTTCAGTGCCGTAGCTTCTCGGTAGCCACCGGGCACTTTTTGTCACTCAACTTTTTTAATCGACAGTATGCATGAGTTTTATACACGAGCCAATGTGAACCCAATAAAAAGGTGTCTGAAGAATAAACACAACCTGTTATTTTCCTCCTCACTTATCCGTATTTCGCGTCAGTAATCACACTAAGCTACGTTGCAGCAGGTAGGTCGCACACATTATCTTCGAAAGCGTTGTTAACACTTCCGTCTCTATAGACTTTGCACAGTAGTAATCACACTAAGCTACGTTGCAGCAGGTAGGTCGCACACATTATCATCGAAAGCGTTGTTAACACTTCCGTCTCTATAGACTTTGCACAGTGAGCGCTGACATCAGTTATATGCCAACTCAATGTGGTTCTGATAATTCTTTCAATGTATTAGTTTCTCCAGAGTTCACTGTTGTGGTCACAAGGATACTGCAACACGGACACAACATTCACACACATAACACTAAAACACCCATGCCCTCGGCCGGACTCGAATCTGCAATCTTCGGCGCGTGGAGCCCACACAATAACACCTTCCCTATCGAGGCCAGCGTATATTTATTTAGTATTACAACGTCGTTGTTCGTATCTTATCTGCAGAATATTGGGACCGAGCGTGGTGGGTAGGCAGAAACTCTCTCGCGGATTTGAATCCTTTCGTCGGGCCATGCAGATTTCGGTTCTCCACAGTTTCGCGAAATCACTCCAAGCGAATGCTGAGATCGTTCCTTCAAAACGCCATGACAAAATTTCTTCTAAACATTTTCTTCAAACAACACTGCTGCTTGAATCCAAATTACAATATACGGGCTAATTAAGTTAACTGTATTCTGGAGAAATGTATGTGTTGAAATCTTTTCTTGCTGCCTCAGCATACAGAAAGGATTGATAATGGGATCTGGAAAATGCATTCAACTTCCTAGGAATTATTGTTTTAACGTTATTAATTTTTCAAATAATTGATAAAAGTGACGAAGCAAACTGGCTTTCAGCTGGAAAGGTTTCTGAAAGTTGTAGAAAACTGTTATTTATTAATACGGGTCCTCCATAATTCCGGATCTAAACACTACTTATCACCCATTAGCCACTATTTGAGCTATCAGGATCTTCTAGGAACCTTCAGGTATTAAGTAAGACATAGAAATTTCAATTTTATGGCATGTCTCCTGTTTTTGAAGCTGTAAACTGCCGTTTGGGGATTTAGCTAAGCTCGTGGGGGAGCAAATGTTCCATCGTTACCTTAGTTATCTGTATACAAGATATTATTAACGAAGCAACTTTCTAACATCTATCTCTCGTGTCCATTACCGTATGTATGAACTCATCTACATGCAGAGAGAATGGCCGACAAAGCCACCACCCAGCTGTATTCGTCGATTTGTAAATAACACGTTATGCAGACACATTTACAAAATTCAGTACATTAGTTGTTCGATTGATGTTGTATTGTATTTTGTTGCTAAATTTCGAGCAGGCAGTTAACTACGTGCCACGAAATATTTTAATACTTTTACTACCTAAGTAAGATCCAGTAATAAGATAAAGGCATGGGCTTCAAAGTATTTTTGGTAAATAAGAAAGTGGTTATTCGTTTCTTCTTAACTTTTGCTTCGCTTATAATTAAAGATATTCAGTTCTTTGAAAGGACCCTGATTCTTCTCGACATTCTTCAACTCATTAACGAAAAAATCTAAATACATAAGCATCGTTCTACAAACAATCCATCCCGTTTAAGAAAATAATAAATAAAATTTTTAACATTTTATCACTGCAGTGGAAGTCTTCATGAGATGTGGCGGTACCAGACACGCAGGAAAAGTCAGAAAGCGTGTGTGTGTGTCTTTTAAGAGCGCAGGAAAAGTCAGAAAGGGTGTGTGTGTGTGTGTGTGTGTGTGTGTGTGTGTGTGTGTGTGTCGGTGTCGAGAGAGAGAGGGAGAGACAGTAGAAAAAAAAATTACATTACGCATGCGCGCTGGTTCAGTGCCATCACCCATTTGATCTAGCTAGTACATTCCTTTATTACTCAAAGCTTATGTGGATCATACAGTGCAGTAATTTTGTAAAAGTGAGCAAATATTTATTTTATCTAAGTTGCTTTAAAGAAAGACTAATTACGTGTCAACTTCAAGCCAGAATTTTTTTTTTTTCTTTTGCGCAGATAATTTTGTTTATTGCAAATGTAATAAATGTAGTCGAGATCTTGCTCGATTTTTGGATAAGGAGAAATATTAAACAGCTTGCCACTCCCCGTGATCGCATGTTGCTGTGATCGACCCAGCCCTAAAGTAACCGCGTCCGTCGCCTCTCATCATCGTAGCTGGCAGTTGTCGTTATGTCATGGACGACGACTGAAGTATGTGGCGATCAGGAAGTGGCAGCAGGTAGCTACTAACGAGAGCAGCGCTCCAAGCGGCCGGCTGTGAATCAAACCTACGACTTGGAGAGACGCGCTCCTGCTGTTGCTTTATCTTTACCGACACAGTGGCTTACAAAAGAGGAGGTCGTTATTCGTATATGTTACGATGTCTGTACGCGTTGGAAATAAAAAAGGTCAATGCAGAATCACTCTGAAGAATTTAAAGTCGTCAGATAGAAATTTCCAGAGCTTTCTTTTCCTGTAATCATTCTTTGGTACTCGCTGTTAGGTGCAGTAGTCTCTGGCACAAACAATTCAGGTAAATATGCATCGATCGAGAGCCATCAAAATTTTCTGTAAAGCACTTGTTTATTTATTTTAAAAAAATGATTTTTCGAGTTTTTTGACAAAAAATTGAGAGGTGCTTTTCTTGGAAAAAAGTCACAGTTTCAGTTACACAAATGAACTTTATGTGCTTGCATTACTCTGAAATTGTGAAATTGAAGATGTCATTTATAAAAAAATTCGCTTCCCACTTTCAGATGGGAAAATACTTTTCACAGTGCGATAATGACTGAGAATTGGGAGATGTGCTTCATAATGTTCTTCAAATTCAAGCATCTGTTATCAAGTAGTATTGAAGTATCCTAAACGACTTAGTTTCATTTTAAATAAATGCGTGGGCTTTAATGGAAAATTTCTAGCAGATTCGTTGGTATAAAACGTTGATATTTAACCGTCTAAAAAATTCGGTCCCGTCTCATGAAACCGCTAATTAAGCTCACACATTAGACTTCACGCCATGTTTGGTTTTGTCTAATGTCTCTCTAAAGTCTAAAAGTTAATATTTCAACACCGTTTGGCTAGTAGGTTAATTCGCAGCCTAGCGTGCTTACTGTAGGTTATTATTGAAACCTTGTATTTTGTTTTCTAAAATTCTTGTCTTCAGAGTTGTCTGCAGATTGCTGTGTCAGAATAACAAATGTTGTTCTCTTAAAATCGCAGAATTACATTTTCGACAAAAATTAAAAGGTAAGCCGAATAAGAAACGATCTCTAGTAGTGTTATTGGTTTGCTTCACAATTTAGATTTTTCCATTACTTCTGATGAGATAAATGTATGCGTGACTGCTGTCTGTGTCCTCTCACATTCAAAAGAATTTCTGTTTTATAGAACGCTCGTATGAGATCCATTAGTAGCACAGGTAACATAAAGAAGACAAGTCAGTATGCCATCGCTGCCAATCTTTATACTGTATGCAAGAAATTATCTAAGGAAATAAACCGAGTAACGCTTCTAGAAGTAAGGTATGCACGATTTTTACTACCCCGAAATTCAAAGTTTAATTACAAGTCAGGGCCGCATTTAGGCTCTGTGGGCCCCTAGGCTACACACGTGGTGCGGGCCCCCCTGTCGGCAGTGGCCCTGCCAGCCTCCGACTATGGATGCTTAAATTTCGAAATTCGGTCCAAAAAATTTATGGGAGACCTTTCCTTTTTAGCTGTACTACTGGCCCAGGTGGTGTATCCAGGGTTGTGGGTTGTGGTGTGGGCCCCCTCTTTGTGGTGCGGGTTCCCCTTTGTGGTGCGGGCCCCTAAGCTACATCCTATGACTCACATAGAGCTGGCGTTGATTCCAAAGGAATAATAGATAACCCTCCAATATTTGAAACTGGGTTGCTATAGATTCGATAGATAATGGTGGAATATGTAATTCTAATAATCTAATAATGTTCTTGTAAAAACGAATTTGGAGTGCTCTAGATTATTTTTTTTTTATTAAATACTTATATGTTAGGAAATTAAAACTGATGGGGGAAATTTGCAGTCACTCTCCCTACTGGTTTGATGTTGATATATCAGTCATACATACAAGCTGAAGAATAAAAAGAAATGCCCAAGCTGATAAATTGTTACCAGTTCAAAGATAACGCCAATGCAAACTGTTTAATTTATTTATTATTGCGTCGTACACGTTTCACCTCTCATCGAGGCATCATCAGCGACGAATATTTACATTCTTTTAATACGGTATGCAGCTGCGCATCTCCGTTTCTTTATACAAAGCATGGTTCGCCTGTATCGTATTTACACTATTGTGTTTTCATAGCTGGCCCCAACAGACGACAGAACTATGAAAACACACAATAGTGTAAATACGATACAGGCGAACCATGCTTTGTATAAAGAAACGGAGATGCGCAGCTGCATACCGTATTAAAAGAATGTAAATATTCGTCACTGATGATGCCTCGATGAGAGGTTAAACGCGTACGACGCAATAATAAATAAATTAAACAGTTTGCATTGGCGTTATCTTTGAACTGGTAATAATTAAGCAACTGTGGAAACATAGCCTGCAACAACAATTGCACTGATAAATTGTGTTTTGATTGTGTCATGGAACCGACGTATTGAAATGTCAGGGCAGGTAAGAAGGTGAACACAAAGGCAACGGAGTTGGTGGCGACCTCGGGTAGCGGACTTACTAACTTCTCGGTGGACGGCCTTGTCAGGCACGCCCATGGCTTGACTACATTTCGTTGGTAGCGTAATTCACAACGTTCTTATTACCTCAGCAACATATTACAATTTCTATGTGTTCTGTCTTCCTGCTAAAGTTAGCGGTTCTTAGAATTTCGATCAGGCTGCCAGAAAGCACATGATTCTTTTTAATAATAAAAATAAAAGTTCTAAATATTTGCTAATAAATTCAACATGCCAGGCAATCCCGGATGGAAAATTAATGATTCTTGCGTGAAGAAAGTTATACAAGCTTTTATTATTTGTTAATGTATTGCTTACGATACAGTCAGGTATTAACAACTACCGATTGCAGAAAGAAATAAGCAGCAGGTAATGCCACCCATTCCTGTGACGCAGTGGATCTACTAAATATGAACACGCCAAGCATCAAATCTTACGGATTTACAAAACGATGATACTCGGCGAAAATATTGGTGCATCAATACATGTCTCTGGATTGCACAGTGAAATGTATATCAACACACTTAACACTTTAATTTCAGATAATCTTTTGTGCTCTATCGCGTCAGGTTAATATGTTTTAATTGCAATAGAGCGCATGCTCCGATAGCAATTTCCCTTTATACCAGTTTTTCCACAATCTTGTTTCTTTTTTTTAAAGAATTTTTGTTAAATTATTCATCACTTCCCTTGGTAATTTATTCCAATCCCTGACGTCCTTTGCCATAAAAGAAAATATTCACATTCCCTTCACGCCTGAAATTGAATATCAGCTTCGGGTCATGGTAATCACTTCCCTTCAGTGTATTACTCTTTATTCTTCCACCAACATTGATCCAAGCCTCATCTTATAACGATTATAAGATTACTGGGCATCATGCTACTAACAAATGTTATTGCTTTACCCTAAACACGTGGTTTTTCCGGTCAATTTCGACTGATGTCAAGGTTCTTCATAACTTTTTCACAGAATTTATTTCAGGTGCAAAACGATCACCAATTTAAAAAAAAATAATCCTTATTTTTCCTGATTGTATCAAGAAACCGCAATAATATTTTCCTAATTATCTTAAGCATGCTGTTACAAAATTAACATTTAATTATATTACATTAATATTTAATATAATATTAGTACACCAGGAGTAAAATAATTGGATAAATTAATGGTTATTATAAGTTTTTGATAATAGGATTATCTCTATCTCAATAACTGTGATCTAAATAGCCAACTGTTCTTTCGATTGGTTTTAATCTTACCAAGCACAAGTGAGCGCTAGCTGTTAGGCCTGAAATTCGGGAGAGAGCGATTTCAAATGCCCTTCAGACCACCTTGATCTTGGTTTTCTATAGTTTTCTGTATTTTTTTTTTAGTAATGGCTTTACGCCTTATCGACGTCAAGGTCATTAGAAGGGGGATGGGACCGGGAACAAGAAACGGGAAGGAATTCGGCCATAGAATTTGTAGAAAGCATCCCGACATTCGCCAGGAGAGATTTGGGGAAACCATGGAAAACCCAAATCTGTAAGACCGGACGGGGATTCGAACCGCCGTCCTCCCGAATGCGAGGCCAGAGCGTTAACCACTCATCCATCACGTTCGGTTTCCTGAAATCACTCGAGGCGAACGCCAGGATGTTTCCTTCAAAAGGCCGTGGCCGTATTCCTTGTCCCCTATCTCTTCCTGGCTCAAAATCAAAATCCTGAAATTTGTACAGTATGTTCGTTAGTACTTATGCAATAGAAGGGCCTAATTTACAATTTTTTAGAGTATTTATCCCAATCTAGAACGATTGCTTCTGTACCAATCGGTTCACAACGACAGTTTTCACTAAACCTTTAAAAAGTGTAGTCACAAGGTAGTAAAGACAGCTTCACGAAGCTCGAAAAGTTAAATTAAATGAAGTCTCCATTTAAATTTTTCATGAATATGACCCTGTACCTTTATTTCATTTATCTCTTTCACAAATACTTGTAACAGTTGCAATAGGCCAAGATTCGTGCAGTCGTAACTAACTGTTTTCATTAGCTGCGCATTCCGGCCCTATCGTAGCCGCCTTAAGGTACGCGCACACTACAGCAGGCCGCATCGCATCGCATCAGGTCGCATCGCATTGAGCGAAAATGCTGCAACGCACATCTGGACGCAGCGAGTCCCATTTCTTTTATTGTCACCGCCTTCGGTTCTCGACGATTATTCAGCCACTTCTGCACTGCAAATGGACACATCAGACAAAGGGCTCTTGTTTTTATATATTCATTGAAGAAGAAAGTTAAGCAGAAAAGGCAGTGGGTTTAATTCAAAAAGGAATTTTTCGCATTTCTTAGGCACATTAGATGACAAACTTGTTATAACAGTTCTACCGAATTGCGGTTCTCTTTATTTTCAATGCAGAAAAATGAGTGTTTTTCATTGTTTTAATAGCTGTGTTATGTCGGTGTTATATAATAAGATAAATAAAGTAATACTAGCCACGTGCTGTATTCATAACCTTTTGATTAACGATATTTGAATTGGGTGGCAGAAGGTAAGAACGACAATGACAACAAAGAAATTTCAATATTTGACTTACACAGGTTTCTAGGTTACATCAGAAATCATTAAGATTTGGAATAATTTCACAAAATATTTTTAAACAATTAGGTTAATTGGTAACACGAAGCTTTACAAGTGATAGAAATTTATAATGCACACGTAAAATAAACAAAAACTAAAATACGAAACATGACATTATACCTGGTTGTTTTAACTAGTTTCCTATTTCCTTCCAAATATTTTTTTTTGTTTTTATATTTTGCGTCTTGTAAATCATAAAACTCTTTGAAAGTCATTACTAATGAGATGCAGTGGTCTTTATCCATTACGTTTGAATAGTTTACGTTAAAACATACAAGCAAAGAACAAGTGAGCATGAGCTAGAAATTTTATAATTTTTTCATCTTTACTAAAGTTCTTAAAGTAATTAAAAGTTCAGATTGTAATTACTTATATTTTTATGTTTTGTTTCAAAAATCATCCACCATCCTGCGTGCAAATATGCAGCCAATTTTGTTGAAGTAATGCAGTTAATTCACAGAAATAAGAACATACAAGTTACAAAAGTCAGTACTGTTGGAGCTCCTATCGCAAACCTGCTCGCGACTGAGCGCATCGAGGCGCACAGGCGGAAAAATACGCTTAGGAAAGCGATCCGCCAATGCGACGCGACGCGGCCCGCCCCGCCCCGACTCGACCCGCCTGTGGTGTGCGTTACCCCATTAGAATCAGTGTTAAGCGATTGCTGACGCATTTCTGCGATGCGTTGCGACGCGATGAGGCCCGCCCTAGTGAGCGCGGACCTTAAGGAAACTTCCAGATAAATTTACCAAATACATGTTCATGGAAACAATCAACTAACTCCATAATCTGCATGGTATGGTTTCCCCATATTATTCCAGAAGAATGCCAGGATGGCTCCTTCAAAAAGACCATGACCAAATTCTTTCCCTTCCCTAGCACCCAGTCATTTTCAGCCTATAATGATACAGACGTCGACGAAGCGTATAGCAATAAGAAAAAAAAAACCGCTATAATTCGCCAACAAAAGTTAACTATTACGGGCGCTTTATTTATATCCGTGGCAGTACTGTTCATATGCCAAAACATAGTACATGTCGTTATTTTCTCTATCGCCATCAGCGTTAAATAAGTCAAAACTAGTCGTAAATTAGTATACATAATGAGAAACAAAGAATTTATGGTACTCTTAGATCTACATTGTTGTCCTTGCCTTGTTTGTTATAAGACAATACTGGATAATTTGTCAGTCGTTACCAGAGTATCAGATTTTTATTTTGCGTTCTGCTTTTGGGTATAACTTGTTCCGAACAGTTTATAATGTAATGTGAATTTCAGGGTAATTTCTGATCCGTGTATTTTATATAATGTGCTAGTAAAGGCAAAAGAAAAATTAACAGAACTTTTACAAAACGTCAATATAAAACCTAATATTACTGACGAAGCCATTTTACTAAAGTGCTGTATTTTGGTATATAAC
Organism: Vandiemenella viatica; assembly: GCA_031002005.1. Lineage (NCBI taxonomy): Eukaryota > Metazoa > Arthropoda > Insecta > Orthoptera > Morabidae > Vandiemenella > Vandiemenella viatica. Next base: position 144,708,785 of record JARYHS010011408.1, read on the forward strand.
GGGTGCCGCAAAGCCACTAGATTTTTAGCCACCGATGATGTCGCTGCGGTCGACGTCGCCGAAGTGATGGATGTCGACAGGTTTTGATGTCACTTTTTTTCTGCCTTGTGTCCGGCCAGATTTAAAAGGCGCGTGGGACACACAAAGCGACCAGAGTGATGTCCGACGGGAAAATAACAGATTAGCCGTTAGTTTCAGCACAGGATGGTAGGAAGCTATGGGCTCTTCACTAAACGAGCGAACACCTTAAATTTAACAAAACTCTTTTCTTCTTAGCCGCAGTAAAATAAATTATATTCGTTGGAAATTCTCTAAAGTCTAAATGGTCTGTTGATGAACACTAATCTTGCCAGCTAACGGAAACCACACGTTTTTCTAAATAAACAACTGTATCTTTATCTTTAACTGAGCAATTCTTGTATATATTTACTATCACGGAAACAAATCTAACGATTTTGATGAAATTTCATATTTAGGTAACATTTGCTTTTCAAGTTTATTTAAATAGGTGTCTTCCGTACAAAAACGCAATTTTGCACTAAACGAGCAATTCTTGTATTTGGAATATATGAAACTGCACTAACGCCATTTCGTAGACTTTCCAGGTACCAGACTGATGTTAAGATTATCTTTGTATATATTTAATTTAATTTAATTTAATTGCAATTGAGCATACGCCCAACTTCCCCCTATCCTGCACCCACCTACATTTGCCCTCTACAAATTTTAACTTCTTTTAACGTTTTCGGTAAGTTAATCATCATTTCACTTGGTAACTCATTCCAAACCCTGACACCCTTACCTAAAAAAGAAAATCTTCCCACACCCTTGTGCCTGAAATCGAGTGCCAGCTTGTGGTCATGTTCATCTTTTCCCTTCCATGAACTACTTTTCATACCTATTGCAATATCTTTCCATGCCTCATCGCCAGTATAGGCCCTGTGCACTCCCATGACCCTCCCCATTCTCCTCCTGTCTTGCAATGAATCCCATTCCAGCTCCTTAGTAGGAGGAGGACCTGTTTTCTCTATAATCCCAACTTCCGGTCACGTGACACAAAATGGCGGCCATCCATGACGTCACTTCCGGTTGGCGGGAAATTCAAATCTAGTGCAGTGTTGCCACATTGACGGCATGACGACAGCATATTTCAAATTAAACATATATAACTGTTATTTAGTCTTTATTCTAGCTGTTATTTCACTTATCTGCAACAATGTTACTCTGAAATCAGCGATATTATTTACGATTGTGTCCTATGTGATGTAGATATTCCAGCTGCACAAATGTTGCAATGTAGCATGTACACACATCCTGACACCAGGTGTCTCCACCGAACAGCGCATGACACGAGAAACTTCATCTGCGCATGCGCCGGCCAGAGATATTCCACTTCGCCACGAGATCTTCTATCCTTGTCTTGCGGGGGAAAACCCTAGCCTAAGGCGTATTTGCACAGGTGTCGGTCGACATGTACGCACTTGCTCGGCGCCGAGACCCTGTTGCGACATGCGCGATAACTTGCATAACTCTCGCTAGAGGTCAGCACACGGTAGTAGACATTTGCCGCTAGATGGTGCGGGTGTCCCAATATGCGTGAAATATTTCGGGAGTCCGACAGGTTACGAAATGGCTCCATTACAGAGCGATACAGCTAGGCCATCCACCATTGTGAAAGCATAGCTGGCGGACAAAGAAATTAGGGCGTCCAATACATATTGCAGAGTCTCAGGCTTCATGTGTCCTGCATTCCAGCAGGATACATAGAAATTCACTGCGGTTCAAGAAGAAATTATTACGAGATGAGAATAATTATTATATGTCAGTTTTCGTAGAACAAATATAAGAATCTTTTATGGTAGCCTAATCCCTCGCCAGAATAACGTGTTTTAAAAACGAAAATCGAAAATTTAGTTTTCATTCTGGGCGAACAGAAAAACTGCTTGAGTCTTTGTATTTAATTAAAAAATAAGACATAGACCATGAGAAAGCGTAACTTTTACGTTTAAAACGTGATAATGAACTATGGAATGTCCTGACTTAGCTCAAATTCATATCTATACAATGCAGTTCTGATATTCGAGGATGTTTATAACTCTGAGCGAATATAAGCATCAGTAAGGTGGGATTCCAATATAATTAATCGTTAACAGCGTTAATGATAGAGAGAATTCAACTAACGACCTCGGCAGTGTTGGGGCTAGAGTGCCGGTTCGAGTGCC
>JARYHS010011408.1:144712006-144734004 GCA_031002005.1 Vandiemenella viatica
TAGTGATCATTAAAGTTCATTCTTGACAGTTAAAGTTTTCTTTGCTCTCGGCAATATCATTAGCTCAGTATTATACAGTCAACGGAGGAGGGGACCCTACACTCAGAGTGTTACAGGGTAAATTATACGAGAGAGTAGTGACTTGTGCACTATACTGTGTCCGGAAAAAAAGATAAGAAATGTACTATATATAATTGAATCAAATGTCGTCAGCAGCGTAACGACTCATCTGATGTTTGTAAGCCCACAAAAGCTAATGTAGGCTACAAAACATTGAACACCTTATGTCTGATAGTGTGATACACCATCAGCTCACAATTTGCGACTAGCCTTCGTGATGGTTGAACTCGTAAGGCCCCCTTTCTGGCGTTGGAAGCTCGCTTCTCCCTTCTCTCCCTTCAGCGTCTTTCTTGAATCACCAATGGTAGCATTTCCGGGATCACATGTAACCAGAATTTCCAGAAAAGCCATCGCAGGTTTTAGACTGAAGTGTTCGCTCGGGCGCAATTCCTGCGAGGATCACTTAACCTAGTAGGGTTTACCGCTCTCCAAGCACTCCCTTCAAAACCCCTTTTGTGTGGAAGGTCGTTTATTGTTCGAAGGTATTCGTCTCTTTATCGCGACTACCTGTCTAGACGGTCAACCCACACACTAGTCCCGCGAGATGATAAAACTTTCTGCAGTGCCATTACCACTCTGTTTTATTTATATGTAATGAGCACTCTTATTGCAACCACAATTAACAGAATTCCATTTCTCTTAAAACCTATCAGCTTTTTCGAAACGTCGCCCTACATTGAAGTGCTACTCCGGTGGAAAGCTCGATAACATTTTACGCAACTGACTCACCGAGAAAGCTTACATTCACTCTTTTTTTAGTTACAGGCAACTGAAATACTGAAAATGTACATGAGAAATGTAGCGGAGTAACAATTGTAATACTGTAACAAAGCAAAAATTTCACAAAAGGAAGCCTCGGTGCCACTGGTAACTTTTAACAGGACTACATTCAAGTAGCGCGTCTAGAAAGAAGCAAAAATATAAATTCTGTATTATTTTTAGTTCATCCTTCCCGCATCTGCACAGCACGTGACACGATGTAGCAATACCTGGACCACACTCACTACATTTTTCCTTCATACTACTGGAAGACTGTGCTATAACCCTGTTGATAACTTTCACATTATCGAAGAATCTCCGTTTCAATGGAAACTTAGATTCTAAGGCAAGTATGGAAATTTTTACCGAGCTACGTGCACCAACGCAATTAAAATATTAAAGAAGCATTATAATGTATGTTATACAAGTATGTCAGCTAAGATTTACACTAGATTTCTGACGGTAAAAATTTATACTACCTTTCAACTTCGTCGTATAAGAATAATGCAGAACAGTGGCGTAGCTAGGTAAACAAGGGCCCCGGCGCAAAAAAAAAATTATTTTGGGCTCTCAGGACAGATGGGCGACCCTTTTTTTGCTTTGTGTTGCTGGTAGGGCCCCTCTGAACTGAGGCTGGGGGCCCCTGAGTAGTGGTTGGGGGTCCCCCTGAGCAGTGAGGGTCCTTAGTGTGAGGGGGGCTCCCTGGTGTCCTCGTGTCACAAGGGCCCCCTTAAACTACGGTAGAGCTAAAAGAAAAAGGTCGCCAGTTTGCCGTGAAGGCCCATGGGCCCTATGAACTGGGCTTGGAGGCCCCCAGAGATGCGCTTGGGGGCTCCCTCAGGTATGCTTGGGGGCCTCCTGAGCGTAGGGGCCCCGGTGCATTGCACCTCCTAGCACCATAGTAGCAACGCCGACTAATAATAAATCAATTTTGTTACATTGTTCGCTTTTACCTGTCAAAATGAGTTTTTCAATAACATAATTTTAATCAAGCAACCTCTTTCTAACCCCAAACAAGAAAACTGAAACTTGCATGCGTTTTCTGGCGATGTATCTGTCTTTCGGCCAAATATTGCAATACGCCTTGTGATGGTATTTGCTAATGCGTTGTAAATTGCATTTAAAAAAATCTTTGATAGTATATGCAAATCAGTCAGAACAGATTTTTGCACAATTACTCAACAGGCAGAGCAGCGTTGTATACACATGCAGACAGGATGAGTAATTATCGAGACAGGAAAGCAATCAAAATTGAAATTATATGTCAAAGCCATAATAAATTTGCATTTTTATTTCTCATTTGGATTTCATTTGCAAACGAATCCCGGTGGTCATTCATACAAAGTTTCACAGCCTACGAAATTGATTGTTGCTTTCGACATCTTGTTAAAAAAATTTACTGTGTTAAAATTTTTCAAGTTGGTTATCCCGACAATTGTGGCCGAGACAATTTTTAACATTGGAAGCAAACTAAAAAATTCAAGTATTCGCAATGAAAATAATGAAGGGAAATACATGTATATTTTTTCTTTGTATTAAAGAGTTCAGAATAACCAAACTTTTCAAAAACCAGATCTAAAAATAATAAGTAACTAGTGTAAGCCCGTGCCGTTTTCAGCGTATCTTCACTGGTCTAAAATAGTTCGTTTTCAGGATGAAAGATTATGACAGGTTTTCCTAATTTGATCAAATATAAACTTGACCTGTGTTTCAGAGGGAATAAAATCTTTGAGCTCGAAGAACTCAGAAGCAATAATAGAGGTAAGTATTAAACACGAACAGGGACAATAGCGCAATTGTATAATTGCTTAAATATAAACTTGACTTGTATTAGACCCTTAAAGTTCGTTCTGCAAAATTTAAACAAATTCCTGTTTGGTTAGAATGCATCACGTTGATTTTTATTGAGAGTTTGAAAACACTCGTAATCATTGGTCATGGTATCTTTAACGGCCAGAGAACTTAATACACATTCCTTATTATTAAGCAACAGCACTTGACGACAGGGCCGGCGCTAGGAATTTCGGGCCCGGGGTAAAATGGGCGACCTTTTTATTTTTTTATTTTTTTAGCTCTACAAACTACTTGGGCGACAATAGGCGGATCCTTGGATTCATGGCCTGAGGGTCCCTACAGTCGGTGATCGGGGCTCCCCATCAGCCGGGCCCGGGTACTTTTGACCCGCTTACCCCCCCCTAAAGCCGGCCCTGCTTGACGATATAACTGTGGAGCAGCTAAAACATTTTGGTGCCGTTGCGGTGGAATGGCTTTTGCGTCTTTACAACTGCCTCCGAGGTAAACAGATACCTAACATATGGAGAAAGACGAAAGTTATTGCCATATTGAAGCCTGGGAAAGACTCTTCTATCAACCTATTTCTCTGTTATGCCACCTCTACAAGATATTTCAAAGGATGCTGCTTAATCGACTGAGCCCAAAAATCGAACCGAAACTGATTCACCAGCCAGCGGGTTTCAGACCTAACAAAAACTGCACCGCACAAGTCCTCAACCTGACTTAGCACATTGAGGATGGTTTTGAGCTGGGGTTGATCACAGGAGTGGCCTTTGTAGACCTCTCTGCAGCGTATGACACTGTACAGCATAACATCCTGTTGCATAAACTATATCATCTCACAAATGATTTTGAATTTACAGAAATCATCCGAATTTTACTTCAGAACCGAAGGTTTTACGTTGAATTTCAGGGCAACAAACGTTGATGGAGAACACAAAAAATTGGATGCCCCAAGGAAGTGTCCTGGCGCCGACATTATTCAACGTTTACACTAATGATCAACCCTAGCCGATGATTTAGCACTAGCAGTACAAGTCAAAGATTTTGAAACAGTGGAGGAGCGTTTAAGTAATGGTTTACAATCTTTCACCACCTACCCCTATGAAGACAATCAGTTGAAACCAAATCCATCCAAAACTCAACTATGCGCCATCCATTTACGAAACAGACATGCCAACAGGAAACTGAAAAGGAGGAGGGAGGGTGTAGAATTAGATCACTGTTTCAATCCAAAATATCTCAGAGTTACACTAGATTGCTCCCTCACTTACAAAAAGCACTGCTAAAACACAAAAGGCATAGTTTCAGCCCGCAACAATATCCTGCGGAAACTCACAGGAAACGTATGGGGTGCACATCCCACAGTGCTCCGAACATCAGCTCTTGCACTGAGTTATTATGCTACGGAATATGCGTGTCCCGTTTGGTACAACTCTGCTTACGCCAAACAAGTAGACGTAGCGTTGCATTAAACCTGCAGAATTCTAACGGGTTGCCTCAGAGCCACGCCGATTGAAAAACTACATGTTCTGGCAGGAATCGCTCTCCCTGATATAAGACGGAACGTAGCTGCAATGACAGAAAGAAAGAAGGCTAATCAAAACGTTGCTGGCCCTTTTTCGGGCATCAACTCCTCAGACAAAGGCTGAAATATAGAAAAGGCTTCCTTAGGATGACAGCTGCTTTAGATGTACCGCCGAAAGTTGCCCGGCTCAATCTGTGGCGAGCAAGAATGACTCATATGAATTAATGGGTACCTACTGTAGAGGCACTCTGTAGAGGCAACCTCAACTGCAAGACCTGAAGAGAGCTAAATCGGCTGAGAAGTGGAGTGGGCAGGACCAAAGATAACCTGACAATATGGCATTATCTTGAAGATCCTAATACTGCGTGTGAGTGCGGGGCACAACATACCATTCAACATTTATACAGTTGCCCGCAGTGACCATCAACCTGCACTCTGCAAGACCTCCTTCTCGCCAGTGACAATGCCATACAAGTCGCTGACTTTTGATCATCCATTATATGAACTCTTTGGTGTTGATTGATATCATTTCATTTCTATTATTATTATTATTACTGTTTCTAACAATTTGTAGAAGCAGCGTTTTTGAAACGAAAATTTTTTTAAAAAACAGTTGAGCAACTCCAGAGAAATGAATTGCCAGAATAGTTGATTCGGAACATATTTGGTCTGATAATCTAATAACTCACTGCAACGAACATGAAGAAAGACCATTAACGAAAACTGTCAGTAATATACCTAAAAAGCAAATAAACTTTGGTCAAGCAACAACATTAGTTAAAGTTTTAATTAAATTGAAATTTATCCTAAGCTGGAATGACAACTGGCATTCGTGGTTACGGCAGTGACCGTGAGTAATTTAATTTTAAACTGTTTTTAAGTTGCTTTCATTAGCAACATGTTACTGAAAAAAACGTAGATCCACTTTTTTTTATTTATGTTTTTACAGCCGTAAAGTTTATCGATATTTTTTAAACTATAAAACGCTACGAAAAGCAAACTTAATGAATGTGTAATGGCAATTAATTTGGTAGCAGTTGTTTAGCAATTAAATTGCGAACATAACTACGAATTGTTTCTAATGATGTCTCTGATCGCTGTTTTGCGAGCGAAGGCTGACACGTGACACCGTTCTTCAGCTAATAGCTATCGAGGTGAGTGAATGAGTGAGCTTCAGTAATTATATAGTATACTTGAGCAAGCCCGTGACTATTTTTTGCGTATCGACACGGGTCTTGAATCGTTCTATTTTTAGGATGAAAGATTATGACAGATTTACCTGATTTGACCAAATATAAACTTGGTGTGTTTCAGGGTAAATAAAATCTCTTGAGCTTGAAGAACTCAGAATCATTAATAGATATAGGTATTAAACACGAACAGGGATGATAGCGCAATCGTATAATTGTTTCAAAGGTCATAGACTCGAACTTGCTTAAATATAAACTTGACTTCTATTTGACCCTTAAAGTTCACTCCGCAAAATTTTAAAAATTACCGTTTGCTTCGAAAGCATCACGTTATTTTTTATTGAGACTGGGCAAACATTCATAATGTAATCATTGGTCATATTATCTGTAACGGTCAAAGAACTTGATACATATTCCAGATTATTAAACAGTTGAGCAACTCCGAAGAAATTAATTGCCAGAATAGTCAATTCGGTAGCATATTTGGTCTGATGTCCACTTTAAATAACCTAATAACTCAGGTACAGCGAACATGATCAGGAAATTAATCAGTAAAATATCTAAAAAGCAAATAAACCGTAATGCATAAACTTTGGTGAAGCAACAACATTAATGGAAGTTTTAATTGAATTGAAATTTATCCTAAGCCGGAATCAATTGGTATTCATGGTAGCAGCAGAGACCATAAGTAATTTAATTTTTAAATGTGTTTTTAAGTTGCTATCATTAACAAAATGTTACTGGAAAGCAGATCCACGTTTTTTTTCATCCGCAAAATGTATCAATCTCTTTTTAACTGTGGAATGCTACGAAAAGCGAACTTAATGGATGTATTATGTCAACTAATTTGGTAGCAGTTGCTTAGCTATTAAATTGTCAAGATAATCACGAATTTCATATAATGGTATCTCAGGTCACTGTTAATTTGCGAGCGAAGGCTGACACGTGACACCGTTCTCCAGCCAATAGCTATCGAGGTTAGTGAGTGAGCTTAGGAAATTATTTAGTGGACTAGCTGATACCCACGACTTCATACGAGTGAATTAAGAATTTCATTGCCAGAATTGAATATAGAAAGCTGTTAGTAACGAAGGATTGGTCCCAAACAACGCCGACTGGGTATAATATGACAGGAAAACCATCACTATATCATTCCACCGTCGAACCTGTCTCATGAAGAGAATCAATTTCCAACATATTTAAAAACAGAAAAACAAAAGAATGCGGCGATGTGTGTGTGTTTGGGGGGGGGGGGGAAGGGGAGGTTAACTAAGGGCTGCTTTATTTGCGCTTGGTCTTTTCTTGTTTCTGCAGCATGGCATCCGATTCTTGGGTTATAATAACTTTAGCTGCTCGTGCTCTGTTAGAGCTATACCTTAGGCCAGATTACGCCCGCAAGCCATGTCAAAAAAGGCGGCAAAATAAACTGGTGCCAGAAACATTTAACCAGGCACAAAGTAATAGTACTGTTATTGATTCCGAAAAACAGTGTCCTGTGCCCTTCCTACATATACAAAGTATTTCCTTGTCAAATTCCATCAATATTGGTACAACCATTTAGTCGCCTAACCTAATAAAAGACAGACACTTTATAGTATTATTAGTGCAGATCATACCCACACACTGACTGCGAGAGTAACAACCCCTGAGGCATCAATATAACATAAAAAGTGTACACCTACAGCATTGCTAGACTACCTACGATTTGCCTCCTATTGCATCACTAAATTTGTGTTATCTACAGTTTAACATGCAATCCGAACAACCGATGGTCCAGGCGTGACTCATACAATCACAAACAATTTTAAAAAACCTTTGATTCCACCTGAATTTTAACCGGAGACTACGCTCTAAACATCACTAAGCAAGCGCTTTAACCACTGAGCTACCAGACCGCTATTTACATAGGTAGTACAGAGACTTGCTCATCACATGTCTGTCTATCACCGTTTAGTAATTTTCAAAATTATATGAACCTCATGAACCTCGTTAACCTCAATATTTTGGAGGATTTTAGAATACATCATATATTCAAATTTCATGCGGTTTTTGGATGAAGGTGAGCTTTTAAACTCGAATCAACATGGATTCAGAAAAGGCCGATGCTGTGAAACACAACTTGCACTTTTAATTCATGATTTGTGCCGTATTATAGATGGGAAATCCCAGGTTGATCTAGTTCTATTAGATTTTAAAAAAGCTTTCGACACTTTGCCTCACACTAGGTTACTTAGGAAACTTAGTGGTTACGGTAAATCTAGACAAATATGCAACTGGGTTGCAGACTTTCTGAAGGGCAGAACACAGTGTTCTCGACGGTGAGCATTCATCACTTACCGAGGTGAGGCCCGGGGTTCCCCAGGGAAGTGTGATAGGGCATCTGTTGTTTCTCATATACATTAATGATTCGTGTGACTTAATAAAGGGTATGAAAAGATTATTTTCTGATGATGCTATTATTTATCGTGAAATCACAACACAGGAAGACTGAGCATTGTTACAAGAATATATTATGAAAATACAGTAATTGCGTGGTGTAAAGACTGGCAGTTGGAGTTAAAAGCTAAAAAGTACCAAGTCGTGCGTGTAAGTAAAAAGATGATACCATATAGCTCTGAATATACGATTGATGGTACTGTCCTTAAAACGGCAGATTCTACTAAATACCTAGGGATAACAATTCTTAATAATTTGTCGTGGAATGAGCATATCGAGAACATAATTGGGAAAGCAAATCGTATGCTCTGATTTCTAGGTCGTAATTTAAAACAATGCACTCCGGAAGTTAAATCGATTGCATATAAGTCACTAGTGCGTCCACACTTAGAATATTTCTGCTCTGTATGGGGTCCCCATCAAAAGGGGTTAATGGAGGCATTAGAGAAGATCCAAAGAAGAGCCGCCCGATTCGCGACAGGTTACCAGGTATATATAGTTGGAGGGAAAGCGTAAGTGCGATGTTGAAGGAGTTAGGTTGAGAAGACCTGGAACACCAAAGGCGTTGCTCTCGACAGAAGCTAATTGAAAAATTCACTACTGACATATTTCGGAATGACAGCAAACAAATACTGCTACCAGCAACATTTATATCTCGGAATGACCACGAAAAAATGATTTTTTCCTCGAGCGATTAGGGAATGAAATGGGAAGGATTTACCGGGCTTGTAAACTTAAAATCCAACAGGAGTAGTTTTCCATAAAGCTCTCCGGTCATCCTGATCTGGGTTTTTCATGGTTTTCCCAGATCAGTCCACGCGAATGCTGGTATAGTTTCTCAGACTAGCCCATGGGCGCCTCCTGCCATATCCCGTATATCCCTTCCAAACCATTACCCTATCAAATAGGTGCAATGCACCCTCCACCACACACTTTTAGTAAATCTGGGAGTAATAATAATAATAATTAATAAATAATAATATTACAACATGTATTATTTATACAGAAAAAGTATGCTATGTTTATTCTAATACCAAATAGCACCTTCTCGTCAAATTTAATCACGATGGGATTATCCGTTTAGGCCAAGAAACGTTACAAATCGACAGACAGATAGACAGAGTTACTTTCGCATTTATAATATTAGTATAGATACACAGCACACATAAAAATGATAATACACGAAAAATGATACTACACGAAAAATTCAAGAAACTCGGTTATATCGTAAATATAAACACATATGGCGTGAAATAGATTGTAGCATAAAGAAACCGAAACACAACGCCATCTACTGGACCAACCTAGATAACCATGTGTTGTGTCGATAAATTAACACATTACCATTTGTTAGAAACTTATGGAACTATAATAATAATTTCATGTGGTCGTAATGATCCGGTGACAGGTTTTCTGCGCATTCCGCCCCTGTCGTTGCCGCCTTAACCTAGCCCGCTAATCCTGCCGGGTACAGGGGACCTCCAGTAATGTGGAATCCGAACCACGGTACTGTTTTGGCGTACTTCACATTACACAGTAAGCTGTGCCAGAGGTGAGGGCCGGATTAAATATCTATGAAGATCCCCGCCGAGACAGGGATGCGAACCGCGGACCTTTCGATCTTTAGTCAGACGCCTTAACCACTGAGCCACCAGACCGCTGAAACTTACGGAACTTACAAATAATTACAAACCATTGTCCTATGACAAACAGTTAATGAACATTTAATTCTAAATAATAAATATTGAGGTCAATAATCGAGATACAAACTATCCTATCTTTTAAGTTGGAAAATTACACACAGTAAGTCATATTTCATAAAAATCGGTCAAGTAGTTTTTGAGTTTATCTTGGACAAACATTGTGGTATGACAGAGTCATCCACAATGAATATTAATAAATAATTAATTAATATTCAGATTTTCCTTGTAATATTATAAATATTAGGATTAATTCATAGGTGAATATTATGTATTAAACCCGGGCAGCCAGATTTATTATTATATGATTTAATTTCTGTGCAATACTTGCCATTCAGAAAATATTAAATGTGGGAAGTTGGAACTGCAGTTTTGAACGTTCAGAGAACGGGACAATGCCCAGTGTCGCCGACATGCTGACGCCTCCGCTCACAAAGGGGTGGTGCACGGGAACCGTTACCTGCCGTGTGTACTGACCTCATCCCTTCCCAGTGCCCCGACAAGGTCAAGCAAAATGTGTGGGAACGGGTAGCAAATGTTAGCGACGACAAGAACCACGTGATGATGGACATATATCGATGCACCAATCATGAACGGATACAGGGGTTCACAGTTGTTAATTCAAGGCTTCTGTTCCATGTACGGGGAGAGGAAAGCTGGCTTTGTCGCGACAAGAGGACACGACGCCATATTCGACTTCACTTGCTGCCGAGACGAGCTACAGTGCGGACGTGTTGCCCGACACGCCCTTAGCCGTTGATCAGTGACTGTGTCTGGTCGCATAGTCTGGCTCAGATGGGCTGGAAGCTGAGCGGTCCACCTGCCAGAGATTGTAAGTTGATTTGCTAGTGCGGACATATCCGCAAATCTGGCATTCGTTGCAGCGTGTCACATCTCGTCGAGAAGATGCGATTACGGGTAAGTACCGACGCATAGGTCCACAATTCCATTGGATTTTAACGAGGCTTGCTAATCCGTAAACGGCTCCTGAGATAAGACTGCTCCCATCATAACAATTACTGAGCTATCCAACGTTTCATATTCTTAACTTCAAATTCGAAGCATCTTACTCATTGTTTTAAATTCAAACGATGCTTTTAACTTTAAACGGCGCCCCTGGGATTCTTTTGTAAATGTTAACTTTAAGTTGTTGGCCTTTGATGCCACTTTAAAACATGTTGACTTTGCAAAATCATTGAGATATCTAAATCAGTTTTATGTTTGCTTTTATCCGGCGGATTGTAAATGTCGGGTATTGCTTGTTTGTTGTCTTTGGATTATGTTTAACGTAACGTTAACTATAGGCCTGCCCGGCCTTGTATAAGCCAGAAGACTAAATAAATTGAGTATAATTTTGTGTTAAACTAACTTCTTGTAGAAATCATGGTTCTAGTTCACCATTTAACCAAATAACCAACTTATTGGATGTCATACATATTATTAATAATTATATTTCATCAACGTATTGGCTCCCCCTCTCTAACCGACGGTCCAATACAACATCGTGACGCGAGATTTTTATATATATAAGATGTGTACCGAGTAACACTTAATTCAATTTTCTGATAAATACTTCGCCTTCGTCTGTCGATATTCAGCACCCATATAAAAATCAACATTAATTATTTTAAAGATTGAGTTATGACAATATCGATTTGGAACAAACGCATTTCGGTTCGAGGATTGTATGATGAGAATTACAGAGACCAATAAGTTCAGCAGAATATTTTAGACGCAATAAATAAGACTTAAGCAATTAAAATCATTTGAAAGAGAATGAACGTTATACACATATTTTTTTAGAAAGAACCGAGAGTATACAAGTGGGATCAAAAACATTTCAACATCTTTTCAAATACCTGTACGGATATAGAAACAAAATATAATTACGACATTGCGAATAGGAGGCATATAGTGTTTGAAACAGGAAATTCTTTAGAAAAATCTTGTCGCACATTTCGCACACGAGGTTACTACAACCTGTAGTGATGAAGCTCCTTTGGAAACTTTCAAGGACTGTGATCTGCTAAGAAAAAGTCTTCCAACCTCCTGAAAGATATGCTTAGAAGTGATTCGTTGACTAAACAAGGAAAGCTTCAAGTAATATGTTTCTCGGGCATAACGATGTACTGCGCAGTTTGAAAAGTAAATATACGTTACAGAAATGCCAAAAACAGAAGACTTGAAACATAGCAGGTTTGTTGTGTTACAGGAAGTACAGACAGGCCAACAAATTGTTGGCGACGTATTAAAGGCTCGTGTGGTCGTAATGACCTGATGACAAGGTTTCTATTGGCTGTGCAATCCGCCCCCTATCACAGCCTCCTTAACCTAATCCGATAATCCAACCGGTACAGAGGACCTTACAGTTTAACTTGGACTCCAAACCACAGAAGCATTTGGCTACTTCACATTACATAGAAAACTGTGAAAGAAGTGAAGGTCGGGTTAAGTGCCTTTGAAAATCGCAGTCAAGACCGGGAATCAAACCGGGGACGTTTGGAGCTCAAATCAGACTTCTTAAACAATGAGTTACCAGATCGCACAGCAACATGTTGATACTGATGTTTTCCTCATGTATCCCTTCAGCTAGTAACACGTTTATGCATACTTTTCAACATCGCCTGGCATGACATCAAAGAAATTTGTTTATGTTGCTTGTATCTATGTTTCCCATTTCATTCGTCTGACGGTGTTGTCAACTTGTCGAAACATGGTAGTGAAGTGTCATCACGATCACATTACGCGTATCTATGAGGTGCATTATTATCGTGCATGTTTATATTATTTTGATTCTTCCACTTTTGAAGAAATCAAAGAGCAACCGGCAATCTGATTGACAGCGCCACCGTAGTTTGTATTCTTTTTGGAGATTTTAGGGTTTAAGAAACAAAGAACTTATTCGAAATCATTTTGTCGAAAGAAATTGCGGAACGAGTTACCATCAGTCAAAAGTAAATCAGACATTAAGTTGTCGCCATAGTCGGTCCAGCTTAGTAAAAATTTCTTTTCCGTTTCTGAGAATGGGCAGCTATTATGACAAAGCAACACTTGCGCCAGGAGTTAGTTACATTTTTACTTAAAAACTGCTTTTGGTTTTGATGCGCAAGTGGATTTGGTTTAAACGAGCAACGTTGTTGAAGATGTGTATACAGATGCAAGCTGCTGTGTCCAATAAATATGCTGCCAATGTTCGTAAACAGTTGCCGTTTTTTTGCCCGGTCTGTTCTTACCTTTAGAGAGAACGCTGAGTGCTCCATAGGGACGTTTTGTGTATGTCAGAAGACCAAACGATGTTCCTGTGAAGATGTATGAAACATTCGGTGTTTTTAACCTGAGTGAAATACGATAGCAATCCACATCTCTATCGAGTAACAAAAATGTCGGAAATGCAAAAATAAATAAAACATGCTTTAGAAGAACTTGGTGAAAGACTGATACCAGGAAACAAACTGAATATGTGTCCTACGAAGTCGAGAAGTGTGAGATGGATAATAATTTGTACAGTATATGATCAAAAGAAGAGGGCGTCGAAAAAAGAAGTTATGCTGGCGTAAAAGCCTTGGCGTTGAATGCAGAGAAATGGGGAGCAGCAGCCACACTAACGTAAATATGATGATTCACTGATGATGGACCCAACTGAGTAGGATGAAAAAAAGAAAAGTACGAAAAAAAAAAAGTAAAAGTGGAAGGGAGCGGGGAGGAAGCTAAATTAAGCAATATGAACAAACAGCTTGGAAGGCAAGAAAGCTCTCTACATAGAAGGCGAAAATAAAGTTTGTGAATCACGTGAATTACAAATAAGGGGGCATCCACAAATTACGTGAGGTGTTTTTCCGGATTTCTGGACCCCCCCCCCTCCCCCCTGGTGAGATTTCGTGAGATCTGGCCGGACCCCCCCCCCCCCCTCTGGTGAGATCTGGTCCGTGAGAACCCCCCCTAGAAATCGCCCTGGAAACATTTTTTTTTAGGTCACACCCTAACTTTTTTGACGAAATACCCTCCTAAAATCGACTTCGCCGCAAATTGTAGACTTTTTTTTGCTCTACTGTAACCAAATTTTTCGCAAAATCTCACGTGAGATTTCCGTAGACCCCCCCCTCCCCCTTGGTGAGATCTGGTGAGATTTCGCCAGACCCCCCCTTCCCCTATTTCACCTCACGTAATTTATGGATGCCCCCTAAGAAGAAAAAAGTGTAAACTACTGCTCTAACAGTTACTTTTTAAATCCCTTTTGGCCGATGAGGAGTGTTGACTGTTAAGTTTTTAGAGTTTTACTTGCAGGATAAATGGCAAGGAAAGGGATGTAAAGCGATCACTGTATTAAAAATGGATGGTGGTACCGGAATGGCAGGTTCGAGCGTAGGGCCTTCTTTCGAGACTCTTACGTATAGTACCTCACAGCTTCTGGTTACACAGTTTATTGCGTATCGAACGACTGTAATCAATATATTCCACATATAACATGCGATGAGAGACGTGGAGTCTCTGAGGAATGAATATATTGCTGTAAGAGGATGCTGTGACTCTCTCTCTCCCACTAGGGTAACCGACAGCAAACGAAAGGAAAAGTTCGGATGGAATATATGTATCTATACTATTATAAATCTGCAAGCAAGCTGTGTGTGTCTCTTTATTTGAACGGGAACTGCGCAAAAACTCCCGCAGCGATTTGGGTAGTGTTTTTAAATTTCTAGAGCTAGCAGTCACACTTAAAATCTGCGGAAATAGCTAATGATTTATATGTACAGAGGTATGGAGGGAATAATTAAATACATTTCGATACATAAATTATGAGATATGGATCACACTATAATTGATGTGTTCTCTCCTTGCACAAAAAACTGAAAAAAATTTCACACAGTTTAACTTTGAATTCTACTTATTGTTTTGACTTCAAATATTTAGTTTTTCAGTTTTCTTGAATGGAGTAAATAAACTGAGTACCTGAATCAGACGTAATAAACATCATTAATACCAGTGTTTAATTTACTGTAAAATTGATGCGTTTGACCGAAGATAAATATCTCCGGATTGTTTATTATTATTTATTATTCCGAATAACCCTTTTGGAGGGTACGATAAATCAACTTTGGCTATGTTTCTTTGTATTTAATTTTCTTTGCTTCCAAACTTCCTTCATTCTTTGAGAGTGTTGTTCCTTTTGTTCCTGGGTCCATTTCCTTCCCTTGATGTATTTCTGTCTCTCCTGAAAACCTGCCTTGTGAATTACTTCTCTAAAAAGTGTTCTGTTGTCTATTTCACTCCAGCATTTTTTATGTCCTTTTCAGTTTCAGTGAACCATGTGGGTTTGGATTTGTATTTGTTCAGTAAGGTGAAGATCTGTTTTGTTAGTCTATTACTATCCATTCTGTATATGTGCCCGTAAAATTTCAGTCTTCTTTTCCTCATTATAACTGTTAATTTTTCTATTTTCGAATATAGATCTCGGTTTGGTCTTAATTTGTATTCAGCATTACTATTAGGTTTGGGTCTCAGTATTTTTCTCAAGATTCTTCTTTCTACTTTTTCCAGTTTTTCAAGATCCCCATATCTTGTTAGCTTAAGCGTTTCTGCCGAATACAATGTTTCTGGTCTAACCACTGCTTGATAGTGCCTTAGTTTTGTGTTCCATGATAAGGATTTTTTTTGTTATATATATTCTTTGTCATATGAAATTCTCTTTCCATTTTATGTATTCTAGTTTCTATTGCAGTCGTTTCTTTTGTGTCACTCGTTATCCATTCTCCTAAATATTTAAAACAATTTGTTTTAGCTATTGTTCCATTGCGAAGTTTAAGATTTTGAGGAGCATCATTGATGTTTGTCATGAACTGTGTTTTTTTATAAGATATATGTAATCCTACTATGGCTGCCTGTTTATCCAGTTCTTCGATTTGTTCTTTTGCACTATCCAGTGAATCAGTAATTACCGCCATGTCATCTGCAAAAGCTAGACAATCTATGGTGATTTTATTTGGATTTCTTCCCAGCTGAACACCCTTTGTGTTGATGGCTTTCCTCCATTCCCTCACTACTTTTTCTAATGCACAGTTGAAAAGTAGTGGAGACAGACCATCTCCCTGTCTCACACCTGAATTAATTTCAAACGGCTCGGAAATTTCTCCCATAAATTTTACTTTGGACGTCGTATTTGTTAGTGTTCCTTTAATTATTTCAGTTGTTTTATTATCGAGTCCTAATTCTTTCAGAATATCTATTAGAACATTTCTGTCAATTGAGTCGTAGGCCTTTTTAAAGTCGACAAGTCTGGATTGTATATATTTGTCTTTGGTTATAATTTCCCGGTTTTATCAATTTTGATAAATATAATTATAAGGAATTTGTTGCTCAAACCACTGCATAACATTTTAACTATTCAATAAGAATAAGAGAAGTGTAATATTTACAGTAAGTAAGTTTGTGCTTAGTATCGATAGTAAACGGTTTCTCAAGATACCGGGTCGTCGAAGTTTGTTAGTGAATAGCGATAGACAATTCTGAAATAAAGAATAAAATTTTGTGATACATCGCTTCTTACCAGCAGTTCTCGAGATATCGGAAGTAAAAAATCAGTTATATATATAGTTTCTTGTGCCTTTGGCGACGTTTTTAATCTGTTCCAGGCCGCAAACTAACCACAAACCGCTTGGGAAAAAAAAGAATAAACTTTACATTGGGATACAGTCAATGTATTATTGCACGTGTTTTAGTCCTGTAGTGACCCTTTCAGCAGATCGGCAAGAGCTGACAGGGTAATCTTCTACTGGAGCCACGGATAAGGGTCGAGTATAGAAATCGACCATGGTTCTGATGTGAATATCGATCATAGGTCCCTGCTGCAACACCTGGCAGATTTTATGCTCAGTACCTTCAGAATATCAATTTAGGAATGGCTGAGAAGGCTAGGATAAATTACGATAAACGGCGGTTACATATTTATTTACATGAGAAATTACTGATGGCATATGTGAATATATACAAGGTTTAACTGGCTTTAGAACAAAATGATCATGCGTTTAACTGCATCATTAGAGATAGGGCCAAGGACAAGACGAGCATGTAACTGATGGAAGTCTCGGAGCCCAAACTAAATGGGAGTTGGTAACATATGTGCAAGACTGTGCTCACATGACGATGACCAAATGATTGACCCTATGACCGTCCGCATCCCGCTATCACCTTTGTATTAGACGGCTGGGGTCATATTGTCTCCAACCACTGCCCGGCGATGTGGTACGTTGAATTAGCCATACAGATAGACAGACAAACCCTGCTGTTGCTGCCCCAAGGGCTTAAATAGATTATTCTCATTCCTTTTACAACTGTAACCCGTCACGTAATTTATAGATGTCCCCTTACTGGAATTAAGAGAACATGACGTAATTGAGGACTGAAGTTTCTAGTTGATCAAAAAGAATACCTTCATGCAGATGTGGAATAAATGGTTCAAATAACAACAATAGCCATGATTCATGCTTATTGTAGGTCTTTTCCTTGATTTATTTAACGGTATTGTTTCACAATGCTTTCCTTTGCTGCGCCATGTCTGATCACCGTCAACATTCCACGTATGCTAAGCATTTCTTCTGACCACTAGTGCTAAGAGCTTACTTCAACATTTAGGACACGCGTTATAGAACAAGATGCACCAGTATTTTTACCAGTACAACTCTGAGCTGACCCACATATCCCAGTGATGGGGTTTGACGTCATAGGTGAGGTGGTAAAGTGAATTCTCGTGATCTTACGATCTAGTGACACAAATTCGATTTGCCGCTCGTTCCGATTCAGTTGTGGCTGAAACGAGAGTTTAACCTTAAAGCCGAAGCTAGGAACGTACTGGCGTGTCTCGTATCATCAATCAGAGCTCTGAAAAGCTCCTAGCCGCATCCAGGATTTGATTCCGGGACACTGAATTATGAAAGTTGAAATCAATCTCTGATCTATCAGAACAATACTTTCTTTGTGTTAGGTAGTAGAATACTGAACGATGTGGCTGACCCTTAGAATACCGAGGATAAATATAGTACATATCGCGCAATGAGATAAGCCAACAACAGAGTCTTTTTTAAGACAGTATTCAAAATAAAAATTAGTTACTAGGAACATAACTGCCTCAGTGTCTCGTATTATCAACCCCTTCATCAAATTTAAGATATTGAAAACAGTTTTTTATTTATTTTTTTACTTATGGCTCGACGTCGATGGGACTGTGGCAATGAAAGGGAAGGAATTCAGCCATGGTCTTTTGAAGGAAGCAACCCGGCATTCACCTGGAGTGATTTGGGGAAATCATGCAAAACCCAAATCTGGATGCCCGGACGAGCATTCGAACCGGCGTCCTCCCGAATGCGAGGCTAGAGCGTTAACCATTCAGCCACCACGCTCGGTATTAAAGTGTCACGCTAATTGCGACATCAGAAAATGTTTAATTAATTTAATTTATTAAAAACTTATCAATTATTAATATTTATCATGAGGGATGTGAATTGATCATCAAGGCACCAATTTAAAATTACTATTTATTAGATCACTTATATAGATGCATTAATTAATTAGACGTGATTAAGAGATGTGATTTGTTATTGTAAACTGTCCGGCATACATTGTTGTTCATCAGGGTCGTTACTGGGCTAGTGGACGCGGTAGGTGAACGCACTCAACACACACAATACCGTTTGTTGCTCCTGTGACGGCAGCTGCGGGCAGGTCCGTGGTGGGGCTTCTTACGACACTACTGCGGGAAGTGGTCTGATCAGCTCACGGGTGGCGTCGTGTTCGCCTCACGTTCGACGCAGCACAGACGTAGAGTGACCCCTCAAGCAGCTAGGACGGGAAGATGTCGACGCAGTCTGGCGACGAACCTGCTCCTTGCAGATACGGACTGGAGAAACTCTTCCAGCTGAAGCGCGAACTCACACTCGCATTCGCGTATTCTTCCAACGTCCGTGGTACAGCCACGAGGTGCACACCCGAGTGTCCCCCAAGCGCGTCCGCCACCCCTTCGCCTAGCGGTCCAGCGGATTAGGGGAAATGGGAGGGGTAGCCACATGTCTTGGCTGACAGGTACCTGTCTGGTATCTAGCTGCAGCCTCACAAATATGTTCACAAACTTACGTTACTGCAACATCACACGGCTGTAATGTGTCATTACAGTATATAAAACTGATACAATTCAGAACAATGTTTATACGAATGAATATATATAAAAGAGGCTCATCGTCAACAGAATTGTCAAAATGGGGAATGTAAAACTTAGTGACTATCGTCATAAGACATAAATTTCGTGTTGATAAGAGTAAATAGCAACCACATAAACTTATTCAATTAGCAAAAATGTTTTCTAATTCCAAATAATAATAAGAAAGCTACCTCTTTTTTCCACAAATAACGAAAGAAATGAAAATGGTCACTGCAGAATAAATTTAAGCTCACCTATTTTAAAGTGTCTAACTTGCGTGATAGTAATAGGAACAACGGATTATTTTATTTTCTAAGTTGTTTTGGTTCTCTCAGAGCAGCGTGGAAATGAGGGAAAACGTCTGTGTCCTTTCTAAAGGAACTGACGGGCTATTCAACTAAAATTATTTTAGTATTCCAGGGGAAAAAGGAAATCTGCATGGCCAAACCGGGATCGAACCGTGTCCTAGCGAATACGGGGCCTCAACTTCATTCATCAATGACATTCAAGTTTCAATAGCATAAAATGAACCAGGCACAATACGTTCTCGCCGTACGAGTTTCAAACATAACGAGGATCAAGATTGTTCTACCATTTGTAATTGCTCTAAATAAAACAGCATGTCGTATCCCGAGGGTATAAACGTACAATATAACACTATCAACATTTTTTAACTGTACCTGATCCTTTGCATCCGCAAATTACGGAACTTAAATAACTATGCGACGATTTCTTAAAAACGAAACAATTCACAATGAGGTTGACTAGGAGGCAATTCGTTGTTGAGGCGACGAATTGGTACAATTTTATCAGAAATACTACCAGTGATAACCGAATCTGAGAACGCTGAAGTAGTGCATCCTATGAGAAATTTGAGAAATTTTCTGCTCATGTTTTTACGTTCTACGATGTTTTTACGTTCAGCCATGAGAAGTGGGAATAATCGATTCAAGGAAAATAAAAAGAAAAATGAATCTTGACTATACAGAAATATAACATAATTTATTCCAAAATCGAACTCAAAGATACAGTCATTCGGACACCTCACACACTTGGATAGATTGTGAACAATGTGATACGCTTTGTACTGGAGATTTCCGTTTCCGGAAACAAATCCGTACAGTTCACCTGATGGGATTACGAGTCGGAGAAGCAGCCAGACAGAATATTCCACGTTTTTCGCGCATGACGTGTTTGCGTCCCTTTTTTACGTTTTATTCGCGCCTCCGGCTGGCTGGCGCCTCTCGTGATTTACGAGAGCGGCGATGCTCGGTTGTTTCCCGTTGTCGGCTATTTCCGGTTGCTGTTGCGAGACTCGAATTCCGTCAAAATGGAGCGACCACGCTCACTTGGACACTGCAACTGAAATACGACTACCCGCTGGCGGGAGAGGAGGGGTGACGCTGGAAATGAATAACAACACACAGGGGGCGTGTGCCCACTTCCATTCGTGCGCACCACAAACATCAGATGAAACCGTGCGGGTAAAGCGCACTGAAAGAGCTGTTTCACAGTGTATAAAATATGTCGTACGGACGAGTTTTCTTGGATAATACGTGTTCAAAGGCTTCCACTCAACGACGGTGAATCAGTAGTATTCTTCGTTCAAAGCAAAGATGCTTATATTAGGCCAAATTAACTAAAATAGCAAGACGGAGGTTAATGAAAATTCGGAATATTTACAGCAAGACAGATTAGAAGACAGTGATATCCGAGAAGGCTTTTCGTTCTTATCTGTTATTGGATCTATGTCCATAAAATGCAATAGTATAAACAGATCCATTTCATTACATTTGTAAATACAAATTGTGAAAAATGAAATAACACGACATGTGAACTCAACTTCCATATCAATATTATTATTCTTCCATTCTTCAACGTCATATTTCTCCACTGTCCACTGCCTTCATATTATATGCCTTTTTTTATTTTTTATTTTTTTGCCCCATTATGCATTCCAATATAGACGATGTACCGAATTCGTGGTTAGAAATAGCACAGATCTTCGTTCTTTATCAATTTGTCACCTTTAAGTTGGAGTCCTGATTACATTTGTTACTAGGGATGGGACGTAAATTTCTTAACCTCTCCAAACACATAGCCTTTGCATATTTCCAAGGACAAACCCTTTCTTGACGCCAGAAGCAGATGAATAAAAATTGCATGATGGTGCAAAGGGGAATAGGAAAACCATTTCATTAATGACCAAACTGTTCTTATATGTAATACAGCTATTTATAAATTTTTCAAATCATCATCAATTCTGTGGAAGTTCGTCCTGGATAAAATATTCCGGATACAAATAATTCCACAATCTGACCTAAGGAAGGGAAGGGGAGATTGTTGAGGAGATATTAATAATAAACGATACTGGGAATAACCATTGTTTAAGAGTTAGAACATAAACTATTGGTAGTTTGATTGAAGCATATATATTATGGAGTTTAAAGAAGGGGAAGGAGATAAAGTCATCTAGACCTGGATGGGATTAACGAAAACAATTGCACGGAGCGCAAGATTTTTGAGCTGATAAATTAAAATGCTTATAACTAGCTTCTAACGAAGTTACAGGAAGGATATTTATACTGATACGATAATTGAATTCTAAGAACATTATTGAAAGAGAATTCTGTTGATAAAAATATGTTCTAAGTTTTCAATAGCTACCTTAGCAGAAGTAAACATGCAAACTTCGCGAGAAGACTTGAATGATTTATAGGAAATACTTGGAGAAACTGAATAGTTATTGAAATATGAGACAAACATTATTCGTCAAAGGAGATTAGAATTTTGTTACTGGACCAATAAGCAAGTACATATTATAAAGGATTTCAGTCGAGCAGAAAGAATTGAGCGTGCCGCTTCGCTCTTTTAATATCTGTAAACAGTATCAATTGCACTTGCCAATTACACTAGTTAAGAACAATAAAAGAAGAACATTAGTGCGGGTGACAAAAAGCTGAAAAATTCAAGATAGAAGTATCGACAAATTAGTATTCATTTTGACTGAATTCGATTTACGGAAGAACTAATGGAATGATTTATATACTTTTTACAGATGAAATTTTTATCGTGATTTCAGCATACGAACTGAATCATAATATTCAGAGGAATTAAATTACTTTTTTCCTCCTCGCTGGTGATATGGTGACTGTACATTACAGGCCACGTGAATGAAGTTGCAGGCGACAGTGAATAATGAATATGCAATAAGCGATGTCTGCCAACGAAACTGAATTTATCGTTTCGTTTGTTATATATTGCATTCGGTGCAGAAACAGGAATTG
>JARYHS010011408.1:144735004-144837722 GCA_031002005.1 Vandiemenella viatica
CGTGATGGTTGAAAACTTGAACCATGGAGGAAGGATATATATAGAGACGACGCAAGAGACCTCACCACGCATTGAAGTGAAGCAGGGCGGAGGAGGAGTGGGGGGCATGGCCGGAGTGGAGGAGGTATGGGCGCTTCCATACAGACCCGGGGAATATGTACAAAAACCTCAAGGGGACTCTCGATAAAGGTGACGCCGATATCTGGTGATGGATTATGTAACTCGAAATGACAAATAACAATGAAGAATAAAATTTTTGATATTCTGCTTAGTTTTCGAGATATTCTGTCCCAAATGTGAAATGGTTTTGGTTGAAATTCAGAGAAAAAATTGGTTAAAGTCAAATTTGATGATGGATTCTTATTTAAAAAGACGAGACAATTGAAAAAATAAAGAATAAAATTTTTCGATATCTCACTTGTTCTAGAGATATACTGTATCAAAAGTGAGGTTTCTTGAGTTGAAATGGAGAAGAAAAATTTCGCAAAAGTCAATTTAATGATCGATTCTGATGTAACACGACGAGACAAATCGAAAATAAAGAATAAAATTTTTCGATATCTTGCTTAGTTTTCGGGATATACTGGGAACATCGCAATGTTTGGAAGCGCAATACCGCTGCTGCCGCCATGCGGAGAGCTTAAAGCCTGCTTCACCGATTTAACGTCACTTCTCCTCCATATATTTCCTTCCTCCATGAGTTGAACTCGTAAGGCCCGCTTTCTGGCGTTGGAAGCTCGCTTCTCCCTTCTCTCCCATCAGCGTCTTTCTTGAATCACCAATGGTAGCATTCCGGGATCACATGTAACCAGAATTTCCAAAAAACCATCGCAGGTTTCAGAATGAAGTGTTCGCTCGGGCGCACTACCTGCGAGGATCACCTAACCTAAAGACCGCCACACACGTGCGGGAAACCACGGGATTTGGACGCAATGGTCACGGTCTTGCGGGATCCCGCCACGTGTGTGGGCACTTGCTTGAGGCAGTGGCCGCACTGGGGTGCGGCCACGGCCGTCATCAGAGCATTTTCTGCTTTTATATTTTAGAAGCAGTTGGGGAGAAGGGTTTGTCGTTTGACATTTCCTTCAGTCATTTCAAGATGTTGTTCTTTACTTATGGTATGTCTTTTCTTTCGCTCATGTGGTATCAATTTCTAGTCAATATTGACAGTGGTCTCTTGTGTTTATCAAAGGCATCGTAATATTGCCCTAGGTTGGCAATGAGAGGGTTAGTGGATTTCCTTGCAGCTCTATAGAAAGCGGTGGTTATTTGGATTATCCTTTCTTTTATGTACGGAACACCTGCAGCTGCATGCAGGTCGGCTGTGGGAAATCTGGTCGGCACATGGAGTGCTCGCCGGAGTGCTCTATTCTGCAATACTTGCAGACGGTCCAATCCAGTCTTGGAAGCGTATCCCCAGACAGGACACGCATATTCCATCACGGGACGAATCAGACTGCAATACACACTGACCCCGGTGTTGGCTGCCAATGAGCTGTTAGTATTGAGGATGGGATACAGCTCACGCAGTCTCGCTGCTACTTTCAGTCGAACATCCTCGATGTGGCGCCTCCATGTAAGACGGGAGTCTAACGTCACACCGAGGTACTTGACGGTGGGTGACCACGCGATGATTTCACCGTTAAGATGTAGGTTTGGAGTTCGGTCCCGCTGTCTGTTGCGCTTCCCGAGGCGCCTCGTCAGCATAATTGCCTGGGTCTTAGCTGTATTGAGGGTTATTCGCCAGCGTCTTGCCCATGCCTCAGTTTGTTGAAGAACTGCTTGGAGTCGTCTGATGGCTTCAGTTTTGTATTTGTGGGCGGTGAAAAATGCTGTATCATCAGCATATAGAGCTGTGCGGACGTTTGCCGGAGCCGGGATATCAGAAGTGAAGAGATTATACAGCACTGGGCCAAGTACTGACCCTTGTGGTACTCCTGCGTGAATGGGGCGGCGTGTGGATAGGTCATTACCAACCCTCACTCTGAATGACCTTCCAGAGATGTAGCTGCGGATGAGTTTAACTAGTGGGCCGGGTAGTCCCTGGTTGTACAGTTTATACAGCAGTCCGCTGTGCCAGACCGAATCGAAAGCCCGCGCCACGTCAAGCAGGACCAGTGGGCAATAGCCTCTGTAGTTAAATGTAGTCGTGGCGCGTTCAACTATTCTTAGGATTTGTTGAACAGCTGAGTGACCCCTCTGAAATCCAAATTGGAAATTGGGTATGATGTTTTCCCTTTGTATGTGAGCATCTAGGCGTTTGAGTACTAGTCTCTCGAAGACCTTGCTCAATGATGGTAGTAGGCTTATGGGCCTATAATTCTGAGGGAATATTCCATTTTTCCCCGGTTTTGGAACTCCAACCACAATAGCTTGCTTCCAACATCTAGGATAGTGCTGGGTGCGGAGGATCAAGTTGAATACTTTTGTTATGTATTCAATGGCCAGAGGTGGTAGGTTCTTTAGCAGTTTGTTACCCAATTTGTCATTGCCGGGTGCCTTTTTGGTTTAGTGTGTTGAGTGTATGCCGGACTTCTTCAGCAGTAATTGCCTCAATTTCATACCCCTCATCGTCAGCGGCGAGAAAGCGTGCCAGTCTTCTGCGTATCCCTGCTGATTCTTCCTCGTCGTTGTCTTGCGCGGGTCTGAACTGCTTTTCAAAATGGTCGGCTAAAGCGTTAGCCTTGTCCACGTCACTGAAAACTAGACCTCTTTCGCCGTGTAGTGGAGGTAGTCTAGTGCGTCGTTTAGTGAAGCGGCGGGTCTCGTTCCAGAGGTTTCCGTCGTTCGCATTTATATTGAGGGCTGCCAGGCGCGCTGACCATTCCCTGTTCCGATGCTCTTGGAGAGCCGCTTTCAACTCCCGTTGCAGGCGGTTGAGGAGGCGTCTGGTGTCAGGTTGCCTCGTTAGCCTCCACTCCTTAGCCACTCTGTTTTTGTTCCTGATCTGTGCTAACAGGTGCGGTGGAAGTTGTCGTGACTGGTGTCTAGTTATTGGAGGGGGCGTCGCAGAATTTGCAGCGTCAAGTATGATTGATGTGACCTGTTTTATATCTGCCTCTATTTGTCTTTCGTTCAGTGGGTGCAGACGGTGAAGGGATGTTGTGACTTCTTCTCGAAACAGTTCCCAGTTTGTCCGGTTGTAGTCGATTAGGTTTGGTATGACTTGTCTCCATGAACCAACATCAATGTCCACCATAACTGGGGAGTGGTCCGATGAAAGTCGGTTCATGGTGTAGGCAGAGGCGAAGCCAGCGATGCCTCGGGTGATTACGATGTCTAGAACATCTGGACGATTTCCACTCCTTGGGTGGTGCGTTGGTTCGTCTGGGCCACAGACCTGGAGGTTGTTCCTGACGCACAGTCTATATAGTTGATTCCCAGCAGGATTGCTGACCCGTGACTTCCATGCAGGATGCTTGGCATTGAAGTCACCGCCAATAAGGAGCTTGCCCCTAAGGGTGAGCAGTTGGCGGATATCATCTTCTATTGGTGCTCTCCGTGGGGGTCTATAGGCTGAGATGACTGTGACCGGTCCCGATGTGGTTGCCATTTCGATTGCCGTTGCTTCAATTATTTGCAGTGGTGGAGTGTGTACCATGTGGTGAGGGATGCCTCTTTTAATGTATATGGCCACTCCTCCTCCCGCAGTAGGTCTGTCATGACGGTAGCATAGGTAGTTGGCTACCGTTGCCCTGAGACCAGGTTTTAGGTGTGTTTCGGCTACAAGACATATGTCCACGTTCTCTTCACGTAGGAATTGCCGAAAACTCGCCGAGTTGTTGGAAAATGCCGTCGGCATTCCATATGCATATTGATATGCCCGTCTATGTTAACTCTGTCCATGACTGGTGTGGGAGTTCTGTGGAAGATCGGCTCGGTGAGCTGTCGTTATTGCGGATTTAATATCCGCGCCAGTTGATCGAACTTTGTCAGTATGTCGTTAACATTGTCAGGAAGCGACCCAACAATGTCGAACAGACGATCTATAGCTGCTCCTCCCTCATTGATTTGTGTGGGGAGTGGGTGGTGCTGTTGGTGGTTTTGCCTTGCTTGAGTAGGCAAGTCTTGAGTTTCTGCCGCTGGTGGCAGTGCTTCTTTAGGGTCTCGCGACTGGCTAGTAGTTGCCTCCGCGTATGAGGTCGTTGGAGTTGTTTTCTTTGACGGTTTGGAGTTGTTCTTCTTCTTATTGGGTCCTTGTGCCGTATCCTGCGGATTTGGCGCTTTGGTGGCTTCTGAGATGTCTTGGATGACTTCTGAGACGTCGTGGAGGTTGCATTATTGTCGCCCCGTCGTGGTTGGTTTTGCTCTGTGGTGGGTTTGTCAGCCAGTGGCTGGGTGTTCCCGGAATCCTGTTTTTTCTTTTCCTCGCGTTGCTTTTGCGCGTTGGCAGCTTGTTCTGCAGCGACCCCACGCTGCCTGTCCCTTGCCCGTTTGAAGGCAACGCAAGCCTTTATAGCTGGCCACATGCTGGTCACCGCAATTTGCACATTTGGGACTGCCCTCCCCCTTCTTTAGAGTGCAGTCGTTTGATAAGTGTGCTCCCTGCACACTTTACACACTTTGAGGGCATGTTGCAGTGGCGAGCGACATGTCCTATGGCCTGACAGTTGAAGCATTCGACTGGGCCATTGGAGGATCTCAGCTTTTCAACTGAGATGGCGCAGTGACAAAGAAGACTCCATTTGAAAGATTTTTCTATTTTGGGGCCTGTCGGGCATGACCACCAAGAAGAGTGGCATAATGTCTGAAGTGCCAGGTCTCTTCAGCTGGGCCACTGTGCGTATGTCAAGGTCCGAGATCTTCAAGCTCTTCCTTGATATCATCAGTTGGCAAGGTTGAGGGCATCCCTCGGAGGACGAACCTTCAGTATCTTCTCGGCAGCAGAAGGAAGGTATAATAGGGTATGCCCTTCCTCTGCAACGCTGCGGTCACCTTAAGGTAGTGGTCGGTCGAACTGAAGGTTAGCTTGACCTTATCGCCTCCGGCCGAACTTGGCTTGAAAGGGTTGATTTTCCAGAGTGCCTTTGATCATTTGGTACAGTTCCTTATAACTGTTTTGAAATTGTACCACAATAGGAGGAATCAAATACTTAGATTGCTGCTGCTTGCTGCTGTTGTTGTTATATTTGCTGTTGCTGCTGCTGTTGTTGTTGCTGCGGCTGCTGTTGTTGCTGCTGCTGTGGCTGTATTAGCTGCTGCAATTGCTGCTGTTGTTTCTGCGGCTCTTGTTGTTGCTGCTGTGGCTGCTGTTGTTGCTGCTGCGGCTGCTGTTGTTGCTGCTGCGGCTGCTGTTGTTGCTGCTGCGGCTGATGCTGCTCAGGTCCTTCCTGGTACAGCACGTCGTATCTGTTTCTAAGTTCTATTCTGCCGGGGTCGAGTGTCGGCGGAGGCTTGTTCGTGCGTCGCACCTGCGTGAACCCTTCGCCGTCCGGTTTATCTCCGGCTGAGCTCGCTTTTCGGTGTTTGGTCGTAGATGTTCCACGAAACTGCAGTGTGGCGGATGGTTCCGGGAAAGAGAAAGCACCTATAATCTTCTTTTTTCCCGCCTTTTTGTCTTTGCTGGTGGTGGCTAGCTGCGACACAGGGATGCTGATTTTACTGTGGCTGGCTCTCTTCTCACTCCTCGACAACTTCGCTTTACCACAGAGGAGCGGTGAGGTGCACCGCTTGTTTCCACGAGAGTCGTGTCCTTGGGCAGGCCCGGTTGTCGTTGGCGTTGCTGTGAACGGTCTCAGTTGTATCCATACACGAGTCCAAGTTTGGTTGCCAGGTCGTCGTACCATGTTCCGTAGCCGTCCGATTCATATCCGTTGCCAAGTCAGTTTCCGATAGCCGGGTCGTCAACGTGGCCGCTACTGCAGCCGAGAAAGCCGAGTGTGGTGGGGCACTCGACTCGCCCGACGCGACAGCGCGGCGAGCACTTTCCTTGTCGCACATCTAGACTTAGCGGATGCCAACACGGAACTACTGGACTGCTGCCGCGGCCACGGCCTCACCGGAAAACAATTCTTATTTCCTGGAAGGCCGGGAGGGAAGGTGAGAACCTCAGCGTGTGTCCTGCGGTCAGTCGGCCTTGCAGGATTTCTTGTGAGTGCCTGTATGTGTTGCGATTTTGTTTCTCTGTTTTGTTTCTAATGTTCCATTTCGTGATGTTCCGTGTTTATAAATATATATGATAGTGAGCCCTGTCTATAGGAATTGAAGTACCAGGAATACAACGACACAAACAAACGACAAACTACCTACGCCAAGCTGGCATAAATATTGAAGGAGAATGAACCAAATGCAAAAAAAGAATCAATACTAAAAAAAAATCATCAACATTAAACCATCATTAAATGAATCTTTGCGAAGTGATGTGCTGAAGAACATTTAAAAAAAAAACCGGCTGCAAGAAGATCACTTTGACGTTGTTAGCAAAACCGATGTCATAAAATTACGTGGCCTTCCGACCAATCAAATGCTAATAGCAGAAAAAATAATTAATGACACCCTGTTTCAAGTCGAAATAGGCTGTTTAGGAATGTACAGTGAGCAACGGTTGCCTACTTCTGGCCTGTACTATTCTGCAGGCAGCAGTTCTGGATTTTTTTTTAATCCAGGAACCTCATCGAATAGTCTCAGCCCACAACCTTTTCAAGCAACACCCGCAAGATCATTATAAACCACCAGCAGATTTTGATAAATTACCTCAAAACAACGACACAGCACCAATTGTTCTATCAAATTATAATGCAAATGATGTCATGTGATTTGAATTTGATTTTACATCACATGATCAACTATATTAATGACAACATGACTTTAAACTAATATTATTTTAATTTAGTTTTTATGTCATTTAAACTTAATTTTATGTTGTTGATGTATTTACGAATGGGAATAAATCAATTACAGTAAAAGTCTTGTTATCCGAGTTCCGATTATTTTTGAAATATGATAGGAAGCTTTTATGAAGATATGGAAATACAGAAAAAGGCTGCTTCAAGTTTTACTAGGCAACTTAGAGAGAGGTAGCACTGTGACAGATTCAATAAAGAAAATAGTAACAGCAGCCAACGCGTGCACATCATCGGATGCTGCCATCGTGAAGCCAACTCTGAGACTGAGAAACCCTTGAGGATTTTAACCCTCCGTGTGTGTGCAGCGCCACTTCGATGAAATCCCTGCGGTCCGGCCCGCGGACTGTTTCCCTGCGGCCCGGCCTCCACGTGTGTGGCTACCTTAATGGGGTTTACCGCTCTCCAAGCACTCCCTTCAAAGCCCCTTTTGTGTGGAAGGTCGTTTATTGTTCGAAGGTATTCGTCTCTTTATCGCGACTACCTGTCTAGACGGTCAACCCACACACTAGTCCCGCGAGATTGATAAAACTTTCTGCAGTGCCATTACCACTCTGTTTTATTTATATGTAATGAGCACTCTTATTGCAACCACAATTAACAGAATTCCATTTCTCTTAAAACCTATCAGCTTTTTCGAAACGTCGCCCTACATTGAAGTACTACTCCGGTGGAAAGCTCGATAATATTTTACGCAACTGACTCACCGAGAAAGCTTACATTCACTCTTTTTTTAGTTACAGGCAACTGAAATACTGAAAATGTACTTGAGAAATGTAGCGGAGTAACATTTGTAATACTGTAACAAAGCAAAAATTTCACAAAAGGAAAGCCTCGGTGCCACTGGTAACTTTTAACAGGACTACATTCAAGTAGCGCGGCTAGAAAGAAACAAAAATATAAATTCTGTATTATTTTTAGTTCATCCTTCCCGCAGCTGCACAGGACGTGACACGATGTAGCAATACCTGGACCACACTCACTACATCTTTCCTTCATACTACTGGAAGACTGTGCTATAGCCCTGTTGACAACGTTAACATTATGGAAGAATCTCCGTTTCAATGGAAACTTAGATTCTAAGGCCAGTATGGAAATTTATACCGAGCTACGTGCACCAACGCAATTAAAATATTAAAGAGGGGTTACAGCGTATGTTATGCAAGTATGTCAGCTAAGATTTACACTAGATTTCTGACGGTAAAAATTTCTACCTTTCAACTTCGTCGTATAAGAATGATGCAGAATTCAGTTTCCAAATAGGAACCGTTTTATGATTTTCGTGATGCTATAATCCGACTAATAATAAATCCATTTTGTTACATTGTTCGCTTTTACGTGTCAAAATGAGTTTTTCAATAACGTAACTTTAATCAAGCAACCTCTTTCTAACCCCAAACAAGAAAACTGAAACTTGCATGCGTTTTCTGGCGATGTATCTGTCTTTTGGCCAAATATTGCAATACGCGTTGTGATGGTATTTGCTAATGCGTTGTAAATTGCATTTAAAAATATCTTTGATAGTACCGGTATATGCAAATCAGTCAGAACAAATTTTTGCACAATTACTCAATAGGCAGAGCAGCGTTTTATACACATGCAGACAGGATGAGTAATTATCGAGACAGGAAAGCAATCAAAATTGAAATTATATGTCAAAGCCACAATAAATTTGCATTTTTATTTCTCATTTGGATTTCATTTGCAAACGAATCCCGGTGGTCATTCATACAAAGTTTCATAGCCTACGAAATTGATTGTTGCTTTCGACATCTCGTTGAAATAATTTGGACTGTGTTAAAATTTTTCTAGGTGGTTATCCCGACAATTGTGGCAGAGACAATTTTTTAACATTGGAAGCAAACTAAAAAATTCAAGTATTCGTAATGAAAATAATGAAGGTAAATATATGTATATTTTTTCTTTCTATTAAAGAGTTCAGAATAACCAAATTTTTCAAAAACCAGATCTAAAAATAATAAGTAACTAGTGTACCCCCGTGCCCTCTTCAGCGTATCGTCACGGGTCTCAAATAGTTCGTTTTCAGGATGAAGGATTATGACAGGTTGACCTAATTTGATCAAACATAAAGTTGACCTGTGTTTCAGGGGGAATAAAATCTCTGAGCTCGAAGAACTCAGAAGCAATAATAGAGGTAAGTATTAAACACGAACAGGGACAATAGCGCAATTGTATAATTGTTTAAATATAAACTTGACTTGTATTTGACCCTTGAAGTTCGCTCTGCAAAATTTAAACAAATTCCTGTTTCGTTAGAATCCATCAAGTTGATTTTTATTGAGAGTTTGAAAACACTCGTAATCATTGATCATAGTATCTTTAATGGTCAGAGAACTTAATACACATTCCTTATTATTAAGCAACAGCACTTGACGATATAACTATGGAGCAGCTAAAACATTTTGGTGCCGTTGCAATGGAATGGCTTTTGCGTCTTTACAACAACTGCCTCCGAGGTAAACAAATACCTAAGATATGGAGAAAGACGAAAGTTATTACCATATTGAAGCCTGGGAAAGACTCTTCTATCGCCCTACTTCTCTGTTATGCCACCTCTACAAGATATTTGAAAGGATGCTGCATAATCGACTGAGCCCAAAAATCGAACCGAAACTGATTCACCAACCAGCGGGTTTCAGACCTAACAAAAACTGCACCGCACAAGTCCTCAACCTGACTCAGGACATTGAGGATGGTTTTGAACTCGGATTGATCACAGGAGTGGCCTTTGTAGACCTCTCTGCAGCGTACGACACTGTACAGCATAAAATCCTGTTGCATAAACTATATCATCGCTTAAATGATTTTGAATTTACAGAAATCATCGGAATTTTACTTCAGAACCGAAGGTTATACGTTGAATTTCAGGGCAACAAAAGTTGATTGAGAACACAAAAACTGGATGCCCCAAGGAAGTGTCCTGGTGCCGACATTATTCAACGTTTACACTAATGATCAACCATAGCCGCCATTGACTCGAAGTTTTGTTTATGCTGATGATTTAACACTAACAGTACAAGTCAAAGATTTTGAAACACTGGAGGAGCCTTTAAGTAATGGTTTACAATCTTTCACCACCTACCTCTATGAAGACAATCAGTTGAAACTAAATCAATCCAACACTCAACTATGTAACATGACGTTATCACGTCACGCTACAATTATTTTTATTCTTAAAATTAATTTTTTTATTTAATTTTATTCAGATTAAATTTATAAATTAATCTCGGGCAGCCCAGAATTATATATATTTAAATCAATACGCAAGGGCATTTTATTTGTGGGAGCTCGGCAAATGTATGCGAGTGTTAGAAATGTGTTGAAGCTGGGGGTCCAACGTCTTGAGCTGGGGCGGAAGTGTCCCGTTATTCCCGCCCCTCGGACAATGCCCCGACTTGGTGTCGCCTGGCCAAGGTCGAGCGGGCGGCCACCTTACAGCTTACCTACCCCGCCGCGCCAAAGACATCGCACAGGGAACGCAGGCAAAATGCCGCGAATCTGAACGATGGACTGTATCACGTGATTTCCAACCTGCCTATGAAATCATCGATAGGGGTCTTCATGTGTTAATGCAGGGTGTATTCTTTCTGCCCGCCATGTTCCTACGCGGGAAGAGGACGCCATCGCCTTCCGAAGAGGAGGAACTTTACTTCTTGCTGGGCCACGGTCCAGAGCAGTCGATCTAACTTCTTGCTGGGCCACGGTCCAGAGTAGTCGAGTTTACTTCTCGCCGGGCCACGGTCTGAGACAGTCGAGTGTACTTATCGCTGGTCCAGAACAGTTGATCTGGGCTATACAGCGACTTGCCTACGATCACAGTCTGGTGATCGTATATTGCGCTGGAACTGAGAGTGCAACGGACATCAGTGCTGCTGCTATGGTAAAGTGTTAAACGCCAGGTCTTGCTTCGTTGAGTTCTTATTGAGACTGCGAATGACCCGTAAGCGCCTTTGAGAGAGAGACTTATGTTCTTTATGCTAATTTGACCCTGAGCTAGCCGACATTTGTTGAACTTTATGTGAGCCTTGCATATCGCGAGTTCCATTTCATTTCTTTGTATTTTAAAGGCGCCCGAGACCCCTGTAATTTTCATGTTATAGTACTGACTATTCTTGTTGTAGCATATTTAAGTTAGTTAGCTTAAATAAGAACGGCCAATTGTAACGCTAAGGCATTGATATCCTAGTGATTTACATATTAACGATAAAGTTAAATATGCCTAGCGGTGTAGAAGCCATATGAAGACAATAAATTATTTATGTCAGTTTCCTCTGTGACCTGGCTAATGATTCTTGCAACCAATCATTGAATATTAATAAAATAATTATAAATTCTTAAACCCCCCCCTTATTTTAATCCTGTACCACCACAACTATGCGCCTTCCATTTACGAAACAGACATGCCAACAGGAAAGTGAAATGGGAGAGTGTAGAATTAGATCACTGTTTTAATCCAAAATATCTTGGAGTTACATTAGATCACTCCCTCACTTACGAAAAGCACTGCTTAAACACAAAAGGTATTGTTTCAGCCCGTAACAATATCCTGCGGAAACTCACAGCAAACGTATGGGGTGCACATCCCGCATTGCTCCGAACATCAGCTTTTGCACTGAGTTATTCTGCTACGGAATATGCGTGTCCCGTTTGGTACAACTCTGCTTATGCCAAACAAGTTGACGTAGCGTTGCATGAAACCTGCAGAATTCTAACGGGTTGCCTCAGAGCCATGCCGATTGAAAAACTACATGTTCTGGCAGGAATCGCTCTCCCTGATATAAGACGGAACGTAGCTGCAATGTCAGAAAGAAACAAGGGCAATCAAAATGTTGCTCATCCCTTATTCGGGCATCAACTCCCCAGACAATGGCTGAAATCTAGAAAAGGCTTCCTTAGGAAGACAGCTGTTTTATATGTACCGCCGAAAGTTGCCCGGCTCAATCTGTGGCGAGCAAGAATGACTCATATCAATCAATGGGTACCTTCTGTAGAGGCACTACCACCAGGTGGCAACCTCAACTGGAATACCTGGAGAGCGCTAAATCGGCCGAGAAGTGGGGTGGGTAGGACCAAAGATAACCTGGCAATATGGCATTATCTTGAAGATCCTAATACTGCGTGTGAGTGCGGGGCACAACAGACCATTCAGCATTTATACAATTGCCCGCAGTGCCCATCAACCTGCACTCTGCAAGACCTCCTTCTCGCCAGTGACAATTCTATACAAGTTGCTGACTTTTGGTCATCCATTATATGAACTCTTTGGTGTTGATTGATATCATTTCATTTCTGTTATTGTTATTACTGTTTCCAACAATTTGTAAAAGCAGTGTTTTGGACACGAAATAAAAAATTATTAAACAATTGAGCAACTCCAAAGAAATTAATTGCCAGAACAGTTGATTCGGAACATATTTGGTCTGAAAACCTAATAACTCACTGCGGCGAACATGAAGAAAGACCATTAACGAAAATTGTTAGTAAAATACCTAAAATGCAAATAAACCGGAATGCATAAACTTTGGTCAAGCAACAACATTAGTGAAAGTTTTAATTAAATGGAAATTTATCCTAAGCTGGAATGACAATTGGCATCCGTGCTTACAGCAGAGACCATAAGTAATTTAATTTTTAAAGTGTTTTTAAGTTGCTTTCATTAACAACATGTTACTGGAAAGCAGATCAACGTTTTTTCAGCAGCAAAATATATCAATATTTTTTTATTGTGGAACGCTACGAAAAGCGAACATAATGCATGTATTATGGCAATAATTTGGTGACAGTTTCTTAGCTATTAATTTGTCAACATAATCACGAATTTCATCTAATGGTATCTCGGGTCGCTGTTTTGGGAGTATGAATGTATAATGGCAATTAATTTGGTAGCAGTTGTTTAGCTATTAAATTGTGGGCATAACTACGAAATTTTTTAATGATGTCTCTGGTCGCTGTTTTGCGGCGAAGGCTGGCACGTGACACCGTTCTTCAGCCAATAGCTATCGAGGTTAGTGAGTGAGCTTAGGAAATTATTTAGTGGACTAGCTGATACCCACGACTTCGTACGCGTGAATTAAGAATTTCGTTGCCAGAATTGAATATAGAAAGCTGTTAGTAACGATGGATTGGTCCCAAACAACACCGAGTGGGTATAATATGACAGGAAAACCATCACTACATCATTCCACCGTCGAACCTGTCTCATGAATAGAATCAATTTTCAACATATTTAAAAACAGAAAAACAAACGAATTCGGGGATGTGTGTGTGGGGGTGGGGGGTGGGGGGGAGGGGGGGAGGGTAACTAAGGCTGTTTTATTTGAGCTTGGTCTTTTCTTCTTTCTTCAGCATGGCATTCGATTCTTGGGTTATAATAACTTTAGCTGCTCGTGCTCTGCTAGAGCTATACCTTAGTCCAGATTACGCCGGCAAGGCACGTCAAGAAAGGAATCAATATAAACTGGTGCCAGAAATATTTAAACAGACACAAAGTAATAGTACAGAGAAAATCTATAATAAATATACCGAGAGTGGTGGGTGAACGGTTAACGCTCTGGCCTCGCATTCGGGAGGACGCGGGTTCGAATCTCCGTCCGGGCATCCAGATTTGGGTTTTCCATGGTTTCCCCAAATCACTCCAGGCGAATGCCGGGATGCTTCCTTCAAAAAGGCCATGGCCGAATTACTTCTTGTTCCTTGTCCCCGGTCTCATCCCGCCTCTAATGAACTTAGCAGTCGACGAGACGTAAAGTCATAAGTAAAAAAAAAAATAAACTAAATAATAAGTTTAGTCTCTAAACGAAATTTAATAACGAATCATATACTAAAATAATGCGCGAGAACCACAGCTTGAGCAACTGACGTAACATTACAGACTAACACAACCATCCGTCTCTCTGTCACCATTCGATAAGTTCTCAAAATTTGGTGACTACAACTGTTATTGATACCAAAACAAGTGTCCTGTGCCCTTGCTACATATGCAAAGTATTTCCTTGTCAAATTCTATTAATATTGGTATAGCCATTTAGTCGCTAAATGTAATAAAAATACAGACACTTACTTCCGCATTTATAGTATTACTAGTGTAAGCCCGTGACTATTTTTTGCGTTTCGTCACGGGTCTAGAATAGTTCCATTTTTTACGATCTGATCTGGCCCTTAGGATGAATAAAATCTCTTGAGCTTGAAGAACTCAGAAGCATTAATAGAGGTAGGTATTAAAC
The DNA here is from genome assembly GCA_031002005.1 of Vandiemenella viatica. Taxonomy (NCBI): domain Eukaryota; kingdom Metazoa; phylum Arthropoda; class Insecta; order Orthoptera; family Morabidae; genus Vandiemenella; species Vandiemenella viatica. The sequence continues at coordinate 144,749,091 of JARYHS010011408.1, forward strand.
ACGGACAGGAACGATCGTGCTATCGTGTAACTGTTTCAAAGGTCGTACACTCGAACTCGATTAGATACGAACTTGACTTGTATTTGACCCCTAAAGTTCACACTGCAAATTTTTTTTAGAAAAATCCTATTTGCTTCTAAGTAATCATATTCTTTAATTATTGAGACTGGGCAAACACTCAAAATGTAAACATTGGTCATTTTATCTGTGACGGCCAGACAACTTAATACACATTCCATATTATTAAACAGTTGAGCAACTCCGCAGAAATGAGTTGCCGGAATAGTCGAGTCGGTGACACATTTGGTCTGATGTTCACTTAAAATAACCTAATAACTCACATACAGCGAACATGAATTAAGATCAATAATGAAAGTGGTAAGTAAAATGCCTAAAAAGCGAATAAACAGTAATTCATAAATTTTGGTCAAGCAACAACATAAGCGAAAGTTGTAATTAAACTGAAATTTATCCTAAGCCGAAATGACAATTGGCATTCGTGGTTACAGCAGAGACTATGAGTAATTTTTTTAGTTGCTTTAATTAGTAATATGTTACTGAAAAGCAGATCCACGTTTTTCAGCCCCAAAATTTATTAAACATATTTTAACTATTAAAACGCCATGAAAATCAAACTTAATGAATGTATTATGCCAATTAATTTGGTAGCCGTTGCTTAGTTATTAAATTGTAGACATAACCACGAATTCCTTCTAATGGTATCGCCAGGCGCTGTTTTGTGAGCGAAGGCTGTCACGTGACACCGTTCTTTGAAAACATCAACGCAACTGGAGAAACCTAGGTTCGTGGTTCTGGGATTACAAACAAACAGGAAAAGGAATGCGGAATTCAGTGCAGCCATATTTGATGACTGCAATCTCGCCAATGTCAAAGTGTTCCTAAATGATGTGGCGTATCCATATGAGAACATGAATTTGGACTTTAAGAAAAACCGAACCGCAGTGTTGTATGATATGTATGCAAGATTCCAACAGTGTTACTACGAGAGAGACCATCCTTTACCGCTACTAAAACGTGAAGACTTTATAGAAACTACACCTATTGCCGTAATAGACTGTTCACATCAAAGTGAGTCTGTTAAAACAGGACCTGTTGACATTCGTATGGAGTTTGATAGCAGTGAGAATTTTCCTGCCTACACCGCTGCATACTGCTTGATCTTGCACGATCGTGTTATAGAATACGTATCTCTAACAAGTATCGTGCGTAAGCTGACATAAAATCAAGTAGCACCCAGTCTAGTCAACCATTACCATGCCGACCATCTTCCTGGACGCACAGGGCTTCACGAAGAAGGATGGAGGGTATATTTTCAAAGAAGTTACTTTATGCATAGTACGCTCGGACAAAATTATCGCTACACATTGTATTTCAGTAGCATCACCATCGCGTGGAGGTAATGAACCATCAGTTAGGTGATTAACACACAATTATCATGGAATACCTCCTTGGAACGCAGATGGCGTTTCCTTCAGCAAGATGTGCTCTATACTACTACATGCAATAACCAATGAGGATGATTCAATCATTTATGTTAAAGGACGGGAGAAGGCTAGGTGGCTACAGAAAATCATCAGGAAGAAAGTATGCAACAACATAGAAGATTTAGGATGCCCACCACTACGAGAACTCAAGAAAAATAATTTGAGAAAACTTTGTAAATTACATATATTTTGTAATAATATGTGTGCAATTGAAAATGTATTTTTAATCGCCAATTGGTGGGCGAAATAAAAAAGATTTAAAAAAATATATATACTATCTTATTATTTAATTAGGATAGGTGAAATGACAAAAGAAAAATCTGGTAAAATGATTTTATTTACTCACATTGAAATTCTCTGGTTACAATTTTGTTCACATCATCAAGTACAATTAAATTTTTGTATGCAATGATTTCATTTTTTAGTTGAATATAGTCAATTGTAGAACTGTAAGACACTTGACTAGGGTGAACGCTGCCGATGTGTACATCGATTAACTTTGTCACCGAAGCCGTACATTTGTAGTAGTCACTCATCACTTTATCCGCCAACTCACTCACAAATACCTTGTAGTAAACTGAAGCGTTGCAGCTCCACTTTTCCCTGGCGGACAAGGATGCGGTCACTGCAGGCTGCACGTCGACGAGGTTCTGCCATGTAGACTCGGCGAGGAAAATGCCGCTGGTAGAATCAGTGCTGTGGTGAAAACATAATATTTTCACCCCCGACACAGTCAAGCAGGATACAGCATGCTCACCGAGCGGGATGCTGGTCTGGTCGCTGCCGGTGAACATTTTGGAGACTGAGTCCGACTCCATGGCGAGGACGTCCCATTCTTCGGATGAAAGGGTGATTTTGTTGTAGCCCACCCTCTCAAGTACCACAACAGGCTCGAAATCACGTTGCGGTGACAAGCCGAAAGTCAGCCTCTTGGAATCTCCAGCTTTCAGCTGGTATGTGCTTCACATCGTCATACACTAACAGTTTTTTATATGCTTTAATTTCTAACTTTAAACGTTCATAGACTAGTGTTGAACAGGGGCTGTATGACACTTCATTGACATGTACATTATCAAAATGCAAATCTATCAGGCCATTCACAGAACAACGGGGGTAGTCACGAATCACTTTCACTGATAACGTATTCACAAACTCATTGTAGTACTTGGTAACTTGATAACTCCAGGGCTTCATGGTGTTGATGGCGCTGGTAACTGCTGGCAGGGCATCGACCATGGTTGTCCCATGTTGATTCGCCGAGAAACACACCATAGGCAGGAACAGCGTTGTTGTAAAACCATATGGTTTTCGCTCCAGCCACTGCTCGGGAAGAGATGGTGTGGTTGCCAAGTGAGACACTCGTTTGCAGATGCTCAGTGTTGTTGAAAAAGCCACCAATTGTATAGACCAGCTGTCTCAGTACGTCCCACTCTTCATGTGTTAAAGTGACTTTATTGTACCCAACTTTTTCGAGTACAACTACTGGATTAAATTCCAGTTTAGGTGACAAACCAACAGTGATCCACTTGGTGTCGCTGCTGTTTAACTTGTAGCATGTTGAAAACAGGAGAACCTTACTAGCCATAGTGAACTGCACTTGACGAGCGTCGACCGGGGACTGAGGGTGATATGGCTGGTGTGATGGAATTTATTGTAATGGTGCGTGGAGTGGAATGTCTGCGCCCAAAGAAATTAAACGCTTAGGAGATGCTGCCATCTCGCTGCCGGTCAAGGAACTATCGTATGCGCAAGCCCGAGCGGTGCTGCTCCCTTAGCGGTGGAGGAACGAACTAACAATCCGCCATCTTGTGATGCCATACGACCTTGAACGCTGATTGCTCCATTCGAATTTCCCGCGAACCGGATGTGACGTCATGAAGGGCAGGAAGAAAAAGGGAAAGGGAAGCCGCCATTTTGTGTCACGTGACTGGAAGTTGGTATTATAGAGCTTCCCCCTTATACATCTACTAGAGTTACTTTCGCATCTACTATATAATTTCGTAAGCTCACTCACTCACCTCGATACCTATTGGCTGGAGAACAGTGTCACGTGTCAGCCTTGTCTCACAAAACAGCGACCAGAGATACAATTAGAAGGAATTCGTTGTTATGTCTAAAAATTAATAACTAAACAACTGCTACCAAATTAATTGGCATAATACATTCATTAAGTTTTCTTTTCATAGCATTTCAGAGTTAAAACAATGTTAATAAATTTTGCGGCCGAAAAAACGTGGATCTGCTTTTCAGTAACATGTTACTAATTAAAGAAACTTAAAAAACCATTAAAAAATTAAATTACTCATAGTCTCTACTGTAACCGCGAATGCCAATTGTCATTTCGGCTCAGGATAAATTTCAGTTTAATTACAACTTTCACTAATGTTGTTGCATGACCAAACTTTATGCTTTATGGGTTATTTGTTTTTTAGGCATTTTACTGACCACTTTCGTTATTGGTCTTTATTCATGTTCGCTGTATGTGTCCAGTCTCAGTAATAAACAACGTTATCCTTTCGAAGCAAACAGGAGTTTTTTTAAAAATTTTGCAGAGTGAACTTTGAGAGTCAAACACACATTGAGTTCGTATTTAAGCAAGTTTGAGTGTATGACCTTTGAAACAGTTACACGATAGCGCGATCGTTCCTGTCCGTGTTTAATACCTACCTCTATTAATGCTTCTGAGTTCTTCAAGCTCAAGAGATTTTATTCATCCTAAGGGCGAAACACAGGTCAATCTTATATTTGGCCAGATCAGATCAACCCGTCATAATCTTTCATCGTAAAAACTGGAACTATTCTAGACCGGTGACGATACGCAAAAAACGGTCACGGGCTTACACTAGTTTACAAGTATAATATTACTATAGATACACAGCACATTTATAAAAATGATAATACACGAAAAGTTCAAGAAACTCGGTCATGTCGTAAACATAAACACATATGGCGTGGAATAGACTGTAGCATTAAAAAACCGAAACACAACGCCATCTACTGGATGGTTTCCCAACCTAGATAACCATGTGTTGTGGCGATAAATTAACACATTACCATTTGTTAGAAACTTATGGAACAATAATAATAATTTCATGTGGTCTTAATGATCCGGTGACAGGTTTTCTGTTGACTGCGCATTCCGCCCCTGTCGTTGCCGCCTTAACCTAGCCCGCTAACCCTGCCGGGTTCAGGGGACCTCCAGTAATGTGGAATCCGAACCACGGTACCGTTTTGGCGTACTTCACATTATACAGCAGGTTGCGCCAGAGGTGATGGCCGGGTTAAGTGCCTATCAAGATCCCCGCCGAGACAGGGATTCGAGTGGCGGGCCTTTCGATCTTCAATCAGTCGCCTTAACCACTGAGCCACCAGACTGCTGAAACTTACGGAACTTACAAATAATTATAAACAATTGTCCTATGACAAACAGTTAATGAACATTTAATTCCAAATAATAAATATTGAGGTCAATAACCGAGATAAAAACTATCCTATTTTTTAAGTTGGAAAATTACACACAGTAAGTCAAATTTTATAAAAATCGGTCAAGTAGTTTTTTATTTTATCTTGGACAAACATCGTGATGCGAGATTTTTATATATATGAGATGTGTATATTCTACCGAGTAACACTTAACTCTAGTTTCAGATAAGTACTTCGCCTTCATCTGTCGATATTCAGCACCCATATTAAAATCAACGTTAATTATTTTAAAGATTGAGGTAGGACAATATCGATTTGGAACAAACGCATTTCGGTTAGAGAATTACAGAGACCAATAAGTTCAGCAGAATATTTTAGACGCAATAAATAAGACTTTAGCAATTAAAATCATTTGAAAGAGAATGAACATTATATTTTTTTTTAGAAAGATCCGAGAATATACAAGTGGGATCAAAAACATTTCAACATCTTTTCAAATACCTGTACGGATATAGAAACAAAACATAATTACGATATTGCGAATAGGAGGCATATAGTGTTTGAAACAGGAAATTCTTTAGAAAAATCTTGTCGCACATTTGGCACACGAGGTTACTACAACCTGTAGTGATGAAGCTCCTTTGGAAACTTTTAAGGACTGTGATCTGCTAGGAAAAAGTCTTCCAACCTCCTGAAAGATATGCTTAGAAGTGATTCGTTGACTAAACAAGGACAGCCTCAAGTAATATGTTTCTCGGGCATAACGATGTACTGCGCAGTTTGAAAAGTAAATATACGTTACAGAAATGCAAAAAAACAGAAGACTTGAAACATACAAGGTTTGTTGTGTTACAGGAAGTACAGACAGGCCAACAAATTGTTGGCGACGTATTAAAGGCTCGTGTGGTCATAATGACCGGATGACAAGGTTTCTATTGGCTGTGCCCCCCTATCACTGCCGCCTTAACCTAATCCGATAATCCAACCGGTACAGAAGACCTACAGTTTAACGTGGAATTCAAACCACAGAAGCATTTGGCTACTTCACATTACATAGAAAACTGTTAAAGAAGTGAAGGTCGGGTTAAGTGCCTTTGAAAATCGCAGTCAAGACCGGGAATCAAACCGGGGACGATTGAAGATCAAATCAGACTACTTAAACAATGAGTTACCAGATCGCACAGCAACATGTTGATACTGATGTTGTCCTCATGTATCCCTTCAGCTAGTAACAAGTTTATGAATACTTTCAACATCGCCCGGCGTGACATCAAAGAAATTTGTTTATGTTGCTTGTATCTGTGTTTCCCATTTCATTCGTCTGGACAGTGTTGTCAACTTGTCGAACCATGGTAGTGAAGTGTCATCACGATCACATTACGCGCATCTATGAGATGCATTATTATCGTGCATGTTTATATTATTTTGATTCTTCCTCTTTTGAAGAAATCAAAGAGCAACCGTCAATCTTATTGATAGCGCCACCGTAGTTTGTATTCTTTTTGGAGATTTTAGGGCTGAAGAAACAAAGAAGTTATTCGAAATCATTTTGTTGGAAGAAATTGCGGAACGAGTTACCATCAGTTAAAAGTAAATCAGATATTAAGTTGCCACCATAGTCGGCCCAGCTTTGTAAAAATTTCTTTTCCGTTTTTGAGCATGGGCAGCTGTTATGACAAAGCTACACTTGTGCCAGGAGATATTTACATTTTTACTTAAAAACTGCTTTTGGTTTTGATGCGCAAGTGGATTTGGTTTAAGTGAGCAACGTTGTTGAAAATGTGTATACAAGTTGCTGTGTCCAATAAATATGCTGCCAATGTTCGCAACAGTTGCCGTTTTTTTTTTTTTTTTTTTTTTTTTTTTTTTTTTTTTTTTTTTTTTTTTTTTTTGCCCCGTCTGTTCTTACCTTTAGATATAACGCTGAGAGCTCCATAGGAAAGTTTTGTGTATGTCAGAAGACCAAACGATGTTCCTGTGAAGATGTATGAAACATTCGGTGTTTTTAACCTGAGTGAAATACGACAGCAGTCCACATCTCTATCGAGTAACAAAAATATCGAAAATGCAAAAAATAAAACATGCTTTAGAAGAATTTGGTGAAAGACTGATACCGGGAAACAAACTGAATATGTGTCCTACGAAGTCGAGAAGTGTGAGATGGATAATAATTTGTACAGTATATGATCAAAAGAAGAGGGCGTCGAAAAAAGAAGTTATGCTGGCGTAAAAGCCTTGGCGTTGAATGCAGAGAAATGCTAACGTAAATATGATGATTCACTGATGATGGACCCAACTGAGTAGGATGAAAAAAAGGAAAACACGAAAAAAAAAAAAGTAAAAGTGGAAGGGAGCGGAGAGGAAGCTAAATTAAGCAATATGAACAAAGAGCTTGGAAGGCAAGAAAGCTCTCTACATAGAAGGCGAAAATAAAGTTTGTGAATCACGTGAATTACAAATAAGAAGAAAAAAGTGTAAACCACTCCTCTAACAGTTACTTTTTAAATCCCTTTTGGCCGATGAGGAGTGTTGACTGTTAAGTTTTTAGAGTTGTACTTGCAGGATAAATGGCAAGGAAAGGGATGTAAAGCGATCACTGTATTAAAAATGGATGGTGGTACCGGAATGGCAGGTTCGAGCGTAGGGCCTTCTTTCGAGACTCGTACATATGAGACCTCACAGCTTCTGGTTGCACAGCTTATTGCGTATCGAACGACTGTAATCAATATATTCCACATATAACATGCGATGAGAGACGGGGAGTCTCTGAGGGATAAATATATTGCTGTAAGAAGATGCTGCGACTCTCTCTCTCCCACTAGGGTAACCGACAGCGAAGGAAAGGAAAAGTTCGGATGGAATATATGTATCTATACTATTATAAATCTGTAAGCAAGCTGTGTGTGTCTTTTTATTTGAACGGGAACTGCGCAAAAACTATCGTAGCGATTTGGGTAGTGTTTTTAAATTTCTAGAGCTAGCAGTCACACTTAAAATCTGCGGAAATAGCTAATGATTTATATGTACAGAGGTATGGAGGGAATAATTAAATACATTTCGAGACATAAATTATGAGATACGGATCACACTATAATTGATGTGTTCTCTCCTTGCACAAAAAAACTGAAAAAAATTTCACACAATTTAACTTTGAATTCTACTTATTATTTTGACTTCAAATATTTAGTTTTTCAGTTTTCTTGAATGGAGTAAATAAACTGAGTACCTGAATCAGACGTAATAATCATCATTAATACCAGTGTTTAATTTACTGTAAAATTGATGCGTTTGACCAAAGATAAATATTTCTGGATTGTATATATTTGTCTTTGGTTATAATTTCCCGGTTTTATCAATTTTGATAAATATAATTATAAGGAATTTGTTGCTCAAACCACTGCATAACATTTTAACTATTCAATAAGAATAAGAGAAGTGTAATATTTACAGTAAGTAAGTTTGTGCTTAGTATCGATAGTAAACGGTTTTCAAGATACCGGGTCGTCGAAGTTTGTTAGTGAATAGCGATAGACAATTCTGAAATAAATAATAAAATTTTGTGATACATCGCTTCTTACCAGTAGTTCTCGAGATATCGGAAGTAAAACATCAGTTATATATATAGTTTCTTGTGCCTTTGGCGACGTTTTTAATCTGTTCCAGGCCGCAAACTAACCACAACCGCTTGGAAAAAAATAATAAACTTTACATTGGGATACAGTCAATGTATTATTGCACGTGTTTTAGTCCTGTAGTGACCCTTTCAGCAGATCGGCAAGAGCTGACAGGGTAATCTTCTACTGGAGCCACGGATAAGGGTCGAGTTTAGAAATCGACCATGGTTCTGATGTGAATATCGATCATAGGTCCCTGCTACAACACCTGACAGGTTGTATGGCTCAGTACCTTCAGATATCGATTTAGGAATGGCTGAGAAGGCTACGATAAATTACGATAAACGGCGGTTACATATTTATACATGAGAAATTACTGATGGCATATGTGAATATATACAAGGTTTAACTGGCTTTAGAACAAAATGATCATGCGTTTAACTGTATCATTAGAGATAGGGCCAAGGACAAGGCGAGCATGTAACTGATGGGAGTCTCGGAGCCCAAACTAAATGGGAGTTGGTAACATATGTGCAAGACTGTGCTCACATGACGATGACCAAATGATTGACCCTATGACCGTCCGCATCCCGCTATCACCTTTGTATTAGACGGCTGGGGTCATATTGTCTGCGACCACTGCCCGGCGATGTGGTACGTTGAATTAGCCATACAGATAGACAGACAAACCCTGCTGTTGCTGCCCCAAGGGCTTAAATAGATTCTTCTACTTCCTTTTACAACTGTAACACGTCACGTAATTTATAGATGCCCCCTTACTGGAATTAAGAGAACATGACGTAATTGAGGACTGAAGTTTGTAGTGGATCAAAAAGAATAACTTCATGCAGATGTGGAATAAATGGTTCAAATAACAACAATAGCCATGATTCATGCTTATTATAGGTCTTTTCCTTGATTTATTTAACGGTATTGTTTCACAATGCTTTCCTTTGCTGCGCCATGTCTGATCACCGTCGACATTCCACGTATGCTAATCATTTCTTCTGACCACTAGTGCTAAGAGCTTCCTTCAACATTTAGAACACGCGTTATAGAACAAGATGCACCAGTATTTTTACCAGTACAACACTGAGCTGACCCACATATCGCAGTGATGGGGTTTGACGTTATAGGTGAAATGGTAAAGTGAATTATCGTGGTATTACGATCTAGTGACACAAATTCGATTTGCCGCTCGTTCCGATTCAGTTGTGGCTGAAACGAGAGTTTAACCTTAAAGCCGAAGCTAGGAACGTACTGGCGTGTCTCGTATCATCAATCAGAGCTCTGAAAAGCTCCTAGCCGCATCCAGGATTTGATTCCGGGACACTGAATTATGAAAGTTGAAATCAATCTCTGATCTATCAGAACAATACTTTCTTTGTGTCAGGTAGTAGAATACTGAACGATGTGGCTGACCCCCAGAATACCGAGGATAAATATAGTACATATCGCGCAATGAGATAAGCCAACAACAGAGTCTTTTTTAAGACAGTATTCAAAATAAAAATTAGTTACTAGGAACATAACTGCCTCAGTGTCTCATATTATCAACCCTTTCATCAAATTTAAGATATTGAAAACATTTTTTTATTTATTTTTTTACTTATGGCTCGACGTCGATGGGACTGTGGCAATTAAAGGGAAGGAATTCGGCCATGGTCTTTTGAAGGAAGCATCCCTGCATTCACCTGGAGTGATTTGGGGAAATCATGCAAAACCCAAATCTGGATGCCCGGACGAGCATTCGAACCGGCGTCCTCCCGAATGCGAGGCTAGAGCGTTAACCATTCAGCCACCACGCTCGGTATTAAAGTGTCACGCTAATTGCGACATCAGAAAATGTTTAGTTAATTTAATTTATTATCAATTATTTATCAATTTATTATCAATTATTAATATTTATCATGAGGGATGTGAATTGATCATCAAGGCACCAATTTAAAATTACTATTTATTAGATCACTTATATGGATGCATTAATTAATTAGACGTGATTAAGAAATGTGATTTGTTATTGTAAACTGTCCGGCATACATTGTTGTTCATCAGGGTCGTTACTGGGCTAGTGGACGCGGTAGGTGAACGCACTCAACACACACAATACCGTTTGTTGCTCCTGTGACGGCAGCTGCGGGCAGGTCCGTGGTGGGGCTTCTTACGACACGACTGCGGGAAGTGGTGTGATCAGCTCACGGGTGGCGTCGTGTTCGCCTCACGTTCGACGTAGCACAGACGTAGAGTGACCCCTCAAGCAGCTAGGACAGGAAGATGTCGACGCAGTCTGGCGACGAACCTGCTACTTGCAGATACGGACTGGAAAAACTCTTCCAGCAGAAGCCCGAACTCACACTCGCACTCGCGTATTCTTCCAACGTCCGTGCGTACAGCCACGAGGTGCACACCCGAGTGTCCCCCAAGCGCGTCCGCCACCCCTTCGCCTAGCGGTCCAGCGGATTAGGGGAAATGGGAGGGGTAGGCACATTCCTTGGCTGACAGGTACCTGTCTGGTATCTAGCTGCAGCCTCACAAATATGTTCACAAACTTACGTTACTGCAACATCACACGGCTGTAATGTGTCATTACAGTATAGAAAACTGATACAATTCAGAATAATGTTTATACGAATGAATATATATAAAAGAGGCTCATCGTCAACAGAATTGTCAAAATGGGTAATGTAAAACTTAGTGACTATCGTCATAAGACATAAATTTCGTGTTGATAAGAGTAGATAGCAACCACATAAACTTATTCAATTAGCAAAAATGTTTTCTAATTCCAAATAATAATAAGAAAGCTACCACTTATTTCCACAAATAACGAAAGAAATGAAAATGGTCACTACAGAATAAATTTAAGCTCACCTATTTTAAAGTGTCTAACTTGCGTGATAGTAATAGGAACAACGAATTATTTTCTAAGTTGTTTTGGTTCTCTCAGAGCAGCGTGGAAATGAGGGAAAACGTCTGTGTCCTTTGTAAAGGAACTGACGGGCTATTCAACTAAAATTATTTTAGTATTCCAGGGGAAAAAGGAAATCTGCATGGCCAAACCGGGATCAAATCGTGTCCTAGCGAATACGGGGCCTCAACTTCATTCATCAATGACATTCAAGTTTCAATAGCATAAAATGAACCAGGCACAATACGTTCTCGTCGTACGGGTTTCAAACATAAGGAGGATCACGATTGTTCTACCATTTGGAATTGCTCTAAATAAAACAGCATGTAGTATCCCGAGAGTATAAAAGTACAATATAACACTATCAACATTTTTTAACTGTACCTGATCCTTTGCATCCGCAAATTACGGAACTTAAATAACTATGCGACGATTTCTTAAAAACGAAACAATTCACAATGAGGTTGACTAGGAGGCAATTCGTTGTTGAGGCGACGAATTGGTACAATTTTATTAGAAATACTACCAGTGATAACCGAATCTGAGAACGTTGAAGTAGTGCATCCTATGAGGAATTTGAGAAATTTTCTGCTCATGTTTTTACGTTCTACGATGTTTTTACGTTCAGCCATGAGAAGTGGGAATAATCGATTCGAGGAAAATAAAAAGAAAAATGAATCTTGACTATACAGAAATATAACATAATTTATTCCAAAATCGAACTCAAAGATACAGTCATTCGGACACCTCACACACTTGGATAGATTGTGAACAATGTGATACGCTTTGTACTGGAGGGTTTCCGTTTCCGGAAACAAATCCGTACAGTTCACCTGATGGGATTACGAGTCGGAGAAGCAGCCAGACAGAATATTCCACGTTTTTCGCGCATGACGTGTTTGCGTCCCTTTTTTACGTTTTATTCGCGCCTCCGGCTGGCTGGCGCCTCTCGTGATTTACGAGAGCGGCGATGCTCGGTTGTTTCCCGTTGTCGGCTATTTCCGGTTGCTGTTGCGAGACTCGAATTCCGTCAAAATGGAGCGACCACGCTCACTTGGACACTGCAACTGAAATACGACTACCCGCTGGCGGGAGAGGAGGGGTGACGCTGGAAATGAATAACAACACACAGGGGGCGTGTGCCCACTTCCATTCGTGCGCACCACAAACATCAGATGAAATCGTGCGGGTAAAGCGCACTGAAAGAGCTGTTTCACAGTGTATAAAATATGTCGTACGGACGAGTTTTCTTTGGATAATACGTGTTCAAAGGCTTCCACTCAACGACGGTGAATCAGTAGTATTCTTCGTTCAAAGCAAAGATGCTTATATTAGGCCAAATTAACTAAAATAGCAAGACGGAGGTTAATGAAAATTCGGAATATTTACAGCAAGACAGATTAGAAGACAGTGATATCCGAGAAGGCTTTTCGTTCTTATCTGTTATTGGATCTATGTCCATAAAATGCAATAGTATAAACAGATCCATTTCATTACATTTGTAAATACAAATTGTGAAAAATGAAATAACACGACATGTGAACTCAACTTCCATATCAATATTATTATTCTTCCATTCTTCAACGTCATATTTCTCCACTGTCCACTGCCTTCATATTATATGCCTTTTTTTATTTTTTATTTTTTTGCCCCATTATGCATTCCAATATAGACGATGTACCGAATTCGTGGTTAGAAATAGCACAGATCTTCGTTCTTTATCAATCTGTCACCTTTAAGTTGGAGTCCTGATGACATTTGTTACTAGGGATGGGACGTAAATTTCTTAACCTCTCCAAACAAATAGCCTTTGCATATTTCCAAGGACAAACCCTTTCTTGACGCCAGAAGCAGATGAATAAAAATTGCATGATGGTGCAAAGGGGAATAGGAAAACCATTTCATTAATGACCAAACTGTTCTTATATGTAATATAGCTATTTATAAATTTTTCAAATCATCATCAATTCTGTGGAAGTTCGTCCTGGATAAAATATTCCGGAAGCAAAATAATTCCACAATCTGACCTAAGGAAGGGAAGGGGAGATTGTTGAGGAGATATTAATAATAAACGATACTGGGAATAACCATTGTTTAAGAGTTAGAACATAAACTATTGGTAGTTTGATTGAAGCATATATATTATGGAGTTTAAAGAAGGGGAAGGAGAGAAAGTCCTCTAGACCTGGATGGGATTAACGAAAACAAATGCACGGAGCGCAAGATTTTTGAGCTGATAAATTAAAATGCTTATAACCAGCTTCTAACGAAGTTACAGGAAGGATATTTATACTGATACGATAATTGAATTCTAAGAAAATTATTGAAAGAGAATTCTGTTGATAAAAATATGTTCTAAGTTTTCAATAGCTACCTTAGCAGAAGTAAACATGCAAACTTCGCGAGAAGACTTGAATGATTTATAGGAAATACTTGGAGAAACTGAATAGTTATTGAAATATGAGACAAACATTATTCGTCAAAGGAGATTAGAATTTGTTACTGGACCAATAAGCAAGTACATATTATAAAGGATTTCAGTCGAGCAGAAAGAATTGAGCGTGCCGCTTCGCTCTTTTGATATCTGTAAACACTTGCCAATTACACTAGTTAAGAACAATAAAAGAAGAACATTAGTGCGGGTGACAAAAAGCTGAAAAATTCAATATAGAAGTATCGACAAATTAGTATTAATTTTGACTGAATTCGATTTACGGAAGAACTAATGGAATGATTTATTTACTTTTTACAGATGAAATTTTTATCGTGATTTCAGCATACGAACTGAATCATAATATTCAGAGGAATTAAATTACTTTTTCCCTCCTCGCTGGTGATGTGGTGACTGTACATTACAGGCCACGTGAATGAAGTTGCAGGCGACAGTGAACAATGAATATGCAATAAGCGATGTCTGCCAACGAAACTGGATTTATCGTTTCGTTTGTCATATATTGCATTCGGTGCAGAAACAGGAATTGGAGAACGAAAAGGTGGGTGTACAGTATGATACCACATGTACACTGATGAGCCAAAACATTATGACTACTGCCCACGGTTCGAATCCCCGTCGGGGCATCCAGATTTGGGTTTTCCATGATTTCCCCAAATCACTCCAGGCGAATGCCGGAATGCTTCCTTCAAAATGCCATGGCCGATTTCCTTCCCATTCCTTGTCTCCAGTCCCATCTCGCCTCTAATGACCACGACGTCGACTAGGAGTAAAGCCCTAAGTAAAAAAAAAATCCACTGCCCACCTCGAGATTGAATACCATCTGGTGACGATGTGGGGACGTCATGCAGTAGGGAAGCGGAGCAGGGACGCATGGGAGAAATTCTAGCGACGTTATATGTGACATATAGGAAAATCCACTGACATAAGTGGCCTTGACAAAGAGCAGATTGTTATCTGATGCCTGGGAACGATCGTCTCGGAAACGGCAAAGTTGGTCGGCTGTTCGCTTCTTGCTGTAGTGAGCATTCTTGGAAAGTGATTGAAGGACGGTGAAACCATGATTAGAATACAAGGTGGATGACGTCCACGCATCAGCACATAACGTGGAGGTCCTAGGCTTGCCCGCTCTGTAAAGTAGTTTAGGGATCGATCTTTGGCAGATCTGAGGGCAGAGTACAATGCTGGTGAAGATACAAGTGGTTCGTAGCACACCGATCAGCACTCGCTGTTGAACGTGAAGCTTCGCAGCAGACTACTCCTACGTGTTCCATGTTGAACCAATGATATTGTCGATTACAGTTGCAGTGGGCACGAGATCTCCGTGGATCGATAGTAACGTGTTGCCTGGTTGGATAAATCGCAGATACTCCGTCTTCCAGGCAAACGGCTGCTAACATGCCATGGAGGAAGGAATATATGGAGACGAGATAACGCGAAATCCGTGAAACCTCGTGAAAAAACTGTGCCTGCGCGGCGGACATCCTAGGAGTACCAAAACATTGGGCTGTTTGCACTGTGTCAGCTGCTGAGAATATTTCGTTTTCTAATATTCTAAAGTTTTCTATAATGCCAAGTTGTGATGCATATGGTTGCACAAACAGACGAGATAGGAAAAAACCTGGAATAGCGTTTCATAAGTAAGTCACATTGTAATTATCGTTCTTGAAGTAACTGACAGGCAACCGCAACATTAGTGTCATTCGCTATAAATTTATTCATTTCTCTCAATAGGATCATATTATTCCCAAATTTTTGTTGGTGTAGTGTAGACAATTAGCATATGTTACTATTTTGCACCTGAAAAGCTAGCCTTATTGTAGACAAATGTTGGAAATTTAATTTAAACGGGTCATGTTTACATCGCGACAAAGTGAATATGGTATTCTGCATGCATTACTCACGTTGTAAGTTTGCACTGAAATTGAACGATGAAATTAATCGTGATAATTTGTGCTGTGCGAATTACTAAACGTGATGAAATAAACTTTGTTGACGGAAATGTAGTTCGCGATGCATTTCTTGTGTTTAGATGTGTCTACATAGTTTGGTTTTGTAGCGGCAATATTAGTGGAAATGTTGGCAGGTTGAAATGCGGTGTATACCTGAAGAGAACAAACAATTTATTTATTATTAGCTGTTAGCTTCTGATTTTTGAATGTACTGATTTTTCTAGCAAAATTATATAGGCCACTACCAGTACAATATCTTCTAAGTACGCTCAGAAACTATGAGGTTTTATGAAGTATTAATTTTTTTAAAAGCATTGACTTATGCTTTTTTTTTAAATTTCAGATATGACTTGTTTCCGTTTGTAAATATGTCTACAAGTATATTTCTAGATTTTGAAATCTTCCTTGTCAATTACTGAAATAGAATGTGAAAATATAACCTATATGAACATCAACTAAAATTTAAGGACTGTAGAAATAAACAGTTTGTTATTCAAATTAAGAAGAATTACCAGCTCATTAAGTTACGTCCAAATTCATCATCAAATGTGGATATGGCGATAGTTTTTTTCTGGTCCAGGCCGCATTTCAACCTAACCACGTCAATTTTAAGGTACAATATCTCGAGAACTAAGCAAGATATCAAAACATTTTATTCTTTACTTTCGGTTTCCCTCATCGAGTTACATAAGAATCCGTCATCAAATTGCGGCGCCTCGGTTATCGTTTAATCCCCTCATAACCTAACAACCTCACTTTTGAGACAGTATATCTCGCGAACTAGGCAAGATATCGAAAAAATTTATTCTTTATTTTCGATTTTTATCGTCGTGTTACATAAGAATCTATCACCAAATTTGACTTTGGGGACACGTTTCTTCTGAATTTCAAACAGAAACTCCACTCTTTTGAGACAGTATATCTTGAGAACTAAGCACGATATCAAAAAAATTTATTCTTCATTTTTGATGTGTCTCGTCGAGTTACATAACAATCCATCATCAAATTGCGGTGCCACGGTTGTCTTATGATTCCCTGGAGGTTTTTGTGCATATTTCCGTGTTTCTCTGGTCAAGCAATATGGCGGCCTCCACTCCCCACTTGTCTCCACCCGGTTTCACTCCAGTATGTGGCGAAGGTCCCTTGCGTCGTCTCCATATATTCCTTCCTCCATGTAACATGCACCGCGCCAAGGACGCAGGACGGCGGGGACAGAATTATGTTAGGGGGACGTTCAGCTAGGCTTCCATGTGACCTGTGGCAGTGATCGAAGGCACGATAACAGTTGTGGACAACGTGAAAATTATTGTGGACTCCCTTTTTGCTTATGTCTTCCAAGAAGCAAATCGGTTAGTAGACGCGTGTTTAGATTGCGAAAGGTCCTAGATTGGATTCTCGCTTATAAATTTTTTCTGGGTTTCTTTGCTTCTATTTGATGTTTGAAGAAAACAGATACATTTTTGCAAAAATAATTCACCAAAACACTAATTTGTTTTTCCTAGAATTATTCAAAAAATTTTGGAAGGTAAACGTCATACAAATATGTATTCTGTAATGCATCAAATAGAAGATAGTAAGGATAGAAAATGCACACATAAAAATGAATTGTATTCTCAAGCGCGGGTCGAACTTAACACACTATGTGTACTAACCGCAAATCGTAAACTACAAATCTATGTAACCAATTTTTCTTTGAGGCTTCTTTACAGCTACGCATTAAGCGTGTATAATTTCCCATTTTTAACTCTCGATTTGTCGAAAACGATGACCCTATAGAGCGAACGGTGTTAGTGTGGAATATACGAGGTGTCATGCTATACCACCGCCTTTTCAATTTTCCCATCCTGATTTTCGCACTGATGACCTCTTCCTGTCAAAAGCATCATCAATGAGGGCACATATCATTACTTTTTTCTGTTACTATGTTTCACTTAATAAAATTACGGTACATTCATAGTGAAAGATATATGAATTAATAGTAATATCATCTTGGTTTCTACAGCCAATTTGCAGCGAATGTTTCGTATTTCAGCCATTGTAGGAACATTTAGTGTTTTGGGGAGTTTTTATTATTTTGTTTGTACATTGGAGTGCCAAACACCATTTATAAACCATATATTCATTACTCATAAATTCAGAGAGGCAAACGAGAAATTTGTTATTCTTTTGCGTACTGATGTGTGACGTCACTGATGACGGTAACCTATGCCATGGTACAATGTGAAAATTGGACGGCCATTTTTTACCGAATTTTGCTTAAAAAACTACCTTTAAAACAAAACTTTAAAAAATAATAGTACCAACTAAATAAAGTATGTTAATACACAAATACTATTCCAAAATATAAAACAGAAAGAACGCACATTCAGTCATTTATTAATATATAAATGACTAAAGAGGATTAATTTTATCTTCAAATTCACATGTATATTTGAAATTTCCGGCATTGATAAATTGCGTTTACGTGCCCTATGGTTCTGATTGTCTCTGTTTTTTTTTTTTTTTTTTTTTTTTTTTTTTTTTTTTTTTTTTTTTTTTTTTTAAAAAAAAGCTATTCTAACTGTCAATGATCTTATTGTTACATGCATTTATCTATGTTATGCGTGTAGCCATGTACTTGTCACAGGTTTTGTTCATGGCCAATGGAGAAACAGGATCTTTAACTCACGGGTAGTCAACCCTTTTTACCTACCACCCCTAACTGCCCACCGGTTCCACCGTAAGTTGTTGCAAATTAACAAGTATAATAATATTTCCCTACCAAACATTTTATGACAGGCTTTAGCTAAGCTTAGCTAAGTTTGACAAGGATCAATAAATTTTAAATTGTGAAATCTGAAAATTATATTTTTCAATGGAAAAATGGAAGCTATCCCAACACAGAATAATTATTCTGTATAATCAATAATTAATCCCCAGTAGTGACGTTTTATCGTTTTTTTTCAATTGGCTATTTCACTGGCACCCAACGTGGGACCCTGTTCTCTTGACAGTCAGATCAATTGTTTTTCGTGAAAATAGTAAACTCGAAAGAGAAGGCAATGCACCGGAATTTTTCTTATTTGTTGTATAACCGATGTTCTTTAAAAATTGGTTCATCGTTCTGTTTTCAGACCAAGAAGTGAACGGAGCGAAACAATATATGATAAAACATTTTTTGTATAATTTATATGTAAACACTAAGATAGTAGCATAGAAATAATGATTTATTTCAGATGCTCGAAAGAGGAGCTGTATCTGTGATTCAAGAAAATTTTAAAATGTGTGTTTATAGAATGTCAATATATGTGTGGTAAAATTTTATTATATGTGGCGAGAGAACTTTAAAATCAGCGTATTGTTCAGTTGATGAAATGAGATTTTTTTGTAATTGTTTTATGTTTGGTTTGCCGACCGGCGTTGTGAATCTGGATCAGTGTGCAACTATTTCCGTTCAAACGAATTAGTAATTACAATAATAGGATACAGTTTAAAATATTTTGGAAAGAACTAAATTATTCATGCCCTCTGCCGTAACGTCAAATGCCATTTGTAATTCTGATCCATGCTAAGTAACAATCTAACCAAAATATTAGCTACATTGATGCTCGAAATACAAAGCTTTTATCTTACATATATGTGGACAAAGAATTTAAGGAATACTTCTAAATATCAAAAGAATATTACGTAAATATAAGCATCTAATGATTGATATGTCGATTTTAACGCAAAACATACTTTTATTTCAGTGTTCCGTCAGTTAAATTATTCGCGGATGCTTGGAAATGTTATTAAATAACGTCCATTACCAAGAATCATGACGTCATTGCGCGACGTCATAGATTAACGTCATACCGTGACAGGGGACGTCATACGTGACAGCTTGCTTATTATATTAATATATAAATCTGTAAGTAAGCTGCGTGTGTCTCTACCACGCAAAACCTAATGCAGCAATTTTGATGGGGTTTTTTAATTCGCAATTGAAATCTGCGGAAATAGCTAATGACTTAAATGTACCGAGGTATGGATGAAATTATTAAATACATTTCTAGACTTAAAATTAAGAGATACGGATCACACTGTAATTGAGACGTTCACTCCTTGCACAAAATCTAAAAAAAAAAAAAAAAATCGTACTACTTAACTTAGAATTCTGTTTAATGTATTTGCATCTAATATTTAGTTTTTCAGTCTTCTTGAATGCAGTAAATAACCGGAACTCTTGAATCAGATGTAGTAACCATCACTGATATAGAATTTACTGTAAAAATAATGGATTTGAAGCGTTTGTCGAAAGACGAATATACTGATCTTTCTATTGTTTATATTTTATTTGTCTTTGGTTATATATTCCCGGTTTCATGAATTTTGATTAGTATAACTAAAGGGAAATCATTACTCAAACCACTACATAATATATTAACCCTTCAATAAGAGTAACAGAATTGTAATATTTATTTTAAGTAATTTTTGTGCTTAGTATCGATAGTAGAGGGTTTTCAACCTATCCACAAGAATAAACTTTACATCGCAATGTATTACTGCGCGTGTTTTAGTACTCTTGCAGTTCAAACTGACGTAGTATTATGAAATTAATTGTTATAATTTATGTTACGCGTACTTTGAATCCTGAAATAGACAATTTTGTTATTACCAAAAATGTTCTTAGCGATGCATTTCATACGTTTAGGTGTATCTGCATCGCTTGATTTTGAAGCGGTAATACCAGTATAGATTGTGGTTACGTCGAAATGCAGCCTGAAACATAATGTTCTTACAACAACAAAAGGCATAAAGCATTTAATAATTGTTAGTAATTAATTAGCTGCTTTAATGAGTGCCATGTAGTGATGGCGTGTAATCCCCAATGTCGAGCCTATATTGCCGTGTGACAATGGCAACATAATTTCTTCTGGTCCAGGACTTATTTTAGTTTAACTACTTCAATTTTGAGATACATACAATAAAGAAAGATGAATCGAAATTCAGGTGGGTGCATAGAAGTTATAAGTAAGAAATACTTGTTATTACCCACGGCATGAGAATCTACACATATGGTATTGGAAAACATGCCAAGAATTTTAGATTCGTTCTTGTAAATGCTATCGTTGGCGGCAAAAATACTTGTGTAAATGGCCGTTGAATGTGCTGTAAAACAAACGGTAACTTTGGTGTTGCCTTATGTCTAAGGTACATTTGTTTTTGCGTTAACATGCACTTTCTATCATCCGGAAATTTGATCCAAATATTGGATCGAGAGGACAACTCATTCTCGGCACGTCCTTATTGAACCGATAGCGATAATATTTCGCGTAACTTTTTCATATATTATATTGTGTTAAAATATAAGGATAAAAAAAAAAAACTTTCGAATTATAGTATGAAAACGGAATCTACGGTAGTATCTAAAAGAAAGGAAAATATTTAAATAAAATCTATATTTTTTGCTTCCCCAAGTTAATATTTGATAAAACTGAAAAAACTTAGATTATTTCTTTACACGCGCAAAGCAGCGGGTAAGTGATATTTTAGATAATAATTCAATTGTACAAAACATAACAACATAGCCAAATTGTAACATGTGTTCGTAATTAACAGGAGAACCAGCTGAAGACGCTTCTGCAAAAGAAGCGTAGGGGGATGCAAGAGGGTTCACTTGCACTCCCACCCCTTGCTGCGAAAGAAAATACACAGAAAAAGATTAAAAAAACAAAAATTTTATTATTAAATTCACTGTTTGAATAATAACTTAAGGATCCTAGGTTGTTATCCAAATTTGCTCAATAAATTCAGTATCCTTAGTTAAGAAGTAATAAGTGTTACATATAGGCCTAAAGTATAAAAAAAAGATACAGATGCACCTCCCTTAAAGTAATCCTGCCGGCGCCCATGAAAAGAAGTGAAACGCGTTCGGGAGTTCAATAAATGCACAAACATTCAATTGCTTTGGTGTTATTTATTTATCAATATTATCAGCAATTGAGGAAATAGGAAAATGATCCATTACGTCCAGACATATAATATACTGTGGAACGATCTACAGCAGCCAAAATTCTGCTTTTGCGTTGAACTTAAAATATATTATTCGAACAAAAATGTAATGAGTCGATAATTTGCTCATTACACAACTTTATAGCCTGATTACACAAGATATGACATGGGAAAAATGTATCAATAAACTGGTTAAAATTTTCACTCATTTGGATATATGACGCATTTTTTTTTTTTTTTAATTGTGGCACAGTTTTTCATATCCAACATTTCATTATATCTAATTTCTAACAGTAATTCTTGGTAAGTTGTATAAGCCCCTTCAATATTTGCTATAAAAGGATTCAGTCATACTAGTTAATATAGTATTATTTGCACGTGTTTGGGTAATTTTGCTTTCTTGTTAAAAATAAACGATAGAGGATTGTAAACAGTTGCAGGGTGATCTGGACAGGATATCTAATTGGGTTGGTAAACATGGAATGAATATAAATGCAAAGAAGAGTCAGCTTATTAGATACACAAATAAAAAACAAAAGGTTAATTATGAATATAAGGTGGGGAAAGAAATGCTTGCTGAAGAGTTGAAATGCAAATATCTTGGAATTACTTTTGATAACAAACTTAACTGGGCAGGACATATAGGACAGGTGGTAGGAAAAGGTTTCAAAGTTCTGCACTTGTTGGAGAGAGTTATGAGGGGATGTACGAGAGAAGTCAAGGAATTGGGTTACAAAACTTTGGTCAGACCATTGCTCGAATATGGTAGTGTAGTATGGGACCCTCATTTTACGTATCAAATACAGGAGTTGGAGAGGGTGCAAAGAAGGGCTGCTAGATTTGTTTCTGGAAAATATCGCAGAATGCAATCAGTGACGGATATGATAAAGGAGCTGGAATGGGATTCATTACAAGACAGGAGGAGGATGAGGAGGGTCATGGGAGTGTATAGGGCACAGGGCCGGCGTTAGAATTCTCGGGCCGCGGGTAGGCGATGTTAGGCCCCCTTACCCCCCCCCCCCCCCGGAAGATTTTTTTACTTTACACTTTTTTTTATAAATTCAGAACATTTTAATACAAAAATGTTCAAAATTATTGGTGCAGATTTTAAAATTTGTGTTTGATTTCTATTTATTTAGGCACCCAGGCCGACGGGCCCCCCTTTGGTGGCCCGAGCCCCGGGTACTTTTGCCCCCCTTAACCCCCCCTAACGCCGGCCTTGACAGGGCATATACTGGTGATGAGGCATGGAAAGATATTGCAATAGGTATGAAAAGTAGTGCATGGAAGGGAAAAGATGACCATGACCACAAGCTGGCACTCGATTTCAGGCACGAGGGTGTGGGAAGATTTTCTTTTTTAGGTAAGGTTGTCAGGGATTGGAATGAGTTACCAAGAGAAATGATGAATAATTTACCGAAAACTTTGAAGGAATTTAAAGATAAAATTTGTAGAGGGCAAATGTAGGTGGGTGCAGGATAGGGGGAAGATGGGTGTGTAGGAAAATTGCCACCGGAGCGTGTGCTCCATTGCAATTAAATTAAATTAAATAAACATAAATGAAGGACGATATTAAATGCCAAAGGTGCAAGATCTTAAAATCATTTCAAAATATCTACGCCCTAGGATACGTTTCAAGTGTTTTTAACTTCCAGTGCACCAGTCAATGAATCACAAAACGAATACAGGGGTGGTTTGTCTCTGGGGGTGGTACTCATGGAGGAAGGAATAATATGGAGACGACGCAAGAGACCTTTGCCACGCATGGAAGTGAAGCAGGCCGGCGGAGGAGTGGGGGGGCATGGCCGGAGTGGTGGGGACTTGACCGCTTCCCAACAAACACGGGGAGTATGGTTAAACACCTCAAGGGGACTCTAGGATAAACGTGACGCCGCAATCTGGTGATGGATTATTATGTAACTCGATGAGACAAATAAAAAATGAAGAATAAAATTTTTTGATATCCTGCTTAGTTTTCGAGATATTCTGTCTCAAATGTGAAATGGTTTTAGTTGAAATTCAGAAGAAACAATTATTCAAAGTCAAATTTTATGATGAATTTTTATTTAAAAAGACGAGACAAATAAAAAATAAAGAGTAAAATTTTTCGATATTTCACCTAGTTCTCGAGATATACTGTCTCAAAAGTGAGGTGTCTTGAGTTGAAATGCAGAAGAAAAATTTCGCAAAAGTCAAATTTAATGATGGATTCTTATGTAACACGACGAAAAAACTCGATAATAAGGAATAAATGTTTTCGATATCTTGCTTAGTTTGGGGGATATACAACAACCAAATTGAGGGGTTTAGGTTTGGATGCAGGCTGGACCAAAAATTAATTCTGTCAAAGCCACAATGATTACATGGTTGACATGCAGAATGGATATTTCAGTTTTATTACTACCACTTGTGGTTAGTCTGAAATGTGTCCTAGACCAGAAAAAAGTAAGAGGACCCACTCTAGGGATGAGCAACCCAGACATTTTGTAGGCTGGTACCAGAAATAAAATGTTTCCGCATAATTTATAGTTAGTATAAAGTGTATCAACAAAAAGTAAAGAGTGATACTTTACTATAATGTATGGTTGGCATCATGCGGTGTTCTTTTAAGTAACTTCAAGCAAGTGTGCTCCAATCATAAATGCGATGATGAGTCACTGTCTGAACAAGCCTATACTTTTTTCAACAAAATAACTTATCACGCTAGAAGAACTCTACTTCAACTTCTGTTTAAAAGGGCAGAGGCTTTATTATTACCTTTAAAAATAAAAGAGCCGTTTCACAATTGTTGCTATTACAGGAATGTACAAGTAACTTTATGACACAGAATTTGATTCATTATTTTCCTTTACTTCACATTATTAATAATGAATTAACATGTGGTTAAAGGTAGGGACCGTGCACAAACTACAC
Source organism: Vandiemenella viatica (assembly GCA_031002005.1). Classification (NCBI taxonomy): domain Eukaryota; kingdom Metazoa; phylum Arthropoda; class Insecta; order Orthoptera; family Morabidae; genus Vandiemenella; species Vandiemenella viatica. Next base: position 144,773,831 of record JARYHS010011408.1, read on the forward strand.
GGCCTGGTCCGGGGGGGGGGGGGGTTCTGGAAGGCTACGTTGAGCTATGTAGGGAGAGGGGGGGGGGATTCCAAGCCAGGCCACGTAGCTATCCTTTCATAAAATTTGTCACAGTTAAGATGAGGAATGGAATTCACAACAGCATGTGAATATTTATTGGTTTAATTCTAGATGGCGATACCGCTATAGCACCTTTCTGCCGCACGCAGCTATCAAAGAATTATCCGTACCACTTTTATGACATTTTTCTTCTGGTCCAGGCTGTATTTCAACCTAACCTCAACTGCTAGGAATAATTAAAAAAAAAGCTAGATCCCTGTACTGGTAGTAGGCCTAAAGTAGTTGTAGCAGTATCATGATCTAGAATTAAACCTATTTATTTCCCTCAGCTAATTATCTCCTTATGTAATTTATAATAGTCTGACAAGAGAAAACAGTGCAAAATGTCTTCTGGAATCAAAAGGGGAAAAAAAACCTACTTGCTGGGTGAGGGGGGGGGGAAGGGGGGTGGAGGCAAAAGCCAAGTTGGTCTACTTGGGGAGGGATAGTGGTTCACAGGAGGCCAAATTGGAGCTATGTGGTTTATGCACGCTCTCTTATGTATGTATCTCAATTGATGCTATCTATAAACATTAGAAATTAAGGAAAAAAAGTCTGTTAAAAATTATTTTAATAGAATTTTATTTGCCAAAACATCTACAGCCACAAAAAAAGACTAAGGGTATTATTATTTTATTTAATTTCAATGGAGCACACGCTCTATAATATCCAAGTGTAATTAGGAAACAGTGATACAAGATTGATTGAAACAGAAAGTTATATATGTAATTTGAAAGTGTCACCATATGGCAAGATAATACTTGACAGCAGTAGGAGCACTGGATTCTTAGGTTTTCTGATTCATGTTTGAAGTATTTCTTTAATTCCTTAGTTATTGATCAAAAAATCTTAAAATATATATTAGCATATAAATTTAGTCAGGATCACTTTGAAATATTTTTACAATGTATCAGATCTTTGGGGGGTGGAGGGGGGGGGAGGAATTCAAACAATCCCACTGCCCATACACTTTAAAGCAGCTTATAAAAAAAAAACTACTCTTGAAATGTGAAGTGAAATATGCAAACACTGGTAATTGTATACTCCTGGAAAAATTGTTAATCATGCTCCAGAACATATTATAAATTTTACATCAAGACATCATCGAATTATTGAAGAGGAAAAAGAATTACAGTTTCCTCCCAAGTCCGACCACGAATGTGACGAAAGAAATCGTAATAGTAAATTCACTGAATCACGAAGTAAAACACGCCCCTTTAAATCTCATTTTAAACACTCGTTAAAAAATAATGCTAGTCTATTATGTGCAAAATAGCAAGGTTTGCTGATTTTCTACACTACACCAAGAAAAATTTGAGAACAAAGTCATCCCATTGAGAGCTATGACTAAATATTTATAGACGTGCTGCAAAGTTTGCGGTGTCTACCACTCACTTCAACAACGATAATTACAATTCAACTTACTTATGAAATGATATTCCAGGTTCATTCCTGTCTGGCCTATTTGTGCAACCGTACGCAACACAAGCTGGCATTTTTAAACACTTATACACAATACTAAATGAAATAATCACTGCCTCTACCACAATGTGAACACCTTAATTGTTGGGAAGCGCCATATGGTCGCTGCCGGTGCTGCCACCATGCGGGAGAGTTTAGTGCTTGCTTCACCGATTTAAGCTCACTTCTCCTCCATATAATTCCTTCCTCCATGGTGGTACTGGTCGCGTATGGTACCAAAGTTTGTGCTGGCTGGTGGTTCTCTGTCTAATATTATCTCTGATTTGTTTTGTCAATATTGTGTTTAATAGAGTAGTGCTGTTTACTAATGTTATTCCTTATACACGTCTTCAGGATTAATAGAAATGGTTTTTTGTTTTCTTATACAGTCTTTAAATGTTAAAGGGTATGATGTTTTGTATTATCGATTTTACACATCATACGAGAATGAAAAGAAACCATCATCAGCCACATCGAAAGTTGAATGTGGAAGTCAGACAAACATTTGTAAGGCAGTTAAAATATTTGAAACAACAGCCGAGAAGAAAGATCTTTTGGATTTAATAGCAAAAAAGATTCACATGCACTACTATATGAAACGACAGCATGCTTTGGTTCCAGCGCAATATGACAGTAAGGACTCTGTAATGAAAGGAATATTCATTGAAAGAAATTGGAAGAGAAACAGTGGGAACATAATTGAAATACCAATAGCTTGGACCGGTGTTCCAGGTTTGGCATTTGCTCTAATGTGTAAGAAGACAGAGAACCTTATGCAAGCACACAATATATTAGAAGTTCTTATGAATCAACTAGAAAAACATTTACAGTTTATTTCAAACCCTGTTATGCCCTTGACACTTGTTGAAACGGTATCTTTAGTGGTGAACCAGTTTTTACCAGGTGGTCAGCTTTTATTTATGAACAGTAAACTTTTAAGAGAATTTGAGAAACGTTTGGAAAATGACTTATTTTCAAAGTGACTGTTTTGTTATAAATTTGTTTGACTTTTGTAAATCGTGACAAATTTATTAAAATTCTATTTTAAATTTATATTTGTTAAATTTAGCTTTGTTATTAAATGTATTCATTCTTTTTATGAAATACGGTAGATCATTAAAACTGCATCTTCTAGCAAAGTCTTAACACAAATTATTTAATAGAGAAGCCAATTGTTTTCACATGTATCTCATTCTAAAACAGTATTCATAAGTTTAACAGAGAGTGAGTTTATGCGATACATATTCTGGTGCCTTAGATCTGATGTCATATGAAAATTACGATATGGTGCAGTGTAAACAGTACACACTGTTCATGCCAAATATAGTATTGATCACTGATTTTTGGCTTGGTTGTTAGGTTGTAATGCAGCCTGGACCAGAACAAAATAAGCATGTACTTTGTTTCAGCACACGATGAGTAAATTTAGTTTTCATATCACTCATTATAATGCCATTGCAGTATATTCAGATTGTATCACAAATAGTTGCCAATAATTTTAGATTTGTTGTTGTTGAGTGCAAATACTATCTTCGTCATGAACAATCCGACTGTAAATGGCAGTTGTGTTCTGTTGACGCTGCACTGTATTATAAATTTTGTGTGCACCTCATCTAAGGTATGTTTCATTTTGCTTTAATCTACACTTTTTCTTGAAAGATATGACCTGAGGAATGTGTATGACAAATTTCAATTGAACTGTGCTATTTGTTCTTACCACATTCTTATTTTACTATCACCATGTTCAAATTTTGAGGCAGCTGTGAATAGCATTAAATTTTGCTTGTGTAAGGAGAGAAGATTTCTCTTCGTATAGATTAGTTGGGATTACTGGAGATCGCGATTCCGTCAGGAGTTGTCATCATAATACTGCAGTGGTCAAACGCAAGACTCCACTACAAATTCTTTCCGAAGTACATTTAACGGTTTAATGCTGGTCCAGGCTGTGTTACAACCTAATTCTTGCTTGATATTAATGGTCCAGGCTGTATTATAATGGAATTACTGCTTGAAAATAATACGTCGTGCGACTGACTACAGCAGTATTCCAACGATATTATTGAATGTTGTTGTAGTGGAATCGCGATCTCCAGTAGACCCGATTAGTTATTTAGCTTAAATAAAAAGGGTTGCATCATGCGAAGAGCTGTAATATTTAACTGAACATTAGACGCATTGTTTTATCTGTGGACCAATGCTCATGTAGAGGATGGGATATATGCTTTTCCTCCATGGGATTGGCTGGCATATGGAATTCTTTGTCTCACTTTTTTGCCGCATCTTGTTCTCAAAAACTGCCCAACATAGCATGATTAGCTGCTTAGTAACTGAATTAATAATCTTAGGTTGTGTAAACAGAAAATCTGAAACTTTCAAGATACATGATAATACTGAAACAATTGTTACCTCAAATTAGATGTGCAAAGTCAATGTAATCTCTGTGATTCTGCTTCATTAAGATGAGTTAATTACTTTTTAAATCTGCTGCCTATGAATACACAAGAGATTCCTTTCTTTTGCATTGGTAGCCAGGATCTAATGAATCGTGGAGCCAAAAAGACTGTTGTATTAAACCGTAAAACAAACTGTGTTGTTATGGCTAACTGTGTTTTTTGTGCACTGAAATCTTGCCAGTGTGCCTTTTGCAGTATCTCTACGTTAGGTAGGTTGAGTAATAAAGTACAGTATCCTGTTAAACTGTGTATATTGCTGAACAAACATTACTCCCCCAACTAATTAATGTGTAATGTATAATGTCCAGAGATCAACACATCCCGTTTGGGTACTTAACACAGATGTAGCTATCGAAGGGCTAGGTGGTTCCGTGCACTGGGGCTCCAAACTCAGGGGGCCCAAGCAAAGCTCAGGAGGCACCTAGAGATTAAAGCTCAGGGAGCCCCTGCCAGCAACATCACAATACTTGGTAGAGCTAAAATAATAATAATAAATAAATAAAGGTCGCCCATCTGGCCTGAGAGAGCCCAAAATATTTTTTTGCACCAGGGCCCTTGTTAACCTAGCTACACCATTAAACACAGATTTTATTTTTATTATTAACTGTGACGGTGCTTGTGTATTAGTGATAATTTCTCAATACAGCTACTTAGATCAATACATATTTTTGCCTTAAAATCCATCATGAAGTATGTTGTTTATTACTGCCTCAGGTAATTTGTTCTTGTCCTTCACTTACAATTGAACACTTTCCTGCTCCCTTATGCCTGAAACCAATTGAATGTGTGTGATACACTTTATTTTTACTTAAATTGATGAACTCATCTAAGAAAGAGGGCAAACATTTAATACCTATTATGTCATAAGTTCCGACCATCTAATTAGTAATACTTGAATCATATACTTAATTATTTATTTATTTTCTGTTTTATGTAATGATCTTAGTGATGCGAATGTAGAGAGTCATCTATTTTAATTACAGAGAATATTAATTAGTGATTCTGTATTTAGGAATCCAAAGTTTTCCTTGTAATTGGCTTCGGAATGCAGTTGACTATATAATTTCTTTCAACACAGTTTCAAAAGGAATGACATTTGTAGGTCTATTAAGTTGATTAACCCATTTTAAGTTGAATTGTGTGTATAACCCATTGTCTCAGAAGGCTGTTACCCAACTTTTTACAATTTCACTGTGGTAAACCTCAGAGCACATGGAGAGCACTGGAACAGTTTGTTTCAGTATGCATGTAAAAAAAATGCCAAAGATAGTTAAAGTTAGTGAAATTATGTTAATACAGCTATGAGGCTGACAAATGCAAGTTTTTAGATCAAGATTTAACCCAGAAAATGTCTTATTCATAATGGCTGATTTATGTCCAGTGTAAGTTTGGTGGGTGTTGTATAGAGAAATAAAGATAAACGGATGGTGTTAAGTGTGTGAAATGAATGTTGAGAATTGTCCATAGAACTATTGCCTGCCAATATGTATGTACTGTGTGAAAAAGGAAACCTCTTTTAGGCAATATAAATAAGAAAGGATAGGGAAAATAACCCATCATTCACCAAAGTTGAAAGCTGCAATGAGTATACAATACACAAGAAAAACTCAACCACACAATATTTTGGTTTAAAACATTATTCATATAAGAAGAATTGGGCCATTTGGCAAAGGAGCTTACTCCATGGGTTTCATGTATAGTGCATACTATAATACAGGGTGTGTCAAAAAGGACTTTACAACTTTGGAGTGATATTTGTTGAGATAACAGAATCGTAAATGTGTCGTTTTATAGCAAACAAACTTATGTTTCATGCATCTAGTGCATCAGTACACCATTCTGCCACCAGTAGTGCCAGCAAATTGCACGGTTAAAATTACTACTTTCATTGATGGAGACCACACTTGCTGTGTGTTTTGGTTTCATGAAATGAGCTCTGCAACAATTATTCGGCGTGAATTTCGCACCAAATACTCTAAGGAACCTCCAAGCAGGCCTAAAATTTACTCTTGGCACGTTGTTGAGATGGGTTGTTTTCACTGTGACATGATAAATCACCAGGTCACCCGCATGTTGATGATTATGTCGAACAGGTTAGACTGGCATTTTGCAATAGACCTATCTGCAGTGATTCCCATCTCAACTCTCTTTTCATTTCTGTTACTGAGTTTGTTGCCTGGTAACTTACACAGAAAGCTCTAGCTGCCTTCCCTTGTCCTCCAATATCTGATATTCATAATGTGGATCGTATATAATGCCACAACACACTAGCAAGAGCCTGATCAAAGCTTTATAACCCAACTCTCTTACTTCTCTGATACATCCTCCAATTTTATTTTCCAACAGATGCAATTGAATTGAATTTTATTGTGATGGAGCGCATGCCATGGTGGCAATTTCCCTAATCATCTATTTACCTTTTTCTTATTGTTACCATTATCCCACCGACTTTGAGAGTAATTTTCTGCATCCTTGTACTTTTGTCATTTACAAATTTTAATTTTAAATTCTTTCAGCATTTTTCATAAAAACATTCATCACTTCCCTTGGTAATTTTTGTCCAATCCCTGACACCCTTAGTCACAAAAGAAAATTTCCTCACTCCCTTATAGATGAAATAGAGTGTCATTTGGTGCTCATGATTGTCTCTTCCATTCCCTCTACTACTAATTCTTTGACCAATACCTTTCCAAGCTTCAACACCAACATAGGGCCTTGTAAACTACCAGCACGCTCTTCACCCTTCTCCTGTCTTCCAATGACTCCCAATTCAGCTCCTTCATCATATCAGTTATGACTGGGTACTTCAGCAATTCCACAAAAAAATCTAGCAGCTCTCCTTTGCGCACCTTCCAACTCCTGTATTCGATACTCAAAATGTGGGTCCAAAACTATGTTATCGTTCACATGCAATGTTCTCACCAATTTTTTGTAACACAATTCCATCACTTCTCTGGTTCTTCCCCCCCTTAATCCTCACTAATAAATGAAAGATTTTTTTTAACCTTTTCCTACATCCCACCCAATTTGTCCTGCCCAGTTGAGTTTGTTATGCCAAGATTTTAACACTTCAATCCTTCAACTTGAAATTTTGTTCCCCTCACCCCCTATAATCGAAAGCAACCTTTATTTTTTATCTGTGTACCTAATAAGCTCACTGTACTCAGCATATATCGTCACTCCATATTGATTTACCCAGTTAGATATTCTAACTAGATCACCCTGCAGCTGTGCACAGCATTCTCCCATTTTAATCCTATATATGATTATGTCAGGTCTAAACAACCTAACCTCTTCAACAAAACAATTATTCATTAGAATAACACTATTCTATAGTACTCCCTAATTCACTTCCACCTCTTTCGATACTGCATTTCCTACTCTGACTCTTTGCTTTCTACCTTATAAGATTTCCTCTACCCAATAAGTCACTTTTTCATCCTCCAAGTTTTGCCTTATTTAATACCATTTTATGCCTCACTGTGTCAAATGCGTTGGAAAGATCTAGTGTTACACTATCAACTTGTTCCCATTGTACAATTCATCAGAAATGTTATGCCAGCCAATTGAGATTCACATGAATATCCTTGTCTAAAGGCATGGTGTCAGTTTGCAAACCAGTTTCTTTCTTCATAAATTTCTGATGCAATTGAATATTATTCTCTCCATCATTTTGTCTATCACTGATGTTAAGCTAATCAGCCTGTAATCTTCAACCCCATTTGTTGCCCTTTTTTATGAACTAGTGCTACCAGTATTCTTTTCCAGTCTTCTGGTAAATAGCAAGACTTCAGGTCACTCTAAATATTTCATAACGAGGTACAATATCATATTCCACTCCCTTTAATAATCTGTAGTAATACTATATGTTTACTTTCCTATTATGGTATATACCTGTAGATTCCCTGACCATTATCCTACAACCTTTCAAATGTGGCCTGCCTAGTTTAGCTTACTGTCAGCTGATATTCCCAGATATTTACATTTTACTCCTTTGACGAGTAATTCGTCAAAAAGATCGAGACAGTTTTGAACCAGACAATGTGGATAATTAGTGGATGTATCAAGACCGCTCCACTGTACTGGCTACCCTTTTGTGTAACATCGAACCACCCATGATAAGATGACACAATCGCCTAATTGCCCAATATAATAAGATCTGTCATAACTTGAATCTGCCCATCTACGATGACATGGACAATCAAATTCAGAGTCTTGAATCAAGAAGTCCAAGCTTAAAAACTGCTAAACAGCTTATATCTGATAATTTTAATGGGAGAGTAGCATGGAGATTGGAGTGGATAGCCTCAGCCCCACCAGAATGGCACTCCCTGTTTGACAGCCAACAGGCACTAAAGGGACTCGATCTTCCTCGCAAGACCAGGGCAGCTCTTAACAGAGTTAGGTCAGGTCATGGCAGATCTGTTTCAGCTCTGTGCACATGGGAATGAGAGATTCGCCGAACTGCAACTGTGGTGAGGAAACACAAACCATCCGTCACGTAACCTTTGATTGCCCACTTCGTGCCTTCAGGGGATCACCAATAGACTTTATTAATATTTCAAATGAAGCTCTAGATTGGCTGCACCATGTTGAATTTGAATTTTAATTATAATTTAATGTTACATTGTATTATTGATTTCGTGCATGGGCATAAAATAAATAAATAAACAAGTAATTATCCTTCCACTGATTAAACATATCAAATATTTCCTATCTGCATCCACTTTAATAAAATGCATTGTACCTGGAGACTGGACTCACCTCAGTGGCTCAGCAAGTGTCGATAATGTCCAAAGTCACTGACTGCCACTACAGCTTGTCTAATGAGGAAATTTCAAATGAAAAAACTGCATTGACTTTATTTTCGCTTAGTTGTTAAAATGAAGTGTAAATTTAAAATAATTAATTGAATTTTATTGAAGTGAAAACTTCTATAGGCATATTAGGTGATGTTTCGATGGTGGTAAATCTGTGAGGTCACGACTTCCTGCGTCACCAACATGCCACCTGTTAGGCGTATGATATTCATATTGGACACTTTTCGGATGGGCAAAATCTTATGACTTAGCGTCACCAACATGCTATAATAGCAGTATATCTGTTGCTGTAAGTATGACATATTGCACTTGGGCAACAGTGAAAGTATAGATTATACTTGTATCTTCCAATATAAAAATGAATATTTTTTTGGCAATGTTCTTTATGGAGTAGTGTGAGTCCCACATTATGGGAGTGCATAGCAGGACAACTAGACTTATTACGGAAATTACCACAGAATCGAACAGTAACTGACATGATAACCTCAGTGATTGGTCAATGGAAACAGGAGGTGGGAGAAGGGTGTATTGAGAGTTTGTAGGCATACATCATTGACTGATGATGAGACCTGGATGGACATTGGTCATTGGTAGTGGAAAGAAGAGGTGATCATGACAACATAATTCTAAAAGCATTTGATTTTAGATCTAAGGGCAATGGAATATTTACTTTTGTATGTAAGAAAGTCATGAACAAGAATAAATTACAGGGGTAAATTGTGGAACAGTTTACCTAAAACACTGAAAAAATTAAACTGAGGAATGGTGATAGCTGAAAGTAGGTGTGTAGGAAATTAAAGAGAATTTTAGAATGTAAGATAAAAGTATGTGAAACGTGAAATTAGGTAAGAGAAGTTGCCATTAAGGCCTATGTTTCATTGCAATTAAATTAAAGGGAGCTGGATAGTTAAATAATTTACTAAGAAGTATGTTGAACTTTTTATATCAAGCACTGAAAGTAATTAAAGATTTCTGGAATGGCGCGTAAGGAAATTTTTGATCCATTGCAATTAATAATTGTAATAATAATAGGTACAGACTTGAATCATGCTATTTGTTTTTATTCTTTATGTTAATTAAAGCTATTTAACTCAAAATCCCACTCCAGGTAGCTTAGAATTGTTTTCTTTTATTTAAAAATGTATCATTCTATTCAAGTGATAAGTGCCACAACACTGGATTGGGGAGGTACAACAGACTTGGGTTCAATTCTCAGGCATAATGTACCAGCAGTCCTGATAGTGGTTTTCTGCAATCATCTAAATGAATGCTGGGATGGTACCCAATCTCTGCCTCATATACCTCACATTTCACAAATGAAAATACACTTGTCAAATAGAACAGAAGCTACACATTTTCACTGACTCAGCAACATATCCATCCCGCATCAAAACTATGACTGGTCTAGCGAGCCAGTAGCAGATGGAACCTTGCTTTCAAAATAGGAATAACATCTGGAAGAGGACACACAGTGTGGTGGATGAGCAGTTAACGCTCTTGCCTCGCATTCAGGAGGATGCCTATTCGAATCCCTGTCCGGGCATCCCGTTTTGGGTTTTCCATGGTTTCCCCAAATCACTTCAGGTGAATGCCGCAATGCTTCCTTCAAAAGACCATGGCCGAATTCCTTCCCATTCCTTGTCCCCCAGTACCATCCCACCTCTAATGACCTCAATGAGGCATAGAGCCATAAGTTAAAAAAATGGAAGAGGATGTGCCAGCTGACTCACGAAAGTGGAAAAGTTCAGAAGATGATGTTAATCCCATTCCATATTAATATATTTTTCCCAAGTCTATCCTTATTTGTCTCTAGCCAGCCTATCAAAATGCATTATATTGCAAGAATAGATTTTCATTTGCTTTAAATTTTCTAAATCCAAATTGCTCTTGACCCTCTCTCTTTCATTCATTTGAGCACAATGCTTAATAACATAAAATTACTTAACATCAAACTGATGATGCAGCAGTTATCTTTAACTGGCAGTGAATTTAATTTATTGGTGTAAATCTGTCTTGTTAATTTTTGGTTTTAGTTTGAATAAAATGTTTTCACTAGTCCTAGAAACTTGATGTTCTGAATGATTCTTATCCATTGTTCCCATTATATGGTTCCTCTAACTAGTCTTTCCTCTAAGTATCTGATCCTTGGTATGAATTGAAGCTCAGAAAATTGTTTTTTTTTCCCAGTGTAGTTTCATCTTTCTGATATCGTGTTGTATATTCTGAAAATATCCAGACAGGTTTTCTTATTGTATCGTTATTATGTCACATCCTAAAGTCAGAGTAAAATAATATGCAACAGTGAAAAGGTATACTCAGTGGGAAATGTATGTTATTTCAGATGCATGGTTGTGCAGAAAAGAATTATTCTACATCTATAGGCTGCAATTCAAAAAACTGTGGGCGGAGAAAGTGCTTTCTTTAAATGAAAACAAAAAATTATCTTGCATTCATTGCCATTTCTAATAGCGAGGGGAAAAATGAGTGCATACAGATGTAAGTGAGGACCCATGTTTCCATAACTTCTCTCTCCTGTAACTGTCATCCACACATGTTTGTAAGAGGAATATTTTACTGTAATTGTAAATGAGAGTAGGTGTCTGCATATTAGTCAATAAGTTTGAGTGGAAGTTAAACTGTATGCCAAAATTTTCCAATCCATCTTCTTTATTAAGCAAAATGTGCTCCACAATTCTCTGTACTTTATTGATAATATTAAACAAACAATTGTAATATGGATCTGTCACAGAAAAAAAAGCATTCCAGATAATAATGTACAAGACTCTTATATGGTATATGTATTATTGAAAAATTAAAATTAACCCTGTAGTAGTTGCACTCTGAAAACTCCCATTAGAAATCACTTGAGTGGAATACATATGTAATCCATGTGACCACTCCAGGGTTAAGCACATAATCAAAAATTAGGTTTACATATTATAATATTATGGGCTGATCCCAGTTCATACTTCTATGTACTATTTCACCAAAACAGAAAAAATGCCTTTACAAGGAATGAATAGTTTACTTTGTACTGGTTGGCAAACTAAGCCTTTTGGTTCACCAAGCCCACTGAATAAGCAGTAATGCTCAGGGCTGGCATTTGGCAGTATGCAAGTTTAAAGCCCAGTATAATCATTCTGATTCCGTTTTTCGCTGGTATCCCAAAATCTCTCCAGGGGAATGTTTGGCTGGCTCTTTCAAAAAGGCCACATCCTTCCCAATTACCTGTCCACTCTATCCTCTTCTGGCTCTAATAACCTCAAACTTGAGCCAAAAGCAAGGAAAAAATATTTTAATTCACCATGGAAAACTATTTAACCATTTATTGCACAAGGTTCTATAATTGTCTACATATTGCTGAATCTGCAAATAATCAGAAAAACTGTATAATTTCCTATAACCACCTACATTAGCAACAAAAAATCTTAAATTGCTATTAACATTGTTTCTGAAATAATTTGTAAAAATCAATAAAAGAAGTTGTCATTTTACTTCAGTGAAGAAAACCAGATGTTTGGCCCTGTACAGTGTCTCACAGCCATTATCTAGTTAAAAAAAATTGTATCCATTAAAAAATCTGTAAATTTTGCTAAGAGGTAAATGTGTTATAAAGTTTCAAGAGCTTTCAGAGTGACTAGCACAACTGGAATTCTGCATCAGTTACATAAAGCCAGTAGTGTTTTGAATGCACTTTTATTTCTAAAACTGTTGTTTTTTTATCATCTAAGAGTTTCAGAGGTTTGAGCATAGACATGTTCCAGAAATCTAGATATTCCATGCTGTGTAGATCAAGCATTAGAATATATGACTATGACCTGCATGGGGGTTTAATTCTCAGTTAACTCAAGGTTTAGTCTTCAAAATCGAATATCTGAAATGGCTTTCCAGGTTCACTGAACATGCTGTCCAATTAGTACAATAAAGGTATCTCTCCAGGGAAGGGAAAGTCAGCCATAGCATTGCGCTGGTGCCTTTACACCTTTCCTTAGTACAACTTATCCAGGATGGGAATATGATGTTCTACCTTTATAATTTCCAGTATACATTACCTCACGTCTATCCACATAATCTATTCCAGATATGGTTGTCATAGGTAGTTCATAGGATTTCTTCAGTATCCATTTTTAAAAACTCGATTAACTGTTTTCCAGTTGCAATATATTTTTTTTCCTGTAATGATTAACAGAATATATCACTACATACTTCGAGAATACTTTTATTGCAATGCTATTGAGGCCAGGTGTATTTTACTACAGATATCTTAAAGATAGTCGGATGTGACATTGTACCTTATCTTGAAATATCATGTAAATTGAGTCTGGATACTTGCTGCTTACCACAAGACTGGAAAAGTGCGATAGTAATGCCGGTACATAAAGGTGGGGTGAGAAATACGGTCGAAAATTACAGGCCAATCAGTTTGACTTCAGTGGTACTTAAATTAATGGAAAGATTGGTATGCAACCACATCAGAAATGTATGTGAGGAAGTAAGTGGTTTCAAGTAGGCAAAATGGGTTCAGGCAAGGATATTCATTGCGAATCTCAGTTGGTGGGATATATGCAAGATATTTCAGATGAAATGGACAAGGGAGGCCAATTGATAGTGTAGCACTAGATCTTTCAAAGGTGTTTGACAGAGTAAGCCATAAAATGGTAGTATATAAGGTAAAAACTATTGGAGTTGATGAGAAAGTGATTTGCTGGGTAGAAGAATTTTTAAAAGGTAGAAAACAGAAAAGTTAGGGTTGGAAATGTGGTATCAAAGGAAGTGGAAGTAAAAATGGGAGTGCCGCAGAATAGCGTATTGGGACCATTGATTTTCATTATTCTAATGAATAATTTTGTTGATTGTTTACTATCTGAAATTAGATCGTTTGCAGATGACATAATGCTGTATAAAAGAATCAAAATGATAGAGGGCTGTAAACAGTTGCAGGGTGATCTGGACAGTATATCTAGTTGGGTTGGTAAACATGGGATGAAGATAAATGCAATGAAGAGTCAGCTAATTAGATACACAAATAAAAAACAAAAGATTAATTATGAATATAAAGGTGGGAAAAGAATTGCTTGCTGAAGACTTGAAATGTAAATATCTTGGCATTATATTTGATAACAAGCTTAGCTGGGCAGGACACATTGGACAGGTGGTAGGAAAAGGTTTCAAAATTCTGCACTTGTTGGAGAGAGTGATGAAGGGATGCACGAGAGAAGTAAAGGAATTGGGTTACAAAACTTTGGTCAGACCATTGCTAGAATATGGTAGTGTATTATGGAACCCACATTTTGCGTATCAAATTCAGGAATTAGAGAGGGTGCAAAAAAGAGTTCCTAGATTTGTTTCTGGAAATTATCACAGAATGCAATCAGTGACAGATATGATAAAAGGAGCAGGAATGGGATTCATTGCAAGACAGAAGTAGGATGAGGATGGTCATGGAAATGTATAGGGTGTATACTGGTGATGAGGCATGGAAAGATACTGCAGTAGGTATGAAAAAGTAGTTCAGGGAAGGGAAAAGATGACCATGACCACAAACTGGCACTCGATTTCAGGCACAAGGGTGTGGGAAGATTTTCTTTTTTAGGTAAGGGTGTCAGGGATTGGAATGAGTTACCAAGGGAAATGATGAATGACTTACCAAAAAATTTTAAAAGAATTTAAAAGTTAAAATTTGTAGAGGGCAAATTTAGGTGGGTGCAGGATAGGGGAAAGTTGGGTGTGTAGGGAAATTGCCACCGGAGCGTGTGCTCCATTGCAATTAAATTAAATTAATTTTTTTTCTCAAGGATATCAACCTTGAAACGAATTTCATTATTTTTTAATTACAATGGAGTACATGCTCTGGTGACAATTTCCCTACACACCTATTTTTGCCTTTGTTGTGGCTGAACCTACAGTTTAATCTTGAATCCATATCATGGAATGTCCTGACTTACCTCCCATGATCAAGCAGAACTCTTAAAAATCCCTGCCTTGTTGGGATTTGATCTTGGACACTAAATTTTCAGAGGAAGTGCCTTCATTTATGACTCATTCATTGTGAATCAGTAATGCCATGGTGTTGGCAATTTAGAAAAAAATTGTTATATATGATCAAAGTTTATTTGGATTTTCTGAAAGGCATTCTGCACAAAGACACATCCTTATTCGCCCCAGTTAAGAATTATAGGGAAACTATACTTTCAAAGTAGTCTCAATGAAAAGATTGACATCAAGGGACAATCATTAGTTTTAAATGTTTCTAAAGAAAATGTTCAGTCTTTATTGGACAATATTAAACAGCCACTTTGAAGATTTAAGGTTCATTTTGAATGTAGACATGATGAATCCTGTTACATGGTCTTTAGATTAACATTAATGTGTGTTTTATAATTATATGTCACTACCTTTTTTATGAAAAATATTGAATTTTGTGAGCAGAAGAATGTCTGAGGTGTGCATCAGGAGTAACTTCAGTTTAAAACTTTGCAAATTAAATTTATTTATTTGTTTACTCATTACTCTTGTTCCGTAGATCCCTGATGAGGGAGTATCTACCGAGCGTGGTGAGTGGTTAAAACTCTGGCATTGTATTCGGGTGGACGCTGGTTTGAATCCCCATCTGGTCATCCAGTTTTGGGTTTTCCATGGTTTCCCCAAATCACTGCAGGTGAATGCTGGAGATGCTTCCTTCTAAATGCCATTGCCAAATTCCTTCCCATTACTTGTCCTTCCAGTCCCAGCCCCAGTCTAGGAGGCGTTGACATCAATGAGGCATAAAGCAGTAAGGAAAGAAAAGGAAGGACCTCTGGGATGTGATACATGTTATGGTCAGTATATACCAGCATAGTTAACACTTGTGGTCAATTAGGTTGGTCTTCCAAGCAGAATGCCTCTTGATCTACAGGTCTGTATGTGACTATAGAGTGGAGTCCATAGTCACACAATTTACCACAATGATGACAGGCACTCACAGCAGAGTTATCCAAGATGCTGCCATTTTTCCTCTAGTGTTCTTTCTTTCCTGCCCTGCCTCTTCTCATTTGCTGATTTTCAAATAGCATGGTTCCATGATGAACAAGTGATCTTCAGGATGAGCAATAAAGGGCAGAGTTTTCCAATTGTTATGATAAATGTGACACATTTTCTTGCTAATGTTGATAATGTCTTTAAATCACTTCCTCTGACCACTAATACCACATTTACCTGTCATTCTCCGGGGTAGAATACTTGTTTAGGAATGCAAGTATTGTCCATTCAGTTCCGTGACCAGTCCATTGCAGCTGTCATTTTACAATCTTGTATTCTATGCTAGAGGATTAGGCTTCATCAAGGACACTGATACTGTTGCAATTATACTGTCATGTTATTTGAAGAATTATTCTAAGGCATTTTTGGCAGTATTATTCTAGCATCATAAGATGTCACGTGCAGCATGTCCAGAATTCAGATCCATAAAGTAAGGTGGGAATAACAACAGAATAGTACACGAGGATCTTAGTTGTTATGTTGATGTAATGCTTGTTGAAGACTCTTAGCCTTGGAACGGATGCTCCAGCACAGTTGATTCTGTATTGGATTTGTGAATCAATGTTTGTAGTTGATGAGAGGGTACTACAAAGATAGGGGAAGGTGTTTACAACTTGTAGGCATGCCTCATCGATGGGCTCCAACAGAGCCATTATTAATTACTGCAGATGTCATTTTAATATAGAGGAATTTCAAGAAGGTAATAGAATTTTGGTGGAAAACCATACGGAGTTAAAATGTTTCAAAGTGCTTATATGCATGAATACAATATGAATAATAATCATAGCGAAAAAATATTATGTGTTGACAAATACAAAAAATAAAATAAAACAATGAAATATTAAAAAGTTGTATCAGACTCAATTAATTGTTTTTACAAATTCTTAAATGGAATAGGAGGAGTTGTGTTACATTTGTAGGAAGTTAACTAAACATATTTGTCCAGTGTAATTAATTCCTGTTTGTATTAATGACAGTGATGCATTTGATAAAAATTAATTATGTTTTTTGTATCAAATTGTGTACCTGTGAATTTGATATAAACAAGTTAAAATGTTCTACAACAAAATACCTGAGATAATATATATACTGTAAAGTCAATGTAAGAATATTGAACTTTTTAAATAGTTGTGTGCAAGAAATTCTTGGTTTTACGCTATAGAGCTTTTTCTCTTAATGGCTTAATCAGCATCGAGGTCATCAGAGGCGGGAAAGGTCTGGGGGCAAGGAAAGGGAAGGAATTCGGTCATGGACTTATGAAGGAACTAGCCCTGAGACTTTTTGGATTTGGATTTCCAAGTATGAATTAAACCATTCACATACAGTTCCATAAATACCATAGTATTCCTTTTTCCAAAATTAATTAATGATATACACAGTCAAATGCTTTTACAAGATGACAGAAAATTCCTGCATGGCACATTTTGTTACTCAGTTTCTCAAATATATTATTTAAAAATGAATATACAGCCTTTTCTGTGGGTGACCCTTATTAGAATCCAAACCTGGAAGCAAGTTTAGTGAGAATGTTATAGTATGTAACATATTTTATTACTCTACGACTCATGATTTTTTTCAAAACATTGAGAATCCTGTAAGTATAGAAATGGGATGGTAGTTATTATATATGTACCTTGTCCTTTTTTTTAAATAATGGTTTTAAAACCAAATACCATATATTAGTCAACTTGTAAATACACCTTGCATTAAGGATTCACAGATGTGAGCAAGTATGTCACTGATACAAACTGAACAGTAATTTACTTCAAATGTTGCCGTAGCTGTAAGAATTCGTAGGTTTTAATTGCTTCATGAATTTATTTACTGGTGGCAATTGCATCTTCACAAATCTATTTGTGAAAGCAGTTTAAAAATCTCCATGTGTTATCTGAAAACTCTCTCTGAGCAAAGATGTTACTTTTTGTTTTTAACTGTTTAACATCTCTCTAATAGCGAGGTCTTTAGAGACGGAAAAGGATGGGGGGCAAGGAATGGGAAGGAATTCGGCCATGGCCTTTTGAAGGAAGCATCCCGGCATTTGCTTGGAGTAATTTGGGAAACCATGGAAAACCCAAATCTTGATGCCCGGACGGGGATTCGAACCGCCGTCCTCCCGAATGCAAGGCCAGAACTCTAGCCGTTACACCACTACGCTCGGTAAGATGTTACTCTCATGGACGATTTGACCTCTATATTCCTGCCTCCATGTTTGACCTCCTTATTTGCAGTCAACGCGTTCTCAAGGATTTTGCAAATTCATGAAGTTCGAGGGGGTCACAACGCTCAGAAATAAATGACTTTTAATCACCAACCAGAAAACAGTCTAGTGTCAAATAGAAACGTCGACATAAAGCACTGGTAAAACAGAGTTTTTTGTATTTACTGTCTTTATCTACACCTCTGCTGTCACGGTCTGATAACTGTAGGGTACATCTGGAATTTTTACTTAGAACAACTCGTAGTACCACCACCTGAGCGTTGAATTGTACTATATTATGTCCTAGAGAGGGTGCATAAACCATGTAGCTCTATTTTGGCCACCTGTGAACCCCTCTCTACCCCACGTAGCCCTATGTGGCTTTTGCCTCTATCCCCCTCACGTAGCACATAGTTTTTCCCCTTTTGATTCTAGAAGATGTTTTGTACTGTTTTCTCGTGTCAGACTATTGCCAATTACATTAGGAGATAATTAACTGGGAAACAAATATCCACATGCTGTTGTGTGTTCTGTCCCTCATTTTAACTGTGAAAAATGTTATGAAAGGAAAGTTACGTGGCCTGGCTCGGAACCCCCCCCTTCCCTCCACGTAGCCCAGCGTATCCTTCCAGCCAACCCCCCCCCCCCCCACCCACCCACCCACTGGACTGAGCCACGTAGTTTGTGCACACTCCCCTATCTAAGAAAACATTTCGACTGCAAGAAGTTACTTACGTTTATCACCAGACGGTACATGATATCAAATGGCTTTTATGAAATAATTATATTTGTGGTCACTTTTTCGTTAATCTATTAGGTTACCGATGTCACTTCGGTATGAAACACACCTTATTTTACTCTTGCGACCTTGGATTATACATTGTTCTAAACCCCATGTTCTTTTAGTGACTGGAAACATACAGACAAAAAATTCTGAAACATTTGATTCCTTATTTGTGGTTTATTAACGGTTTCCCAAACTAATTTTTTAAAAATGCATAGTTTTTTTCCCTCTTCCAGATTTATCCCACATATAGTTTACTGACGCTAGCAACTTAAGTCCATCCACCTCTGTAACAAAATAAAAGTTCGCACCCTGCTGTACTATAACTGTAGAACGAAATAACTTCTTTGGGTGAATTCTTGATGAATGTTTAAAATGAATTGTAAATAAATTACTGTTTCACTGTCTTATTTTAGGGCTGGGAGCAGTATTATTTAGCTGTGCATTCAAAAAAGGTTAAAGTGCCTTACTGTGTTTTAAAAATAAAATTTCTCTTTTGGGGATAGTGCAAGTTGTGGATGTAGCAGAATACAGTCAATTATAAAACCGTTTTACAAATTTAAAGTTTGGAATGGAAGAGTGCTAAAATTAACAATTTTTGTTGAAAAGGTTTTTTTTTACTTATGGCTTTACGCCTCGTCGACGTAGTGGTCATTAGAGGCGGGATGGGACTGAAGCTTGGGCGGATACAGGGGGGGGGGGGGAGCTAGGGGTCAAGCCCCCCCCCCAAAGTATTTAGGTCCATCTCTGACATTGTAATTTTGGAGACCTTTTTTTTATCTCTACGGATTTGTGGCCCGAGAAGACTATAAATACTACCTTTTCCCCAACTCAAGGCCCCCCCCCCCAAAGCCAAAATCCACTAAAGACAAGCCTCCCCAACCAAAATTCACTCAAGCCAAGCCCCCCCCCCAAAACCAAAATCCTGGATCCTCCCCTGGACTGAAGACAAGGAACGGGAAGGAATTCGGCCATGGCCTTTTGAAAGAAGCATTCTGGCATTCGCCTGGAGTGATTTGGGGAAACCATGGAAAACCCAAATCTGGATGCCCGGACGGGGATTCGAACCGGCTCTCTCCCGAATGCGAGGTTGAAAAAGTAATCTTGTTTTACCTGGTTAAGTGTCTTCTCTCATATCTCCCAGTATACCTGATACGACATGTGCACGTAGACCCAATTCCCACTGGTGCCTCAGCTCCTGGCTTATGACCTGTGCCCCCTCCAATTGGTGGACTGTCTACAGTGAAGCGTTCCAGGTGGGTGGTCCTACATTCAGAGCAGGAATCGAAACCTTGACCGTTGGACGGCAACACTAATTTAACCTAGATATGATGCTTAGTAGAAAATTTGTTCCGTTGACGACTGTTTCTAGAATACAGTGTATAAATTCAGTCCGATTTAGAAAAGTTTTACGTTAAATTTTTCTTTTTCACCGTTGGAAAAGTTATTTTCGTTCCCTCAAGGTAGAAATCTGTAAATATTATCCGACTAGAACGTGCATCTTACATTTTCAGAAACTGCCGTTAAAATCTGAGAATTCTTTTATAAGAGTAAATTGTTTTTATTTGGATGTGGGATTAACAGGTGTCTCAGTTTATCAAGGAAAAGTGTCTAAAAAGCTGAAGTGTTCAGTAAAAGATACAAATAAAGTAAAAAGTATAGAGTGCTTAAAACTATTCAGTTGTAACCCCTGATTTCTGTAGTTTTGGCCTGCATCGTCCCAAGCACCCGATCTCATAGCGGACGAAGGCAGATTAATCGAGGAATGATGTTTTTGTGAAGAATATCAAGAACTAAATTCATATCACCAATACGTAAACAATTTTACAACTTATAGTGTTTGGTAATGGTGTGGTTGCCCTTGTGTTTATCTTGCAGACCTCGTCGCGTCTCGACCGTCAGGGTCATATTTTTATGCTGAGCCATGGTTGTTAAGAACCTTCGGCGGAGGCTTCCTTATGTATTACCAATTGTCATCGGTTCTTTGCTGGAATAGAACGCGATACTTGCTGATGGCCCTTCCGAAGTATGTATACACAGTATTCTGGCAATAAGTGTAAGTGTTGCTTCATACTTGGATCAATCGTTTTCAATTTGTTACCCCATTTTCCTATAGAAATTACTTGTACAGGTACTCTTGAACAACAACACTTGAAATAAGAATGCTTAGATGAGAAGCAATGAGTGTCATGCATGATTTTTTTTTATGTACTACATCATCTACTAGGATCTTGGCGTAGACGCAATTCCTTGATGTGCTGCACGGAAGCACACCGGATGTTTTGCGGCAGCGGTGAATGACCGGCCTGTTCTGAGTTTTAATTGGCCGGCTAGCCAGCTGGCTGTCGTGGAACGGAGCATACTGTATAAGACTACAAACGATAAAAGGAGAACAAGAAAAAAACGCTCCATCACCCGTAGTTGCCATTGTAAATTACGTATTGGAACATCATGTTGCTATTGGTACTATTTAGTCAATTAATAATTCAACCAATTTGTTTTGCATAGTTACTGATATCTGAATCCATAGCTATGAAGGTGTCCAGATGGAAGTTGAAGATAATTTTGTTATTCTGTCCGAGGTCTCAATTTCTCTTGCCAGGGCATGATTTTGAATGAGGATTTCGTCTCAGTTTTCTGCCCTCATATGAAAGTACTCTGTTTTTCACTCTGAACGAGTGTTACGCTATTTGAAGAGATGTGTGAAAGTAGAAGATTTAGAAGATTTTGCCAAAGCAAATGGATGTGGCTACAAAATGAAATAAGAAAATAAAAACTTCCTTAAAAAATGGAGAAAGTAATGTAAGGAAACACCTATCTTATGACCGAAAATTATAAGAAGTAATGAGTGAGCAATAATGAGGCTAAGCTAGGTATAATTATTTGATGAACAATGCCGAATGATACTAAAAAGAGAGCCGTACTGCAAAGACTTTGGGACCAGGTGGTTACTGTGAAATCAAAAAAGTGACATTAAGCGGTATTTTTCTCAGAAGATTACACCTTCTGTGTTTTCTCAGTTGCTTGAGTAACTGAATTAAGACCGTATAATTGCGTGGATTGTCTTCTTCACAGTCAATGACCATTTCTAACACAGTACCTAACATGTGGGAGAAGACTATTCATAAGGCTAAACTCATAACTCTAAGAGGCCACATCATTTAATGACTGAACTGAACGAATCTTCTAAATAGGAATTTTGTGGGAAACTAATAGTAGGCAGAATAGTGTGTTCTTCAGAGAGTATAGCTTCTGTGAATGTGAAACTGTCTGTTTCCTGGTTATGCTGCAACTACCCAGTGACAGCCAGCAGCCAGCGGAAGGAGCAGTTGATGCTTGCTCTTTGCAAGCAGATGCGGTGGAGGGTGTTGTCTTGGACATTTCCTCCAGACATTTTGAGAGTTAGTTACTTATCTTTAGGTTTGGCTTGACGTTTGCTCCCTCCTAGTGACTTTATTGTAGAATAGTTAGTGGTCTTCTGTGTTTGTCGAATGTCATATTATAATCACCAAGGCCGACGATTAGTGGGTTTGTTGATTTAGCAGCTTCCCGGTAGATGTTTCTACTGATGGTTTTAAATCTGTCAGTTAACAGCGGAATGCTTGCGGCTGCATGCAGGTCCTTTGTTGGAAATCGGGTTGGTACGTGTAGGGCACGTCGGAGCGCCCGGTTTTGCATTATTTGCAGCTTAGCCAGCAAGGTTCTGGACGCGTACCCCCACACTGGGCACGAATATTCCATGACAGGGCGGATCAAGCTGCAATATACATTGACGCCTGTTCTCGGGGCTAACGTGCTGTCCCTATTGAGTACAGGGTATAGCTCCTTTAGACGAGCAGCAACTCGGCGGCGATGGTCCTGTATGTGATGACTCCATGTAAGTTTGCTTTCCAGGGTAACGCCAAGATATTTCACTGTGCGCGACCACTCATTAACTTGTCCGTTTAGTGTGAGTGTTGGAGCAGGTTGTTGTTGAGGTTGGCGTTTCCCCAACCACATAGTCAACATAATAGCCTTAGATTTCGCTGATTTTAGGGAGATTCTCCATCTCCTCGCCCATGCCAGTGTCTGTTGCAGTACTTCCTGAAGTCGGCGAACTGCAACTGCTTCGAGCCTGTGCGCTATGAAGAATGCAGTGTCATCAGCATAGAGTGCGGTTCGGACAGAGGCTGGGGCCGGGATGTCGGCAGTGTATAAATTGTACAGCACGGGTCCTAGCACTGACCCCTGCGGGACTCCAGCATTGATAGGTCGTCGTGTGGATAGATGATCTCCAACTCTGACTCGGAATGCTCTTCCACATAGATATCTCTTTAGTAGTTTTACCAACGGGCCGGGGATACCCTGTTGGTATAGCTTGTACAGTAATCCGTGATGCCAGACGGCGTCGAATGCACGAGCAACGTCCAATATGACAAGCGGGCAGTAGGCTTTGAAGTTGAAAGCAGTGGTGGCTCGTTCAACAATTCTCATGATCTGTTGCGGGGCCGAGTGTCCACGCTGAAATCCAAACTGGTAATCGGGTATAAAACTTTCATTCTGTATGTGAGAATTTAATCTCTTGAGTAGAAGTCTCTCAAAGACCTTGCTCAGAGCTGGTAGCAAGCTAATCGGTCGGTAGTTCTGCGAGAATGTGCTGTCCTTGCCAGGTTTATGGATGGCTACGACAATAGCTTCTTTCCAGCATCTTGGAAACTTTTGCAACTGGAGTATGGAATTAAACAAGCGTGCCAGGTAGGAAATAGCTTTGGGTGGTAGGTTTTTCAAGATCTGGTTCTGAATCTTGTCTTTGCCTGGAGCTTTACGCGGATGCAGCTGTGTGATGGTGCGCCGGATTTCCTCTTCAGAGATCTCTTCAATAAGGTAATCATCACGGCTGATAGAAATCCTGTTAGGCGTCGACGTACTTCAGCGGAGTGATCTTCATCATCGTCATCCGCGGGTCTAAACTGCATCTCGAAGTGATCAGCTAATGCATTGGTTTTGTTTACTTCCTTGTAGCAAGACCTCTTTCACCGTGCAGAGAGGGTATAGGGGCACGTCTTTTGGTGAACCTTCTTGTTTCAGACCACAGACTGCCGTCATGCGTATCTAGGGAGGCGAGTCTAGATGACCATTCCCTATTCCGACGTTCAGTGACAGCGGTGTGCCACCTATATTCGACATTGAATACTGTTTATTTCGTATCCGTCCAATAGTGTGATGTAATTTTCGAATCCAGCTGGTAAATATTGCACCTTTTATGAAGTTTACTTTCGCGCTCTTTCTTAATGTTAAATTTAATACCGCAATCACAACAGGTATAAATATTGTTTAGGGTGAAAACATTGCGACGCGTGGCAAAAAGAATTTAAAAATAATAAAAAGCAGAGCCTAGCGATTATAAATAAATTTTAGCGGTCCACGTCAAGTATTACTGCATACCAACTTTCGTGACATGCGTGACTCAATTACTAGCATTGTTGGGTGTGAGATAAGTCTCGCGCATAGATTGGGTATTAAAATTATACTATGTTCAGACAGGAAGGGCGGGTCAAGGTCACTCTGCTCTATCCCCACCACGCTACATCAGCCCCTACAGGCGAAGGGGAAACAGCTGCCGCGCATGCGCAAACGTCATCACGACGTATGGTACAATATGTTGCATCTAATTTGATGATTTCTTCAGTAAAATCAAGCATGAATCGTATATGAAAGAAATTTCGTGTTTACCAACTACAATTTCATATGTTAATAAAGAAAAAAAAAATATTTACATATCAATGAATAAAACGTCCAGCTCCAAGTCATTATTCCTAGTTTTAAAAGTTGCGCAAGACATTTACAGGATTAAATCCAATTTTTAGATGTGTTTCCCAGTGGAAGTTTACTCTCGAAACACATCGTTTAAATTTTGAAATGTAAGTGATATTGACTTTGAAGCGATAGTTTCTGTCTACAGAAATCGTTGACATAAACAATAGCCAGATTTCACACAACTACATAATGTATGCAGTAAATATAGCTGAAGCAGAGTAAGAAATGACTTACCAAGCAGGCACTTCACAGCACGCTGTCTTCATCTTCACTGTGGCTTTCACTGGAACTGTCATCGGTCTCCTCACGCAAATTTATTATAATTTTTTCGACACGTTCATCTCGTAGTCCATCCTTCACAAAGTCTTCTTCTTGCAGACCTTCTGCATGACGAACACATTTCTTCCAGTCTTCTATTGTCACGTTGCTTATGGCATCCTCCAGTAATTTTCTGACATCTTTAATTTTAAAAGTAGAATTCTTATCGGCCACTTCTCCTTTTATTTGAGCCCATATAAGCTCAATCGGATTGTACTGGCAATGGTATGGTGGAAGCCGTACAACTTCGTGTCCCATTTCTAAAGCCAATTCATCAAGCTCATATTTCCTGTAAAAACTGCTGTGCTGCTTAACCAAAGCAAGCAACTCTGCTACAGTATGTGATGGATAATGTGGTATGCCCTTTTCTTCAAGCCATGACACAATTTCAGCTTTTCTTGAGTTAGTGGTGGGAATTTTTTCTTTGTGTTTTGAATGGTAACTTGCATTATCCATTACGAGAACACACCCTTCTTCCAGACTCTTAAGCAAGTTACAAAACCATTCTCTGAACACTTCACTATTCATTTCTTGGTGATAGTCACCAGAACTCTTAGACTGAAACACTAAACCAACCCTTTCAATGAATCCATGAGTTGCTGACCCAGCATGACAAACGATTAATCGAGAGCCTTTACCTACAGGAACCCTGAGGCCACCATTGCGCTTAGAGTGTTGCCAAATAAACTTCCTTGCGTGATTTTGATTTACCCACGTCTCGTCAAGGTAGATGACCGGTCGACGAGGATGTTCCTTCCTTAAACCGTGCATTTTTCTTAAAAATGAGGCCCTTGCTGCAACAATGTCTGTCCTTTCCATCAGAAAACGTCTACCGTCATTACATTTTCTGTATTTGAAATCGAGTGCTTTTAATAACTTATGCAGAGAAGTGACGCCTCCAGTGTAATTAATTTTCTCTTTCAGTACCTCACGCAATTTTCGTAAGGTAGGATATTCACCTCGATCATAAAATTCCAGAACGGAACGTCGAATTACATCTTTCTGAAAGTCATCAATCTCCGTGACCGGTTTTTCTCGGTGAATGTTTTTCTTTGGAGAAGAAAAGGATGGTCCTG
Organism: Vandiemenella viatica; assembly: GCA_031002005.1. Taxonomy (NCBI): domain Eukaryota; kingdom Metazoa; phylum Arthropoda; class Insecta; order Orthoptera; family Morabidae; genus Vandiemenella; species Vandiemenella viatica. The sequence continues at coordinate 144,799,852 of JARYHS010011408.1, forward strand.
GAACACTCAGCTGGGCTTCGCTACATACACGCTGCACTGTTCGTAACGATACGCCACACGCCTCTGCCGTCATTTTTTGCGGTTCCCTAAAAAGTATATTAACTCTCTCTTCAGAGTTTTCTAACGTCTTAAAAAAATTATACACGTCAAAAATAATTGTTTTTGACTGTCGTCTAATGTAACAACGATCTGACGCCATTTCACTTACAGTTTTATATCGGTGTATCGGAATAAACACGACAATACTGCGACAAACGACAATGCCTGTAGGCAGCGGTCTGCTCGGAGGGGAAGGGATCTGGAGGGGGTGGTGAGGTGAGGAGCGGGACGAGGGGCACATGACCTTGACGCGCCACTTGAGAGTGAATATAGTATAACAGGTTATGATTAAATATAGTTAGTTAAACGTTTTTCGAAATTGTCTTGCAAATGATATATGTTTATTTATTTATTATTATTTTGAAAAAATTGTCCGATGAAGTACTCATTTATTTTGGGAAAACCATAAATTTTAGAACGATCGCTTTAGTTTTCCTATAAAATTTGGAGGGTTAGATATCAGCGTAAATTAAAAAAAAATCTGATCACTGGTTTCAGAAATAGAGGAAATAGTATTTTTTTTTGTGACTTGGCTATCATGCATGCAATGTTTTAGCAAACCAGACAATAAGACTTCTGCCTATGCTTTATCCAATCTTAATAATTCACAAAAGCCAAGATTTTCTTTGCATCTCTTTTATATCTTGATAGATCATACATTTTTGGCTTTCATTTTGGTAGAAATTATGGCATGCATGATGACCAAATCATCAGATGTTTCTTCTATTTTAAATCAGCGATGCTTATCACAGAGAGAAACTATTCTGGTTTTGATAATTAAGTGAATACATACTGACTAATTTTGAGTTTGCTCAGAACAAGATCCCATAACTTTTTGTCATTAAACATCCACGAGATCTGGCATATTTTTACAAGAACTGTTTTTGTGGAATTTCATGTCTTTTTTGTAAAGGAACGTCCATGAAATACGTAGCTCCGTTTTGACCTCTTTTCACCCCCTACCTTCCCCATGTACCCTGGCTAGTTTTGTATATGGTTAGTTCTCTTTTGCGAATTCCAGAAGACATTTTGTGCTGTTTTAGTTTAGGCCTACCAGACTGCCATCAAAATAATTGCATATATATTGAACACCGATATTTGCTTCATTTACTTATTTTATAATCAAATGGCGACACTAACCACTTCTGTAAATGATCAATTATTGAGAAAACCTCTTTCTCAGGTGTAGCCAGCGATCCTTTTCTTCTTGGAGTTTTACTAAAAACATTCTCTTCATCGCTACCATTATTTGTTCGCTCGCCCTTCCACTAGGCGACGGATTGTGCACACCTAGTGGTACACTTTTTGAAAAACTGCCGCACCTAAAGACGTGAAATTGAACATAGTAATTCAAAGTAAATTCTAGATATGTCATTAATAAATATGCTGGCAAGGAGAGGTTGTTTGGAAATCGCTATCGTAGAACGAACAAGTCTGGTAAATAGTACGTCACTGTGGTTTCTCGCCCTAAAGCAGTTTAAGAGAAATCGGGAATTGAAAAGTGTAAAAATTGTACCTAAATGAGTTATTCTCCTATGGAAGACCACTTGTTAATAATGTCCGTTTAGCCGTGTGTGTTGAAGCGGCGGGTCCTCAGTTTAATCCCACCATCCACGGATTTTTTTTTTTTCTGTTTTTTTTTTTCATTGCTGTTTGATTTTTTAGCATTTCACCTTTGTTTTGAAACAAAGTCTTCAAATATTTATTTTCCTTTGAGAAATACACAAATGATGAATCATGTAAATCACAGAAACATTTGAAACAAAAATTACGTGCACACCAAGAACATTTTATGATGGATATCCTTCCACAGTCACTTATTCTCCAGAAATTGAAATATTAATTTAATTTTGTTGTATTAAAGATTATCTATGGTTGTTGAATGTTCTTTGTAAATAAATCTGTCACTTGTGTAAATGTAGATGCATCGGTTTTGTAATTATACAAAAAAATCCCGCTATTTCCCTTAATCAGTTATTTAAATAACTATATAATTTTACTGACAATCTACATAAAGTTTAATCAAAATCAAAATTAAAGAATAAAAGGAAGGTACATCTAATCGGTACGCTTCAAACTTTAATCGAAAATAACGTTGCCGCAAACTGAACTATTGGGAGAAAATGAACTTATGCTCCAGAAACAGAGATATTAATTTATTTTTTGTATTTTTTTAATGATGATCTATGGTTTTATTTGTAAAAAAAAATCTGTGACTTCTGTAAATGTAGATGTAGCGTTTTTGTAATCATACAAAGAAATCCCGCTACGTCCCTTGATCGGTTATTTAAATAACCATATAATTTTAATGATAAACTATGCAAAGCTTAATGACAATCAAAATTAAAGCACACTCAACATGAAAATTTTTAGAACCGTTTAACGGAAGAAACATGTTTCCACGTAACTGAAACAAACCAAAAATGCATACAGGTCGGTAGTTTAATTAAGCCAAACACAAGAACCATAAAATGTTTAATAAAACGAGAGGTCTTAGTATGCAATGGAATCAACTGGAATCCGCTTCAACAACATTGTCTGCACTTCAAAGATAATGACTACGTCTCCAAGATCACCGAGCTTCTGATGTCGACAAGTTTCTGTCGGTGAAGTGACTTCATAAAAATATTCCGTAATTTTCTGTATTGTTCCCCTCTCACCACGAATTCCCAATCGGTTAACGCTCTGGTCTCGCATTCTGGCGATCATCCATGACCATTTTATGCAGTTTTGCGATGATTTCAGGGGTAGTGGCACATCATGTAAGTTGTCCCGACTAAATTTAAACTAGTTTTTTCAGTTGGTAACAGTTGAACATGAAGGAGCAGACTACTCAAGTGTGTTCTGAAAATCGGCATGAGTTTCCTTTGCTTTCATACCTTTATTTACAAAGTACTTACACTACTCGAATCTCAATTTTTTTCCCTTTTTCTTTTGCTTACGACTGAGAGCCAGGGACAGGAAGGAATTTGGCCATGGCCTTTCGAATGAACCATACCAACATGCGCCTTGAGTGATTTGGGAAAACCATGGAAAACCCAAATCTTGATGGCCGGACGGGTATTCGAAACCACGTCCTCCCGAAAGCGAAGACAGAGCGTTACCGCATATCCATCACGCTTGGTAAGTCGAGGTCCAAATCATCATATCTCGCCGCTCTGAATGCAATGCTTGCGTGAATGTAACATTACACTGCAAACATTTTTTGATAAATATTGGAACCTAATACCGCACGGCATATTCTTTTCCATTCGTTACAAAAGCTTGCAGGCTCTGCTTTTTAAATTCAAACAGCTGCAGTAAAATAAATCCTTTACCTCTTCATAAAGATATTTGGTTCTAAGATCTCTGTCTGGGGAACGGAAGGTTTTAGTTTTAGTTCCTTGGGTCCACTGATTTTCAAATGACCTAAACATTTGTTCACCTCTGGAGTAACTTACGTTGCATTTATGAAACTCTCTAAATTGCTACCGTTGTTCTGATTGTTCGCAAAACTTTAGGCTCTTTTTACCAAATAGGAGTGCCACGTTAGATCATTGCTGCATGCGATAGAAGTGGAAAGCATGATAGATTAAACTTCAGTGGAGAGGAACTACAAGCGAGAATGCCATATTCATGCCAAGGATCCAGGGTATTATTTGTAGTTTACAGCGTTCTGTTCGCCAAATACGGTTGTCTGTGTAACACAAACATTCCATCCTTACGATAAACGGTCCAGATCTTCCAAATATGGTTCCAAATATGGTTGGGCCTCCACTCCCTCCACCTCATGATTCACGCTAACTACCTGTGTAAACACCTAGCTGGTAGGTATAGTGGCTGTAACGAGAGAGAGAAAAGTACTGGCGTTTGATTACAATCGAATGTTCAGCTCCACCGAATGACTTCACTCCCAGTTGGAAGTGAGGCTGCACTTCGAACAATCCTGTCTGTAACACGGTTGCCACATTTCCTTCACATCCGTATGGTTTGCCTTGACTCAATGAAGAGTACCACTACGTGATGAAAACCGCTGTGATGGGACTGAAGAAAGGCGTTGCTGAGTGAGGCTCAGTGATGCGCAACATGGGAGGTTACCCGCGTAGGGGCGTAGTCCCGGACCAAGTCAGGACTCCAGTCGACCGAGAACAGAGACCTACTTCACTAAGAGTCGGCGGCACTTACTCGGCGCCACCGGAAACGTAAAATTAATGGGCGCCCAATCCGTACGGCGGGCTTTCCCCGCGTCGCGACGCGTCGTTCAGTATGTAAAAATATTATTCGCTTTTCTGGGGCATCGTCTCTTGCGACTTTGTACGCGTTAGAATTTTATTGCTGGAATTGGATATAGAAAACTGTAAGTTACGTAAAAGGTGTTCCAAAAAGCACGGAGTCGGGAATATATGAAGAGAACCAATTTGAAATATGTTTAAAAATAGCAACGAGGTAAGGGGAGAGGTTAACTGTGGGAGATTACCTACCACAGTTGATTCTTGACGTTGTGTCTGTACATGAAATTTATGAACAGATCATTCATAAACTGACTGCGAGAGAAATGAAGCCTGAGCGACCGATATAACATTACTGACACACACGCGCTATCCTCTGTCACCGTTTAGTTAGTTTTCAAATTTTCATGACAAAATATATTGTTGTATCCAGAAAAAAATTATCCTATGTCCTCCCTAATGATACATAGTATTTTCTTGTCAAATTTAGTAAGGCATTTAGTGGTGAAATCGTAACAAAAAAGGAGAGATACTTTCGAATTTATAGATAGTATACATAGAATAACACCGCAATATTCAAGCGATAGTATGACCACGGTTTTGTAATCCAATTCCATTACATCTCTAGTATACTTCCTTACCACCCTCTCAAATAAATGACACATTTTTAATTTAATTTAATTGTAATGGAGCACACGCTCCGGTGGCAATTTCCCTACACACCCAACTTCCCCCTATCCTGCACCCACCTACATTTGCCCTCTACAAATTTTAACTTTAAATTCTTTTAACATTTTCGGTAAGTCATTCATCATTTCCCTTGGTAACTCATTCCAATCCCTGACAACCTTACCTAAAAAAGAAAATCTTCCCACACCCTTGTGCCTGAAATCGAGTGCCAGCTTGTGGTCATGGTCATCTTTTCCCTTCCATGAACTACTTTTCATACGTACTGCAATATCTTTCCATGCCTCATCGCCAGTATACGCCCTATTTTTAAACATCTCTCTGCCCAATTGAGTTTACTATCAAATTTTATGCCATGATATTTACGCTTAACATCTTCAACAAGCAGCTCCCCTCCCCCTTCCATTACTAATTTATCTGTTCATCAATTAGTTTCCTTCGATCTTACCTCTAATACAATCTACGTTGATAAAATTTTAAATGCTACTCATAAAATTAATAGATGCTGATGATACTTTCACGAAGCTGGACAGCTTTAAAAAGCGTGAAAGGGCTGGTATAGCTAATGTTACTACGAATGTATAAAGAAGGGTGGATACAACAACTTAAATACTATTTAGACCTAATTTGGAGACTTGCTGTATACCAGAAAAATTGAAATTTCCCAGTGGTAACGGCTCAAACAAGCTTAGACAAACAGTGATAAGAACTATATATTAATCGTCTGATGTCAGCAGGTAAATTGATGAAGATATTGATATCCAAATAAAACAGGAATGTCTGTAACAAAAGAAACTGATTTGTAAACAATCAACATGGATTCAGGAGAAATTATTCATACCCTTCTCTGTCAGGGAGGTATGTGCAACCTATTTCAGATGAAACGGATAAGCGAGGTCAAGTTGATAGTGTGTCTCTGGACCTATTAAAGGCTTCCTGAACCATACCATGACCGTGAATAAGATGGAAACTATTTGGAAAAATCAGGACGTGTAATGCTGGGTGGATGAATTGTTAAGTGATAGGAAACAAAGGATCTGCCTAGGATATGCGTTGTTAAAGCAAGTGAGAACAGCAGGGTAGTGTATTGAGACCATGGTAGCTCATTATTCTAATGAATGTTCTGTTGTTGGTTTACAGGTTGTTTTCAGATGACACAATACTGTTTGATAGGATAATAATTGAAGATGTTTATGAACTGCTGTATTTGAGTCTGGATAAGATCAGCTCAGATTTAAATGGAGTGTAATGCAAAAAAGATCCATCTTATCTAGTAAAGAGATAGAAAATAAAGGTTTGTACAACTATACAGTTGATGAAAAACTGCTTGTTGAACGCGCAAAATGTAAATATATTTGTTCATAAGGTCAGCTGTGGTAAATGCACTGTCGAGCTTGTAAGAAAAGGTTTAAATATCTTGGATGTTTTAGGGATGATACTGTTTGAATGTATCAATGAAGTTGCGACTCAAAAATATTGGACCAAAATGGTGGATATAGAACACAGGATTTGGGGAGAGTGCAAGGCAAAGGAGCTAAATTTGTTTGTGGAAATTACCAGAAGACACACTTGAGAAATGATGTGATAGAGGAGCACGTTAAAAGTTGCTGGAAGCCATGAGGCTATTGAAGAGTGTGGTGGATGTGTATATGACTTTCTGCTTGACATGGTGCAACCTCGTCAGAGTTACTATATTTGTTTATATAGCAAAGAGCGCGAAGCGTCACAGAGTACTAAGTCGCTGTCTTCGTTCAAGTTGTTCGTATTCTTCAACATTTCTGCTGCCTATGGTTGAGGCCACCACTGATCTTCTCTCCACAGCAGCTCCGTATCGTCAAATTTTATAGCTTGCCCGGTGTTGATGGCATGGCGAACTGCTGCGGATTTGTTGACGTGGTTTTCTTTACAGTGGCAGATTCGTTCTTTAAGCCTATCCGACACAGTACGACCTGTCAGCCCAATGACAATATCACCACAACTGCAGGAGATTTCATAAAAACCCCTAAGCTGGTATATGTAAAAAGGGTCTTTCACCATTGACCAAGCTTGCAGAGTATCTTATAAACTGTTCGAACTTCCACAAACTTTAATATATATATATATATATATATATATATATATATATATATATGTATATTAAAATTGATCTGTTACGCCTTCTACATATGGAAAATGACGCATTTTCATAGTAAACTTGTCTGATGGGGTAAGCTGATGTTTTACATGGATCCTGTAATTCTTGAATCACTTCCGATGTCGGATTCACTTCGGGCGTTGGCTTGTGAGAGTCTCCATTTCTTCCATCAGACTTCTGAATCGTACACTGTCCTCGCTATTGAGCTCAATGATGTCAGTACAGCCCTCTTCGTTGCCGGATGATGGTGCGATATGGTGTACAAATATCTATTAGGGTGGGTCATTTTGCGGTATACATTATGACCCAACAGTCCATCGTCGCCCAAAGGAGCAAAGTAAATACGGTACGTCGACCATATCTTTGTCATCTGGCCTCACGGTTCGGAGATTCTCCAGGAGTTCTTACACCATCTGAACAATACCCACCCCAAAATCCAGTTTGCTATAAAAGTGGAAAAAATGGACAACTACCATTACTCGATGTTCTGGTAAACAAGCGCGACGTTTGAGTCATACTGTGTACCGCAAGGTGACCTACAATATCAACCTTCAATCCGACATTTAAAGAATTACCAAATCCGTGGAAGAAGTCAACTTACACCATCACGGCAGCTCGCCACAGAAATGCGTCATTCCTCCATGCGTACAAGGTATCTCAAACCGAAGTGGAAAATTTTAAAGCTGGTGGAGGTTCTAACAGTTTATAAGACCCACTGTAAGCGTGGCCAGTGATTTACAGGGGTGAAAGAACGCTAACACCCACACCAGTGTTTACGAAATACCCTGCAGCTGCGGCAGTGTTTACATCGAGCAGACAGTTCGAACCGTGGCGGATGGACTAAAAGAACACATTATCACTATAAACAAAACAATAGCAACAAATCCGCCGTAGATCTCCATGACATCTAAACCTGGAATCATATATCGTTGTATGATAGGAATGTGGGACTGTATATCCTGTAAAATTAGAAAAAAAAAATGCTTCTTGGATAGCAGCGATTGAAGGAAGTTATTTTATTTTTCTGCTTATGTTTAGCGGATTGTAGACATCTAGATTATTAGAGTCAGGGACGGACTGAGGTCAAGAAATGGGAAATAATTCGGCCATGACCTTTTGGAGAAACAATCCCGGTGTTCGTCTGAAGCGATTTCGAGAAACCATGGAAAGCCGAAACCCAGATGGCCGGACTGAAATTTGAAACCGCGTCCTCCTGAACTCTAGCGCACTGCATGTTCAGTACGAAGCTTTTATTACGTGGAAATGGATTTTCTATTAGGAAACTCAGGATGAAAACCTATATAATCAACTGTTGATTGTTTATTTTAATTAGATCATTATTACCGTAATGAATGTATCTATAAAACTTTGTGCTTCGTGGCAGTTGCAAGTCTACGCTCGCTGAGATATTAAATTCACCAGTGAAAAGAGGTTTTCATTCACCAATGATTGACCACACCCAAGTTTACAACAGCTTGTGGCGCACAATTCAAATTGCAACACTATGTAACAACTTCTATATTGCTCGTCTGAAAGATAAGACACCGTGTAATTCGGTTATCGAATCCCAATGAAGGCCACGTTGGAGTAGTTCAGACGAGTAGATCTGAAAAGGGCAGCTTCGGATTTCTTCCTATGCTTTAATCTCCTATCAACTGCCTAAATGATGTATTACACTGAACGCATATACAGTATGACCCAACATTAGTCACGCAGTGGAAGGCAGTTAAAATTCTTCGGAGACGTTTTCTTACGTCTGAACGCCGTGTAATGTGTGCTCTTTGATTCTTGTCCTTGGATTTATGTAATTTCAATAAACAGATTACCCGTTTTTCCGACAGTGCGTAATATTTAAGGCGTATTAGGACATAGCCATTAATGTTTAATTAGGCAAATCAGGACATTGAGTACTCGCATCTTGCCTGTAAACAAGTTGGATATATGCTGGCATCGAATTTGAAAAACTCACAGAGATCAACATCACAACCTTGTATCTGATCTCAGTCATATGTATGTTTAAAACACAGCAAAATGAGAAACTGAAGTAATTTAGTAGCATTCATCCTAAGAACCTGTCTTATGAATAACAAGAATTTGACATCAGCACTGTTTCTCCCTGAGAAACCGAGCGTGGTGGGTAAGCGGTAACTCTCTGGCCTCCCGTTCTTAAGGACACTTCTTCGAATCCTCGTCCGGCCATCCAAATTTCGGTTTCCTATGGTTTCCCGAAATCGCTCCAGGCAAATGCAAGGATGGTTCCTTCAAAAGACCATGGCAGAATTCCTTTCCGTTCCCAATCCTTTCCTGCCTCTAATGACCAAAAAAGATAATTGACCTCTAATTTTAATCTGGTTTACATTCATCACGTATCGCGAAAATTCACCAGCTTTGCCGGTGATAATGTTTGTATGGTGGTTAATCTCGTTGGTAAAAATATCTCTTAAGTACTTTACCGCTGATGGGTAACAAAAAGTTAATACCGACTCCACAACTAGCAGTATTATGCTCCCAAACGCACAAGTTACGTAATACAATTTTGTAGTTATATGAATGGGATCCTTCAGAAGTTTCACTACCTGGCTTCAAAGTGAAGCACTCTGAAGGGGAGGAGGAAACGAAACGAAATTTGAGAGACGTAAAGACATAACTAAAAAGGGGGGGAACATCTTTCTGAGAAAGTATGATCAAGAACTCGCGGAGAATTTGTAGTTACAGATGTAAGAACATTGGCACAAACGGTTTTAACATCGAGGGACGGAATTGGAGGGTTGTGTGTAGCGTGGAACGTTTAAGGCCCTGCTGGTAGTGTCCCGTGATGCCCCGGGCGCGCAGCCCGAGGAGCTTCAAGCGGAGCTGGTCCAGTCGCCGGGTGGTCACCATGGCGACAACAAGGCTGCTTCTGCTTGCTGCGGCCCTAGCGCATGTCCACGTGAGTATCCACGGGACTTCTCTTCTCCAGCATCCATTTCACTCCCATAACTACCTTTCTTTCTGCGAGTATAAAAAGTTTCCTTAACACTCAAACAATGTTTCTTTTAAGTGAGCGGTTTGCCGACTACTATTTTCCTCGTTATATTTTCTAATATGAGGTTTGTTAACAAAACCTTGGTCGTCCTTGGATAAAAAGTTGCGACTGATTGTGTATCTACTGTTTATCAACAGGGAGCTTATTACAGAACTATGTCACATGATACCGGACAAAGAGAAGTCACGGTATACTATGACCTCCACATTTTGTAACAGATTTTATAAATACTTGCTTGCTTAAAATACTAAAAGACCCCTGTGGAAATTATAAAAAAGATATCCATGATTTCAGTAGAGTCTTTTAAAATGGTGTTATTTGTCGCTATAGGTTTTAAACTTTACCTCCTCTCAGTTGTGAGATCTAGCGGAAAGAGGCTAGAAGACTCATGTATTTACACCGCAGTTGCTTTATGAAAGATGTCTTATTGTTATTATGTCTAGTTTTTTCGTATACCATTGTTAGAGGGGCGTGCAGTTCAGCAATTCATAATTTTACTATCACGTTTTATCACTTCAGGTAGTAAGTTCTTTTACTCTCCGTACTTTTTTCTCTTGAAACGTGATAGATTTAGGAAGAAATAACCAGAGTATAGTAGATTTACAAGAATGTTTGCTGTGTGATTTATTCAGTTTTGTTCGTTTGTTAATTAACCACGATTCTTGAACTCATGAGCTAGACAGATTGAAGTGAGCGTCATTCGAAGTCTGGTGCAGGAATTGTCCAGAATCGAACCTGTAATTAACCGAGCGTATTTTCAATGACCCAAAAATAATGTGGTGAGATCACTGTTTGTTGGCTGTTATGTAAGTTTATTTGTTTATTTTTCTAAATTTAAAATCGACGGAACAGGAAGATAATATTAAGCAATGTATGTTATGTTTACCATTCTATGTCATAAAGGAGAAGTGCAATGTAGAGTATCGAATGAATTTGGGAATTCAGATCGGGAGTGCATACTGTGCGGATTTCAAGGGCTTCAGAACTGCTATTAATTCTGGAAATAACTAACTATATGTTTTAAAATACAGAGGTCGTTGTCGTTCTTTTATTCGTAAGGAATTTTTCGCTAATGGCAAATAAATGAATTTTTGCACTTTAAAAAAAGGGCTCATTCCTTAAACTTTAAAATACTTTCGGTTACGTAATATTCGTCATTGAACACATTTTAAAATGAACGACTAGGTTTTCTTTTTTAAACCATTTCAATCAACTTTCCAGTTTTGTAGAAATTTTTACTATTGCTTAAGACAAGATGTCAGTGTTTCAATTTATGCAGAATATTTTAGAATTCCAATTTCATTCAATCTGTATTATATATATATATATATATGCTTTACGCCTCGTCGACGGCTAAGGTCATTAGAGGCGGGATGGGACTGGGGACAAGGAACGGGAAGGAATTCGGCCAATGCCTTTTTGAAGGAAGCATCCCGGCATTCACCTGGAGTGATTTGGGGAAACCATGAAAAACCCAAATCTGCATGCCCGGACGGGGATTCGAACCCGCTACCTCCCTAACGCGAGGCCAGAACGTTAACCGTTCACCCACAACGCTCGGTTTCAATCTGTAAAAGGACTAGTCGTTTGGGGGAAAAGAAAATAGTTAAATTTATCAATAAGCAGTGCTTTTTATTATATTTTCTGCTGAAACCAACATTTCACTGCTTCTTTAACATTGCGAAATTTCTTTAATAAGATTAAATTCTTCTTAAGTGGATGAATAAGTTGACCACTTGATCATTAAGAGTCAGGATTCGTGCCTAGCAGAGCCGAATTTTCTCGGCCCTCTCGATCTAAATTTGGTTTCTACGTGCTTAGAACTTGCAACTGGAACGCATAGTGATTCGGATTCCACATTAAGTAACCGTTCCTGAGAGAGTGGGTTTGGTCATGCCATAAGTGAGGTTACTATCAAAGATTTCTTTCGAGCATTTCAACTCATTCCAGTAGTAGTATTACTCAGCGATGTAAAAGGTTACCTTGTTCTTGAATCTGCAGCTACGTACAATGAGTGATTCGACGTAGCTTGTGTTCCCTCGAGTTACTGAGGTTGTACTTCATTCGTCGGTTTACAACAGGCAATAGCAGAAATAGATCTTATGGATATGCAGTCTGTTACCGCTACCCAAGTTGATTTGTTAATAAAGAAAGATGGTTAAGTTTTTATTGCAGATGACGTATATTTTACTTTAATAATAATATTTAATTAAATTGCAATTGAACGCACGCTCCGGTGCCAATTTCCCCAGATACCCATATTCTCACTTTGCGGCACCACCTACGTATGTTGAGATCAAGACTGTTCCAAAAGGTCACCTGGTATAGCGATATTATGCACCAGGTCAGCTCTGCTTTGAAGAACGGCACATTCGTATAAAACTCATACACCTCTCTCGTTGGCCAAGTAGCTTCTTTTGGAAAGAACACGCTATATTATGTTTTTACGTAAACTACGTCCTTCAACACAGTCGAAAGTTTACCGGTAATTCATTAGCGAGTCTGCTGAAGCGAAGTATCAGGTTGCGAAACTATACCAGGATATTCTCAAAAATACGGTATCGTCTGGGTTGTGTTTTATGTAACGCCAGATAGTCTCAAACCGACGGCCGTTTTTGGCACTGAGTCCGGAGCACATGTCAAGGACTTGGCGCTGATGTGTGACATGTAGACACTAAACACGAAATCTCCCATAACATTCGTTTAACTTCCTGACTTTGCCGAAATATGTGATCTGCATGAACGAATGCAATGAGTTCCAATACACGAATCAGTTTATCAAAAATCTAACATTTCTACTAATTTTTAAATTTTATTCCTTAATTACGAAATAATTCTAAGTACTTGCTGAGTCAGTGGCCTACTGATCCCTCGAGATCAAGGTCGACGCTTTGAATTCCATCCAAAATTGAGTGCACTCACGACACACGGAAAATACATCTTGCTCGTAATTTCATTGAAATCAAATATAGATATCAAAATATCGACAACTACCACCCAACGTCTTACATTCACTTGAAATAAGCTAAAACGTGAAATAACATTGTCATATTCCTATTTTGTGATGGGGAAGCGTAGATCAGAAATTCGCTTTTCTAAATTTCAGAGAGAGCAAACTTAAATTCTTGGCAAAGTTAGAAGAAGCGGCAACTACATCAGATTTCAAAAACCCCTCTTTTGTATACTTCAGATCACGAGACAACACATCAAGTTAAAATACAGGGTAAAGAATTTCCTGATATAGATTTAATCTCTTTGAAATCAAAGTACGTGGCATGGTGAATACGCGGTAACGTTCTGGTCCGGTATTCGGGTAGACGTGGGTTCGAATACCCCTCCGGCCAAGATTTCGTTTTTCCATGGTTTCCCAAAATCACTTCAAGCAAATGCCGTGATGGTTACGGTACTTGAAAGGCCATGGCCAAATTCCTTCACGTTCCTTTTTCCTTTCTCCCACTGTGGAACTTTCCGGCTTCTCTCCAATGTTCAATTAGAATTATATCATTATTACCCAATTAGAAGTATATCATTGTGTTGCATGATACCGAATCATCACACGGTACACTATTGTCATGGGTTAAATCCCAAACTTCTTCACCATGCGCATGGACTGAGGGCATAGAGCACCCTTGATTCGTCCGATACGAACTTAGCTGTGTCTGAATGGGCTGGCACTGTATTTCATAACTATCTTTTGTTTTAGCTCTTATTCGTAACACAAATTACATTGCTCAACACTTTCTTTTATTTCCATACAGAGGAAGGCAAGGGGAAATTAACCCAACCAAAATTTCGTCGAATTTTTAATGAAAGGAATCCTTCCTAGGGGAATGATGAATAACCTACCGAAAACGTTAAAAGAATTTAAAGTTAAAATTTGTAGAGGGCAAATGTAGGTGAGTGTAGGATAGGGGGAAGTTGGGTGTGTAGGGAAATTGCCACCGTAGCGTGTGCTCCATTGCAATTAAATTAAATTAAATTAGGCACTTTCTTGGGTGAAAGGTTATGGCAACTCATCAACAGTCGACTACATCTACATTTAACTTAAAGTGCTTTGAAGGCACACGATCTTCATTGTTTTTAGGCAGAAAGGTTTGAAAGCGTCACTATTTATGACTTCATTAAATACATTTTGCAGAGTATAGCTTCTTGTTACTGTCGAGGATCGTTTAACAAAGCGACTAATAAAGATTATTACTGCAGAAAAGAAAGCAGGCAAACTGGCAAACATTGCAACAAAAATTAAGCCTGCGTTTGTAACCTCTTACTGATTCGTGATGCAACGGCTGTTGTGTCCCGCAAGGCGGAAGTCTCTGGACCACACCCTTGTTGTGGTTTAAATTTAACAGGTCTGTAATGTGTCCTCCAGTTTTTTCTACGCTTATCATACCCATCTGAAGTAAGTCAGAAATGTTCTATGGATGAGATTGCATTTTAAAACTATGAACCGTGATGCAGTGACAGAGGTGGCACTAGCGTTAATTTGTAGCAGGAATTACTATATATCAGTCTCGTGAACTTCTAGTGGGATATTGAGTATTGAGTAAGGAACAACATGTAGAGCTGATACACCCAGACGACTTGGGTCATCCCAGCCCAGTTGATAGGCTGCGGCCTTGCTGTGATACAGGTCGTGTCATTGAACGTCAAGTAGACGGTTAGACGTTATCACAGACATGGAACATTTATATACAAAACTCGATAAGAATTCCCGATCCGACAAATCTCCTGTTGAAATTTAGTACTGAACTCTGTTGGCTCTGCGAGGAACAGAGTTCGTCTTCGTGCTGACGAAAGCCATTTATGCTCATGAAGAGCTGTCGGCAGTTAATTTTCTTGAACAGGGCCAAACACAGTGTGTTGACGCGGGCACTGTCTGGTGCAGACAGTGCAAAGTGCACTTCATCCTTCAAGTGGGTCGGCGCCGACGAAAAAAAGACAGAATCGATAAGGAACACATATCCCTACATTCAATACTCATCGTGCCAATTGCTGCTTCTTCATTTGTTCTTCAATCTAACTTATACATTGTGTATATATATGTCTAGACCACACGTTCAAACCTTGTTTCTGGCTTTCATGTTAATCCGAAATCAGCTCGTACTACAGAAGGCCAAATTACTTACAGTTATTTCCTAACTCCTACAATAATTACCGAAACTGTTGATAGTATAGAACTGCAGAAAAGAGGGCTATTAAGCGATATCTAGTGTGTAAAGTTAACCTGATTTAGTACGCTATAATCTTTTCTGAAATTATTCTTTTTGCCAAGTTTATATATTTCCAGACATGACTATCTCATCAATTAAATCAAGGATTACAGAAAACCGCCAAAATAACATGATCAGGATGGAAAGTTTCCCTAAGATAGAATTTTAATTTGTAAGTTTTTGTCAAGATAATGCACTAACTGATTAAAATTGTCTAGTTTACTTTGTAAGGGAAAAAATCTGTATAATAAACAAAAAACAAAATTTAGTGATAGGGAATAGTTTTTTTCAATACATATTTAATTTAATTATGATGAAGCCCACACTCCGGTGGCAACTTACCTTCACATCCATTTTACCACTTTCCTGAAACCGCCTACTTTTGCCCTCTACAAATTTCAACTTTAAATTCATTAAGCGTTTTTGATAAATTATTTATCATCTGTCTGGATAATTTATTCCAATCCCTGACCCACTTACTAAGAATATCTTCCTACACCCTTAGGGGACATCCATAAATTACGTGAGGTGAAATAGGGGGGGGGGGGTCCGGCGAAATCTCACTAGATCTCACCAGGGGGGAAGGGGGAGGTCTACGAAAATCTCACGTGAGATTTTTCGAAAAATTTTGGGACAGTTGAGCCAAAAAAAAGGTCTACAATTTGCGCCAAAGTCGATTTTAGGAGGTATTTCGTCAAAAAAGGTCTACAAAAGTTTCCAGGGCGATTTGTAGGGGGGGTTCTCACGGACCAGATCTCACCAGAGGGGGGGGGGGGGTCCGGCCAGATCTCACAAAATCTCACCAGGGGGGAGGGGGGTCCAGAAATCCGGAAAAACACCTCACGTAATTTGTGGATGCCCCCTTACGCTGAAATCGAGTGTGAGCTTGTGGTCGTGGTCATATTTTCCCTTCCATGTAACTCTCCTAATTCTTCCACAAATATCTTTTCACACCTCATCACCAATATACGCTTTGTATGTTCCTATGGCGCTCTTCATTGCCTTCCAATCTTCTAATGAATCCCATTCCCACTCCTTTATCATATCAGTTACTGATCGTGTTCTATATGCAGAAATAAGAATGAACAAATAGCAATCTGAATTCACGAGCTTTGTTCTTGAGGTAGAATGGTCTCAACTAGTGTTGAAAATTGAAAAAACTTGGCCCCTTTTTTTTTTTTTTTTTTTTTTTTTTTAAGAAAAACAATATATTTGATAAATTATAGTATTATTTGCGGAACTTATATTTTACAGGTGTGTTTTAAATCTTACATAATGATTGATACAGGTAACGAAATTTTATTCATCTCTGTGCCAGTACCACAGTCACTAGTATCACTATTTGGGTCGGTGTCGGAATTTTTTGTTTTCTTCTTCTATCTCCTCTAGATTCATAACTTCAGAAATAGATACATTTTCCTTTTCTGGTTGTTCTTGTATTTTAAGCAAAAGATTTTGAGAAGCAATTTTAAATTGTGAGCAATATTCACAATTTTGCTAGTTGTGTAATTTGTTAGTGTATTCCATTTTTTGGAATGAACGTCACTGTCAGTACTATATGTTCTCTCTGTAACAATGTGTTGTTTTATTGCACATTCTCTTATAAATCCTGATGCTCCAAATGTTAAACTGAAGTTTCTGTGATTTCCGATATCGATTACGTGCATTCCGTTTGATTCTCGGAAGGCCGTGGCAATGCGTGTCACTGCACCACCGTGCACAAAGACTGCACCGATAGTTCTGTATTACGGTCTTTTAAGTTTGAATTTAAATCTATTATTACAAAAAATATGAGCTTTATTTCTTTTCAGTCGTTGGTTTACGCCTACAGTTGCAAGGAAACGATTCATAATTATTGACAATTTTATGACGCAGTATCGCTATACGCCGAGAGTTTAACAAGCATACGAATATAAGGAAAACTCAATAAGTAACAAAAAGAGGCAATAAACCGTAGATATTTTTAAAAATCAAATTTTTTTGAAAAAATCCGTAGATCTACGGATAAATCCGTAGGGCTGGCAGCACAGGTTCAAATAGCGAGTATCAAACCAAACAACGGAGAACGGGAATTCCTTCTCGCGCAATCTAGCCTCTTCGGGAAGTCCCCACTTGTAAAAGAGAACTTCAGTCAATGTTGCCAATGTTTTCGTAATTTTTTGTTCTACTGAACCAGAAAAATATAGTAGATTTAAAAATTAAGATAAGTACTCAGTATAAACTCTAAAACAGTCATATTAACGATAAATGCCTTACAAATTTGAGATTTAGTAGTTATGAAAAAAAACCGATCCCAGAAAAAACTTGTTATATTTTCATGGTTTTTTTCTTGTTTTTCTTTTCAAGTCAGAAAAAAACAGTTTTTTTACAACAGTAGTCTCAACGGAGAATAGTATGTGTGCTATTTATTGCTCAGCTAATTGGTGGCGCAGAACAAACAGAATGCATGAACAGGAAGAGGTATTTAAGACATTTAATGTCATCAAGTCAATAACGATAATGCGTGATATTCTAAAGTAGCTCTGTAGGTTTAGAACGTTAAAGATACTCTTAGTAGCTCTATTATGTAATTATGTTAACCACTCACCAAGATATATGTTAACAGACATTTTTGATGTTCTAAGAATCACCGAAAACGTCATTATTTTATTTAGTAATACTATTTTATAGAGGGTTAAGAAGAAAACAGTGCGGGGGGAGGGGAGAATCACAAACACAAAATCATTCAATTTAAGAAAGCACTGATTCTAATGACTTCGAATTCCAGGTATGTTGTTCGAAGTATTTCAAGTTCACTATCGGAACAGTTTTTAATTTTTGTAAGCGCCATTAATTATTATTATACTTATGATCCTCTTCAGGGAACTGTGGACGAATATTCTTTCGAAATATAATGCAACAAAAATCTATAAAAAAAATATTTTCACTCAGTTTAGTTTCTCTCTCCAAAACCAAAATAAACTGTAGACCTATAGATAATTTCTCCGAAGTAGCAAATAAGTTAAATAAATGCAGATCATTTCTAGATATTTTGTTAGTTAAGTGGTAGAAATAAGAAATTTCAGACTACAATCACGTTTTCATGATCTGTCAGATGATGAATCCATGAAAGAAGACTGGGCAAAAGTCCCTAGCTACGGCCAGTATATTTAATTAGTTCTTAGAACAATTTCTGGTAATTTGGCAATAACTCCTTTCTAGAAAGTTCACTTAAGTCAATAATTAAAGAGGAAAGAAATTGATAGGAACAGCTAGAGGAGTCACATGAAACGAGAACTATTACACCAGTTTCAAAGAGTTATTAGAATACAGTCGTTTAAATATGACTTGGTTCTTCATCTAAAAAATAACAAAACATATCTGTTGTAGTCCAAAAGGATCATTATTAAACTACTTGCATAAATAAATGATTAAATTAAATGGGAAGAAACGTAGATACGAAATAATGGCCGATGTATGTAAGTACTAACAGGACTTTCTAAAACTTTCATAAAGCAAATGTATATAAAAATGTGGAGAATGAAAGTAATGGAATGGTGACCTGTTATGAAGCAAATATAGTGCTTAAAAGAAGCCAAAAATAAAGGTCCTTTTCAATGACCGTTGCTGATTGACAAGTTTTAAAAGTTATTTGGTATCGGTGGTAAGATCCAAATATTCTTTGAGCGTTTATTACCCGACTTTAGGGAGCAAAGGTCATCCGAAACAGAAATTCAGGTGACACGTTTTTAGTGGAATGGCGCCATATATAAAACAATACGTCTTCCACGTTAAAATTTTAATGTATGCCGTCCAAACTTTCGTGATGCCATCAGATTCTTAGAACTTGACCGCAAGCCCATCTTTCTCTTTCATTTTAGAAATTTAACAATTTTTGTTTTATGCCTTGAGCGTCTCTTGTTGCCTGCCAAGAGTTGCTGTAACTAATGTAATCGGTCCTTCAAAAGTAATTTCCATACAGCTGGAAGGTTAATCAGGCGTAGTTGAATGCCACAACCAAACTGATAAATAAAGATTTCATTTTAGGATAGAACTGCGATAGCGTTGATGTTTTTCCCCTTTTCGTTCAACTAGTTGTTCCATTGTTGCTGGAACTTTGCTCATCATATGTCGATAATGTTTTTCTTTTTTCTGTCATCGTTATTACGACTAGTTTTGTGCATTTCTACATTTGCATCTTTCATGAACGAACTTCTTCATTGGCCCTGAATTATACGCATCATATAGGCCTACTTCAATCGTGGTTTTCTTCAGTTGTTCCATGCACTGATCATTATCCGTTTATCTTAAAATGTGAAGCCCGTTTCCGGAAGCTTCATCTGCCTACTTTCTTTTTAGTATTATTCTGTAGAGCTACACTTCAAATGCTCCAGTGTTCCTTATTCGTGGTGTTCCATACTTTATGAATGTATATTATCTATAAATTCCGTGTGAAAGAGAGGGTTAAAAAAAAAAAAAGAATAAGAAGAAGATTTTTGTGTGTACAGTAACCACCATACTTGCTTCTATTGCCAGTTAAGATTTCACTTCTCTCACAACAGAATTCTCTACTCCCATAAATTGTTCGTTATGCTTATATATTTGTCATTATTGTAGTATCTGTTGCTATTTATGACTTATTTTTTATTTACGTTTAGACCAATATTGGAGGAATTCGGCCATGGCCTTTTGCAGGAACAATCCCAGCATTCGACTAATTTCGGGAAACCAACGAAAACCAAAACCTGGACAGCCGGAAGGGGTTTCGAACTTTCATCCTCCCGAATGTGAAACCAGAGCTTTACCGCTCCCTCACCATGCTCGGGCCGAGATATATCAATAATTTGGAAGAAAAGAGCGCGAGGTGGCTCTTATTCCTTGATAAATTTTAATTTATTCCGTTCACTTTACTTTTTATTCAGGAAGGTGAGATATTTCAGTTTTACTAAAGAAAAATAATACAAAACATCACTTCTTTTCGGGGTAATATTACATGTATTTCATTATATTAAATACTCGTGTGTTACTCTCACATTTTAATGCAAGATACAATTCAGCTATAACTCAATAAATAAACGCATTTATTGTATTTGGTGTGCTTAAGCATTGTAATTTTTGATATGGTTCCAGAGCTCAACAAAGTTATTTTATTGGCACCTTTATAAGATGATATGTGCTTTATGACATTGTAACATCAAATGACATAAGTCATTTCTTCTGTTAGCTCAGTTTTTGATGTAAGTCTGTTTATAATTCTGAATCATGGGTGCCAGTTTGTACCGACTGAGCACCGTAATAAGAAAAAAGACATTTGATTATCACATCTCAAATCGACTTGTTCTACTTTTAATTACAGCGAATAGGCTGATCGGCAAGTTGTTCAAAATATGAACGGATAGCAAGGTTGTGTATAGATTGAAATGATGATTCTGATGAAGATACTTGGACTATTATTTTTTACTGATGCCCACGACCTCGTTCGTGTTTGTAAAGAATTTTGAGTGATAGCTACAAACATGTAACCACCATAGTGCACAAAGGGGAACTTGAGGCTACTATCATACACAAATACTGATCTGTGGTGTGTAGTTGTGTTTGCAAAGTTAAATGTAAGGACACACACGTATTTGGTCAAAAAAGCAAAATACCCTCGGTCGACCACTTTGAACCATTATATCTTACACCTCGACAGATACCGACATGCAACCACCATAGTGCACTATAGGAGACATGAAGCTACTACCACACACAAATACCAGTGGTCTGCGCTAGGTAGTTGTGGCTGGAAAGCGAAATATAAGGACACACATGTCTTTGGTCGAAATATGAAAATGTCCCAGATCGACTATTTTCAACCACCATATTTCCCACATCCCCACAGCTACCAACATTCGACCAACGTTGTACACGATGTTAAACTCCATGTAAATACCACACACAAAGACCAGTGGTCTGCGCTAGGTAGTGGAGGCTGCAGAGTAAAATAGTAATAAGATTTACAAATACAGTGGTATATTTTTAACAGCACATTAATTTAAAACTTTTTAGTCAAGCGAACAAATTAAGTTCATTAATAATATGTATAGGTTGCGAGGAAAATGCTTTTCCGGTTGTAATGCTTTTCGTTAAAGATCTTGCTCTTCTAAAATATATTGTACGAAAGTTCTGTTCGTGGTAATGCAAGACATTCTGGGACTGTGCCTTCAGACTGAGATGAACTTTTAGATGATTAATGGGATCTCATACAGTTGTTTAAACACATGATGAAATGTTATAAGTAAATATTTAAAAAAAAAAATTCAAACCGTTGCACATTTGTAATATGGAAATTTTTCAAGCAAACAATGTCTTCTTTTATGCGTGAACATTGTTTGGAAACTGTTTTAATATGCATCACAACGAACTTTTGTATAGACCTAAAAGCTAGGATTCATCATGTTATGCACTGCTTCAGTAGATTGTCCTTGGCACAATTGAGGCAGTTAAAGCTCGCCAGATTCCTCCTGAATTCAGAAGCCGAAGAATTTATTGCTTCTCACCAATTTAAATAATTAAAGCTTGCACAGTGAATAGCAATACGTAGATTTCAAATCCTGAAGTGTTCTAATCTTATTTTTTTGTAAAGTAATCGTTCAGAACTTTCATAAGTAAACCATGGAGCAAAAACGATTTCCTACCTCTTCATACACATGAAAAGTGAATACGACGATATTAGCAAAGCAATACAACATTCTAGTTGATTTCTTTATATTTACGCTGCATCTCGTCCAATAAATCACGCGTTTCATCATGCGTTTCATTTCAGAATATTCTAAGCCTTTCATTTTATTTACAGAGAATTGTCGCTAGTTCCATCTCGTGCTTAAAGTTTCCAAAATACACTACGGTATTACCTGGTTCTCGGCATCGGGTTAGCTGGTTCGATTCCCGGCGGTGAAAGAATACCATCTGGTACATGGATAGTAAGGCTAGAGAAGTAGGGGTGTACAATTTCAAATCAATCACTACGGATCGTCTGTATTGAGAAGAATATACGAAATGTATGATAATTGTGATTGGTTCGAGGCATGGGGGCTTTAAGTTACCGGTGCATTGAAGTCTTCAGGAATAATAAGCCTGAATGACCTGGTTCCAAGTTTACCCCTCCCATCCTTCATCTCTGATCCACAACGTGTACAACATATTACAATTAATACTTTCTCATCGCAAGGATCTATTTAAACTACAATATAACCGATATTGGAAAAGGCAGGGAGAAACCTTTTTTTTGTGGCTTTACGTCGGCGATGGGACTGAGAACAAGGAACGGGAAGGGATTTGGCCTTGGCCTTTTGAAGGAATCATCCCGACATTCACCTGGAGTGATTTGGGGAAGCCATGGAATAACCAATTCTGTATGCCCGGACGGCGATTCGAACCGGCGTCCTCCCGAATGCGAGGCCAGAACGTTAACCGTTCACCCACCACGTTCGGTGCAGCGAGAAACCACCGGAGCCAAAATTTCCTCGTGGACTTGAAATCGAGATGTCTTACCACTATACTAACCAATTAAGAGCAGGAGGTCGGGATGTGGGTTCGGTACCCTGGCTGGCAATCCACATTTCTGTTTTCTATGGTTTTCTCAAATCACTACAAGTGAATATTGAGGGTGATTCCTTCATGATTCCACGCTCCCCCCCCCCCCCCTTTCCCTCCGTTCATCCCAAATCGGCTCTAATGATATTTGATAGCTGTAATGCCATAAAAATCGAATACTGACATACGCATTCCCATTTTATATGTTTACGGACTTTGGAAATTTTCATCTTGACCATAGGTTCCCAAAGTTTTTCAGGTTACCATCCCCTTTTCGAACAAAATGTTACTAACCACCTTCTTTTCAGAAAAAAAGAACAGATCTACTCCCCTTCTTGAAATGAATATCGTAACCCATAGAGCCACAAAATTTTTGGCTCGTAACCCACTTTTTGAAACAATTATGTCGATGGAGCTCCTCTTAGGTAATGTATACTATAACATATATGTTCAAAAACAGGGACAGATTTCTAAAATTACATTATTAAATGATGTAATTAATATTGGTGTATTGTTCACATTTTGATTAAAAAACATAAAATGAAAAAAACATTAATTAGAGGGTTGAGCTAATTTTTTGCCTTATTTGTCACTATTGAAAATCTGTTTCTTTTCTTAGCTAATAAGTTTCTGACTAAGCTAAATTCTCTTTTGGCTACACGAGATAATGGGAATGCAATTAAAAATTTCTTTGATAGTACTAGAAAGGAAGGGGGCGGTGGTTGGACCTCAACCTATGACTTCTTCAACACCCCTTGGTGGGAGGAACCACCACCATCAGGAGCCACTGACCTAGACGCTGAATTTCAATAAATCCCATTTCTTATGTGTCATGATAGAGTACATCAGTGTCAGTACTTTCAAGCTTTCATCTCTAGTCATGAATCGTGTAATTTTTTAAAATGGTGTCAATGTTATTCTGTTTTTAAAATTCCACTTTCTTTGCTGGCTTAGCGCTGCTTCAATAATATTGCTACTTCTAACGTTTCGGCACCCAATCTGGTGACTCCTTCAGGGCTATTTCAGTCTGATGTACCCGCAGCTGATGGCTGGTTACACCACCTTGTTATTCGCTTTCACACTAGACAGATTCTTTCAGTTTTCCGCCAGTGAAACTGTGTCAGTTGTCCCAGAGATGTTGGACAGCGTTTGCCTGCGAGCGCACACTTCCATATTTGACTTATTATAGCCACCATCTATATTGAAGTTATTGGGATGATTGAAAATTTCTCTCAAATCCATGAATTTTCATTCCAGGATTTTTGTTTACTCCCACTGATTTTTATGCTCTTCTTCTACCTGGTGGATAACCACAACCGATTTAGTTTTTTGTAAGTCTTGCGTGACAATTATGTTCTTTTAGTCTTACGGTGACCGCTCGTAGAGTCTCACCAAAATAAACCTGCCCACAATCGCAGGGAATCTTGTATACTCCACTTGCTTGTAATGGCACTCTGCAATCCTTCAGTGATCTTAAAATGCCTCTCACTTTGCGCTTGTTACTGAAGACAGGTTGAATATTGACTTTCGTCAGCACTTTTCCTAACCTCTCAATAATTTCTTTTGTATCAGGTAAAAAATCCTTCTTCTTTTGTTTTACTTCCGTTTCTTGGACATCGTTATTGTTCCTCTTCTTACTGCTAAAACCGTGGACTATTATTCGGCTATTATATCCATTCTTCCGTAGGGTTCCATGGGGTCTTTTCTTCTCTTCCTCCATAGATTCATTACCTGCTACCCTCTCAACTCTACAAAATAAAGTCTTCCTCAGATTTATTTTTTGAGTCGGGTGGTAATGTGGCGCAGTATTGAAGTAGCAGTCCGTATGCGTGGCTTTTCTGTCGACTGTATGTGTTAATTTTCCAGTTTTTCTTTAGACCAGCTCATCCAAGAAAGCCAGTTGTCAATTGGTTTGCAATTCCATGATGAAGCTTATTTTTGGATGGAAGCTATTGATATGGTCAAGAAAAACTTTTAAATCCGCCTCTCGTTGTGGTCATTCCACAACATGTCCGTTTGTTTTTAGCAGTCGAAATAGCTTCGGGTTCAAATTTTTTCATGAACAAATTTTCTACTACCAGAGCGAGCTACTCTATCTTGTTGCTCATAATAATTATTATTCAATTGGAAAATTGTCGTCCTCAGACAAAGCTGAAACAGCTACTATCATTAAATTCTTGTTTTATTATTTTTATAGCTCTCCACTGGAACGTTGGTGAAGAGCGAGACTACATCAAAGCCGACAAGAAGATCGTTCTTTGAAAGGGTGACATTCTGTATCCTGTCCACAAAATGCGTAGAGTTTCTGATGTAGGTCTTTCTGCACCCTATGGATGATTCTAATTTTTTAGCTTTTAAATGCTAGTCAAATTGTCAGAGAGAGAATCACAGTAACAATTGTACGTAGTGGTTTGCATTTCTTCTGTATTTCTGTAGGGCCACTGAAAAGCGAAATACGTGAATTTAAGGTTAGTATAGTTTGTTTCATCGACCATTTCAGATTTTACATGTATAGAAGTTTCTTCACTGATGAATCTCTGTATACAGTTTCAAATTTGTGAATACAAAAGATAGTTCACTACTAAATACTACAGGGCGTTCGCCGGGAAACGCAACTCACTGTTAGCGCTACAAGGAAGAAACTGCTCCCGGCGAGCGAGCGGTCAGTTTCCGGCATTGTTCGACCGTTGGCCGCGGACTATTTCATAATAATTACGCTTCATAAACTTGTGTGCTAAGCATTTAAATGTGACGTAATTCATTAGCTTACCTTATAAAAGATGCTGGAAGTGTTGACCCTCTTGTGTAATGCACATTTCACATCTTCTGAACATATTTCGAGACACACGCTGCCCTAACTTAATGATTTTTTGGGTGACTGTTCTAGTCGAAAAGCGATATCGTCAATTTTCTCCTCTGTGAGAATACGGTTGACCGACAGTCTCTTTTTGTTAAAAAATGAACCCGTTTCTCTTACTTTTTTAACCAGACGCAGAATTGTTGATTTAGCTGGCAGTAAAGCGCCAGGAAATTCGCGACGAAATTTACTGCGACACTTTTTAAACGACTTCTTCTTCACATATGTATCGTAGAGAAATATTCTTTGTTGCAAACTGTAACGTACCATAATTTTACTCACACTCAAACACGGTACAGATTAATAAGAGTATGAAGCCCCAAACCAGCCAAACCGCAAAGAAACGTTTATTCACAACACTGATTAATAAGAGACTGAAGTCACAAACTATCTACAATGCAAAGAAACCGTTCTTAACAATGTAAGGGTCACTGCACTGCACTGTTGGGGCAGCGGAGGTGTTAAACAGTGCGGTGATTCACGGTGCCGTGTGGCGGAAACTGCTGGCACGACTGACCGAGCAAGTTGCCGACCGCAACAGACTGGGAGGGTAGCGTTTTCCGGCGAACGCCCTGTACATGCCCCATTCTTCCATGTTTTTCGACGTATTTCACACTGATTTCCTACATTTTCATTGCTTTTGTCGAAGTTACTGCAAAAGAATACTATGGATAGAGATAAAATATTATAATTTGAGGCAGAGATTAAAAAATTATAGTGTGACGTTCGTTTAAATTTACAGTTGCTTTTTGTTTATTTTTGGCGATTTGATGTTTAAATTCATCCAAGGAGAAGAGCATTCAATGTTTATACTGTATTCTCTGTAGCAGTTATTAGAACCAGGTTACAACATAACCTAGGAATATTTGACAGAAGATAAGAAACATGGAATTTTATTAAAAACTCATAAACTTGCAGGAAACGTAGTAATTGCGAATCATATCAGTCAAAAATATAATATTTATCCGTTTTTTAAATTATAATTTACTTAGAAACTTTTGCATGACAAAAAAATATCCGTCGTTTAAAGTCGAATACAGTTATTTAAAACCTCGTAGCCAAATACATTGAGAATCTAATCAAAGAAAGTTTACTCATTTCACGAAAAACATCAGTAAAAAGTATCGTTAATTGTTTTTTGTTAGAAGTATTTCCAGAACAAATTACAACTACCACGATAAGTGATACCCGTCATTTTGAAGTAATCTTATATATATATGTATACGTGTGTTTCCCTATATTTCACTTTTCAGCCACGACTACCTTGCACAGATCATTGTGTGTGGAAGTAGCATGGAGTTTCCTATCGTACACAACGTTGGCTGAATGCCGATAGCGGTGGGGGTGTGGGAAATATGATGGTTAAAAGTGTTCGATGCAGGGCATTTTCATATTTCGACCATCAACTTGTGTCTCCTTATTCTTCTCTTTCCTGCCACAACTACATAGGTTTTTGTGTGTGGTAGTAGCACCGAATATCCCATCGTGCACTATGGTGGCTAGATGTCGGTAGCTATGGAGATGTGGGAGATATGGTGGTTGAAAGTGGTTTACCTGTGGCACTTTCATATTTCTACCAAAGACGTATGTGTCCCGGTGTATCACTTTTCAGCCAAAACTATCCAGCGCAGATCACTGATGTTTGTGTGTGGTAGTAGTACAGAGTCACCCATCGATCACAACGTTGGCCGAATTTCGGTAACCGTGGGAGTGTGGAAGATATGGTGGTTGAAAATGTCCGACCAAGGATATTTTCGTATTTCGCACAAAGACATGTGTCTCCGTATATGTTACTTTGCTGCCGCAACTACATAACATAGACCATTGGTGTTTGTGTATAGTAGTAGTATCATATCTCCTACAGTGCACTTTGGTGGTTAGATGTCGGTAGCTATGGGGGTGTGGGAGATATGGTGAATGATAGCGGTCGACGTAGGGCATTCTCCTGTTTCTACCAAAGACGTGTGTGTCCCTATATTTCACATTGCAGTCAGTACTACCAAGCGCAGACCATGGCCGTTTGTGTGTGGTAGTAGCCTGGTGTCTTCCATCGTGCACTATGGCGATTACATGTCGGTAGCTGTGGGGTTGTGGTAGATATTGTGGTTGAAAGTGAGGGACCCGATAAATAATAGACATGTGTGTCCCTATATTTCTCTCTATAACCAAAGTAGCCAGCGCAGTCTATTGGTGATTGTGTATAGTATTAATCACAGTCTCCCACCGTGCACCATGGTGGTGCCATGTCGGTAGCTATCGTGGGGTGGGAGATATGGTGGTTGAATTTGTTATACGGAGGGAAATTTATATTTCGCTCAAAGACATTTGTGTCCCTATATTTCACTTTGCAGCCATAAATACCCTGCGCTGGTCATTGATGTTTCTGTGTGGTATTAACCTCGAGTCTCCCATCGTGCAGTATGGTGGTCACATGTTGGTAGCTCTCAATTAAAATTATTTACAATCACGAACGAAGTCGTGGGCATCAGCTAGTTAAATATAAATTGAGTGAACTGTAGTTTGATTAGTGCGTACATATACTTGAAGAAAGTGTGCTTTTAAACACTTCATATCGTAGTTAGTCTCAGAAAGTTTTTGCTCCTATTGGGTTATATAAATTGCTACTCCTCAGTGTGGAAAAGTTGTTACTACAAATATTAGCGACAAAAATATTTTTAAAAAAGGCCCATATCAAATTATTAATTAAAGTTACTATTTATTCTTCAGCTATTGCCTTAATTTTGTGCCTCAAACTACTCATTTTCTTGGCGTATTTTTATTGAATTTTTCTGCTGGATTGCTGCTATAGCCAGTTTAGATCTCACACTTTCTTCAAAGAGGAAAACTTTTCTTTTGAGCGTTTAAAATGCTTGGATATAAATTCTGGCTTATTTCAGTTTGTTTCATTTAGGCCTATCACCAGTGACGAGAAGAAAGACATTAATACATCTTTGGGCTCTAATCAAACAAAAGTGACAAATTATGGAAAAAAAATTGCAGAAGCGCTTAAGCATTACTAGATCCTGAACCGGTACTCGCGAACGCCATCAATGTCCCAATAATGAGTAGACTGAGTAGGAAACTGTCAAAAAGTAAAATTGGGGAAAACAGGTTTTTTTTTACTTATGGCTTTACACCTCGTCGACGGCGATGTCATTAGATGCGGGATAGGACTGGGAACAAGGAACGGGAAGGAATTCGGCAATGGCCTTTTGAAGGAAGCATCGCGGCATTTGCCTCAAGTGATTTGCGGAAACCATTGAAAACGCAAATCTGGATGCCCAGACGAGGATTCGAACCTACGTCCTCCCGAATGCGAGGCTAAAGTGTTAACCGCTAATCCAACACGCTAGGCCAAAACATTTCTCAACATGCTGTGTGATCCAGTGCTTTCAGTTTCTTCCAGTACGCATTTTTCCAACTAGTTATACACACCACAGGACGGATATGACATTCATAGACACAAAACTTAAACCCTTGCCCGTGGCCGGACTCGAACCGGCGGCCTTCGATACGCGGAGCTAGTATTCTAGTCCCTACAGCACCGAGGTGGTAGTTACAACTACCACTGCTTACAAGCAGGTGTGAAATGAGGGTGTCAGAGTTCTCGGGGATACGGTTTTCCTCCTCTGATGGAGAATTCCTTGTTTACTAATCGGGTTGCAGATAGCGCCGCGCCCTTTGTCCCTCTTCAAACGCGACTTCCGTCTGGATCACTCATTCACACTCACAATCGCAATGTAACATCCTTGGAATGTTGCTTCTCATCTCTTCTCTCCAGACACTGATCAGCCGAAACATTATGAACACCTGCATAACTATGAACATTTTCGCAGCGGCAATGCTGTATAAAAACTTCTCGGGTTTCAAGCCACGTCAAAATTGAATCGTCTGGCGAAGTTTCGGAAGCTTGCACATGCTTTCACTGTCAAGCCTTGCTTAACATCACTGACGATGTTAAGCGAGACTTGAAAATGGAAGCGGTGAAAGATTCCGCTGATGATGCTGAGCGAAGCTTGACAATGGAAGCAGTGAAAGCTTCCGAAACGTCGCCAGACGATTCAATTTTGACGCGGCTTGAAATCCGATAAGTTTTTATACAACATTATAAACACCTGTTAAATAGCGTGTTGGTCCACCTTTGGAACGCAATGAATCGGCGATTCTGCTTGGGGTTGGTATGTTTTTGGAGGGAATCTGGCACCGGTCACGCAATTCCCTTTTTTATCGTATGGGAGAGCCCTCAAAACCCGCTCCTCCAAGCATGGTGGCCTTCCTGTTATCTATTGCTCGCCTCTGCATATGCATTAAGTTAGTAATTCTATAGATGATCACAGGAATGGGATTGTGTTGTATTCCATGCGTCCACGTGTCCACCCGTTTACATGGGTCCATCGGATAAGATAGACAGAAATTTTTGAAAGAAGAGACACGACAGAGGTAAAAAAGTGCCAAGGTTTTACCCCTGGGGAAAAAAACCTCTGCGACAGTTAAGGTGGGATATAAGGGCGGCTGGCTAAGATCCTGCCAGTACCGCGACAGAATCTATACTACGGTTGAGGATGATGTGGGAGTTGTTATTAATTGGTTAGGGTATCATTCAGTTACTTACCACGGGAGTTGCATGCCGTCTCCCGGTGTGGATAGCGGTGTCGTGGTTTCCTTGCAGTCGGGACGCCAGTGTAGTCCCTTGTGCCAACACGGGTTCCGGGGTCCAGGCTGCGACGGTTCACTCATGCAGAGGTCCTGCGCGTCCGACTGAAGACGTGAAATTCCCTTAAGTTACGGCAGGTGGTTTGTGGGCGCGTAACTGATGCCCGATAACGTCCCATTTGTTTTTTATCGGAGTTGAGATCAGGCGAATTTCGTAGCCAAGCTATTAACGTGAGTTCACTATCTTGCTCCTCAAACCACGGTACCACGATTCCGGCTTTGTGATATGGACAATTATCCTGCTGGAATTAGCCATTGCCGGCGTGGAAGACATGAAGAATGGAGGGATGCAGGTTATCCGTAATAATTTTCACGCAGTCCACAGCTGTTGTGGTGCCCTTGATCACTATTTCAGGTACATCAACGTTTCAGGGTAGATAGAACCGGTCAACGGGAGTAGCGAAATTGACATTTATCACTCCTTCACGGATTCCCTCCCCCCCCCCCAAAACCATCCATCACCAGCATCCGCCACCACCGTAGAAGTGGACTCTTCCGATTTACCTGCCATTACAGCAGGGCGCCACGGGGATGCACGCGGAGCCAGCACCCGCCAAGAACTAGGCCGAAGACCCTTCCAAAGCCTTTCCGTATAGCTACAAACTATCTCTGTGTAACCCAACCATCACCCAGCCACCTCAATTGCGGTGGCCAAGCGCGGCGCAGTTACGCCCCGGTGTGCATTCAGCCACTAATGCATCCTCTTGCACAGGTACGTGCTCCGAATGCGCTTTCGCCCACACCCACCCGACACATGTGTCTTGTATGAGTATGAGTTCCCACACGTTTATCAAATACTAAGGGTATCATCTATGATGGTAGTAGGAATTTATTCTGGAAAAGCTTGTAATGAAAAACGAATAAGAATCATTTTTAATTATATCTTACGTGATATGAGTACCTTACTCTGGTTAGATTATCAGAGTATTTGGTTAGGATGTTATTTCAATAAATGAATTTTACTTTAAATGATGAAGACTATAATTTCGACAACGGATACCTGTTATTTATTTGACTGATACATTGCGCGATTATCTACGTTTCTCTGAGTTTTTAATAAACTTCATTGTTTGTTATCGTCTGCCAAAAAAAAAAAATCTTAGCTTAGCTTTAACCTAGTTCTTATAAATGATACAGATAAAAATAGCGTAAACATTGAATACCCTTATCCTTAGACGAATTTCAGCATCTAGTTGTCGTAAATAAACAAAAAACAACATGTAGGAAGGATTGTATTGTGGCTGTCGATTCGCAAGTGATGGCTGGCAGGTGACCGTTCTTTAGCCAGTAGCTATAGACAACGTGTGCAGACTCCAAACAACGCATTTTGTAGAAGAGGATTTACATAATTTTTTAATATGGCCTTTGGTTTATGCGACCTTATAGCCAGCTCCATTTCATATTTGACTAAATACGCGCATGCCTATTTCATGTACTTTTGGATAATGGTGAAGACAACACAAGACAAATAAAACATTTCATTAAAGCCACCCATGCTAGAGGCCGGACTCGAACCGGCGATCCTTACAATGTGAGGCTATTGAAAATATGAATATTATAGCCGCCAGCACCATTGTAGGAATTTGCGGTGGGTGAATGGTTTTGAGTTGGCAGCATGAAGTCAAATGTCCAAACACTATGTCTATCACTGGTACAACCCCGGCGGTAATGTTTTTTCCATAAAATGACACGACAATAATTACATTAACGACGGTGTTTCGCAACTGATCAGCAGCAAACACACTGTGATATTATTTATACGAAAACAATACTTTACAGTTTACTTTTGTATGGCCTAAGTCACTATGACCTGCAGAGATGCTATGCAAATCAAATTGGTCGCGAAGTATCTTGTAGCCAGCTATATAGCCAAGGAGAAATCTTCAACTTCTAGTGATGTCCATCATTTCCATTTGTTTCTAAGAAAACTCCGGCGTCCTTTCTCCTCCCCTCCCCCCTCCCCCCCACATGTTGATACGCATTTTTTCCAATACTGGCGTTTTGGCACAGTCCTTGCTTCATGATAGGCCGAGAAATCAACAAAATTTAACAATACTTAATAACAATATCTACTACTGAACTTCTATTTTCTACTTGTTTTCTGTCACTATCAAAACGTACGAGCGTTTTCATTGGCTATATGATTCTTTGAAAACGAATCCAACTTTCCTTCACTGAAATGCTTAAACCATTCCTGTTTTCTCTATGGCAGATGTCCTCATGTCAGAGAATATATCAGCAGATCCTTGAGTCATCATTACTTTGTAAACTCCTTGTCAGTGGGTTTCGGGCGCACAAAAACTATGCGCTATTATGTGTCTTTCGCTAGAGAGCAAAAATTGCACGGACTCTTTCTCAGCTTTACCCAAGATTTTAATCTCCAAGGACTACTAGCCTTTATCCATTGTCATGGGCGCCGGGAGTGGGGTGCAAGGGGGTGCACTTGCACCCCCCTGCTATGAAAGAAAATATGCAGAAAAAGATTACGAAACAAATTTTTTATTATTAAATTCACTGTTTGAATAATAACTTAAGGCGCCTAGGTTGTTGTCCAAATTTGTTCAACACCTTGTCAATAAATTCAGTATCCTTAATTAATAAGTGTTATATATAAAGTATAAAAAAGATATAGATGCACCCCCCTTAAAGTAATCCTGCCGGCGCCCATGTCCATTGTCCGAACTGTATACCTCTATCGTGCGTCGGCACCAATCTAGCTGATTGTCTGTCTCTCCTGTACATACGGCCACATGTCCTTTGACAGCTTAACATTCACAACTATTACTAATAATGTATTTATTATTAACAGTACCAGCGGTTACCTGGTTCAAGGAGAAGTTCAAATTATACGCCTAAAAGTTCATGGGCAGTCTTTCTGTTTTCTGAGTCACAAAAGGTATTCCTTTCACTGATTAACTTGAAAAATATAAAACAATAACTGGCCGATATTATGAAAATTTTCTGGACCAACTGGATAAAAAATACGCGAGAAGAAATCTTGATTACAAAAGGGGAGCAAAGTCAATTTTCAAGATGCTTTATCAATGGGAAAACTGACGATCTGCTAAGCTGATGAAAGATTTACTTAAGCAGAATTAAATCTATTTCAGATATAACATAATCAATAAACAGCACGAGTTGTATTATTTTCGTTACAGGAAGGTATTCTACAATTACTGGGTAATAGCATTTAAACTATACCCTGTTCACTTTGAACTGGCGGCTCAACTCCAGCTTTTCCTGGCCCCGCTTCTCACCTCACTGCCCCCACTCTTCCAACCTCTCTAGGCTGTACACTGTGTCCAGAAAGGCGAGTGGTAAATTTCCCCTTCGTATGTAGGGGTAGGGGCAGCGGATTGGGGATAGAACAGAGTGAATTTTAGCCGCCTCTGTTAACTGAACGCACTATAATACTATAAATGCTAAAGTAAAAATATAAATGCTGTTTATCAGTCTCTCTGTCTGTCTTTTGTTATGTTTCTTGGACTAAATGACTAATTAAATCATGATGAAATTTGACAAGGAGATGCGATTTGGCATTAGGATGGACATAGGATACTTTTTTTGCATAAATAGTGCATATTGTCATGCAATTTTGAAAAATTATCGAAACTGGCATAGACAGACACTTAGAATGTGCAAGACTCTGTGGTACTATCAGCGGGCTGGTAGCTTAGTGGTTAACACGCTTCCTTACAATGTTTGGGCCATGGTTTCCAGTCCAAATCCCGGTTTTTAAGAATTGACTTTGATCGTATGAGCCACGCCTGGACGGTCAGTTTTCCGGATTCCTTGTTATTAACTGTAGATATCCCAAATTTAGAGGTGTAATTCTTGGCAAATAGTACGCGGTCTAACAATGCTGCAGGTTTACACTTTTTTTACGCTATATTGATCTCACAGCCGTTGTTTCTCCCGCAGTCAGGGTGTGTGTGATCTGCACTAATAATATTATAAATGCGAAAGTACGTCTCTGTCTTTTTGTTACGTTTTGTCGACTGAATGGCTATACCGATATTGATGGAGTTTGACAAGGAAATACTTTGTATCTCTAGGAAGGAGACAGGACAATTTTTTCGGTATGAATAACAGTTTTAATCACGAAGTTTTGAGAACTTATCGAATGGTGACAGACAGACGTATGAGTCTGTTAGTCTATAATGTTTAGTCGGTTGCTCGAGCTGTTCTTCTCGTGCAGTCTTTTAGTGTATGATTTGTTAGTAAATTTCGTTTATGGACAAAACGTATTATTTAGTATGGATGTCGATTTTCTCTGTACTGTACTATTACTTTGTGTCTGCCTAAAAGCTTCTGGCACCAGTTTATTTTGTCTTCTTTTCTGAGATGCCTTGCGGGCGTACACGTGGCCTAAGGTGGTAGCTCTTAGAATCTGATGCTCATGCTGAAGAACGAATAAATGACAAAGCTAAAATAAAGCTGCACTCTGTTAACCCTCCACACCATATCCCTGCACCTTCCTTTTCTTATTCTGTTTTTAATATGATGGAAATTGATTCTCTTCATGACACATGTTCGACGGTAGAATGATATAGTCATATTAAGCCTGTCATATTAAGCCGACTCAGTGTTGTCTGGGACAAATATTAAGTGCTAACAGCTTTCTATATCCAGTTTTTAAGTCCACGTGTACGAAGTCGCGGGTATCAACTAGTTAAAAATATGACTCAAATGGTTTAAAAATTAAGCTCCGTTTATTAAGAGAAGGTTATATCGCTGTAACTGGCAATGAGAGTTTATGAAGTGAAATGTTTACGCTGGTATTCTTTCAATTTAGTTCGTTCTTTTAGGGAGATATCGAGGTCACTGACTAACACAGTTGGGTGGCGCAGCTCGCCTTCCTACTCCAAGTGATCGACGCAATCACTGTATTGTAACAGCCAACCAGTCTAGAAGAACAAACCGTTTTAAGCGTTTCGTTGATTCACTTGGACCGCCATACTAGTATACTTCCATTCAATGCTCAGCCATACTACAGCCCGTTCAGTTAACAGAGGCGGCTCAAGGTCACTCTCCTCTATCCCCACTCCGCTGCCATTACCACTACATGAGAATGGGAAATTTACCACTCGCCAACCTCAACACTGCGTTCGGCTCAGAGTGGTAGGAAGGGAAGGGGCTGCTGAGGCGAGGAGCAGGACAAGGGAAAATGACCTTGAGCCGCCTGACTGGAGTGAACACTGTTTAGCAGATTCTCTCGCCACACTCTGCGTGTCGGCTTTGCGGTGCTCCCTCAACTTTCTTATTCGTTCCATAGACTCTATTCGTTAAAGTCTTTTCCTATTATTTATGGCGCCTCTGACTCTTGTATTGGGCATCATGATTCCATTTATGTTGATTTTTTTAGAATCTTCAAACTTCACACCACTTTCGAAGCTCAGCAAATTCTACACGTACGAATACGAATCGTATGTTTCTCTTGCTCCGTTATCTATCTAAGACGGGTTCTTTATTCTGCCTGAACGTGAATCGAGATCCAACTTGTCTAGCTAACCCAACGCGTAAATAAGTGTGCAGGTACGCGTGGCGTCGCTGGTGAGGAGCGACTTAGGGACTATTTTTCTAGCATCTGCGCCAAATATGACAGGCAATACATAATTACGAAAATAATGACGGATTCACATCAAAAAATGTATAGTAAGGAACGCATGTGTCAAGACTCCTGGTTTGATACACGCCTTGTGTTTGGAGATTCACTATATGGTAGTGGGTAACTTCGAGGCATACCAGAATTCTATGATAATTGGGTTCAGTAATAAGATTGTGAAATTACTCGTAAATTGTAATGCCTACAAGTTTTTCTGTTGGAGGTAAAATTAAAAGCTATCTCGTTATTCTGCTGCAGCTTGATAAGGAGCTAGTTGAATGAGAAGTTAACGTTGTGTCGTGACTTCCAGAAGGACTCGAGTTCGATCCCTGCACTGACCATATAGATCTCGACTTTTCGTGGTGTCTCTAAAACGCACACGATGAATGGTTGGATGTTTACTTAAAAAATAAGCTACATCATAGTTAATAAATGGCATTCGTCGTGAATTTATTTTTATCACTTCCAACTTAAAAAAAACATATAAATTTAGTAGTTAGATTCTTAATTTCCCGAGTTAACATGGTGACTGAATGGTTAACGCGTTCTCCTGGCATTCGGTAGTACTCGTGCTCAGATCCCGGTTGGGTCATCCAGAGTTCGGTTTTCTGTTTTAGATTGGTTCTCCTGTATCACTCCGAGCGAACGCCGGGTTGGTTTCTTCAAAAAGGCCATGGCGAAATTCAATCCCATTCTTTGTCCATTGTCCTCGGCGAGTGGCAAAACTCTAAGAATAATTGCAAACCATCGATCAGACTAGTGCTTGAGTATGGCGTGGTAGCCTGGGAGCAACATCAGGAGAGGATGGGAGGGAGTGCAAACGAGGACTGGTAGATTTGAATGTGAAAATTACCGAGGAACACAGTCAGTGAATATCTGCTGAGACTGAATAAGACATACATTTATGATGAGACCTTGATGGTCATTAGAAGAGTTGTTAGGGATGATATGTCGACAAAAATGGCATGACCATGATCGTAAACTAGCAAATGATTTCAGGCGTAAGAGGCTGCAAAACATTCACTAATAAGCAAGGGAATCAGGTACTGGAATAAATTATCGAGGGATAATTAAACAAGTAACCTCAAAACTTCAAAAGAATTTAAAGCGGAAATTCATGTAACGGAAATTTAGATGTGTGGAGTTTCACCGTGACATATGCTTCGTGCAAAATAGGTAGAGAGCGTCTATAAGCTACTTGGCTCTATTTTGGCATCCCTCGAACCCCCTCCCCTCTACGTAGCTTTTGCCTCCACCCCCCTCCCACCCCCTGTGTGGCATGTAGCTTTTTCGCTATTAATTCCAGAAAACTATTTGTACTGTTTTCTCTTGACATACTACCGTTAAAATTATTGCGCATATATTGAACACAATTAATATTTGCGTTATGTACTTTTCTATAAATATTATGAATGAAATGCTAACATTAGCCACTCCTCCACATAATGAATCATTGGGAAATACCTCTTCCTCAAGATAAAGTCAGGGATACTTATGTTCTTGAAGTGTAACTAAAAACATTATCATCATCTCATTCATCACTTTTAATTAACTGATAAAATAGAACAAATTATACCTGCCGCAAAAAAAAAGAAGAAAAAACTAAAAGAGCTGGATTTTTTTTTATTTTCTTTTGCTGCAATTCTGCCACCTTTCTTTCTACATTACCAGGGAATGACTCTTCGATCTGCTCAAAAGATTTCTATAACTCATTGGATAATGAAAATTCGTTTGAAAAACATTTTCGATAAAGTAAGTTTATTTTACAGCACTAGTTCA
>JARYHS010011408.1:144838722-144864964 GCA_031002005.1 Vandiemenella viatica
ACATTATGTAGTTGTGTGAAATCTGGCTATTGTTTATGTCAACGATTTCTGTAGACAGAAACTATCGCTTCAAAGTCAATATCACTTACATTTCAAAATTTAAACGATGTGTTTCGAGAGTAAACTTCCACTGGGAAACACATCTAAAAATTGGATTTAATCCTGTAAATGTCTTGCGCAACTTTTAAAACTAGGAATAATGACTTGGAGCTGGACGTTTTATTCATTGATATGTAAATATTTTTTTTTCTTTATTAACATATGAAATTGTAGTTGGTAAACACGAAATTTCTTTCATATACGATTCATGCTTGATTTTACTGAAGAAATCATCAAATTAGATGCAACATATTGTACCATACGTCGTGATGACGTTTGCGCATGCGCGGCAGCTGTTTCCCCTTCGCCTGTAGGGGCTGATGTAGCGTGGTGGGGATAGAGCAGAGTGACCTTGACCCGCCCTTCCTGTCTGAACATAGTATAATTTTAATACCCAATCTATGCGCGAGACTTATCTCACACCCAACAATGCTAGTAATTGAGTCACGCATGTCACGAAAGTTGGTATGCAGTAATACTTGACGTGGACCGCTAAAATTTATTTATAATCGCTAGGCTCTGCTTTTTATTATTTTTAAATTCTTTTTGCCACGCGTCGCAATGTTTTCACCCTAAACAATTTTATACCTGTTGTGATTGCGGTATTAAATTTAACATTAAGAAAGAGCGCGAAAGTAAACTTCATAAAAGGTGCAATATTTACCAGCTGGATTCGAAAATTACATCACACTATTGGACGGATACGAAATAAACAGTATTCAATGTCGAATATAGGTGGCACACCGCTGTCACTGAACGTCGGAATAGGGAATGGTCATCTAGACTCGCCTCCCTAGATACGCATGACGGCAGTCTGTGGTCTGAAACAAGAAGGTTCACCAAAAGACGTGCCCCTATACCCTCTCTGCACGGTGAAAGAGGTCTTGCTACAAGGAAGTAAACAAAACCAATGCATTAGCTGATCACTTCGAGATGCAGTTTAGAC
Organism: Vandiemenella viatica; assembly: GCA_031002005.1. Classification (NCBI taxonomy): domain Eukaryota; kingdom Metazoa; phylum Arthropoda; class Insecta; order Orthoptera; family Morabidae; genus Vandiemenella; species Vandiemenella viatica. Next base: position 144,839,768 of record JARYHS010011408.1, read on the forward strand.
CCGCGGATGACGATGATGAAGATCACTCCGCTGAAGTACGTCGACGCCTAACAGGATTTCTATCAGCCGTGATGATTACCTTATTGAAGAGATCTCTGAAGAGGAAATCCGGCGCACCATCACACAGCTGCATCCGCGTAAAGCTCCAGGCAAAGACAAGATTCAGAACCAGATCTTGAAAAACCTACCACCCAAAGCTATTTCCTACCTGGCACGCTTGTTTAATTCCATACTCCAGTTGCAAAAGTTTCCAAGATGCTGGAAAGAAGCTATTGTCGTAGCCATCCATAAACCTGGCAAGGACAGCACATTCTCGCAGAACTACCGACCGATTAGCTTGCTACCAGCTCTGAGCAAGGTCTTTGAGAGACTTCTACTCAAGAGATTAAATTCTCACATACAGAATGAAAGTTTTATACCCGATTACCAGTTTGGATTTCAGCGTGGACACTCGGCCCCGCAACAGATCATGAGAATTGTTGAACGAGCCACCACTGCTTTCAACTTCAAAGCCTACTGCCCGCTTGTCATATTGGACGTTGCTCGTGCATTCGACGCCGTCTGGCATCACGGATTACTGTACAAGCTATACCAACAGGGTATCCCCGGCCCGTTGGTAAAACTACTAAAGAGATATCTATGTGGAAGAGCATTCCGAGTCAGAGTTGGAGATCATCTATCCACACGACGACCTATCAATGCTGGAGTCCCGCAGGGGTCAGTGCTAGGACCCGTGCTGTACAATTTATACACTGCCGACATCCCGGCCCCAGCCTCTGTCCGAACCGCACTCTATGCTGATGACACTGCATTCTTCATAGCGCACAGGCTCGAAGCAGTTGCAGTTCGCCGACTTCAGGAAGTACTGCAACAGACACTGGCATGGGCGAGGAGATGGAGAATCTCCCTAAAATCAGCGAAATCTAAGGCTATTATGTTGACTATGTGGTTGGGGAAACGCCAACCTCAACAACAACCTGCTCCAACACTCACACTAAACGGACAAGTTAATGAGTGGTCGCGCACAGTGAAATATCTTGGCGTTACCCTGGAAAGCAAACTTACATGGAGTCATCACATACAGGACCATCGCCGCCGAGTTGCTGCTCGTCTAAAGGAGCTATACCCTGTACTCAATAGGGACAGCACGTTAGCCCCGAGAACAGGCGTCAATGTATATTGCAGCTTGATCCGCCCTGTCATGGAATATTCGTGCCCAGTGTGGGGGTACGCGTCCAGAACCTTGCTGGCTAAGCTGCAAATAATGCAAAACCGGGCGCTCCGACGTGCCCTACACGTACCAACCCGATTTCCAACAAAGGACCTGCATGCAGCCGCAAGCATTCCGCTGTTAACTGACAGATTTAAAACCATCAGTAGAAACATCTACCGGGAAGCTGCTAAATCAACAAACCCACTAATCGTCGGCCTTGGTGATTATAATATGACATTCGACAAACACAGAAGACCACTAACTATTCTACAATAAAGTCACTAGGAGGGAGCAAACGTCAAGCCAAACCTAAAGATAAGTAACTAACTCTCAAAATGTCTGGAGGAAATGTCCAAGACAACACCCTCCACCGCATCTGCTTGCAAAGAGCAAGCATCAACTGCTCCTTCTGCTGGCTGTCACTGGGTAGTTGCAGCATAACCAGGAAACAGACAGTTTCACATTCACAGAAGCTATACTCTCTGAAGAACACACTATTCTGCCTACTATTAGTTTCCCACAAAATTCCTATTTAGAAGATTCGTTCAGTTCAGTCATTAAATGATGTGGCCTCTTAGAGTTATGAGTTTAGCCTTATGAATAGTCTTCTCCCACATGTTAGGTACTGTGTTAGAAATGGTCATTGACTGTGAAGAAGACAATCCACGCAATTATACGGTCTTAATTCAGTTACTCAAGCAACTGAGAAAACACAGAAGGTGTAATCTTCTGAGAAAAATACCGCTTAATGTCACTTTTTTGATTTCACAGTAACCACCTGGTCCCAAAGTCTTTGCAGTACGGCTCTCTTTTTAGTATCATTCGGCATTGTTCATCAAATAATTATACCTAGCTTAGCCTCATTATTGCTCACTCATTACTTCTTATAATTTTCGGTCATAAGATAGGTGTTTCCTTACATTACTTTCTCCATTTTTTAAGGAAGTTTTTATTTTCTTATTTCATTTTGTAGCCACATCCATTTGCTTTGGCAAAATCTTCTAAATCTTCTACTTTCACACATCTCTTCAAATAGCGTAACACTCGTTCAGAGTGAAAAACAGAGTACTTTCATATGAGGGCAGAAAACTGAGACGAAATCCTCATTCAAAATCATGCCCTGGCAAGAGAAATTGAGACCTCGGACAGAATAACAAAATTATCTTCAACTTCCATCTGGACACCTTCATAGCTATGGATTCAGATATCAGTAACTATGCAAAACAAATTGGTTGAATTATTAATTGACTAAATAGTACCAATAGCAACATGATGTTCCAATACGTAATTTACAATGGCAACTACGGGTGATGGAGCGTTTTTTTCTTGTTCTCCTTTTATCGTTTGTAGTCTTATACAGTATGCTCCGTTCCACGACAGCCAGCTGGCTAGCCGGCCAATTAAAACTCAGAACAGGCCGGTCATTCACCGCTGCCGCAAAACATCCGGTGTGCTTCCGTGCAGCACATCAAGGAATTGCGTCTACGCCAAGATCCTAGTAGATGATGTAGTACATAAAAAAAAATCATGCATGACACTCATTGCTTCTCATCTAAGCATTCTTATTTCAAGTGTTGTTGTTCAAGAGTACCTGTACAAGTAATTTCTATAGGAAAATGGGGTAACAAATTGAAAACGATTGATCCAAGTATGAAGCAACACTTACACTTATTGCCAGAATACTGTGTATACATACTTCGGAAGGGCCATCAGCAAGTATCGCGTTCTATTCCAGCAAAGAACCGATGACAATTGGTAATACATAAGGAAGCCTCCGCCGAAGGTTCTTAACAACCATGGCTCAGCATAAAAATATGACCCTGACGGTCGAGACGCGACGAGGTCTGCAAGATAAACACAAGGGCAACCACACCATTACCAAACACTATAAGTTGTAAAATTGTTTACGTATTGGTGATATGAATTTAGTTCTTGATATTCTTCACAAAAACATCATTCCTCGATTAATCTGCCTTCGTCCGCTATGAGATCGGGTGCTTGGGACGATGCAGGCCAAAACTACAGAAATCAGGGGTTACAACTGAATAGTTTTAAGCACTCTATACTTTTTACTTTATTTGTATCTTTTACTGAACACTTCAGCTTTTTAGACACTTTTCCTTGATAAACTGAGACACCTGTTAATCCCACATCCAAATAAAAACAATTTACTCTTATAAAAGAATTCTCAGATTTTAACGGCAGTTTCTGAAAATGTAAGATGCACGTTCTAGTCGGATAATATTACAGATTTCTACCTTGAGGGAACGAAAATAACTTTTCCAACGGTGAAAAAGAAAAATTTAACGTAAAACTTTTCTAAATCGGACTGAATTTATACACTGTATTCTAGAAACAGTCGTCAACGGAACAAATTTTCTACTAAGCATCATATCTAGGTTAAATTAGTGTTGCCGTCCACGGTCAAGGTTTCGATTCCTGCTCTGAATGTAGGACCACCCACCTGGAACGCTTCACTGTAGACAGTCCACAATTGGAGGGGGCACAGGTCATAAGCCAGGAGCTGAGGCACCAGTGGGAATTGGGTCTACGTGCACATGTCGTATCAGGTATACTGGGATATAGAGAAGACACTTAACCAGGTAAAACAAGATTACTTTTTCAACCTCGCATTCGGGAGAGAGCCGGTTCGAATCCCCGTCCGGGCATCCAGATTTGGGTTTTCCATGGTTTCCCCAAATCACTCCAGGCGAATGCCAGAATGCTTCTTTCAAAAGGCCATGGCCGAATTCCTTCCCGTTCCTTGTCTTCAGTCCAGGGGAGGATCCAGGATTTTGGTTTTGGGGGGGGGCTTGGCTTGAGTGAATTTTGGTTGGGGAGGCTTGTCTTTAGTGGATTTTGGCTTTGGGGGGGGGGCCTTGAGTTGGGGAAAAGGTAGTATTTATAGTCTTCTCGGGCCACAAATCCGTAGAGATAAAAAAAAAGGTCTCCAAAATTACAATGTCAGAGATGGACCTAAATACTTTGGGGGGGGGCTTGACCCCTAGCTCCCCCCCCCCCCTGTATCCGCCCAAGCTTCAGTCCCATCCCGCCTCTAATGACCACTACGTCGACGAGGCGTAAAGCCATAAGTAAAAAAAAAAAACCTTTTCAACAAAAATTGTTAATTTTAGCACTCTTACATTCCAAACTTTAAATTTGTAAAACGGTTTTATAATTGACTGTATTCTGCTACATCCACAACTTGCACTATCCCCAAAAGAGAAATTTTATTTTTAAAACACAGTAAGGCACTTTAACCTTTTTTGAATGCACAGCTAAATAATACTGCTCCCAGCCCTAAAATAAGACAGTGAAACAGTAATTTATTTACAATTCATTTTAAACATTCATCAAGAATTCACCCAAAGAAGTTATTTCGTTCTACAGTTATAGTACAGCAGGGTGCGAACTTTTATTTTGTTACAGAGGTGGATGGACTTAAGTTGCTAGCGTCAGTAAACTATATGTGGGATAAATCTGGAAGAGGGAAAAAAACTATGCATTTTTAAAAAATTAGTTTGGGAAACCGTTAATAAACCACAAATAAGGAATCAAATGTTTCAGAATTTTTTGTCTGTATGTTTCCAGTCACTAAAAGAACATGGGGTTTAGAACAATGTATAATCCAAGGTCGCAAGAGTAAAATAAGGTGTGTTTCATACCGAAGTGACATCGGTAACCTAATAGATTAACGAAAAAGTGACCACAAATATAATTATTTCATAAAAGCCATTTGATATCATGTACCGTCTGGTGATAAACGTAAGTAACTTCTTGCAGTCGAAATGTTTTCTTAGATAGGGGAGTGTGCACAAACTACGTGGCTCAGTCCAGTGGGTGGGTGGGGGGGGGGGGGGGGTTGGCTGGAAGGATACGCTGGGCTACGTGGAGGGAAGGGGGGGGTTCCGAGCCAGGCCACGTAACTTTCCTTTCATAACATTTTTCACAGTTAAAATGAGGGACAGAACACACAACAGCATGTGGATATTTGTTTCCCAGTTAATTATCTCCTAATGTAATTGGCAATAGTCTGACACGAGAAAACAGTACAAAACATCTTCTAGAATCAAAAGGGGAAAAACTATGTGCTACGTGAGGGGGATAGAGGCAAAAGCCACATAGGGCTACGTGGGGTAGAGAGGGTTCACAGGTGGCCAAAATAGAGCTACATGGTTTATGCACCCTCTCTAGGACATAATATAGTACAATTCAACGCTCAGGTGGTGGTACTACGAGTTGTTCTAAGTAAAAATTCCAGATGTACCCTACAGTTATCAGACCGTGACAGCAGAGGTGTAGATAAAGACAGTAAATACAAAAAACTCTGTTTTACCAGTGCTTTATGTCGACGTTTCTATTTGACACTAGACTGTTTTCTGGTTTGTGATTAAAAGTCATTTATTTCTGAGCGTTGTGACCCCCTCGAACTTCATGAATTTGCTAAATCCTTGAGAACGCGTTGACTGCAAATAAGGAGGTCAAACATGGAGGCAGGAATATAGAGGTCAAATCGTCCATGAGAGTAACATCTTACCGAGCGTAGTGGTGTAACGGCTAGAGTTCTGGCCTTGCATTCGGGAGGACGGCGGTTCGAATCCCCGTCCGGGCATCAAGATTTGGGTTTTCCATGGTTTCCCAAATTACTCCAAGCAAATGCCGGGATGCTTCCTTCAAAAGGCCATGGCCGAATTCCTTCCCATTCCTTGCCCCCCATCCTTTTCCGTCTCTAAAGACCTCGCTATTAGAGAGATGTTAAACAAGTTAAAAACAAAAAGTAACATCTTTGCTCAGAGAAGAGTTTTCAGATAACACATGGAGATTTTTAAACTGCTTTCACAAATAGATTTGTGAAGATGCAATTGCCACCAGTAAATAATTCATGAAGCAATTAAAACCTACGAATTCTTACAGCTACGGCAACATTTGAAGTAAATTACTGTTCAGTTTGTATCAGTGACATACTTGCTCACATCTGTGAATCCTTAATGCAAGGTGTATTTACAAGTTGACTAATATATGGTATTTGTTTTAAAACCATTATTTAAAAAAAAAAGGACAAGGTACATATATAATAACTACCATCCCATTTCTATACTTACAGGATTCTCAATGTTTTGAAAAAAATCATGAGTCGTAGAGTAATAAAATATGTTACATACTATAACATTCTCACTAAACTTGCTTCCAGGTTTGGATCTAATAAGGGTCACCCACAGAAAAGGCTGTATATTCATTTTTAAATATATATTTGAGAAACTGAGTAACAAAATGTGCCATGCAGGAATTTTCTGTCATCTTGTAAAAAGCATTTGACTGTGTATATCATTAATTAATTTGGAAAAAGGAATACTATGGTATTTATGGAACTGTATGTGAATGGTTTAATTCATACTTGGAAATCCAAATCCAAAAAGTCTCAGGGCTAGTTCCTTCATAAGTCCATGACCGAATTCCTTCCTTTCCTTGCCCCCAGACCTTTCCCGCCTCTGATGACCTCGATGCTGATTAAGCCATTAAGAGAAAAAGGCTCTATAGCGTAAAACCAAGAATTTCTTGCACACAACTATTTAAAAAGTTCAATATTCTTACATTGACTTTACAGTATATATATTATCTCAGGTATTTTGTTGTAGAACATTTTAACTTGTTTATATCAAATTCACAGGTACACAATTTTGATACAAAAAAACATAATTAATTTTATCACAATGCATCACTGTCAGTAATACAAACAGGAATTAATTACACTGGACAAATATGTTTAGTTAACTTCCTACAAATGTAACACAACTCCTCCTATTCCATTTAAGAATTTGTAAAAACAATTAATTGAGTCTGATACAAACTTTTTAATATTTCATTGTTTTATTTTATTTTTGTATTTGTCAACACATAATATTTTTTCGCTATGATTATTATTCATATTGTATTCATGCATATAAGCACTTTGAAACATTTTAACTCCGTATGGTTTTCCACCAAAATTCTATTACCTTCTTGAAATTCCTCTATATTAAAATGACATCTGCAGTAATTAATAATGGCTCTGTTGGAGCCCATCGATGAGGCATGCCTACAAGTTGTAAACACCTTCCCCTATCTTTGTAGTACCCTCTCATCAACTACAAACATTGATTCACAAATCCAATACAGAATCAACTGTGCTGGAGCATCCGTTCCAAGGCTAAGAGTCTTCAACAAGCATTACATCAACATAACAACTAAGATCCTCGTGTACTATTCTGTTGTTATTCCCACCTTACTTTATGGATCTGAATTCTGGACATGCTGCACGTGACATCTTATGATGCTAGAATAATACTGCCAAAAATGCCTTAGAATAATTCTTCAAATAACATGACAGTATAATTGCAACAGTATCAGTGTCCTTGATGAAGCCTAATCCTCTAGCATAGAATACAAGATTGTAAAATGACAGCTGCAATGGACTGGTCACGGAACTGAATGGACAATACTTGCATTCCTAAACAAGTATTCTACCCCGGAGAATGACAGGTAAATGTGGTATTAGTGGTCAGAGGAAGTGATTTAAAGACATTATCAACATTAGCAAGAAAAATGTGTCACATTTATCATAACAATTGGAAAACTCTGCCCTTTATTGCTCATCCTGAAGATCACTTGTTCATCATGGAACCATGCTATTTGAAAATCAGCAAATGAGAAGAGGCAGGGGCAGGAAAGAAAGAACACTAGAGGAAAAAATGGCAGCATCTTGGATAACTCTGCTGTGAGTGCCTGTCATCATTGTGGTAAATTGTGTGACTATGGACTCCACTCTATAGTCACATACAGACCTGTAGATCAAGAGGCATTCTGCTTGGAAGACCAACCTAATTGACCACAAGTGTTAACTATGCTGGTATATACTGACCATAACATGTATCACATCCCAGAGGTCCTTCCTTTTCTTTCCTTACTGCTTTATGCCTCATTGATGTCAACGCCTCCTAGACTGGGGCTGGGACTGGAGGACAAGTAATGGGAAGGAATTTGGCAATGGCATTTAGAAGGAAGCATCCCAGCATTCACCTGCAGTGATTTGGGGAAACCATGGAAAACCCAAAACTGGATGACCAGATGGGGATTCAAACCAGCGTCCACCCGAATACAATGCCAGAGTTTTAACCACTCACCACGCTCGGTAGATACTCCCTCATCAGGGATCTACGGAACAAGAGTAATGAGTAAACAAATAAATAAATTTAATTTGCAAAGTTTTAAACTGAAGTTACTCCTGATGCACACCTCAGACATTCTTCTGCTCACAAAATTCAATATTTTTCATAAAAAAAGGTAGTGACATATAATTATAAAACACACATTAATGTTAATCTAAAGACCATGTAACAGGATTCATCATGTCTACATTCAAAATGAACCTTAAATCTTCAAAGTGGCTGTTAATATTGTCCAATAAAGACTGAACATTTTCTTTAGAAACATTTAAAACTAATGATTGTCCCTTGATGTCAATCTTTTCATTGAGACTACTTTGAAAGTAGAGTTTCCCTATAATTCTTAACTGGGGCGAATAAGGATGTGTCTTTGTGCAGAATGCCTTTCAGAAAATCCAAATAACTTTGATCATATATAACAATTTTTTTCTAAATTGCCAACATCATGGCATTACTGATTCACAATCAATGAGTCATAAATGAAGGCACTTCCTCTGAAAATTTAGTGTCCAAGATCAAATCCCAACAAGGCAGGGATTTTTAAGAGTTCTGCTTGATCATGGGAGGTAAGTCAGGACATTCCATGATATGGATTCAAGATTAAACTGTAGGTTCAGCCACAACAAAGGCAAAAATAGGTGTGTAGGGAAATTGTCACCAGAGCATGTACTCCATTGTAATTAAAAAAATAATGAAATTCGTTTCAAGGTTGATATCCTTGAGAAAAAAAATTAATTTAATTTAATTGCAATGGAGCACATGCTCCGGTGGCAATTTCCCTACACACCCAACTTTCCCCTATCCTGCACCCACCTAAATTTGCCCTCTACAAATTTTAACTTTTAATTCTTTTAAAATTTTTGGTAAGTCATTCATCATTTCCCTTGGTAACTCATTCCAATCCCTGACACCCTTACCTAAAAAAGAAAATCTTCCCACACCCTTGTGCCTGAAATCGAGTGCCAGTTTGTGGTCATGGTCATCTTTTCCCTTCCCTGAACTACTTTTCATACCTACTGCAGTATCTTTCCATGCCTCATCACCAGTATACGCCCTATACATTTCCATGACCATCCTCATCCTACTTCTGTCTTGCAATGAATCCCATTCCAGCTCTTTTATCATATCTGTCACTGATTGCATTCTGTGATAATTTCCAGAAACAAATCTAGGAACTCTTTTTTGCACCCTCTCTAATTCCTGAATTTGATACGCAAAATGTGGGTTCCATAATACACTACCATATTCTAGCAATGGTCTGACCAAAGTTTTGTAACCCAATTCCTTTACTTCTCTCGTGCATCCCTTCATCACTCTCTCCAACAAGTGCAGAATTTTGAAACCTTTTCCTACCACCTGTCCAATGTGTCCTGCCCAGCTAAGCTTGTTATCAAATATAATGCCAAGATATTTACATTTCAAGTCTTCAGCAAGCAATTCTTTTCCCACTTTATATTCATAATTAATCTTTTGTTTTTTATTTGTGTATCTAATTAGCTGACTCTTCTTTGCATTTATCTTCATCCCATGTTTACCAACCCAACTAGATATCCTGTCCAGATCACCCTGCAACTGTTTACAGTCCTCTATCATTTTGATTCTTTTATACAGCATTATGTCATCTGCAAACAATCTAATTTCAGATAGTAAACAATCAACAAAATTATTCATTAGAATAATGAAAATCAATGGTCCCAATACGCTATTCTGCGGCACTCCCATTTTTACTTCCACTTCCTTTGATACCGCATTTCCAACCCTAACTTTCTGTTCTACCTTTTAAAAATTCTTCTACCCAGCAAATCACTTTCTCATCAACTCCAATAGTTTTTTACCTTATATACTACCATATTATGGCTTACTCTGTCAAACACCTTTGAAAGATCTAGTGCTACACTATCAATTTGGCCTCCCTTGTCCATTTCATCTGAAATATCTTGCATATATCCCACCAACTGAGATTCGCATGAATATCCTTGCCTGAACCCATTTTGCCTACTTGAAAACCACTTACCTCCTCACATACATTTCTGATGTGGTTGCATACCAATCTTTCCATTAATTTAAGTACCACTGAAGTCAAACTGATTGGCCTGTAATTTTCGACCGTATTTCTCACCCCACCTTTATGTACCGGCATTACTATCGCACTTTTCCAATCTTGTGGTAAGCAGCAAGTATCCAGACTCAATTTACATGATATTTCAAGATAAGGTACAATGTCACATCCGACTATCTTTAAGATATCTGTAGTAAAATACACCTGGCCTCAATAGCATTGCAATAAAAGTATTCTCGAAGTATGTGAGTGATATATTCTGTTAATCATTACAGGAAAAAAAATATATTGCAACTGGAAAACAGTTAATCCAGTTTTTAAAAATGGATACTGAAGAAATCCTATGAACTACCTATGACAACCATATCTGGAATAGATTATGTGGATAGACGTGAGGTAATGTATACTGGAAATTATAAAGGTAGAACATCATATTCCCATCCTGGATAAGTTTTACTAAGGAAAGGTGTAAAGGCACCAGCGCAATGCTATGGCTGACTTTCCCTCCCCTGGAGAGATACCTTTATTGTACTAATTGGACAGCATGTTCAGTGAACCTGGAAAGCCATTTCAGATATTCAGTTTTGAAGACTAAACCTTGAGTTAACTGAGAATTAAACCCCCATGCAGGTCATAGTCATATATTCTAATGCTTGATCTACACAGCATGGAATATCTAGATTTCTGGAACATGTCTATGCTCAAACCTATGAAACTCTTAGATGATAAAAAAACAACAGTTTTAGAAATAAAAGTGCATTCAAAACACTACTGGCTTTATGTAACTGATGCAGAATTCCAGTTGTGCTAGTCACTCTGAAAGCACTTGAAACTTTATAACACATTTACCTCTTAGCAAAATTTACAGATTTTTTAAAGGATACAATTTTTTTTAACTAGATAATGGCTGTGAGACACTGTACAGGGCCAAACATCTGGTTTTCTTCACTGAAGTAAAATGACAACTTCTTTTATTGATTTTTACAAATTATTTCAGAAACAATGTTAATAGCAATTTAAGATTTTTTGTTGCTAATGTAGGTGGTTATAGGAAATTATACAGTTTTTCTGATTATTTGCAGATTCAGCAATATGTAGACAATTATAGAACCTTGTGCAATAAATGGTTAAATAGTTTTCCATGGTGAATTAAAATATTTTTTCCTTGCTTTTGGCTCAAGTTTGAGGTTATTAGAGCCAGAAGAGGATAGAGTGGACAGGTAATTGGGAAGGATGTGGCCTTTTTGAAAGAGCCAGCCAAACATTCCCCAGGAGAGATTTTGGGATAACAGCGAAAAACGGAATCAGAATGATTATACTGGGCTTTAAACTTGCATACTGCCAAATGCCAGCCCTGAGCATTACTGCTTATTCAGTGGGCTTGGTGAACCAAAAGGCTTAGTTTGCCAACCAGTACAAAGTAAACTATTCATTCCTTGTAAAGGCATTTTTTCTATTTTGGTGAAATAGTACATAGAAGTATGAACTGGGATCAGCCCATAATATTATAATATGTAAACCTAATTTTTGATTATGTGCTTAACCCTGGAGTGGTCACATGGATTACATATGTATTCCACTCAAGTGATTTCTAATGGGAGTTTTCAGAGTGCAACTACTACAGGGTTAATTTTAATTTTTCAATAATACATATACCATATAAGAGTCTTGTACATTATTATCTGGAATGCTTTTTTTTCTGTGTCAGATCCATATTACAATTGTTTGTTTAATATTATCAATAAAGTACATAGAATTGTGGAGCACATTTTGCTTAATAAAGAAGATGGATTGGAAAATTTTGGCATACAGTTTAACTTCCACTCAAACTTATTGACTAATATGCAGACACCTACTCTCATTTACAATTACAGTAAAATACTCCTCTTACAAACATGTGTGGATGACAGTTACAGGAGAGAGAAAATTATGGAAACATGGGTCCTCACTTACATCTGTATGCACTCATTTTCCCCCTCGCTATTAGAAATGGCAATGAATGCAAGATAATTTTTTGTTTTCATTTAAAGAAAGCACTTTCTCCGCCCACAGTTTTTTGAATTGCAGCCTATAGATGTAGAATAATTCTTTTCTGCACAACCATGCATCTGAAATAACATACATTTCCCAGTGAGTATACCTTTTCACTGTTGCATATTATTTTACCGACTTTAGGATGTGACATAATAACCATACAATAAGAAAACCTGTCTGGATATTTTCAGAATATACAACACGATATCAGAAAGATGAAATTACACTGGGAAAAAAACAACAATTTTCTGAGCTTTAATTCATACCAAGGATCAGATACTTAGAGGAAAGACTAGTTAGAGGAACCATATAATGGGAACAATCGAATCGTGGTGTGTTACTAAAAGATACAGTTTGAAGACGCACAATGAAAAAGTTGTGAGTGTTAAGGAAGAACAAGTGGATAAGAATCATTCAGAACATCAAGTTTCTAGGACAAGTTAAAACATTTTATTCAAACTAAAACCAAAAATTAACAAGACAGATTTACATCAATAAATTAAATTCACTGCCAGTTAAAGATAACTGCTGCATCATCAGTTTGATGTTAAGTAATTTTATGTTATTAGCACTGTGCTCAAATGAATGAAAGAGAGAGGGTCAAGAGCAATTTGGATTTAGAAAATTTAAAGCAAATGAAAATCTATTCTTGCAATATAATGCATTTTGATAGGCTGGCAAGAGACAAATAAGGATAGACTTGGGAAAAATATATTAATATGGAATGGGATTAACATCATCTTCTGAACTTTTCCACTTTCGTGAGTCAGCTGGCACATCCTCTTCCATTTTTTTAACTTATGGCTCTATGCCTCATTGAGGTCATTAGAGGTGGGATGGTACTGGGGGACAAGGAATGGGAAGGAATTCGGCCATGGTCTTTTGAAGGAAGCATTGCGGCGTTCACCTGAAGTGATTTGGGGAAACCGTGGAAAACCCAAAACGGGATGCCCGGACAGGGATTCGAATAGGCATCCTCCTGAATGCGAGGCAAGAGCGTTAACTGCTCATCCACCACATTGTGTGTCCTCTTCCAGATGTTATTCCTATTTTGAAAGCAAGGTTCCATCTGCTACTGGCTCGCTAGACCAGTCATAGTTTTGATGCGGGACGGATATGTTGCTGACAGTCAGTGAAAATGTGTAGCTTCTGTTCTATTTGACAAGTGTATTTTCATTTGTGAAATGTGAGGTATATGAGGCAGAGATTGGGTACCATCCCAGCATTCATTTAGATGATTGCAGAAAACCACTATCAGGACTGCTGGTACATTATGCCTGAGAATTGAACCCAAGTCTGTTGTACCTCCCCAAACCAGTGTTGTGGCACTTATCACTTGCAGCCACTTTGGCAGGTATTGAATAGAATGATACATTTTTAAATAAAAGAAGACAATTCTAAGCTACCTGGAGCGGGATTTTGAGTTAAATAGCTTTAATTAACATAAAGAATAAAAACAAATAGCATGATTCAAGTCTGTACCTATTATTATTACAATTATTAATTGCAATGTATCAAAAATTTCCTTACACGCCATTCCAGAAATCTTTAATTATTTTCAGTGCTTGATATAAAAGTTCAACATACTTCTTAGTAAATTATTTAACTATCCAGCTCCCTTTAATTTAATTGCAATGAAACATAGGCCTTAATGGCAACTTCTCTTACCTAATTTCACGTTTCACATACTTTTATCTTACATTCTAAAATTCTCTTTAATTTCCTACACACCTACTTTCAGCTATCACCATTTCTCAGTTTAATTTTTTCAGTGTTTTAGGTAAACTGTTCCACAATTTACCTCTGTAATTTATTCTTGTTCATGACTTTCTTACATACAAAAGTAAATATTCCATTGCCCTTAGATCTAAAATCAAATGCTTTTAGTAGTTTGTTGTCATGATCACCTCTTCTTTCCACTACCAATGTCCATCCAGGTTCTCATCATCAGTCAATGATGTATGCCTACAAACTCTCAATACACCCTTCTCCCACCTCCTGTTTCCATTGACCAATCACTGAGGTTATCATGTCAGTTACTGCTCGATTCTGTGGTAATTTCCGTAATAAGTCTAGTTGTCCTGCTATGCACTCCCACAATGTGGGACTCACACTACCCCATAAAGAACATTGCTAATAAATTATTAATTTTTATATTGGAAGATACAAGTATAATCTATACTTTCACTGTTGCCCAAGTGCAATATGTCATACTTACAGCAACAGATATACTGCTATTATAGCATGTTGGTGACGCTAAGTCATAAGATTTTGCCCATCCAAAAAGTGTCCAATATGAATATCATACGCCTAACAGGTGGCATGTTGGTGACGCAGGAAGTCGTGACCTCACAGATTTACCACCATCGAAACATCACCTAATATGCCTATAGAAGTTTTCACTTCAATAAAATTCAATTAATTATTTTAAATTTACACTTCATTTTAACAACTAAGCGAAAATAAAGTCAATGCAGTTTTTTCATTTGAAATTTCCTCATTAGACAAGCTGTAGTGGCAGTCAGTGACTTTGGACATTATCGACACTTGCTGAGCCACTGAGGTGAGTCCAGTCTCCAGGCACAATGCATTTTATTAAAGTGGATGCAGATAGGAAATTAAATATTTGATATGTTTAATCAGTGGAAGGATAATTACTTGTTTATTTATTTATTTTATGCCCATGCACAAAATCAATAATACAATGTAACATTAAATTATAATTAAAATTCAAAATGGTGCAGCCAATCTAGAGCTTCATTTGAAATATTAATAAAGTCTATTGGTGATCCCCTGAAGGCACGAAGTGGGCAATCAAAGGTCACGTGACGGATGGTTTGTGTTTCCTCACCACAGTTGCAGTTCGGCGAATCTCTCATTCCCATGTGTACAGAGCTGAAGCAGATCTGCCATGACCTGACCTAACTCTGTTAAGAGCTGCCCTGGTATTGCGAGGAAGATCGAGTCCCTTTAGTGCCTGTTGGCTGTCAAACAGGGAGTGCCATTCTGGTGGGGCTGAGGCTATCCACTCCAATCTCCATGCTACTCTCCCATTAAAATTATCAGATATAAGCTGTTTAGCAGTTTTTAAGCTTGGACTTGTTGATTCAAGTCTCTGAATTTGATTGTCCATGTCATCGTAGATGGGCAGATTCAAGTTATGACAGATCTTATTATATTGGGCAATTAGGCGATTGTGTCGTCTTATCATGGGTGGTTCGATGTTACACAAAAGGGTAGCCAGTACAGTGGAGCGGTCTTGATACATCCACTAATTATCCACATTGTCTGGTTCAAAACTGTCTCGATCTTTTTGACGAATTACTCGTCAAAGGAGTAAAATGTAAATATCTGGGAATATCAGCTGACAGTAAGCTAAACTAGGCAGGCCACATTTGAAAGGTTGTAGGATAATGGTCAGGGAATCTACAGGTATATACCATAATAGGAAAGTAAACATATAGTATTACTACAGATTATTAAAGGGAGTGGAATATGATATTGTACCTCGTTATGAAATATTTAGAGTGACCTGAAGTCTTGCTATTTACCAGAAGACTGGAAAAGAATACTGGTAGCACTAGTTCATAAAAAAGGGGCAACAAATGGGGTTGAAGATTACAGGCTGATTAGCTTAACATCAGTGATAGACAAAATGATGGAGAGAATAATATTCAATTGCATCAGAAATTTATGAAGAAAGAAACTGGTTTGCAAACTGACACCATGCCTTTAGACAAGGATATTCATGTGAATCTCAATTGGCTGGCATAACATTTCTGATGAATTGTACAATGGGAACAAGTTGATAGTGTAACACTAGATCTTTCCAACGCATTTGACACAGTGAGGCATAAAATGGTATTAAATAAGGCAAAACTTGGAGGATGAAAAGGGACTTATTGGGTAGAGGAAATCTTATAAGGTAGAAAGCAAAGAGTCAGAGTAGGAAATGCAGTATCAAAAGAGGTGAAAGTGAATTAGGGAGTACTATAGAATAGTGTTATTCTAATGAATAATTGTTTTGTTGAAGAGGTTAGGTTGTTTAGACCTGACATAATCATATATAGATGGGAGAATGCTGTGCACAGCTGCAGGGTGATCTAGTTAGAATATCTAACTGGGTAAGTCAATATGGAGTGACGATATATGCCGAGTACAGTGAGCTTATTAGGTACACAGATAAAAAATAAAGGTTGCTTTTGATTATAGTGGGTGAGGGGAACAAAATTTCAAGTTGAAGGATTGAAGTGTTAAAATCTTGGCATAACATTTGCTAACAAACTCAACTGGGCAGGACAAATTGGGTGGGATGTAGGAAAAGGTAAAAAAAACCTTTCATTTATTAGTGAGGATTAAGGGGGGGAAGAACCAGAGAAGTGATGGAATTGTATTACAAAAAATTGGTGAAAACATTGCATGTCAACGATTACATAGTTTTGGACCCACATTTTGAGTATCGAATACAGGAGTTGGAAGGTGCGCAAAGGAGAGCTGCTAGATTTTTTTGTGGAATTGCTGAAGTACCCAGTCATAACTGATATGATGAAGGAGCGGAATTGGGAGTCATTGGAAGACAGGAGAAGGGTGAAGAGTGTGCTGGTAGTTTACAAGGCCCTATGTTGGTGTTGAAGCTTGGAAAGGTATTCGTCCAAGAATTAGTAGTAGAGGGAATGGAAGAGACAATCATGAGCACCAAATGACACTCTATTTCATCTATAAGGGAGTGAGGAAATTTTCTTTTGTGACTAAGGGTGTCAGGGATTGGACAAAAATTACCAAGGGAAGTGATGAATGTTTTTATGAAAAATGCTGAAAAAATTTGTAAATGACAAAAGTACAAGGATGCAGAAAATTACACTCAAAGTCGGTGGGATAATGGTAACAATAAGAAAAAGGTAAATACAGGGTGGCCACAAGGTAATGATTTAAGAATTCCCTGATATTTCCAGGTTTTCCAGAAAAATTTGCCATATTTTCCCTGATTTAGAAAGTTTATTTGCATGATTAAGATATTTTAAGTTTTAATTAGATTTTGATTGTAAATAATTAAATCTGGTATAAAACTCAAAAAATCAGAAAAAGAAACATGTTTAAGAATGATTATTTGAAAATTTTATAACTAATTTAGTAATCTTATGAAGCATAATTAAAAATGAGTAGCACAAAAATAAGATAAATGACTAATATGAACTAGAACAAATTAATAATCTTTCAATATTTGGTAGATAAAATAATTGAAATTTTTTAAATTGTTCATCAGATAGCTTGACTCAGTCAAAAGCTTAGCTTTTTTATGCCTTTTTTCATTTGCTACACTTTTCTTTTCAAATCTTCTGATTCAGTTATTGTAAGCTTCTTTTGTTCCCTCTTCAATTTCTTCTGTTGCCAAGATAACACTTGTGCTTAAGTTTCCGCGAGTCTACACAAGATAGCATGAACACAAGTTTGTATAAACCATGCAATCGTGTAGGCTCACCTAGCGTGGTTGCTTGGGTGTGCTGCTCACCTTGACAGCGGTTTATTTGGCGCAGGTCAAAGATACGAGCACAATGTTTATACTGTCACATGGATTCAGCATTTGAAAGAGCTCTGAATGACGCAAAACTTTATAAATCGTACCTATTTAGACATCTGGTTTGTATTTACATGATCTTAGATATTATTTTGTTCCTTCTTTAATTTGCATTGTATCATTAATACAAAAGTTATAAAGCCATATAATTATCACTATTCACATTTTTTCTGGCATTGGTATCTTGAATCTAGGCTTTTGTTTTGATATTAAAGTTTAAATTTTTCTCAAAAGAAATTCAAAACCAGCTTGTGACATTCTACAGGACTTCGAAGACTCTCCACAAATTCAATTTTTTTTTTGGAACATCTGTTTCACACTTAGCTTGAAATTGTAAAACTGTTTAGTGAAACATAATACCTTTATAAACTTACTACTCTACGATTGCTGTTTTATTCAGTAATAAATATAACTTCTGAGTTCTTATTTAGATGTCATCCACCTTTTTTTAAAATATGATTTCGAATGCTGAGTTCCAGTGATAGTTCATGTCAGCACTTGTGTACCAACATCTCGTCTTCATATCTCGATGACGCGCAAGACGAGATGCAAGTTGCTAGTGTAAATGCAGCATTTGTTGGCTATTTTATGTCAAAAATATATAAGCTGAATTATTTAATGCAAAAGTTCAATATTAAAATAAATTATCAAAAAATTTCCAAATTTTGGGTTGCTGTAATTAAAATTCCCTGATAATTTTTGAAATTACTTGGATTCCCTGATATTTCCATGATACTTCAAGGTTGCTTTAAATTCCCTGATAATTCCAGATTTTCCAGGTTTTCCAGGTCTGTGGCCACCCTAAATAGATGATTAGGGAAATTGCCACCATGGCATGCGCTCCATCACAATAAAATTCAATTCAATTGCATCTGTTGGAGAATAAAATTGGAGGATGTATCAGAGAAGTAAGAGAGTTGGGTTATAAAGCTTTGATCAGGCTCTTGCTAGTGTGTTGTGGCATTATATACGATCCACATTATGAATATCAGATATTGGAGGACAAGGGAAGGCAGCTAGAGCTTTCTGTGTAAGTTACAAGGCAACAAACTCAGTAACAGAAATGAAAAGAGAGTTGAGATGGGAATCACTGCAGATAGATCTATTGCAAAATGCCAGTCTAACCTGTTCGACATAATCGTCAACATGCGGGTGACCTGGTGATTTATCATGTCACAGTGAAAACAACCCATCTCAACAAAGTGCCAAGAGTAAATTTTAGGCCTGCTTGGAGGTTCCTTAGAGTATTTGGTGTGAAATTCACGCCGAATAATTGTTGCAGAGCTCATTTCATGAAACCAAAACACACAGCAAGTGTGGTCTCCATCAATGAAAGTAGTAATTTTAACCGTGCAATTCTCTGGCACTCCTGGTGGCAGAATGGTGTATTGATGCACTAGATGCATCAAACATAAGTTAGTTTGCTATAAAACGACACATTTACGATTCTGTAAGTTATCTCAACAAATATCACTCCAAAGTTGTAAAGTCCTTTTTGACACACCCTGTATTATAGTATGCACTATACATGAAACCCATGGAGTAAGCTCCTTTGCCAAATGGCCCAATTCTTCTTATATGAATAATGTTTTGAACCAAAATATTGTGTGGTTGAGTTTTTCTTGTGTATTGTATACTCATTGCAGCTTTCAACATTGGTGAATGATGGGTTATTTTTCCTATCCTTTCTTATTTATATTGCCTAAAAGAGGTTTCCTTTTTCACACAGTACATACATATTGGCAGGCAATAGTTCTATGGACAATTCTCAACATTCATTTCACACACTTAACACCATCTGTTTATCTTTATTTCTCTATACAACACCCACCAAACTTACACTGGACATAAATCAGCCATTATGAATAAGACATTTTCTGGGTTAAATCTTGCTCTAAAAACTTGCATTTGTCAGCCTCATAGCTGCATTAACATAATTTCACTAACTTTAACTATCTTTGGCATTTTTTTTACATGCATACTGAAACAAACTGTTCCAGTGCTCTCCATGTGCTCTGAGGTTTACCACAGTGAAATTGTAAAAAGTTGGGTAACAGCCTTCTGAGACAATGGGTTATACACACAATACAATTTAAAATGGGTTAATCAACTTAATAGACCTCCAAATGTCATTCCTTTTGAAACTGTGATGAAAGAAATTATATAGTCAGCTGCATTCTGAAGCCAATTACAAGGAAAAACTTTGAATTCCTAAATACAGAATCACTAATTAATATTCTCTGTAATTAAAATAGATGACTCTCTACATTCAAATCACTAAGATCATTACATAAAACAGAAAATAAATAAATCATTAAGTATATGATTCAAGTATTACTAATTAGATGGTTGGAACTTATGACATAATAGGTATTAAATGTTTGCCCTCTTTCTTAGATGAGTTCATCAATTTAAGTAAAATAAAGTGTATCACACACATTCAATTGGTTTCAGGCATAAGGGAGCAGGAAAGTGTTCAATTGTAAGTGAAGGACAAGAACAAATTACCTGAGGCAGTAATAAACAACATACTTCATGATGGATTTTAAGGCAAAAATATGTATTGATCTAAGTAGCTGTATTGAGAAATTATCACTAATCCACAAGCATCGTCACAGTTAATAATAAAAATAAAATCTGTTTAATGGTTTAGCTAGGTTAACAAGGGCCCTGGTGCAAAAAAATATTTTGGGCTCTCTCAGGCCAGATGGGCGACCTTTATTTATTATTATTATTTTAGCTCTACCAAGTATTGTGATGTTGCTGGCAGGGGCTCCCTGAGCTTTAATCTCTAGGTGCCTCCTGAGCTTTGCTTGGGCCCCCTGAGTTTGGGGCCCCAGTGCACGGAACCACCTAGCCCTTCGATAGCTACGTCTGTGTTAAGTTCCCAAACGGGATGTGTTGATCTCTGGACATTATACATTACACATTAATTAGTTGGGGGAGTAATGTTTGTTCAACAATATACACAGTTTAACAGGATACTGTACTTTATTACTCAACCTACCTAACGTAGAGATACTGCAAAAGGCACGCTGGCAAGATTTCAGTGCACAAAAAAACACAGTTAGCCATAACAACACAGTTTGTTTTACGGTTTAATACAACAGTCTGTTTGGCTCCACGATTCAATAGATCCTGGCTACCAATGCAAAAGAAAGGAATCCCTTGTGTATTCATAGGCAGCAGATTTAAAAAGTAATTAACTCATCTTAATGAAGCAGAATCACAGAGATTACATTGACTTTGCACATCTAATTTGAGGTAACAATTGTTTCAGTATTATCATGTATCTTGAAAGTTTCAGATTTTCTGTTTACACAACCTAAGATTATTAATTCAGTTACTAAGCAGCTTATCATGCTATGTTGGGCAGTTTTTGAGAACAAGATGCGGCAAAAAAGTGAGACAAAGAATTCCATATGCCAGCCAATCCCATGGAGGAAAAGCATATATCCCATCCTCTACATGAGCATTGGTCCACAGATAAAACAATGCGTCTAATGTTCAGTTAAATATTACAGCTCTTCGCATGATGCAACCCTTTTTATTTAAGCTTAATAACTAATCTATACGAAGAGAAATCTTCTCTCCTTACCCAAGCAAAATTTAATGCTATTCACAGCTGCCTCAAAATTTGAACATGGTGATAGTAAAATAAGAATGTGGTAAGAACAAATAGCACAGTTCAATTGAAATTTGTCATACACATTCCTCAGGTCATATCTTTCAAGAAAAAGTGTACATTAAAGCAAAATGAAACATACCTTAGATGAGGTGCACACAAAATTTACAATACAGTGCAGCGTCAACAGAACACAACTGCCATTTACAGTCGGATTGTTCATGACAAAGATAGTATTTGCACTCAACAACAACAAATCTAAAATTACTCGCAACTATTTGTGATACAATCTGAATATACTGCAATGGCATTATAATGAGTGATATGAAAACTAAATTTACTCATTGTGTGCTGAAACAAAGTACATGCTTATTTTGTTCTGGTCCAGGCTGCATTACAACCTAACAACCAAGCAAAAAATCAGTTATCAATACTATATTTGGCATGAACAGTGTGTACTGTTTACACTGCACCATATCGTAATTTTCATATGACATCAGATCTAAGGCACCAGAATATGTATCGCAGAAACTCACTCTCTGTTAAACTTATGAATACTGTTTTAGAATGAGATACATGTGAAAACAATTGGCTTCTCTATTAAATAATTTGTGTTAAGACTTTGCTAGAAGATGCAGTTTTAATGATCTACCGTATTTCATAAAAAGAATGAATACATTTAATAACAAAGCTAAATTTAACAAATATAAATTTAAAATAGAATTTTAATAAATTTGTCACGATTTACAAAAGTCAAACAAATTTATAACAAAACAGTCACTTTGAAAATAAGTCATTTTCCAAACGTTTCTCAAATTCTCTTAAAAGTTTACTGTTCATAAATAAAAGCTGCCCACCTGGTAAAAACTGGTTCACCACTAAAGATACGGTTTCAACAAGTGTCAAGGGCATAACAGGGTTTGAAATAAACTGTAAATGTTTTTCTAGTTGATTCATAAGAACTTCTAATATATTGTGTGCTTGCATAAGGTTCTCTGTCTTCTTACACATTAGAGCAAATGCCAAACCTGGAACACCGGTCCAAGCTATTGGTATTTCAATTATGTTCCCACTGTTTCTCTTCCAATTTCTTTCAATGAATATTCCTTTCATTACAGAGTCCTTACTGTCATATTGCGCTGGAACCAAAGCATGCTGTCGTTTCATATAGTAGTGCATGTGAATCTTTTTTGCTATTAAATCCAAAAGATCTTTCTTCTCGGCTGTTGTTTCAAATATTTTAACTGCCTTACAAATGTTTGTCTGACTTCCACATTCAACTTTCGATGTGGCTGATGATGGTTTCTTTTCATTCTCGTATGATGTGTAAAATCGATAATACAAAACATCATATCCTTTAACATTTAAAGACTGTATAAGAAAACAAAAAACCATTTCTATTAATCCTGAAGACGTGTATAAGGAATAACATTAGTAAACAGCACTACTCTATAGAACACAATATTGACAAAACAAATCAGAGATAATATTTAGACAGAGAACCACCATGGAGGAAGGAATTATATGAAGGAGAAGTGACGTTAAATCGGTGAAGCAAGCACTAAACTCTCCCGCATGGTGGCAGCACCGGCAGCGACCATATGGCGCTTCCCAACAATTAAGGTGTTCACATTGTGGTAGATGCAGTGATTATTTCATTTAGTATTGTGTATAAGTGTTTAAAAATGCCAGCTTGTGTTGCGCACGGTTGCACAAATAGGCCAGACAGGAAAGAACCTGGAATATCATTTCATAAGTAAGTTGAATTGTAATTATCGTTGTTGAAGTGAGTGGTAGACACCGCAAACTTTGCAGCACGTCTATAAATATTTAGTCATAGCTCTCAAAGGGATGACTTTGTTCTCAAATTTTTCTTGGTGTAGTGTAGAAAATCAGCAAACTTGCTATTTTGCACATAATAGACTAGCATTATATTTTAACGAGTATTTAAAATGAGATTTAAAGGGGCGTGTTTTACTTCGCGATTCAGTGAATTTACTATTACGATTTCTTTCGTCACGTTGCTGATTATACTGACAATGGATGATGAAATTAACTGTTATGTGAGAAGCTGTGAGTTTTATTAATTTTTTAAATAGATATTTCAGGCCATTGACTTAGGTTATTTTTAAAGCTTCATATAAGACTTGTTTCTGTTTGTAAATACGTCTATACCTATTTTTACCGATTTTGAAATCTTTCTCATCTATTTATGTCGAACAGGTTCATGCAGAAATAAAAATGGGCTTCATAAATAAAGAAGTTATTGGCCTTTGAACAAAATCAATTTGGGGAATGTGTTTCTAATTTAGTCTCTTTTTTTTTGTACAACATTCTCCCCCCCCCCCCCCCGTATCTAAATCTAATTGAGAGATAATTTTTTTTACAATTGTCCTAATAATTAGGGCTGTGAAATTAGACAACACATCTTGATCAAGAGAATGTTCATTAAGGTGACTGAATAAACATTTTATTTCTGGTACCAGCCTACAAAATGTCTGGGTTGCTCATCCCTAGAGTGGGTCCTCTTACTTTTTTTCTGGTCTAGGACACATTTAAGACTAACCAAAAGTGGTAGTAATAAAACTGAAATATCCATTCTGCATGTCAACCATGTAATCATTGTGGCTTTGACAGAATTAATTTTTGGTCCAGCCTGCATCCAAACCTAAACCCCTCAATTTGGATGTTGTATATCCCCCAAACTAAGCAAGATATCGAAAACAGTTATTCCTTATTATCGAGTTTTTTCGTCGTGTTACATAAGAATCCATCATTAAATTTGACTTTTGCGAAATTTTTCTTCTGCATTTCAACTCAAGACACCTCACTTTTGAGACAGTATATCTGGAGAACTAGGTGAAATATCGAAAAATTTTACTCTTTATTTTTTATTTGTCTCGTCTTTTTAAATAAAAATTCATCATAAAATTTGACTTTGAATAATTTTTTCTTCTGAATTTCAACCAAAACCATTTCACATTTGAGACAGAATATCTCGAAAACTAAGCAGGATATCAAAAAATTTTATTCTTCATTTTTTATTTGTCTCATCGAGTTACATAATAATCCATCACCAGATTGTGGCTTCACGTTTATCCTAGAGTCCCCTTGAGGTGTTTGTACATATTCCCCGTGTTTGTTGGGAAGCGGTCAAGCCCCCACCACTCCGGCCATGCCCCCCCACTCCTCCGCCGGCCTGCTTCACTCCCATGCGTGGTAAAGGTCTCTTGCGTCGTCTCCATATTATTCCTTCCTCCATGAGAACCACCAGCCAGCACAAACTTTGGTACGGCATACGCGACCAGTACCACCCCTGTATTCGTTTTGTGATTCATTGACTGGTGCACTGGAAGTTAAAAACACTTGAAACGTATCCTAGGGCGTAGATATTTTGAAATGATTTTAAAATCTTGCACCTTTGGCATTTAATATCGTCCTTCATTTATGTTTATTTTTAACAAGAAAGCAAAATTACCCAAACACGTG
>JARYHS010011408.1:144865964-144938960 GCA_031002005.1 Vandiemenella viatica
ATCTTTTTAGCAACATGAAATGGGACATGCACATAACTTCCATAGTAGGCAAGGCTAATTCTAAATTACGATTCATAGGTCGTATTTTGAGGAATTGTAATGCTCAAACAAAGGAGATAGCGTATAAAACACTAGTGCGTCCGCGTCTGGATTACTGTTGTGGGGTTTGGGATCTGTATCGCAAGGTTCTGATTGACTCAGTTGAGAGGGTACAGAGGAGAGCCGCTAGATTCGTGACTTGTTACAGCCCTTATGAAAGCGTCACAGAATTGATACATAGATTGGGCTGGGATAGTTTGGAAGACAGACGACGTAGCTTGCGTTCGAATTTATTGGAGAATATGTGAAAAAATTTAAATGTCGAGTGCAATGAAATACTTCTTCCGCCAACCTATTTAGGTCGCAATGACCGGAGGGATAAGATTAGAGAAATAAGATGCCGTACTGATACTTATATGTATTCCTTCTTTCCTCGCACTATTCGGGACTGGAATGGGCGGGTTTAGGATTGGTGCTTAGCACCATCTGCCACCCACAATGTTTGTGATTTGCAGAGTATGGATGTAGATGTAGATGTAGAATTTACTTGAAATATTGTCATATCTGGAAGAATTTTTAGGTTTTAATTGTTTCATGAGATTATTTAATTCTGTGACTGTTACTGGTGGCAATTTCATCTCCACAAATCTATTTGGGAAAGTAGTCTGAAGAAGCCTTAGGGCACTATGTGGGGATAGATTCTCTATGCCTACTTTCTCTACAACTGAAGTAAAATGTTTGTTAAATATTTCACAAACTTCCCTTACTTCACTATGCACAGATCCATTTTGTTTTATGTTTATGTATTTAGAGTGATTTACAAATTTTCCTGTTTCAGTTTTATTATATTCTATATAGTTTTCATTTTCTTGTGTGAATTCTCTATTTTCTCTGAATAATACCTTTTCTTGGCCTTTCTTATTACATTTCTTAGTATTTTAGAAAAAAGTTTATAACGAGCTTTCAGTGTACAGTTATCTGATTCTCTTACTTTTAAGAAAAGGCTCTTTTTATTTTACTAGATACAGGGCCGGCGTTAAGGGGGGGTAAGCGGGTCAAATGTACCCGGGCCCGCCGGCTGAGGGGGTCCCGATCACCGGCTGCAGTGGCCGCCAGGCCTCGAAGCAAAGAATCCACTAGATACTCTAATATCCTTTATTATCCACACCTTACCCAAGTTTGCAAGCATAAAGGTGATCCACGGTCTACTGCTCTCCACATTCACATCGATCGTCTGTTGCCCCGACCCCATTTACACATGTTAGCTTTTACTGGAACCACTCCTGTTCTTATAGGGTTGAGGGTTCTCCATTTTACCCAGTCCAAATTTATGCTAGAGGTTCTTCCTCAGAGATTGGGTACCAGTTGCGAGGTTCGACTTTTTTTCAATTTAGAAAAAGTCCTAGATACTAGCCTTCTGGGGGGAGGTATTTGTATCCCAAACATTACGTGCCTCTCATCGAACGTTTGTTTGAATCGCTCTGAACATCTATTCAACCTTGTCCAGAAATTAAAATCAAGAAACAACATCACCATATGCTTACATGATCTTGTTGGAAAGCCGACACAACACTTCGCTTCTCAGCAATGAGTCTCGTATACTCTACATCAGAATATTGCTGGCCGTTTTCTGACACAATACTTGAGTGATGAAAAATAGATACCATGAAGAATCAAACTAGGCGCTTAGTATTGACCTTACTCAAGTCTACTCCAAACTGTTACTAATTTTAAGCCATGTTCAAACATTATATATCCATCTGAAATGGGTTCTGTTACATTACACGAAGAAATTCAGCAGCACCAGGGTCTACCCCTTCTTCACGATATGGGAAGATTAACCTCTCGCCGATTAAAATCCCGTCATTGTCTTGTAATCTCAACCAAATACCTCGCTGAAAACGGCTTGGCCAATTAATTGGCCAAAGTGAGCTCCAGCTGTGTGCACTCCATCTTTGAAAACAATAACCCGCCTGAACGCTTCAAATATTCCCGAAAAATCTGTGTGTTGCTAAACAAAATCCGGACGATTCATGGAAGATGTGCTGTTTCACTGTTTGAGTGGGAAATGCGAGAGACTTCGGTTGGCGACTGGGGTTTTCAATATCAATTCATCAACCAAATAGTTTTTGAATACTTCTACAGAGCATTCCAAGTAACAACCCAAGATATCATACATGGATCACCAAGAACAATCGATTGGATTACAGTGCTGACATTCAACTTTAACTCTGCTCTTCTTATTAACTGTATCTATTATTTTGTTGATTGTTTCTGGTTTATTAAAGAATACAATTACTCGCCAAATAAAATAAATAATTACTCTGATTTTTTGATAATTGTTTTTTAATTACTACGGATATCAATATTGCATTTGCACGGAAATTTTACTTAGGGGCAATATTCATAGATATCACTTCAGCTTATGACAATGTTGTTATTATCATTCTGATGCAAAAGCTCTCCAACTTGGGAATCCCACATGAGTTTGTAGCAGGGATACACTCGCTCATATCAGAAAGAGTTATATATATTTCAAACTCAGGGGAACTGGTGGGCCCCCGTTGGGTCTACAATGGACTCCCACAAGGAGCGATATTAAGTCCTCTCCTTTATCTGATATACACTCACGACTTAGAAAAAATCTTCTCCCCAAGTATTCTAATCCTTCAATTTGCGGACGACATCATTATATACACCATGAGTTCATTAATAGAAGACGTCTTCGAACAGTTGTTTGAAGCAATACATGCATTCATCACGTGGGCCCACCGTAACGGACTAGACATATCTACTGAGAAATCATCCATAGTCATATTCTCAAAACGCAACATTCCCGATATGGCTCGAATACATCTAGGTCCCTTTTCATTCCCAGTACTTAATCAGAGCCGATTCCTAGGAATGATATTGGATTCCTGACTAACTTGGAGAGACCATATTCAACATATAATAGCCAAATCAGACCAACGACTTAACATCCTAAGAGCAGTGGTCGGAGCGAGATGGGGATCCCACCCCAACGCACTTCTGCTCCTATACAAATCAATGATTAGATCTATCATAGACTATGGCAGCGTCCTTTACGCCAACGCCACAAAAGACGCATTGCGGAAATTAGATTCCCTGCAGCATCGCTGCCTCAGAACATGTTTAGGAGCATTCAAATCTACACCAACCAACGCCTTACTTGTGGAGGCAGGCGAAATGCCTCTCAACATAAGAAGACAACTACTTACAGAGAAGTTTATAATCGAAAAACTTAGCAACACCACACACCCACTAAAGGAACGGTTAGATAACCTCAAACACTGTAAACGAAATAAAGGAAATAAACAGTCTGGCGCACCAAGCAACATTCTTCTACTTAACATGTATAATACGTGGGAGGAAAAGAGCTTTAACATAACGAAGTTTTCGACACACCCGATATTCCAAGCTCCTTACCAGCTCCGAAGTCTAGACTTACAAGTAAAGTATTTGGAACACACGCCGGGCACCAACGCCAACTATGCCCTGAACGCCCTGCTCGCCAGCCAAGACCTAAATTCAATCCATATATACACAGATGGATCAAAAAATAACACAGGAGAACGAGTCGGCAGTGCACTATATTGCCCCAAAACTCAGTACAAAGCCCTATATTCCTTACCACCGCAAACTACAATTTATTTGGCAGAAGCGGAAGCGATATTAGAAGCTGTAAGATACGGCCGGACCAGAAGACCTAAGAAGGTGGTCATAATAGCCGACTCCTTGAGCGTCATCAGGAGCATAGCAGAACCAAAGTGGAATTATAGGATGGCGCCACTACTAATAGAAATACTAAATGAAATACACATAAGCAACAACATAGGCATCACGACAAGTTTAGTATGGGTTCCCTCTCATAACGGGATGAAGTTCAATGAAATCGCGGACACACCTGCCAAGAAAGCCATCTCAGATGGACAAAGAAATGAACTATTACTACCCCCATCAGCATATGCACAAGATATTAAACAGCGAGCAAGAAATAGATGGCAAACCGATTGGAACAATACGATTCACCACAAAGGATCCTTCTACGGACACATCCAACAATATATTCCTTCCAAACCCTGGTTCTACAGCTGGAAAATCAACAGACGCCACTTAATTAATATAATCAGAAGCAGATTCCACCACGGCAACTTTCCCAGCCACTTGAACCGGATAGGACTAAGAGATAGCCCCAGATGTGACTGTGCCGACCGAGCAATAGGGGACATCAACCACCTGTTATTCTCCTGCAAAAAATACACCAACATCCAAAACAAAATGCTGAAGGAACTCACAAGGTGCAAGATCCCCTTCCCAACTAATTTAGCCATCCTACTCTCTTCCAACAACCACTCAATATACAGAACCATAATGTCCTTTTTTAAAGAAGGAAATATTCAAATATAAGACAAAGCGGACCAGCCAATCCTAGACCAACAGTCATAAACTAAGTAGATACACTAACCTTTCAAAAATACTCCACATTATCTAGAACATACACACTAAAGCAATACCCAATGAGAATAGTTACAAATACAAGTACGCAACATTATTCACACCAAAGGATCCAAATAGATAAGGCAATCACAGGAACTATTTCATGAATATTCAATTGTGGTGGAAAGATACAAAAAGCGGTCCCTGGGCTTTTGGCGACGACTCACACGGTGCAATTGATAAGTCAATAACTTGATATATTTTATAAAGAAATTGTAACCCATCTCACATGGGAATTATGAACCATTGTAAAATAAAGGTTAAGAAATTGTAATTTAACTGAAACATTAAACATAAACCAATGTAAAATTAAATGTAAAGAACCTGGCAGTATGGCCGACCAGGCCAAAAGCCATCATAAATAAATAAATAAAAAAAATAGATTAAACAAGCAATCTTTATATTTATAGATTTATAATGTTCATTTACAACAATTTTTATTTCGACTTTAAATTTCCATTTCTCTTCATTTAAAACAACGCAGTTACAGAATTTATGAACTAAAGCAAGAATAGTAACACTAAAAATTATCTGATACGAGTGAAACACGATCTAACAGCCTTTCTGGCAGCTTAGTTTGGGTGTTAAGTGCCAAAAGAACTTACTAATTCGGAGTATAAAACACGATAGACATGGAGCTGGACGGACAAGAAATTATAGTTATACTTTAGGAATCAATGTTTCTCATCTATTGATCATGTTTAATTTCTGTCTTCATTCATAATCGTTCTTACATATACCGTTCTTACCATGGAGCAAGAAGTTAACGCCTCACCAGAAACAACGTTTAGATCAAAGAGTACTTTCACTTGAATGTTACGTTTTGCCATCTTTTCTAGCTGGCTGAAGGGCCACGATAGCCTCTAGGATGTATTGAATTTCATGGACACTTTGTGGAGCTGTTATGAAGGTAAACGCGAAAAAAAAACAACTTATAAGACCGCATCAGTTATAACTTTATTTATTTTCTTCAGCTGAAAAATTATTTGGGGACTGCGCCACTTTGATAACCTTCCAGAAACTGGTACTAACCTGTTGAAATTTATATCAGTCGCTTCGTCAACATGTCCTCTTCACGTTTTGCGATCATACATTGCGGAAAAGTTTCCCGGAACCTATACAGTTTCGTATTGTCAAAGAAATCGTGGTCAGTTTAAAATACGGCCTGGACCAAGTAAAAAAAAAAAAACGAAATTTTGGCTATGTGGCATCCAACACGCAAATGGCATATTTGTTTACAATGTAAACAATCGATTATCAATGGTTGCTCGTTGCTGTACTGACAAAGTGAGCGATTGATATAAATTTCAACAGGTTAGTACCAGTTTCTCGAAGGTTACTAAAGTGGTGCAGTCCCCAATTATTTTCCCTCTATGTTTTCAGAATACAACAGTAAAATAAATGTAAATTGTGTTGCATATCACGTTTTGACAAAATGTGAAATATTTTATTAAAACTCTGTTATTAGTAATCATTATTCCGGTTAACTACGTGTTCGAGGGTTGGTTGTGATTTTTATATTTGCGTTTGTGGTGGTTTCATAGTAAAAATGACTAAGGAATTGTGTTTTTGCTCACATTGGGTGATATTTATAAAACGCTGTTATCGACGAGAATATGCACAAGTGCCCACAAATATATAGAACAGAAATAATTTCTTACTAAAATTACTACGACGATAAATGGTAACTGATCGATAAGAGCCATGTTTATCTATATTGATCTCCAACGATAATAGGTATTATGTACAATGAAATACATCAGTGTTTCTCAATGTGGGGTACGCGAATTATCTATATTTGATCTTGGACGATAATAGGTATTACGTACAATGAAATACATCATTGTTTTTAATGTGAGGTACGCGAACCCCTATGGGTAGTTTGCGACAAGATTTACGTAATGGCGGACAGGCTATCTCAAGTGTATAACACGCTTAATGATGAATATCGCTCATTTTGCCAGAGTAGAGGAGTGGAGGGGTGCTAAAAAAAAAAAAAAAAAAAAAAAAAAAAAAATTGTTAACGGGGTTCGCTATTGCCTGGGAAATTTTATAGGGGTTCGTGGAACTAAAAGTTTGAGAAACACTGAAATAAGTCCTTTACGTCAAACGATGATAGGCATTACGAAGGATAAATACAAGCTGTGAGGTACAAATATACGAATCGTAAGAAACACAAAAAGCTGTCATTTTGGTCCAGGTTACGTTTAAACATAACCAGAACCTCTGCTAACATTGCCGTTCTATGGGGCATCCATAAATTACGTGAGGTGATATAGGGAAAGGGGGAGTTACGGAAATCTCACGTGAGATTTGTTGTGAAAAATTGTTGAACTGTAGAGCAAAAAAAAAAGTCTACAAATAATTTTAGGGGCGTTTTTCGCCGAAAAGTGGGGATGTAACCGGCTTTTGGAAGGGTGAGACCTAAAAAAAAGGTCTCAAAAAGTTGCGAGGGCGATTTCTACAGTAGGGGGGTCTCACGGACCAGATATCACCAGAGGGTGGGGGGGGGGGTTGGGCCAGATCTCACAAAGTCTCACCAGAGGGGAGGGGAGGGGGAGAGGGGGGGGGAGGGGGGAGGGGAGGGGGGGGAGGGGAGGGGAGATGGGGGGGGAGGGGGGGAGGGGGGGGGAGTGGGGAGGGGGGGAGGGTCCCGAAATCCGAAAAAACACCTCACGTAATTTATGGATGCCCCCTATAATAAAAGAAGGTTGAAGAATGAAGCGTAAGAGCCAGCTGAGTTTGATTGCCTCTTCCTCCACCCGTCCGAAACTGGTACTAACCTTTTGAAATTTTGATTATTAGCATCGTTATAATATCCTCTGGTGTTTTTCATTCTCCTTTTTCGGAAAAGTCGCCACAAATTAAAAATGCGGATATATGAGATTCTGCGCAACTGCGAAAAGTTACCTGCACTGCAAAAGTGACACAATAATTATTGGTACAGGGATTATATCAACTTAAGCATCCTCGTTTCGAACATAAAGGTGGTAGTTGGTTGAAATTGGGCCTGGACCAAACGAGAAAAAAAAATCTCAAAAATTGCGTATATGTTTACAACGGAAGTAATTGACAGACTCTTTCTTACTTACAAAGAATAGTACTTGTTAAAATGGCAACTACAATCCAGTCAGTTATAGAATTGTCTCTTTGATCCAAATGCTTATTTAGAATAATAAGAGAACTGTTTTTACATTTAGAATGAAAATAAATGCAAGGGTGAGCGAAGAGTAGGTCTACTGTCAAACTCCCGGAATAATTACTACCAATGGCTACGGCACATCATCACACAAAAAATGGAACATAAATTGGATAGAAGAGATAAATACCTGGTAATAAAGCATTATGTCGAATTCATCGTAAGTAGCGTATACCACGAAAGTCTTGGTGCACCATTTACTATTTCTCCAGGTTAATGTCTGTCACAGTAACTTAAGCGGAATTTAACTATCGTTGGTTTAGTGAATCCATTTTGTGTAAGCTATATTCCGTCTGCTCTGTTAGCGCGGACGGGAGGATGACGTAAATTATCCAATTTTAAATCGTCCTGTTAACATGCACCTTATAAACTTACTATTATTCTTGAGTGAAGGCAAGGCAAGGCCATCAACTGCCAAGAAAAGTCGAGAATATGACAGACAAATATATGTGCAATACGACGTGCGCTAAAAATACAAAAGATCAATAGTTGGAAAGAGTAAGTAACAGCTTTGCAAGTATGATTATGTGATTACTATAATGATGGCAATACTGACAAATGCTTGTATTTCTTTGCCAAGTATTTTTTGAAAGTTTTTTTATTTATTTATTTTGTTGGCATTTGGGCTTGTACCCATACAGCCACCTTCGTTTTACAATTTAACATCTATAATACAACAATAATAATATCATGCAGTTGGCTCTTTTCATTATACAGAATAACATCAATAGAATACCAATAATAATTACATGCAATTACCATTTTCGTTTTACGCAAGAACATCAATAATATAACAATGGTAGATCGTGCATTAGACATTTTTGTATTACCGAATACCACCAGCATTTATCAATAATAATATCATACCATTAAGTGCATGTTATTTATAATTGATTTAAATTGTGATACCCATATTTTCTATATGCAGATACAAAATCTTATAAACCGTATAATCATCAGATGCAAGGAGTGAGGCAGCGCAAGTTGTTTATTCAAAACTCACATTTATTCCACACTGCGGAATTCTGTTCTGTATATGCAATGTTGTTTCATAAAAAATATGATAAACCGAAAAGTACATGACATCTACTATGAACCTGCGAGCAGTTCCCAACCTATTCTCTACAGGTCCTATTCACCGGCCGCGGCCGGCACAACTCATCTGCGGATAAGAACATTTTCAAACTATTTGCACCCATTTACTGATGGCTTTTATTGTCTTATAGCTAGAAAATCGTGCCAAAAATTTGACAGATTAATTGCTGAATTCCATGGCCAGTCAATTTTGGTTGAAGCTTGCATCTGCACATCAGAATCCTAAATTATGGATTCCACTCAATGGAGGAGGCAAAACTAAAGCGGAATAAGTTTAAAAGAGAAAAAATTTCATTAAACTTTTTTTATATATATATATAACGGGATTCAACCCAGTTTAAAACATCAGTTAGCAACTAAAATGCGCGATGTACACGGTAACCTATTGGAATAAATCATTGTCTGAGCATTACGTTACTCTTTTCAGAACAGTTTCAAACTGTAATTCAATTTTCCTAAGGTTAAGTATTGTTAGTATTTACCATATCGTTTATTAAATACACTGTTCGAAGAGAAGTAAGGTCGCCTCCGCCACATAAATTTACCATTTGCAATTTGCCGTCCCTTCAAGCATGATTTCGCCGCCCCCCTGAAGTTGCCGTGACAAGGGCTCCAATTTGCGTCCTCCCGCCCTCCCCTTGCAGTATATCCGGCACTGCAATTCCTCTGTCTGATACATAATTACTGCTGCACTTTTCTTCATTCCATTTTTCATCTGCAGAACTGGGATTTTATCTTCCAAGCATGCACACTTTTCATTTTTGAGATTTATTTAATCATTTTCATTTAAGCCTTTATTAGTTGTACTTCTGAAATCCTTTCTCTGTCTAAATTATTTCATAATTTACACTCATCCTTTATTATTTTCATACTCATTTCATTACTAATAATTAGCGATGAATATCCTTAACTTCAACCTAAAATATTTTGCAGACGTGAATATTGTTTTTAATTTCATCTGAACTCAAATATGATCAGTATCAGATTATGGTGGGTGGGATCACCATTTGAAATTTCTGTCTCTTTTTACCATGTCACTAATTATGATACTGATAGCAGTCCACTTTAAGTTAACAAGGGGAAAACTGAATCTTGTGATAGTGGGCGCCGTGGTAAAAGGCACGAAGGCCTACTTAGCGAAAATCAATGGAATACTGTAGGAGATTCTCGAAACATCGTTAACGCAAATGATTGAGATTGAGATGGTGGTACACAAAGAATTTGTATTGCCGAAGGTAACCAAGAAGAAGATTTTTTTTTTTTTTTTTTTTTTTTTTTTTTTTTTTTTTTTTTTTTTTTTTTTTTTGGTGGTTGTCTAAACCAAAATGGTTGACGGTAATGTAGAAAGTAATTTCTTCAGTTTTCCGTTAGAGTCTTGTCTGCTAGTGCTGCCAGTCATTTAGCGTTTAATCCATGATTTTTTATTTTTTTTTTACTTATGGCTTTACGCCTTGTCAATGTCGAGTTCATTAGAGGTGGGACGGTACTGGGAACAAAGAACGGGAAGGAATTCGGCCATGGTTTTTTGAAGGAAGCATTCCGGCATCGCCTGGAGTGGTTTGGGGAAACCATGGAATACCCAAATCTGGATGCCCAGACGGGGATTCGAACCGGCATTGTAATTCCTAAAAGTAACAACACGGTTGTTTTACCCAATGACAACGAGATCTCGAAAAAAAAAAAAAATAAAAAAAAAAAAAAATCCTAAACTTCTTTCAAAGACCAGCAAGTGTTTCAGTGTAGTATGCGACATATTTATTGATTTAAAGGTTTATTTAGCCTGCCAAGATTAGGGCTGTCAAGCCCTCTCTTATATTATACCAGGTGTTTACAATAAATAATATACACCTTACACAAACTAACAGTATACAACACTTATATAACATTTGGCATAATTTAAGTTCAAGAGTAATACTAACAAAAAAACTGAATAATATTTATGAGTAAAATACTAACTAAAATCTTAATAGTATCCGTGCTTAACTAGTTAATAATTTAATGGTATAAACTAATGCTAGTGGAAGTTAAAGAAGTAAGAGGTACAAACTTAATACTAGTAGGATGAAGAAACAAGACAAAAACTAATAATAGGGAAGGCAGAATAAAGAGGTGGACACTGTATACATCAATATTATTCTAATCTAAAAATTAAGTTATGCATGGAAGGAGAGATCTTTTAGCTAGTGCTCCAATAAGTAATACTTTCTTAAAGAGTTTTAAATGAGCCGATTTTTATGGTATTTCTAATTTTCATGAGAAGATCATTCCACAGTCTAGCCGCTGAAATGAAGAAGGTATTGGCTAGGGTTTCAGAGCTGTGGGAGTGGATGATTAGTATGTTTGAATTCAGGGATCTGGTCTGGTGTTAATATTATGAGAAAGTCCTAGATATGAGATACTGGAACAAAGGTAGGCGGGAGTTTTCAGATGTATGAGACGGTGAAGGAGACATAGAATGTGGAATCGTCGTCGATCCCAAACGCGCAACCACTGTAAGCGGTCGTATGAAGGAGTTCATAACAAGTTCAAGTTTCCTTATGTCTGCCGAACTCAAATTTTGCTGAACAACGTCACAGTAATCGAGATGAGATAGCACCAGAGTCTGCAACAATTGCTTTTTCAAATGAGTGGGGAAGAATTTTTTACATTTATACCGAGCATGAAACAGTATTTTCAGACCAGTTTAAACTACTATCTACTAGGACTTCAAGATCCTTTACAAAGTCGCTGTAGATTAACTCTGTTCCCTGAAGCTTTATTTTTGGGAGATTTGATGTGAAATTGCTGCCTATCAGTTTTAGACTAGCAATATTATTAATCCAAGTATCTTTGCCCAATCACAAAGATTCTGAATTTATTTGCTGTATTATAGTGAGTATATCATTTGGTGATGCACTAAGGTATAGTTGTAGGTCGTCAGCGTACAGATGGTAATAATAGTAACGTAAGATACTAGCCACATCGTTAATATATATAGAAAAAAGAAGTGGCCCCAGGACTGAGCCCTGGGGGACACCACTGTTTGCAGTTTCCCATGGTGATCTGTTTCCATTGGGATCCGTAACACAATGCTGACGGTTCCTCAAATACGTTTCGAACCGGCCAACAGTGCCACTGGAAAAATTTAATCCCCAGTTTGGACAGGAGTATGTCAAGGTCGACGGTGACAAATGCGATCGAATTTTGGTGAATTACTTGTGTTTTAATGCGGGGACAATTTCGAGTGCCCGAGTTTAGAAGTGGCTGTTAAGCTTGTCTAGTGGCATCTGAACATCTGAGACGTAATTTCTTTTGCCGATTCCAAAGGCGCGAAGGTTCTTCCACAAAGCATTAAGGATTGTGCTTTCAGTAATGACCTTATGAGCGTAACGAAGTTTAGCGTTTTTCATGCCTTGCTTAGTACGATTGCGCAGTTTTCTATAGTGTTGGTAGTTATCGTCTGAGGGGTTTCGTCTGTAAAGTCTATGAGCGGTATCTCTTTCGGTCATAAGTTGTCTTCAGTTAGCCATGGTGCTGTAGCTCGTTTAACTTTGTTTTTCTCAGGTGGGGCGTGTCTGTCATACAGTTCAGTAATCATATCGGTCAGTTTTACGACTTTAGCGTCAATAGAAGTCAGTGTGTAAATTTCGTTCCAAGGTGTACTGGTCGTGTCAGTCAATAATGCCTCATAGTTAATTCTAAGGTTTCTGTATGTTATTGTTCTTGGTTGGTGTCTCTCAGACGAGTTCCTGTCTGAATTTTGGGTTACTCCGTCTATGCTGACCGAATATGTATAAAACAAAATATGTAATGAGTTTTCATATAACGTAAATCACACAAGACTTTGATTCTATTGTCGCTTCTTATACCTTGTGGGGTTGGTTTGAACTCCAAATAATATTTTAATCTTATTCTAAAATTACTGTTGCACTGAACTTTATGCAGATGAAGAGCCGCTGGTGGTTGTGAGGCATCAGGAGCCAATATCGCTGGTGAGGCGACAAAAGGGAGGCTCGGTTGTGGTGCTGGTGCCACGGCAGAGAACAACGCCAGCAGAAGCGTGGCATCGACCATACATGACGTATCTGTCACCAGATGTCATCAGGAACCCATACCTCGTGATCAGTGAGCCCTGTCAGAGTCCACTCCAAATGAGTGATGTCAAATTTATGTTGATAAAACACCTTGATCGCATTCTTTACTGCTAACGAGATATAAGAAACCAAATTCGGCGTACAGTTACTCAAATGATTCCACATTAAATGTACTAATCCAAAGTAAGTATTGTACGAAGTATATTTACGTATTCTTATGACTTTGCTTTGTTCAACGCTGCGCAGTGGTTTACCAACTTACCCATTACTTTATGGATTATTATTTGTTTAGAAACTATCATGGCTCTTTCTACGTAGTTATTACCAATGAGTGCGATGGCACTAGTATTTGATTCCTCTGCAACGAATTTCTTTTCTTCGTAATTAACAGGAGTAAAGAGAGAGAGAGAGAGCCATGGACAAAAAGTGGAAAAACTGCTGTTTTGAACTTTAATCCACAAAAAAAATTGACATTGTAAGATCAAAAGCATACAGAGAGTGACAACAATGATTAAAGTTTGTTGTGTTAAACATAGTTTAGAATAAAAATATTGCAGTAGATTTTATTATTAAATTACATTCTTCCTCTTTAACAGTGCAAGGGTTATTAAATGTTTAAAAATATTATTTATAATATGTCCAGAGCTTAAATCTGTTTCACAAAATTGACGACTGGTTGGATGTGAAAAAGTCCTGAAGAAAACATAGTAAGGTGGCAAATATTTTTAGAATTATGAGCCAATATTTTAATTTACTTTTCCTCGGATTTATTGAAAAAAATTTTTAGCATAGTATTGAATAGAATCAGTTAATTAATACATGGTATTTTAACATCATAATACTTTGGTTTTAGCAGCAAAACACGATTCGGTTGTGTTAAAGGGTTTAGAAACGTAACATCCTTTCATGGTTTTCGGTATCAGAGTCCCCATGATTCATTTTCTTCTACTGATAACATTAAAGGCTTTATAAATTGCAATTACACATATCATAAAAAAACTATTTTCCCCTATTGATAGCAGCAGACTATACAATAAGATATGGAATGGTTACGTGGTGTGATAGATTTCTTACGTAAATGGCTGTATTCAATTCGATAAGGGTGTTCAAACATTTTCAAATTTTGCTGCTGAAGTATTAAGTATCAATCAGAATCAGATTAAATTTGGAATTATGCAGAACTTACAATAACAGGGAAACTAAGGAATATAGGGTTTGGGTTCAAATGGTTGACATAAAGTAGTGAACCCAGGCTGGTGAGTCCTTGAAGCAGTTTATTGTTTACTGTGCAATCCATTGCTCCACTAACTGCGCGATCTGTTGATGTGCCGCCTGTAGTTGGGGCGGGTCTGTTGGATCCGGAGTGTACATGTCGGAGCAGTGAGACTCGCCTGAAAACATCATACGAAGTATTAAGAAAAGAGCTGGTAGGGAAGGTGGCTAAATAAAACCAATACCCTTAAATCTACGTAAAAAAAAAAGAAAAAAAAGTCTGGGTGTTTGTGGTGAGGGAGTCTTCTTTTGCCCTTTTTTTAAATTAAGGAGACATTGGTTTATAAATAATAATAGTATCGGTTAGACCTGTAAGGAAGTAGCGCTTATGGTCTGATCAGAGACTATACTTTAGTGAGATGAAATAAATAAAAATATTCCAGTAAATTGAAACAGTATTAAAAGTGTTAACTGGTGCGACTAGCAAGATTTATTTTTTGCTGACAACTTCGTACGTGACATTTGTATGGATGTATTTGTTAAGAATAATAATGTTGTCATAACACCCTTCACCGGATTACACTCTCTACCCTCATAATATCTATTGTGTAGGTTGCCTATTACGATTACTAAAGTTATCATAAAAATAATGGACAATTTTCAAGCACCTCCACGCATAGATTTTGGCATATTTGCGTTTTATTGTTCCACCAAAACACTCGGCTGTCTTTTCCCTTGATAGATGTTAGAGATGAAACTAGGAAAATGTTATATCATAAAGGGAAAGGGGGTAAGTGGAAGGGTAGGAGGAGGCGCACTAAGCAGTAGGAAAGGATGTACTGAGATGTGAAAAATACAGGTTTCAGACAAACGAGCATTCAATTTAATATGAAGTGCATATAGGATGGGACTGTCTAAATCTGCACACGCATCCATCCTATGCTTGATCATCATAAATGACCTGTTTAACAGGTGGGACGCAAAATGAGCTGCTATGCCGTATATTAAGGAAACAGTACAGAATTCAATTCGTGCTGACCATATGGATCCAACTGAAAGAAACTCGTTTTATATGGAAGGCCTATTCTGGTTCTTATATCTCCGAACATATTCGGCCACTTGTAGATGCTGCTTCTTATCAGAAATTTTCAATTGTTCTGAAATAACTCTCACATTGGTTAGAAAGGTGATGGTTCTATCTTTTAGTGCCTAGTAAATGTGTAGGTTGTGATCTAACTCTAATGGTTTCACCTCATACCCAATTGAGAGCCTAACTCAAGCCTGGGAGATCCTACCCTGCGGGATCGGCAATCGTTTACTTATAGTAATATTAGAAGTAATGAGTAAGGCAAAAAAAAAAAAAATCCCTTTGGATCAAGGTCCCAAAACTCGGTCTTTCACTCAAACTTCCGCGTACGTACCGTCAATGAGTATAGACGGTGTGGAATCGTTGAGGTCCTCCAGCACGCTGAGACGATGCCAGGGGTCGAGACCGCCGTTGACGAAGACGACGTTAGTGACATCTGGTGTGAGGCCACCGTACAGCTCGTTCACCGCCGCTACGGCCTCGTCTACGTGCTGTGCCGTGAATCTGAAATCAAGTACACTCAGTTTGAAACCTTCAGCAGCACATGTGAATGAATTATGTAGTCACTAAAAATTACAAACAGTCTAGTAGAGAGTGCAATGTAGTCTTCGTTCTTACGTCTAGTAGAGAGTTAGAGGTTCAGAAGGCAACTATTAAATGACTGGTTGGTTGACTGCATTCAGTGCTCAAAAGATTAACTTAGTTCATGTATAAAATAAAAATTTATAAATGTAAAAACCAGTTTCAGAGACAGATTTTAATTTAAATAACTTCTTCCAATTGGTCCTGATAAGATAGATGGTTAATGGTTATTGCAATGTTCTAAACATGGAACAAGAAGGCATGAGAATTTTATTGTTGTGTCCCTGAATCATAGTTCCTGTGACATAGTAACTGTTATCGTCTAACTCCTTTATCATGCAGATAACTGGCGTCTGGCTAGTAGATGAGAGGTCGCAACTAAGAATCGTTAAGATTGAACAATGGTGTCCTCAGCTAACGTAAGGTTACCTTTCATTATAAAAACTAACAAGGAGGATGCAGTAGTATCTGTCTGTCCCAGTCTGCGAGTGATCTGGGTGAAAAATAACCGCAGGAAAATCTCTCACACTTCTCGCGCTGTAACTTGATTGCACCCTTGTTCCAAAACTTACCAAATAAATTTTTGGCTATCTCAGCGATTGTAATTAAATTACTATCACTAGTCACTTTAAGCGTATGTTTGTAAGTTTTGTTTTTAATGTTGCTTATGCATTTTCTGTGTTTCATTTAATGTAATTTTTGTCGTATAAAATTTCGTCAGTTAAAATTGTCGCCTTCAACAGGTTTTTTTTTTTTTTTTTTTTTTTTTCTTTTTTTTTTTTGTTTTTTTTTTTTTTTCTTTTTAACTGGATATTCCTTCATGATTACAATAGTTATTTCTATTTGTAAAGTAATAAATCAGCTATGCTAAGACTCTCCGTCGTTGGTATTCCACGTAAAATACTCTGCAGGGTACTTGAGCTGATCGGAACACAAATGTCTGAACGACCTGCAAACGCGACTCTCTTTACATGACGCCTACAACACAGCTTTAATAGAAATATTTTAACTCTGGCATTAACGATTTTATTTCCTTTACGCAAATTTATGTTACTGCTATCATAATACAGATTAATATAATTTGCAAATCTGTTCAATTTTTTTGAATACAGAGAACGTATGTGTGGTCAATAGAATTGTAAGAATAACTGAAACAATGGTAATACTAAATATCACTGTAGGAAAGTTGCTGCTGTATGAGGAACTATGTTTTGAAGAGTCGGTAACTCACTAGTATTGGTTCCAAGTGTTTTCCTAGCCATTAGCGAATATAAATTTAAATTACATCTGTCTTTTAATAGTGTGTTGCTGGCCGTTTTATAAAAATATCTCCCAGACATTACGACATCCATGTCTGGCATTATACACAAAAAGGGCAATCGAATCAAATACCAATACAATATTTATAGACTCTCTGTCAGTAATAGGGAGACTGACGTCGTTACCTGTGATTTGTTTCTCATTCTGTTTGTGGCGTATCCTAGAGACTAGAGAGAAATTAAAGAATTTTTGCTGTGATGTTGAACAAAGCTACTTTACTTACTCTGGACCGTAGACATCAGTACACAAGTCAGTGTAGTAAGGCAGTGTCAAGCGGTTGCCGAATGGCTGCAGCTCAGAGTCTGTGGTCTGGTAGTATCCGAACTCATTACACGTTTGGTATATCCACTGGCGATCTGCAAACAATAGACAATGTGATAATACTACAGCACTTGTTATTTCTCAAAAGCAGAGATGTTTTATTGGGTGTATTGTCTCTTAAAATCCTATTTTTAAATGTTATTGATTAGCAAATTGCAGTCCAATGTGAAATCGGAATGTAATAGCGTAATAGATTGTTGAAGATTAGTTGTATAACTCAAGGAATTACGTGTTATTATTTTATTATTATTATTACTCCGCGATTCACTAAAATTGTGTGGCGGAGTGTGCATTGCACCTATCCAAAAGGGTAATAGTTTGGAAGGGATATACATGATATGGCAGGAGGCGCCCATGGGCTAATGAGAGGAACGATCCCAGCATTTGCTCGGAGCGATCCAAGGAAACCACGGAAAACCCAGATCAGGATGGCCGGTGTGCCTTATCGAAAGCTACTCCTGTCAGATTTTAAGTTTACTCGCCCGGTAAATCCTTTCTATTCCATTCCCTAACCGCTCGTAGGAAGAAAAAAAAAAGAGTACAGAAATGAATCGGTTCTGGCCCTGATTTCTCTTACCTTATTTTCGCGGTCATTCCGAGATATGAATGTTGCTGGTAGCAATATTTGTATGCTATCATTCCGAAATACGTCAGTCGTGAATTTTTCAGTTAGCTTCTGTCGAGAGCAACGCCTTCGGTGTTCCAGGTCTTCCCAACCTAACTCCTTAAACATCGCACTTACGCTTTCCCTCTAACTATATATACCTGTCACGAATTGGGCGGCTCTTCTTTGGACCTTCTGTAATGCCTCTATTAACCCCTTTTGATGGGTACCCCATACAGAACAACAATATTCTAAGTGCGCACGCATTAGTGACTTGTATACAATCGATTTAACTTCTGGAGTGCATTGATTTAAATTACGACCAAGAAATCAGAGCATACGATTTGCTTTTCCAATTACACTCTCGATAGGCTCATTCCACGACAAATTATTACGAATTGTTACCCGTAGGTATTTAGCGGAATCTACAGTTCTAAGGACAGTACCGTTAATTGTATATTCAGAGCTAAATGGTGTCACCTTTTTACTTACACGCATGACTTGGCACTTTTAGCGTTTAAATTAAACTTCCAATCTTTAAATTATTTTCATAATATCGTCTTGTAACGAAGCGCAGTCGTCCTGGGTTTTGATTTCACGATAAATAATAGCATCATCGGCAAATAATCTTTTCATCCCC
This sequence comes from Vandiemenella viatica, assembly GCA_031002005.1. Lineage (NCBI taxonomy): Eukaryota > Metazoa > Arthropoda > Insecta > Orthoptera > Morabidae > Vandiemenella > Vandiemenella viatica. The sequence goes on from JARYHS010011408.1 coordinate 144,884,655, forward strand.
CTTATTATTTCACACAAATCATTAATGTATATGAGAAACAACAGAGGCCCTATCGTGCTTCCCTGGGGTACCTCGGTAAGTCTACATGAAAAGAAGGGAAAATAGTGTGGTTCCATCATGAAGTGATAAGAGTTGTTGCTTCACCTCAACGCCTACAGATATCGTGGTTAGCTCCCTTGGTGAAAAAAAATTCTACTTGCCATCCATTTTGTTCATACTATAGTTCAAGAAATAATATATTAATAGAGAAATTGTAATAATCCATATCATGAGACATCGTACACCTAACTAGACCTTTTCCGTTCGTGAATATTGCATATTCTTTGTTGATACATACATACTCATTATTATAGTAGAAAATGGCAGCACTGAATACTTACAACCCGTACTGGCAGCCTCGCCATCCCAGGACTCATCCTGGTAATCTTCGACGCTCGCCTCATAGCTTGGATCGACGCAGAATGAGCCGTCAAAGCCCATGACGGAGACCAGACGAAGTAGTGGCGTATCTCCGTCAGCGGCAGCGAACTGGTTGCACAGTAGTTCCACGTCACTGGTGACGCCTTGCTGTACAGTGTTGTACTGCACCACGCCAGAGAAGTCGTTAACTGCGAAACTCGCCAGGCCAGCGATGTCGTATTCAGCACTAGTATCCAGAGGATTACACAGGCTGGAGAACAAAAATTATTTAATAAATGGATTGCAATATAATGATATTATACATTCTTAAGGCGTTTAGTATTATTAGTCTCAATGCGAAATCTTTCTCTCTACATACTTTCCTTGAAAGCGGTACAAACATCAGCTACAAATAATTTAAAAAGAAAGTTGTCGTTTTGGTTAACCTTTTAATTGCTTGCAGTCTATTTATACGCAAAAACGTGCAACGAAGTCCAACTATCATTTCATTTCGCTACACTGTAAGGAATTAAAGAACTAAATAAATGACTGGTTGCTAAAAGAGGGCCAATATTTTTCTGTTGGCTACTTACCATCGATCACATCTTAATCATATAGCTACAGCCAATGATCGGTACATATATTGGGTGGCCCCGTTCGTATTTGCAATTAATGTTTAAAAAGCGTAAGAATAAAATTATGTATCTTATGCCTGGTCTCCGGGAGTGAGATATCTGCCATTTTCATTGAGTGAGTAAAAATTAAGGAAGTAAAAACATTTACTGAGTTACTTAGGGCAGCATGTTTCTGCCTACGAGAATGCTAACAGTATGCTCGCCCAAAACTCCAGATAATATGAAAAATACTACTGAATGCGAGATTAAGCGAAATTATTTTAATTCGTTGCTGTGGCCTATTAAAACTTCGGGTAGGGTATGTCAATTAGCATTCAAGCAAAGAGAGTTTGTTATACTGTAAATCTACCAATCAAAAGTTGCTTAAGTTCCGAGCCTGGTAGGTGCACGGTGCGTCCAGAGCACGTACGTTCAAATCTCCTTCCAGATTTGGGCCGAAGAAAACCGCCAGAATCACCCAGTGTTTTCGCTGCCAAGGTTTCCGGCATGAAGCGAAAGAATGCAGAAGCCAAGTGCGTTGTTTGCGCTGCGGGGACAATCATAACGTCATGGTCTGTACACGGCGGCGGGAAGACACACCGACGTGTGCAAACTGTGACGCCGAGCATGCAGCCTGCTATGGAGGATGCCCTATTAGAAGGAAAATAGAAGCAGCTAGCACATCGAGCAAGAGCCACCCTTCAACCAGCTACACCAGACCAACAAAACCGCCAATCGGAATGAAGACAGGAGAACCTTATCCAAGCTATAACCGCTCCCGTGGTCAACTAAGCCACCAAACCACGAGGTATTCAGAGTACCCAAGCCAACAAACCACGAGGAAAACACCGGGCCCGGATGGAATTCCAGTAAGAGTATGCGGTGGAAATTGGGCCATTTCTGTCTGATATATTCAGTAAATCATTAGAAGAGCGAAAAGTACCTTCAGACTGGAAAATCGCGCAAGTAACTCCGATTTTCAAAAAAGGGGATCGAAGTGATCCTGGAAACTATCGTCCCATATCTATAACATCTGTTTGTAGTAGAGTTATGGAGCATATTATATGCTCGAACATTATGAATTTTCTAGATGATAATAATTTGCTTACAACAAATCAATACGGATTTCGGAAGAAAAGATCATGTGAAACACAGCTGGCCCTATTTACACACGACGTAATGAAAGTTATCGATGCAGGTTCACAAGTAGATGCAATTTTTTTAGGTTTCCAGAAAGCCTTTGACTCTGTGCCACACAACCGCCTTTTAGCGAAGCTTCAAGCGTACGGTATATCGGATCAGCTTTGTGAATGGATAAAGGATTTTCTAACTGGTCGGTCGCAGTATGTTGTCGTTGAAGGAGAAAGTTCTTCTAATCTAGATGTTACATCGGGTGTACCTCAAGGAAGTGTAATAGGACCACTTCTTTTCTTAATTTTTATAAATGATCTCGGAGACAAAGTGAAAAGCCTTTTTAGATTGTTTGCTGATGATGCGGTTATTTATAGGGAAGTAAGAAATTTGGCCGATTGCTTAGAAATTCAGCGCGATCTGGATGTTATTTTGGCTTGGTGCGCTGATTGGCAACTTACTCTAAATTGTAAAAAGTGCAAGACAATGAGCATAACTAACAAAAAGAATCCAATTGTTCAGAAATACGAGTTAAACAACACAGTTATTGATATGGTCGATTCTATGAAATATTTGGGAGTAACAGTACAAAGGAACATGAAATGGGTCATACACATTAATTCGTTAGTAGGTAGAGCAAATTCTAGGCTGCGATTCATAGGTCGAATCTTGAAAAATTGTAATGAACAAACAAAGAAGATAGCATACAAATCTCTTGTGCGTCCTCATTTGGATTATTGTTGTGCCATTTGAGACCCGTTTCGTAAGGGGTTGATCGAAAGTATAGAGAAAGTACAGAGTTGAGCAGCTCGATTCGTTACCGCTTGCTACAGTCCTTATGAAAGCGTCACAGAACTGGTTAGTAGATTAGGTTGGGAGTCTCTGGTAGATAGACGACACACATTTCGTTTAAACTTATTGGTAAACATGCGTACTTCCACTTTCACTTTTGAGTGTAGTGAAATACTTCTTCCCCAACCTATTTGAGTCGTAAGGACAGGAAAGATAAAATTAGAGAAATAAGGTGCCGGACTGATTCTTATATGAATTCTTTTTTCCCTCGTACCATTAGGGATTGGAATGCACAAGAAATAGATTAGCTTTGATGCTGAGCACCCTCTGCCACCCACAATTTTGTGAATTGCAGAGTATATATGTAGATGTAGATGTAGAAACAGACCACCCCCAAGGACATCTGCCGACCTCACCTACGAGACACCAGCAGCACCAATGCTGCAACAACGCGATGTCACGAGAAGACCAGTTGGGAGCCGTCATCCAGTTTGCTCACACAACTGATCAAGACGATGATTCCCAAAGGATTAAAAGAACCCTGAGGGGTGCCATAGGCATCCATAGCCATTTACCCCCTCCCCCCTAAAGTGAATAAATAATGATCCCAAAAACCTAACACACAGACACATAGTGATAGAGCTGCCTAGGCAGTGGGATACACAAACATGGCCCTTGAGGCCGCAACACAAAAAAAGGGACAGTCCATGGTTTTCAGAAATCATTCCAGATGAATGTCGGGTTCCTTCAAAATGCCATGGCCTTCAAATTGATCGCCACCCTCTCTCGGTTCTGGCCACGACTATCCGTATTATCATGAAAAAAATACTTAAGTTACCACCAAGTATCTTAATGAAATATGAATAACAACTTCACACTTGAAAGTCATATTCAGAGTTTATGTACATTTCTACGATTCATCAACCAGCTTTGTATATCCGTTCGGACATTTTAAATTTTCAAAGTACGAGGAGAAGATTAGTTTATTTGGAAATTCATCTATCAACTGAGATGCTGATTCTGAAATTCCATTTTCAACCAACTCCACCTATCTGCCTACGAAACTGAGCGCAATACTCACTCAAAGATGTCGTTGATGGTAGCGACTCCCTCGTCGGTGGTCAACAGCTGTTCAAACTCATCTGTGGCGGCAGCGATGTCGGCTAGACACTGCTGGTCGTATGTGCCGACTGCCTCGGCCACCACCTCGAGGTACTCTGTGGACAGTAACAACATTCGATCCCATAAACTGCATAGATACTTCTCCCTCAAACAAGCGCAACAAGGAAGCACTTCCTGTTTGTTGATATATATTGATGTAATTAGTGTTAACGAACAACAGAGCGAATTACTCTGGGCAGTGACCATTAGCCTCTTTTATTCAGTTGCCCAGTTGTCCACGCACAGAGAAGGTTTCCATTCTTGGCTAACAGTACTCTACACAATCTGCCTACGAGAGATCAGAGGTCAGGCAGTTTTGTTTATCAGTGATGAACAGTGCAGGATTGTACTGATATTTATTACGAGATGAATTTTGGGACTCACAAAATGCACGTCCAATATCCAGTTGCACTCAGAAGCTGCCATTGCTAACTAACGGAGTAGGTATTAGTGTCAAATGAATTACTTCAGGAAAAGTCAAATAAATTGATATGAGCACTATGTTTATTGATTGGGAGATTGGGAGGCGTAGAATGTGTGCACAGGTGCAATAGGGGTGTTGTAGTTAAGTTTGTTAAGGTGATTGACTATGGATCAAGAGATCAAGGTAAAAATCCCCATCATCTCAGGCAAAAATTTCCTTCGTTGATTGATGTATGTAGGACACTCAATAGTTTGGATTAAACGTAAAACTGAAAATCTCATTATTTGACAGGATTACCGGTCTATGTTATAGTATGACAGAGTGGAATGGGCTGCAAATTGAAATTTTGTTTCTTAGGTGGCCGAACTAGTCTTCAGTATCTTGCAGCCAATAATGCTAAACCTGATTAATGACTATGGGAGAAATATAAAAATTATTTTTAATACCTATATTGAATAACGATGCCAGTAGCCAAATTAATGCTAAATGGAACCGACTGCGTATAGTTATCGATTGTTTGAATACTCTTACTCAAATGCTGTGTTAGTTCTTTGTTTATCACAGAAATTACAACCTTAAGAGCTTCAATAAATAAAGTTAAACAGAGTTTTTCTGGAAAGTAATTGGCTGAATACATTTCGTGGCCTCATGATACGTATGTTTCAAGTACACAGACTGCAAGATATCGCTTAGTTCCTGGGGCGGACGACAGAGGGATGTGGTTCCGCTGATCTGCTGTTTCAAGTGTTATTATAGCCACCACTTAAAGTACACTAACTTAGTAAAAATTAAAGGGTGACCCGAAACTTCAAAAGAATTAGTCCTGATGGAATAGTAGTTAGACTCAGTTATATTCGAAATCGGCTACTAGAATATGATATGAATCAAAGTAACACGAAGAAAATGTCAATTGGTTCAATATTTATTTGGATCCGGAACACTTGGGTTTCACGGATGTTGTAAGACAGTAGGCTCACCTAGGAAGTTTGCCTGAGCGAGCACGGGTCCGCTGGAGGCCACGGCGCCGTCGATGATGTCTGGGTACCGCAGTCTCGCCCAGGCGGCCAGGCTGCCGGCGTACGACCCTCCGAACACGATCCACCTGGCGGAATCAAGCGCTGCATACTCTTCACGCTGCAGCCGGATGAAGTACGCCAGATCCTCGAGAGCCTGCAGGGCGCTCAGGTACTGCAGGTTTGAAGTGCTCGTATCCCTGTAACATCGTACGCAGTCTATACAGGGCTGATAAATTGATCGAACATTCACGGATGGTAAAAAAGGACTTGTTGTACCAATTGTAAACATGAACCCCAATCCTGAAAAGCTCCTTACAGAATTCAATGCGATAGTTAGAAGTTAACCCACTTACAGGCCACGCGGATGCATTGTTCGAATATCCTTGCTTTGGTAGTGAATTTATATTACGACTGTTTCTTCACCAGGTATTATGTCATCGCCAGTAGCAATCTGCAGAATAGTCTCAATCTAGGTTGATAGCATCGAATTTCTATCAACAATTTTGTTCCACCCTAAATGACAAAAGTGGTAGATCAACTGAAACTGAATATTTAAGTAACTTCGTAATCTGTCCATTTAGATAACCGATTAGTAATACACGACTAACGGGTTGGTGAATGATGACACCATTCTCAGTATTGGAAATGGATGCGATAAGCGTTGGAAACATTCCCGGTTGAAATAAATCCAAGGATGCCTAACATCAATTAGGAAAACGAAATAGGTCAAAATCTCTTATTATGGGTACACGAAGTACTGAAAATGCAATGCAACACGTCCAGGATTTTATAACTGACAACGCTGAGTTATTAGTACTAAGTTTCTTAAGCGGAGTCAATGGATCTGCTAATTTACGTTTTGTTGTTAGAGTTGCTAGAAATGTTCATTAGACATGATTGTTATTTAATCGCTTCGAATCATCGCTAGGTCTCCGAATTTTCTCCTTGTTAAGGCATTCATTTCTTGAAACGATAGAGAACCAAAATTTCAATTTATTCCTACTCGATTGCTCCAAAATGTATCCATCTTCTTCTTTACCACGTTTTGCCAACATTTATGAGCTGCCTTCGACGAGTTTTAATTAAGGCCCATTCACACTAGCGGTCAGCTCAGCTCAGTTCGCTCAGGTCAAAAATCGCTATACACGTAATTCAATGGGAGCATTCACACTACGCGGTCCGCTCAGGTCAGGGCAAGGCAGCTCCAACTGAAGGTAGCGCCGCCACCGATCAACAACGGTCAAGACATGAGCTGAGCTGAGCTGACCGCTAGTGTGAACGAGCGACGGTCAGGTCAGGTTAGATCAAATGGGAGACGAACGTCTGAAAACTATGCTCGTAACCAATAAAAAAAAGAGTGATAAATAAAAAATAAATATTTTAACGGTATGTTATTTCTGTTTATTATAAAGTCGACAAACTTTAATATAAATTAAAATATTATTACACATTTTAGTACTGCCAAGGTACAGATCCTGTTACCGAATTAAAAAAAAAAAATATTGTGAATTTATTTCTTGTTTTGTACAGCGTTAGCACCCAAACAAAGAATATTTTTAAAATAGGGTTACTCTCGTTCATCCTTAGATTATCTTTCTATCTGGCATGAAATTTTATCCTTCCGTAAATAATTGTGCAAAATACATGTTGGTTAAATTATACAAAATTAATTTTTCTAAAATAAATTCGAAATATTTGAGCCCTAAAATGTCAAAAGCATTTCCCATTACTCGTCTCGCACGGGCATAGCCGGTAGTTAACATTCTTTTTTCTATTGATCTGTATGCGCTTGAAACTCTGGTTGCACTCAAAACCATCCTCTTTTGATCTTGACGTATTTTTAGGCTCTTAATTGACGTTGGGGTAGAAAAGGGCATTGTTCGCTTTGAGAAATTGAAATGAAATGGCCTCGTCTACGACTTGATCTGACCTGACCTGAGCTGACCTGACGGCTAGTGTGAATGCTATCCTGATTCCTGATCTGAGCTGAGCTGACCGCTAGTGTGAATGGGCCTTATGTTGGTATGCTCAAATTTGGAGGTAAGGGTTTACTGCCGCATGCCCTTGCTGACGCCATGGATTCTATACCTACTACCAGGTCGTATTAAGTACCAATGGGGCAATCAAAATGTTGCCATTTGTCTGTAAAATGTATAACTATGTTCAGCGTGTGATAAGTGTATGTTTTGTTTGTGAAATGTGTAGTTTGTGCGGCGAAGTTGGGGAACCGTCGCGGCATTCCCCTTCATGGCTGCGGAAAACCTCAGTCAAATAGGCCGGAACGAGGGGGTTGGGATCGTCTCTGTTCCGGTGTACCCGCCCGAACCAGTGTGCTGCGTCTCGGCGCACTACAATTTGTGAAATTCTGCAACCAACTTGACTCTTAAATGCATAGCTGGTGGGCTTACTCTGTGGGCCTGCTCTGGCCGTAGTAGCGGTGTTCCAGCTCTAGTGTAAGAGCCCCGTACTGACTGGCCAGGTAAGCCATGTAGCTGCTCTCGACCCAAGACGCACTGGCCTCGGATTCCCCGCTGATGAAAACGAACACTGGGCCGCCTTCCACATAGAAGTCTGTGTTGCGAAAGAACCTCTGTAACAGAAACACTACGCATGAGTAAGCGGTAAACATAATATATTCCTGGGCAAATATCTGATATGTGTTCAGTATTACTCTGCATATCACAGAGATGTGCGAAGTAAAGAGAAACCAGCAGCAGTAAAAATGTATATTTATACTGCTCCTTAGCGACACGAGGACAAAAGCATTATTTAAAGATGATAGTTACTCACTGTATTCATCACATTCCACTTCCCTTGATTTTTACCAGCCAAAAAAGTGGGCAGAAGAAGTATTTGATTGCATTCACAACTGAATATGGGAGATCTCAGCATAGTAAGGGGGCGTCCATAAATTACTTGAGGTGAAATGGGGGGGGGGGGGTCCGGCGAAATCTCACCAAGGGGGAGGCAGTGGGAGGAGGAGCTAGGGGGAGAGAGGGGGAGCTAGGGGGAGGGAGGGGCAGCTAGGGGGAGCGAGTGGGAGGGAGGGGGTCAACAGAAATCTCAGGTGAGGTTTTTGAAATAATTTTTGGGCAGTAAAGCTAAAAAAAAAAATACAAATGACTAATATTGATTGAAAAATTAATATCCTTAGAGCAAAATATTAAAACTCAAATTGTGCAGTTCGTATTTTCTTTTCGATAACGCCCAGGCCATACCAACAATCGCTCTCGAAATATGTGGACTAAATATTAAGAAAAAGAATGCGAAAGTGATGAATTACAGCAGAGATGGTAGCAGTAACAGTAGCTTAAAAATAGAAATAGGACGAGACGTAATAGAAAATAATGGCCGAGGCAAGTACAATATCAAAAGCAGATTAACACCGGCAAAAAGATCTCAGTTACAAAGGAGAATATCTTTTAGTTCATATAATGACCAAGGACTCAGTAAGAAATTTCTAAAAATATGAATGCTTGAGCATATCTATATACGGAAGTAAAACGTGGATTTTAGCAAAACCAGGAAGAAGAAAAATTGAAGCATTTCAAATATGGTGTTTTAGAAGGGTGCTCCAAATTGAAAGAACAGATTAAGTACGAAATGAACGTGATTTGGAAATGATGGGATAGGTAAGTACATTGTGGAATAGGTAGAAAAGATAATATGGTGCGTCAGGTTTTAAGAAGCGTGGGTGTTAACTAGAATGTTAATAGACGGAATAGTTAAAGGAACAAATAAGACAGGATGACAAAATTTAGAATATATTAAAATAACGTAGATTTGAACGAGTATGATAAGATTAAGAGATACCTTAAGATAGGAGAAGATGGAAAATTCTTTGAAACTGTACTCATAACTTGATTCTGTACTCTAATCGTGGAGCAGACTTATATATAATGTTTGGTTTACATCACTGCTGTATCTGCCTCCCACATTACTCAGTTCATATGGTGATTCTATGTTATTCTTTGATGTTATGTTCATATCCTCCAATTAAATTACTGATTTGAAAAGTGAATCCTCTATCTTGTATTCAAAGGTGATAGACAAATTCTAATTTTTTACTAGCAGTTACCCACAACTTTGTTCGTGCGAACTGACAGAGTGCTGTAGCGGGGTCCGCGAGTGGTGGTTGCTATTATATTAACTATCCAACATTACTAAAGATTTTCATCTAACTTTAAGTTTAACTTGCAACCGAAAGGGGGGGGAGGAGGAAATTAGCTAGGAGATGTTAATTCTAGCAATTTATATCAGGTTCTGACACCAGGTAATCTTTGATTACGCAGAGACTACCAAACTGCGATTGAATTTACACTTAACTTACCTCTTGGAAATAAAACTCCGTTCACTCTTCTTTATGATATTAACTTCCGTTACCAAAATACTAAATTAACATTATTATTCTGAAACACAATATAACAGCGGGATGTGGGGCTATGGATTCTTTAGTCTACGAGTATTATTGAGACCAAACAGTGCGGATTAAGTTACAAACCATTTAATATAAAAAACTTAACATACATTTTAGTCCGATTCCAACTAACTGACCTGCAGAGAAAATGACACGTCTTTGCATTACTAAGCTGAATTCACTGCTCAATGTTATCACATAATTACTGCCTTTACTTCAACGAATGCTTCCTACAATAATCATTTATTACTTCACAACCATTAACACAAACAGGCCGCTCTCTCTCACACACATACACAATATCCTCTCAAATGCAACGGCGACTGAATAATTCTTATACCTAGCGGCAACTCCTACCAACACATATAAATGGAAGTTTAATCAACCAAATAAGTTACACCGGGGCAGTTTGAGCTACTTTATGACATATTATCCAACTTCAAACCAACCGAATACTTTAGAAATTATTATAACAAAGACTGAACACTTTTGGAGACGAACTGACTAACTTGGAAACCAAACCGAATAACTTGATTGACTTGGAGATCAAATCGAGGCTTGCTGCGTGTCTTACCTTCTGTAAGCGACTACATGATTACTGCGTGCTGTTCCGTAAAGAATGAAGAAGGACTGGAGCGCGCAGGCTAGCTTTGTACCAAGCCTAAAAATTGCTGACGGTAGGGCGTCACCACGTGACTTATCGCGTGATAGTGCTTCCGCTGGCTACAAGCAGCGACTTATAACTCGCACATACAATGACAAAATTTACGAACCAATTCTCAAATAAAATTAAATCCTGTTTATAATCTTGGTTCCCTTACAGTGCATACCATCCTCTTAAATCAAAATAATCAAGAACATTTTGATCCATGGCTCCTATAGTTAACAACCTTTTTAATGAAGGAAATCTCTGTAAAATGTAGCTTTATTCCTCTGAATAAGACGATACCGTGAGTAAACTGAAATCACGATAAATATTTCGATTGCAAGAAGTGTTTTACCTTTAAATGAATACTAATTTGTAGACACTTTTATTTTAAATACATAGGTTTTTTGACGTCATATGAAAATAAAACATATCCCATTGTACAGTACTTAAGAGAGAGCGCGCTGCATATTAGTCGAAACCCCATCAAAATCTTAATCGAAGTTATTGCGTGAATCGCGTTCAGCAAAACAATTATTTTAATTTTATCAGCTTTAAAATGCCACATCAAATGTAAATATTCCCTATTTCACTCGTGGTGCCACAGGATGCAGATAAATCGAAACTTCACCAAATCCAATCAATAGTATTTGGGTGAATCATGTTCAAAGAAAATTTGTTCCAAATTTCTCAGCGTGTTAATATTGCATCAAAATCAAACATACTTTATTTTACCCGCGGGGACCACGGACTCTAAATTAATCGAAACCCCATTAAAACTCAACCAGATGTTTTTGCCTCAACCGCGTCCAACGAAAAATTAACCTAAACTTATCATTTTTTCGACTTAAACACCAAAGTGAAACATGTCTCTTTTACCTGCAGGACGAAGGACTGTACCTTAATTGAAACCCCATCAAAATCTGACTAATATATTTTAGTATTTGGTAAATTTCTCAGTTTCCGACACCACGCCAAAAATTATGTGCTATCAGCGTCTCATATGTTTAAGCTGGAAGAAGAAGAGAGAAAGAGAGTGAGCGTGTGTAAAGCAATATGAAACCGGCAGAGAGATAACATGGTAGCCAAGTGTTCGTCAGTTTGGACTTTGTCAAAATATTGAAATGGTTGATTGGATGATAAGAAGTACTTGTTCTAAAAAGATTTATTAGTAAGTGAGGTCGTTGAAGTACAGTACATCTACGTAATTCAAATAACGTACTCGAACGGATTGGTGTTCTCAATAGTATATTTTGAAACTGAAAGTGAAATATTACCAGATTGTTAGTAATAAATAAATAAAGAATCAAGAGGAGATGTTTACATTTACTTTGTGCCTAAGTATAGTTAGCCGCGTGATTTCATTCGTAAGATACAAGACTGCTATTATTCTCAGAAAATCACAGCATTTTACAGAGGTGGCAATCAGCGCCTGTAATCAGCTGCATGCAGGAATGCAAGTTGGGCTATGTCTGTTAACATTACCGGGTTAACCACGTAGCAGGAGGTAGCAAATGCTACGGGCCTCGCGCCTTCTGGGAGCCCCGCGCCTAGGTTCGACCTTTTTTTTTTTTTAGCTCTACAATTTTCCCCCGGAGGGCAAAATTCTAGGGCCTCTTCTTCACATTTACTACGCGCCCCGCGCTGTCTTAATCCGGCCCTGTCCGTTAATATAATTAACTCAATACCCCGAAACAATCTAAATGTTAAACTGAGTTTATGAAATGCTAGATATGATAGACCAGTAGTTTAGTGTAAAAGTGTTGGCAAAAATACTGATAGGTACTTACATGAATTTAATTTACTCTAAACGAAAATTTCATAGCTCTTCGACATTTCGGCAGTGCTTGAAGAAAGTGTAAAGGAAGAGATCGTCAATGAACGATGTAAGAATAGTGATTTTGAGCTGTTAATTTATCCAAGAAATTCGTGTTTTTGAAGCGGATAGTCACCAAGGATTCTAATATATAATATTAATCAATGCGCTGTTGTGACAACATCGTAATAACGAACGCTGGTGGGTGATTGCCTAATTTTACTTCCTGGATATAGTTGTCACAGTGTTAAATTTATAAATATCATTTTTAACGGATTCGTTACATTCTCTAGCATCTCAGATTTACTCTGCTCTACGGGGAAAAAAGAATTACCACTGTGGATAACGCAGTAAACTTCTCTGCAGCAGGGCTGACGGGGTTGGACTACTACACATTTTCAACATAGAACTGTAATCATTAAAAAACTGTCATCCATTTACATGAAATCAGCTTATCATTGAATAAATTTAGTGTGGTGTGTAAAGGATGACTATAACGCTATTGTTAGAATCGATGCGTCACCAAATAAAAAACTCACGAAATGATTTCCCATTGTCTTTCTCTGTGCACGTGTTTAGTGGTGGACAGGAGGTACTTCCAAGGACTTTATACTCAAGTGTCGAAATTGAAGTATCTCTTAAGCGCTAATCACATTTTGTTTATCTCAAGGTAATTACTGCTAATGGTTTTCTCGAGTGCTGAAGATCATTGACAAGGATTTTCCCACCTATTGTATAACAACGTATTAAAAAATGGAAACTCCTTTCTGGCTCATTTTTATGAAATTGTAATATTTTTACAGGTATACAGTACTTAAAATTAACGGCCGCACGTGGAAAAACTACTACAGTAATTGCTTCAGCACCAATAGAATTTTTTTTTTTTTTGAAAAATACATATCACGTGTTCATAAAAACTCGTTCTGCTTGGAAATTAAAAAAAAAAAAAAATCTTAGAAGAGGTACAGTTAGTAAATTTCTATCTACTTGGTTTCAAGGAAACAACTATCACTTTTTGTAAGAAACGAAAGTAGTGAAACGAACAGTATAGATCATTTCTTTTCTCCTCATATTTTTTCAGTTTCTTTCTATAATTTTGCCATTGTTTTTGGCTTAGCTTCAAATGATTTGATCATGTTATTTGAGCAAGTTTTCCCCCTAGTAAGTACCTATCAGAATCAGTGATTTTAATAATTGACAAAAGTGTCTCGCAATCAAACGACTTGAAGGACACATCTGATTGATTGCAGATATTGAAATTATCTAGAAACATTAATGAAACGTTACTATGTACCGAATTGTTTTTCTTTTCTATAAAACATGGTCCTCCAGTATGTTTTGTAAAAAGTGTAGAGCCCTGAATACGACTGAGGTAATGAGTTTAGAATTTTCAATTCAGTTTCCTGCTTAGAGATGAAATCTCATTACTAATGCCTGCAATCTTTATTGTTCTGCTACAGTATACTACAGCTTTCAGATGGGACCGTCTTTCCACCTTTTCTTTGCGTGGATGTTTTTCAGCGAATTCCGATTTCCGTAAGCTACACAACTGCTATTTGAATTCTGCACTTTTGTCCAAGTTGATATCAGAAATTTTTAGACAAATCATAAAGAATACAATAATTAATTAAAATTAACCAATGAACTGCCGAGCCCAAATTAAATTCCTCGATATGGCGCGCCTGCATTTGATTACTAGTCAATATCAAACAGCACCAGTGCAAAAGGCTTCAGAAAAAAGCACCTCACTACAAACATTACAATGGCTCACGAAACGAGGGCTTTTATCAGGAGAGGACTCTTCTCCAGCAAATGAAAACACCTTTTAAATAAAAAAAAAAAAAAATCTTGTCCATTGCGATTCTTACGACTGCTAAATAGTTGAATGGTTGATAGTGTGTCGTTATTTGAGTTCCAGTTATTTGTGTTACTTTAATTATTTCCTCTGGTGCAGCTAGTTTAGCAGTTTTGTGTATTACTATTGCCCATTTGTTGGTGAGCTGGTACTGGCACTGACCTGCCTCCAGGTCTGGGTGTTGGAGCTGTTGAAGTGGTCGAGGAGCTGTTCGATCCAGAGCTCCTCGGCGACGCGAGGTGTGGCCTTGAGGGGTGGTGGGGGTGTCAGCCTCCTGTGCACCCACTCGAAGTGGACTCGCTTCCTAGGGACCTGTCGGCTGGAGGGCGCTGCCCACGACACCGCCAGCAGAGCCACCAACAACACCAACCGGCCGGAGCGCATCTGCAACAGCGAACAGTCAGAATGTCGAACAAATAACAGATTCCTTAATTTGCAAGAAAGTTATACCATAAATCGATAGGCGTTTTGTAGCTCTGTAAAATTTCATAAGTCACAAAAGCAAATTCAACAACTCTGCACGACCTTCTAGCGCTGGAGGAAAAAGTCAATGGCAAGAATTCATTAGGGAGCGTCCATAAACTACGTAGCTCCATTTTCGCTTCCTGTGGAGTCCCTCACACCCCCCTTCACACAGCCTGACGAGCCTTTGGACTTAAGCCCCTCCCTGCCCCCCAAGAGGCACGTAGCTTTTTTCCCTGTTGATTCCAGAAGAAATTTTGTACTGTTTTCTCTTGTTAGACTTTCGCAAATTACATACAGAGATAATTAAATGACGGAAATAAATATTCACATGCTGTTGTGTGTTATATACCTTATTTTAGCTGTTACAAATAAAATGAAAGTAAAGCTACGTGGCTTGGCTCGGAATTCCTCCCTCCCCCTCACCACCCCAGCCCAGTGTAGATTTCTACCCAAGGTATGCCATGATCATCTTAAATAGTGTTTGTTGTATCTCTGGATTCTCCGGTTCTGTTGAGCAGCATCTACTACACAGACGGAAAAAAAAATCCCAACACCAAGAAAAAATTATTGTAGAGTAATGAAATTTGGACAATGCATTTGTCAAGTTAACATGTTTAATTGATTAAATTTTCAAGATCACAGGTTAATTTAAGCTCAAGAAAATGCATTTCAAATGTGAAATACTGTTAAATTAATAGCCGGTGTAACCTCCAGAATTTTGAATGCAAGCCTGCAAACGTGAATGCATTGTGTCATACAGGTTTCGAATGTCACTTTGTGGTATGGAGTTCCATGCTTGTTGTACTTGTGCTGTCAATACTGGGACGGTCAGTGCTGGCTGTGGATGATGCTGGAGTTGTCGTCCAATGATATCCCATACGTGTTCAATTGGAGACAGATCTGGTGATCTCGCAGGCCAAGGTAACATGTCGACACTCTGTAGAGCACGTTGCGAGACAACAGCGGTATGAGGGCGAGCGTTATCCTGTTGAAAAACTCCCCCTTGAATGCTGTTCATGAATGGCAGCACTACAGAAATTCGAGCTGCAGTTGGTACCACAGTGACACAACGAACTGTTAGAAATCGGTTACTTCAAGGACAGCTCCTAGCCAGGCGCCCTGTAGCGTGCATTCCACTGACTACAAGCCATCGCCGTTTGCGACTCCAGTGGTGTGAAGCCAGAGCTCATTGGAGGACGGAGTGGAGATCTGTTGTGTTTTCTGATGAAAGCAGGTTCTGCCTTGGTGCCAGTGATGACCGAGTGTTGGTCAGAAGGAGGCCAGGGGAACGCCTGCAACCAAACTGTCTGCGGCCTAGACACACTGGACCTACACCTGGAGTCATGGTCTGGGGAGCAATTTCCTATGACAGCAGGAGCACTCTTGTGGTTATACCAAACACACTGACTGCAAATTTGTACGTCAGTCTGGTAATTCAACCTGTAGTGCTGCCATTCATGAACAGCATTCAAGGGGGAGTTTTTCAACAGGATAACGCTCGCCCTCATACCGCTGTTGTCTCGCAACGTGCTCTACAGAGTGTCGACATGTTACCTTGGCCTGCGAGATCACCAGATCTGTCTCCAATTGAACACGTATGGGATATCATTGGACGACAACTCCAGCATCATCCACAGCCAGCACTGACCGTCCCAGTATTGACAGCACAAGTACAACAAGCATGGAACTCCATACCACAAAGTGACATTCGAAACCTGTATGACACAATGCATTCACGTTTGCAGGCTTGCATTCAAAATTCTGGAGGTTACACCGGCTATTAATTTAACAGTATTTCACATTTGAAATGCATTTTCTTGAGCTTAAATTAACCTGTGATCTTGAAAATTTAATCAATTAAACATGTTAACTTGACAAATGCATTGTCCAAATTTCATTACTCTACAATAATTTTTTCTTGGTGTTGGGATTTTTTTTTTCCGTCTGTGTATATAATTACCTAAGCTCATTTACTCACTCACTCACATCGATAGCTATTAGCTGGAAACGGTGAGGCAAATTATCAGCGGCCAGAGACACCATTAGAAGAAATTCGAGGTTACGTCCTCAATTTAATAGCTAAGCCACTGCTACAAAATTAAATGTCATAAAACAGTCATTAAGTTTGCTTTTCTCAGCATTTCATAGTTAAAAAAAATATCGATAAAGTTTAGTGCTGAAAAAATGTGGACCTTCATTTCAGTAGCATCTCTCTAACGAAATCAACATTAAAAAACTGAAAAAACTTAATTACTCATGGTCTCTGCTGTAATCATGAATGCCAATTGTCATTCCTGCGTACGCTAAAATTCAGTTTAGTTAAAACTTTCGCTAATGTTGCTGCTTGACGTAAGTTTATAAATTACGGTTTATTTGCTTTTTAAGTATTTTACTGACCACCTTCGTTAATGGACTTTATTGATGTTCGCTGTACGTGAGTTACTAGGTTATTTAAAGTGGACATCAGCCCAAACATGCTAACGAATTGAGTATTTTGGAAATTCATTGCTTCGGAGTTGCTAAACTATTTAATAATCTGGAATCCGTATTAAGTTCTCTGACCGTTACACACACTATGACAAAAGATTATATTAAGGATAAAAAAAGTGATGCTTTTGAAGCAATTGCGCCCTCGCTTTAAACAGAAATTCTTCAAATTTTTGTAGAGTGAACTTTTAGGGTCAAATACAAGTCAAATTTGTATTTCAGCAAGTTCATGTCTACCAAATACCCTTGAAACAATTATACGATAACGCGTTCGTCTTTGTCCGTGTTAAATACGTATATTAACTCTTCTGGGTTTTTCAATCTCAAGAGATTTCATTCACTTTAAGGGTGAAATACAGATCAAGTTTGTATTTGAACCAGATCACGTCAACCTGTCATAATCTATGACCTTAAAAACAGGAACTATTCTTGAATCGTTACGATATGCAATAAACGGTAACAGACTTACACTAGTATTTAATAATTTATATTCAACTTGCTCCGTACTGACGCTGGTGAACAAATGAGATGTTGTAATTGTGCATTTGCTGTCTTCGGTCAGTTCTTCAAATCTTGAGCTTGCGTTAAATTTATCCCATAATCTTCTTGTCAAATTTTAGATTTGTTTTGAAATATCAGGTTTCGTCTCGTCTTATAGTAATGTGGTAATGCGAACTTGAATAAAGGGTATGACTGATGACATATTCACTTGAGAAATACAAAGTTCATTCTTGAAGGGAAACCATTACGATTGCATTTGCGTTTGAGTGCAAGACTTCTAAAAAAAACAACAGCAGAAAGATTTACGCACTTACGCTCACGTACGGCGCATAATGAATTAAAAAATATGCGAACTAAAAACAAACGCGTTGGGACACGTGCCGACTCTTTGGCTGAAGCGGCCGCGCAGCCCCGTTATAAAATTCCGATTAAATTTCCGTTAAAACGTTGCGGAAGCCGAAGCAGAAAAAGATGTGAAAAACTTGCAGAACTTCCGCACTTGGGAAAGCAGAAGCAGAGGTCTGTTTCATCACTAGTCTATTAGTAGTTGTGTGCTTTTGAACCTTATCGCGGATTGATAAACTTAAGTTAAAGGAATAAAGCAAAGGGTAAAAGAAATTTTCGCTAATCTGTGGTATGTTTGACTTGTTAAGTTATATAATGTTTCAATGCCTTGTGAGAATTTGGGATGAGTATAATCTATTTCCAATCTAAATGACCCCTAATATGGTGAATCCTGTATCCACGAAAGAATCTCTGGCTTTTGAATCTCTCTCTGTACAAAAAGTAATCAACCAAAAACTAACCAATAGCTGAGTAGTCGTAACGATCATGGGTACACTCCTGTGGATACAAACTCTAAACCAATAAAAAACGATCAATAATATGAGAATTCAGAAGGAAATGTTTAGCAGCTGAATTAAGGCCTTAAAAGATATGCAAGAAAGTTACATAACTTGTGGATTACTCTGAAAGAAACATAATTTCTGAAAAGCACATTCAAAGAAGAGTTCAACAGAAAACAAAAGGATAAATGATTTAACATATCAAAACGTGAGATATTAGAAGAGTGAATATTGCAGCTAGGCTAGAGGATTTATAAAACAAAGAAAAATAAATCAATTGGCTATCATTTTTTTCTTTTTTTTAAAAAAAGATTGAACTCAACAGACTGCATTTCAGCTGTACTTACCATGTCTATCCAGATGTGTTAAGCATACTTAAGATAATTGGCTGTTACTTATACAGAAAGAACTATCTTATCGATACATCTGTCGCCAACGGGCGCCAGTGGCTTTTCCTTATCTTCATTGATTGCTGCTGTCACTGAATCTCATAACAGGCCACTAAGATGTCTGGTTGGAAATTTCATGTACAATAAAGTGCGTTTCTCTATCTCTTAATATAGTTTACGAGTTAGGCTTAATATAACGGTAGCAGGGTTTGTGGAAAACCTGTATTTTATGTTCTGTATAATGAGAAGCACGGTCAGGTAACGAACCATTTCACACCAATTGAGTTGGAACAAGAAAGGTAGTTCTGGAAATATAACATCCGTACATAAATACTACATAACAATAAACTTCCAATTTGCATATCTGATATGTATGACTGTCGAAAATCAGTTTGCACGATTCGATGAAAAGCATCGGTATTTAATTGACTTATGTAAAGGAATAGCTGCTTCCAGTTTTCAAAATTACAGTTACCACGCAATATAACTTTGATGATTTGTAATCTAATTCCTTGGTAAAGATTTCAGTTGTTCCATGAAGTTGTCTCTGAGTCACGGTTAACTATTCTCATAGAATATGTAATGTTGTCGTGGTAGCCTTCTGGTCGTCGACTCTCAACGCTTCGGCCAGTACATCCTGCTTATAAAGATATTGAGTGGTCTTTTCTAACACTAGCAATACTATCATCAGAGCTGTAGTCATATTTCAATAGCAATAATTTAAATTTCAGCATTACTGCTTCTAATAGAGTGAGACAGGTTTTAGTATTATTATTATTTGGTTTCAGGCTTCATCTTGTCAATGTTGAGGTTTTTAGACCTGGTAAGAGATTGGAGCAAGGAATTCGGACATGGATTTTAGATTAAATCATCCCTGCATTTGGTTGGAGTGATTTGGGGATACCATGGACAACCAGAATCTGGATGCTGAACAACGGGGATACGAACCCTCGTCCTCAGCATCGCACACTTGATCGGACAGGTGCAACAGACCGAGTCCCGGAGTACCGAACACCCTAGCTGCAGTTTTTCGTCTTTTTTTTTTTTTTTTTTTTTTTTTTTTTTTTTTTTTTTTTTTTTACATTTGCAGTATCATATAATATTAGCTATGACTAACAAATGTTAGTAACAGTAAAATCCAAAATCATGTACTGTACATTTAATTTTTAGACAGTCTGCGTTATTGCTAGCGTTGATTAGTATTACATTGTATTCATAATTTTCAGGGAATTGTATATCGTAATCTTTGGAATAGTAGTATACATTACCCCCTTGATGTCAGTTTTTCAGTGACCCTTAGTAGATGCCCGTCTTGAAACCTCAGTCCTGAACCGTCGGTCATCCTGCCAACTGAATTTGGGTAGCTTTTTCGTAACCACCTAATAAAATAGACATTTATCACATGAAAGGCATGTTTCTAGCATATACATTTAAGTTCCCCCAATAGAATATCACCCATGACCGACGGAAGACACTGGCTTTCGAAGCTTTATGACCTTGCGACTAGCCTGCGTTTCAGTATATTACACCCAGAAAAGCCACACACAAAACACTCTGGATTTTTTTTCAGATCTAATTATTGAAGAGTATTTGGATGTGATTATTGAAGTTAATTTACGCACTGATTCAGGAATTTATTATGTACTGTAGTGTACCAGGTTTCTTGGCACACCCTATATTATTTTTAATTATGAATAATTAATAATTAATGAATGTAAAAGGTCTTCGAAATAATTCTGCAAAGTAGGTAAAACTAAATAAGCGTCATAACCTGACAATTTTATTGAAAAATCAGCATGACCAACAGACATGAGGTGTATTTAGTTTTAAACATCATAACAATCAAAATTTACAAAACAACACCCCTGTCCTACATAAGCGGTCATTATGTTATAAAAGAAAATATTCTATGACAGCAAGGAAATATTTCAACGTATCAGAACACGATTTTACATGATTACTAACAAGCTCATTAAGAAAATGGCAAGGACACGCAATAGTTATACCCTTTCCTAAAGATCATATTAATTTGACCTTCAACTTAATTTTTGGGTTCAATAAATGCACGCGACTAAAATCGGAACGTTATTGAGCAGAGATACTCTTATCAGGATGAATTTCTCCACTCAGGGTGTTAGTTGGGTTATTCGAGAAGCAAGTATCAGTGCAAACAATTTACTCCGACGTAATCTTTACCGTAAGGTAATGATGTCCGTTGCAGTCGTCACAACACCTTACACTGTTAGCCGTACATAGACACGGCCACGTCTCAACATCTCTTAGTATAGGCATCATCGTCTAAGGAAATATCACAGTTTGATCTTCACCATTCCAAACTTATAGTACGGCAGCTTCTATCAACCCTCAACTTGCAAGTTGACCAGTCTACTCAACCATTCGAAAAATGGGAATCTCTTTTTCACCCCCGCAAAATCCTCGTTCCCTTCCTCGAGGCTCGTCCACGTTCTCTTCCGCCAATCCCAGATCGATCTGTTAATTCCCTCCAACATGCGGACAAAATTAGCTAACCTCGAAAACACAGCAAATGATGCTATAAAGAAAATTAATAGGTGGTTTTAAAGCCAACAAACTAATGTTTAATGTAGAAAAGACACATTTACTTCAGTTTGCTACAAAAAATAAAACAAAGCACAGCTATAATGTGATATCAGAAGGAAAAGCAATCAATGAAAGCAGTTTCACAAAATTCTTGGGAGTATATATAGATAACAAATTGAACTGGACACAACATATTCAACAACTTCTTAAAAAACTGAATTCTGCAACATTTTTCACTGAGGGTAATATCTAGAATAGCTAATATGGAAACCAGAAAGTTAGTATATTTTGCATATTTTCATTCCCTGCTCACTTATGGCATCTCATTCTGGGGAAACTCGTCACAAGCACAGATGGTATTTAATTTTCAAAAGCGTGCTATAAGAACTATTTGTGGAGCAAGCCCATAGGATTACAAATCACTGTCAATTGTACAGAAAGGGTTAACATTTACTGGAGCTTCCTTATTCAATGTCTTACCAACAGAAATTAAATATTATCTACAAAAACCCAACTACTTTAAGTCCAAACTGAAAGAGTTTCTGCTTCAGAACCCATTTTACTCTGTGAAAGAATTTTCTTCTTGGAATTTGGTAACTAGGAATGACTGATAAAACAGTATATATGGTGTATGGAAGGGGAAGGTGACAAAGTTGTCCACAATTACTAAAATGATATATGGTTTTTCTTTCTTTTGAAACTTTTGACAAATTAAGTAATTACACTGTTTACAAAATTTCACTCATATATAGTAACTAACATGGGATAGCATGCACTAAAAAACTGTGAAAAATTATGATACTAACTAGTTTTTAAGTAATTGACTGCTTATGAGTTGTTGGTAATATAATCGATATTGTTAATTGGTGTGTGTACTTTTACACATAAATAGCAACTAACATGTTATAATATGTAGTCGCAAATTACAGTGAAACTTATCATGGTAACTGGTTGGTAAGAAAATAACTGGTTATTAGATGCTGGTAAAAAGTGTATACACTGTTCCACATAATAAGTATTAATTAACTCGGGATTGTATTTGTAGATTACAGGAGATATTGGTTATACTAATGGGTTGTAGATAACTTTTTGTCAATATATAATAATATTATCAATTATATAGTAATATTGACGTTACTAATAAGTGTATGTACTGTTACACATCCCCGAGATTATTCTCACATGGGATCAAAGTGAACATATCTATCTATCTATCTAAATTTTTCCATTGAAGGGTCACAATCATTCTTCTCCCAAACTTCACTTTCTTCGTTCATGTTGGCTGTCAGTTTCTACCTCCACGTTCACATTCCGTGGACTTGCATTGATTGTCCTGCTCTGGCTTTAGTGGAACCTGTTAGTGAGAAAATGATTATCGGGCAAATATCTGTTTAACCATCCCTCACTTCGCCACGGTCTGTCTCCATAAATCTGCCCAAACATTACGTTGTCATGACTTCATAATTATTCACGGTGAGTGCCGGAGGCACATAAAATCCCGCTCTGAGAGAAATGTCTCTGTTGAGGCTTCTACGGAGTGACATTGATATAGGGCACTTCTTGTTAGGGGAACAATGGCTTAGCGTCGCCTCATCCTGAGAAGCTGCTGGGGTGGTTGACCGCCTGACTCCCACGTGTCACTGGCAGTTTACATAAGCACAAACAATAATTGTTACCTGCTGCATATACCCACACTAAACAAATAATGTAACTGTGATGTTATCATAACAATTCAGCACATGTATGTAACACTTTCACCATCCCTCAGACTTTGGCCAACTTTTATATAGTACGTGCCTTCAAATTAATTTCCAATTTAATTTGATATATAACTTGTTTATCACGTTATGGAGTTTGCATGCTGTATCTGTTAGTAATACGATTTTTTCATCAGCAATATAATTTCATTCCCATCAAAGTTTCATTTCTTTTATGTTTATTATCAGCTGGAAAAGCTGAAAATTTTACCCTGAGTAACTCCATATTTTCTTTTTCTCATGATAAGTACAAAATGTTATCTGTATACGAATTCTTGGTACGAATTCTTGGTACAAATGTCTTAAAAGTAGTTTACTTTCTGTTTTCAATATATGATCTCCTGGCCTGGCTCTAATGCAATAGTATATTCAAAAAAGTCCTCATTAATTATTTTTTTTGAATTACTGACTTATTTAATTGATTTGATTGAGAGTCTTCCATTGGGGCTGTTCGGATTCCTGTTGGCGAGTTCTTATAGACCGCGTCACGCGTCCGTGCCATGAGATTTATAGTACTCTGGGAAACGATTCCTGTCAATGCAAATATGGTTTATGGCTATTAACTAAAAAAACGATCTTTTTGTGATGTAATTTGATAGTGTAAGTTACTTCTCTTAACGATAGGATTCATTGTTAATAATTCTGTCAAGTTATTGCAGAATTATTGTAGAATTATTTTAATATTTAGCATGGAACCGCATCCACATCGCCTGTGGGGAATTATTTGTTTTTCTATTTTCTTGTTGGGACTCGGATAGGTATTTACTACCGTACTTCTTTTATTAAATTGATCACTGCAACGGTAAGTAATTTGAACAGCCCTGAAGCTATTTTTTACCTTCACAAAAAAATTAAAAAAGTCGTGGTTGAAAGAATAATATCCTAATTTATAAGTTCTTAAAATTAATCACCAATTTAATACCAATTTTTTTTTTTTAGTTTTAAAAAAAATTATTATTATTTGGTCTTACTTTTTTTGCTTCTGGCTTTGCGCCTCGTCAACGTCGAGATTGTTAGAGATCGGAAAGAACTGGGGACAAAGAAGGGGGAAGGAATTCAGCCATGATGTTTTGAAGGAACCATCGAAGCATTCGGCGGGAGTGAAACCATGGAAAACGCAATTCTGGATGGCCGGATCGTGACTCGAACACACGTCCTCCCGAATACGAGGCCAGAGTTTTACCGTTCACCCACAACGTTCAGTTTGGTCTTCCTACAAACTTTCTGTTAGTTACAAAGTGCAAAGTTTTTGAACTGCCGTGAGCGTAACATTATAATAAACAGTGCCCTGTTGAACCATGTGGAAGTCTCTAGGGAATGTAAATTATGTAATAAAATATTTTTGTATTTATAAACCTACAACGTTACTGCTACACGAAACAAATGCTGACAACAATTATTAAATCTGAGCCTGGTGGGTAAGTGGTTAAGGCTGGGCACAGATCTCAGAACAAATCTTTCTAAACATTTGTGCAGGCAGTGTCATTCATTTTGGCAACCACGGTGGGAAGATAACGAATAAACTAAAGAAACAATGGACATCACTATATGCTATTATACGACTGGAAAGATCAATAAACTTCTATTGTTGACAAGTCAGTTTCAGTTTGAACTTTTTTCTTCCCAGAAACGCAATTCCTTCAGCGACACTTAATAGTGATTGTTTTCATTCAGTGAAAAAAAAAATAGTTTCGTCAATGTAATGCAACTGATTTTAAATTTCTTCTAGAAATCATCAAAACTTTTCCTTCGCTGCAGTAAAGTGGCGATCAATTGAGTCAGACCAAGTATCAGTAATATCTCATTTTGATTCGAGATAATTATCTTGATAATTGTTCATGTTACGAGTATTCAATGTAATATTTTGATATGAATAGTCAGTAACAGTCGATTGACTTGAATGTAGTAGCTGTAGTAGTTTGAACCGTAACCGATAGAATTATTAGAATGTAGTCAACATGGCAAGATCCAATTACCAACTAAGTTTTAAGAGAATTTTATGTAGCCAATGCTTACAGTAGTAGCTAGGAATGTACCTCTGTGTGCAGTCACTTAAGTTCTTTTACGATATGTTTATTTTTTTAAGCTAACGAGAATCATGTTCTTGCTGATTCATCAAGTAAGAGACAGAGGGTTTGAAGGCCTCGGCTCGACTCTCCCCAATAGGGGAAGGTGTCACGGATTGGTATATTTTAAGTTATTAGAAGCTAACATTATCAGTTGGAGCGCCTTTCCCATACCCTTCACGACGACTCGTGTACTGTTAGCTGAACTAAACTTGTTTCAAGGCTTGATAGTTCACATCAATACCTGGGAACCTAGGGGCCCACTCCGTGGTATCTGAAACCATTAGTAGTGTAATGGATCAATTACAGGGTAATCATGCGAGGTTCACGTGGACATAGCCAATCAGACCTAACATCCCCCCTCCGCAATCCTTGCCGGGAACGCACTTGACGCGTTGCCTTGAAAAGATGCAAACCGGTGACTTCATGTTGAATTAACAGGAACTCTGTATCCTCTCTGCTGGCTAGAAAAGGTACTTAGCTTAGCTAAGATTTCATTCGTAACATCCTTGAACTGATGCAGAGCCAATTTCAAACAGTGCTTCATGTATTTATCTATGTGTTCTGTAAGTTTTGTAGCAGTTGATTTGAATTTGTTAAAACTAATTTAATCTGTCCTTCGTTATTTCATTTGCTAATACTAATTTCGTGATTACTGTCTATCTCAAAGCAAAGAGCGTAGTCATGATTCTTCGGCTCTAGTAACACATTTGACTGAAATTTACTGAGGAGTGAGTCAGTTTGGCTGAAGCGAACAATAAATTGTGTTGCGGCAACCGTTCGGGTCACGACAATGGTAACAGACGATGCATTAAGGTATGGAATGTTTCTGTGGCAAAAGAGAATTCTTACGTAAATGGCTGAGTTAAATTCGATAAGGTTAATCAAATAATTTCGAATTTTGCTTTTGACGTATTAAATATAAAACAGTCCTAGATTGATTATGGAAGAAGTATACAGATATACAGAACAGGGAAATTAAGGAAGATAAGGTTTGAGTTCAAATGGTTGACATAAAGTAATGAATCAACGCTGGTGAGTCCTTGAAGCTCTTTATTGTTTACTGTGCGATCCACTGCTGCACTAACTGCGCGATCTGTTCGTGCGCCGCCTGCAACGGGGTGGATCTGATGCAACCGGAGCGTACATGTCGGAACAGTGAGACTCGCCTGAAAACACACGAAGTATTAGGAAAACAGTTGGTAGGAAAAGGTGCTAAATAAAAGCATTACCTGATGAGATCTAATATCCTAAAATCTATATAAACTAAACTCAAAGTTGGGTGTTTGATTGTTTCCTTCACAAATCCAATTCATTCCTTCCGATTCGAACAGTCTTCTCAACTAAGAAGGTAAACACTGACAGCTTGATTCTGCACAATAATAATACGGGGATTTAATTTAAGTTAAAATTAAATTTTTTAAAAAAATGAGGACTTATTGTGTAATCTCTGAAAAAGCATTGCGAGGACGTAACATTGCGCCATATGCTGCACCTTTGGACTAGATGTGATACGTTGAAATGCCATACAACAAGAGGGGAGGGGGGGGGGGAGTAGTTCGCGAAAATATGAGTAAGAACCTTTTTAAAAAAAAATGATACTGGCTTAAGTAAGCATTGGAAATTAACCTATGTAGTGCCGCTCTACCGAAGTAATTTGTTCAAAACGGACAGTGCTTGCTTAATATTGAAAGGGAGGGAGTCCATGGTGCTTGATTCTCATATGACTTTAGTGCAGTGTGTCCGTATTAGCCGCTCGAAAGTATTTAAACATACGGTCGTCGTAATTTTTTTGCTGTAGGGTCGATGTGGTCGCTATGAGTATTTTGTTTGAGGAAGTCAGTCTTCGAACGTATTTGATTTATTGGCACAGAGTGGGAATTGATTGTTTTAGACTTGTTGAGGGTCTTCGTATTAATTGCTTCTAGTGGACGAGTTGATCAAAGATTAAATATTTGGATCATTGTAACTTAGGTATGGAAACGAACTGAGTTGTTTGATAATGGTGTAATCTGATTTGTGCATAGGTTTTTAGTCAGCTTGTTCTACCTAAGCAAACGCAGTAATTTATATCATTTTTGACATAGTGTTTATGGAATTTTGTCGTAATTCGTGGCCAATCGAACTCAGGTATAATTGCAGGGAAAAATTAGTAGGAGTAGTCCAATAGGAATGCAATTTAGCTAAGAGTTACTTTCATAAGTGTCGGGCCGATAGTGGATAGTTTAGTAAAAACATTAGGAAATTCCATCTGGTACGAAATTATTTGAGAAGAGTGTAATTTAGGTTGATGATCTATCAAAAACTGGATTGATTGCGAATTAACGTGAGTTCTTAATGCATCGTTTATCTGTTGATTTATTTCATAGTTGGCTGTCTGTACAAATCATTCTTAGATTTCAGAGGGACTTGAGAATTTGGAAGAACGGCCATTTAAGGGCAATCGACTATTCTATCACTACATTGCTATTATTTGCTCCTTCTGTAAAACAAATAATCATAAAGAATAGTGGATGGTGTTATCAGTGAGTATACCTGGTAGTGTTTAAATAAAAAAAGAATATAGTAATAGGTGAAATAGTAGTGAAAATGTTAAATGATGACTTCTGCGAATATTCATTTGTTTAGTAACAATTTTATGTGGTGACATCTGATTGGATGTCTTCGTAATAATAAAAGTGTTGTTGTAACACCTCTGTTGCTCATTACGGAATTATAAAGTTATCATATAAATAATGGACAAGTCTCGTTTTAAGCATCTCCACACACAGTATTTGGCGTACGAGCGTTTTACTGTTCCGCGCTGTCCACTCTTTGGCCAGATGATAGAGAAGAAGACGCTAAGTGATAACAAGGCGTGGGGGCCAGGAGAACGAAATTAAAAGGTAGGGCAGGTGGAGACGCACAATGCAGTAAGAAAAGGTACCGAGATGCCTGTAAAAGAGGTGTTTACATCACACAAACGAAATTTGTAATACGTATAGGATGAGATGTGTAAAAAGTTGCGCATGAATCCTTCCTGTGGTTGATTGATCATCACAAATGAGCGGGTTATCAATTGGGATGCAAAATGAGCTGCAATCGAAACCATGCGTAAGCGATTATTACGCATAAAATCCCAAATCGAATATGAAATCAAAAATGAAACTACGAATTGCAAAAGAGAATATTAGTTTCCGAAGCACATACTTAAATTCAAACTTTTGTAAGGAATGCTCAACTGTTTTGTACATGTTGCAGTCGAAATAATACTAATTGGCCACTTTCGTCGCTTTACTGAAGGGAAAGCTAAATTTTTATGGATAATTCACAGTACAACTTCAGAGATTAAACTGCATTATGGAATAGGGGTAACGTGAGTACATATTCCGAGCAATTCTCACGTCTCTGGGAAAAACGATAGATTAAACAATGTCGTATATGCAGGATTAATAGAATTAAGTTCGTGCTGACAATGTGGATCGAAATGAGGGAACCTCATGTTGCTCATTAACCTATTCGTTAAAATGGAAGGCCTATTCTGGTTCTTAGATCTACGAACATACTCAGTCAATTATCGATGCTCCTTGTCAGAAATTAGCGATTGTTCTAAAATAACTTCACGTTCTTTACTAAGTTGCTGGTTCTAAGTTTTAGGGGTTTGATAAATTTGTAGGTTGTGATCTAAATCTGATGGTGTTACCTCCTGTCCCACTGAGAGCCTAACTCAAGACTGGGAGATTGTCCTTGCGGAATCTACATACAATTTGATCACTTATAGTAATGTTAGAATGCAAAGCGTACGGGCAGAAAAAAAAAAAAAAGATCCTTTGGATCTATGTGAAGTTCAGTTATTCATTCTAGCTCTAGCGAACGTACCGTCAATGAGTATGGACGGTGTGGAATCGTTGAGGTCCTCCAGCACACTGAGACGATGCCAGGGGTCGAGACCGCCGTTGACGAAGACGACGTTAGTGACATCTGGTGTGAGGCCACCGTACAGCTCGTTCACCGCCGCTACGGCCTCGTCTACGTGCTGTGCCGTGAATCTGAAATCAAGTACACTCAGTTTGGAACGTCCAACACATTTGAATGAAGTATATAGTCACTAAAAATAACAATCGTCTAGTAGAGAGTGGAGAGAGTTTAAGAAAGAAATTATTAAACTGCTGGTTGGTTGGTGCTTAAAAGAATAATTTAGTTCATGTATAAATGTAAAAACAAGTTTTGAAGCCATACTTATCCATGTCATGTACGAAAATGACACTGCAAGATTTTATTGTAATTAATTTCCTTGTGATTGATCCTCAGAACGCATGAGAATTTCGTGGTAGTGTTAATGAAATTACAGTTGTTTTGAAAAAAAGTAACTTTTATGGTTTATCTCCCTTATCATTGGCGTGGCCACTTCAATAAGCAGATGAGAGTTCTTAAGTAAAAATCTCCACAATTGAAAGCTTGTGATCCTAGCTAACATAAGTTTATCTTACATTGTAAAAGGTTACGAGGAGGGTAAGATAGAGTCCGGTCTGTTTTGGTTCTTTGCGAGTGATCGGGGCAGAAAATGGTTGCACGAAGATCTATCACACCTCTCGCTCTGTAACTGGTAAATTTTCAGTTATTGCAGCGAATAAAATTACGATCACCAGTCCCTGGAAGCGTATGTATGTTACATTATCTTCAGTGTCGCTGATTCGTTTTTTGCTGAGTGCTCCATTTAATGTATATTTTACGTATCAAATTTCGTCAGCTGAAATTGGCACTTTGAAAAGCTTGTTTCCTAACTGTATCATTCTTAATGCTTCCGATCAGGAATCACCGAGGTTCGGATTCCACGTAGGTACCCTATAGTCGATAGTGTTATCGAGTTTGTTTAATGTAACTTAGGAACATGCGTGGCAAATCGAACTCGTTATTTGGCGACCGAACTCCTCGCGGATATCTCGGCATATAGTACTTTTTAGCTGTATTCTAATTGTCTCTATGAATAAATAAATGAGCTTATTCGAACACAACTTTCGCTTAGTGTCTGAACCAGTTGCATACGCGATACACTTTACATGACGCCTCCAACACAACTTCAACTGACATTTTTAAATTTTACTAAAGGTATTGTTTCTTTTAGGCTGCGAGTCTCTCACAGTACAAATTAACTTTAGCTGCAAATATGTTCAATTTTTTTGACTAGTGTGAATAACTGTATCAATAGCAATACTAAATTTCACTGTAAGATATTTCCTGCGTTATGAAGACTATGTTTTGACAAGTCAGTTTTTCACTTGTGTTGGTTCCGAGTTATTTACTTGCTATTTCACGAATAAAACTTTCAAAATAAATTTCTAGCTTAATTAGAGTATTACTGACCTCAGAAAATAAGGTATTTATTTCCGTCATCAGATACAAGAGGAGGCAATCAATTATTTAGATTGTTGTTGTTTCCACTTCGTTATGTTAGGTTTGTTCCTCATTCTGTTCGTGTTCAAAATCAATACCGCAGAAATTAAAGAATATTTGCTGTGATTTTGTACTGGAATACTTTACTTACTGTGGACCGTAGACATCAGTACACAAGTCGGTGTAGTAAGGCAGTGTCAAGCGGTTGCCGAAAGGCTGCAGCTCGGAATCTGTGGTCTGGTAGTAACCGAACTCATTACACGTTTGGTATATCCACTGGCGAGCTGCAAACAGTAGACAATGTGGTAATCATACAGCGCTTGTTATCTTTCACAAGTAAAGCTGCCAAGGTGGATGGATTATATCTTAAAATTCCATTTGTAAATGCTATTGATTAACAAATTGCAGTCAGGAAATGTGAATTCAGAATATAATATCGTAATATATTGCTGAAGCTTATGTGCATAACTCAAGTAACTACGTATTACTTACATGAAAGGAAGGTGACTCGACCATAGAATAATAAGAGATCTTGCTCAGCCTCAATGCCTACAGGTATGGTGATTCGCTCCTTTGGTGAGAAGAAATTCTGCTTGTCATCCATTCTTCTCACAATAACTCAAGAAATATATATATTCCATAGAAAAAATGCGTTAAATACAATCCCTACCATGAGGCATCGTACATATAACGAGAAGAGTTTTCGCGTTCTTGATATGTGTATATTCTTTGTTGAAACATGGATACTCATTACTATGTACAGAAAATGATGTCACTGAACACTTACAACCCGAACTGGCAGCCTCGCCATCCCAAGACGCATCCTGGTAAACTTCGACGCTAGCCTCGTAGCTTGGATCGACGCAGAATGAGCCGTCGAAGCCCATGACGGAGAGCAGGCGAAGTAGTGGCGTATCTCCGTCCGCGGCAGCGAACTGGTTGCACAGTAGTTCCACGTCGCTGGTGACGCCTTGCTGTACAGTGTTGTACTGAACCACGCCAGAGAATTCGTTAACTGCGAAGCTAGCCAGTCCAGCGATGTCGTATTCAGCACTAGTGTCCAGTGGACTACACAGGCTGGAGAACAAAAATTATTTCATTAATAAATCGGAACAGAATTATATTAAAGTTTCGCAAGGTGTATGGTGTTATTAGCTACCACAATTTTTTTTTTTTTTTTTTTTTACTCTGTGTTCCATCTTTATCAACATTTTCCTGTCTTGTGCTTTCATCTAGACCTGACTATGTTTTGATAGTATATCGAGCCATCTAGTTATTTAGTGACCTCATATGCTCACTGAACATGCCTAGTGACAATACTTTCGTCAGTTAGTTTCAGGGAGGTATAACAGGAGGTATTTCTGGATTAATTCATTGCATGACCTCCTGGATTGTAATAAATGGAGCTCGCTAAAACAGCACCACAGCTGGGATGCATCGTTCTTCCTGTGATCGGGTTTATTCAAGTACCAGCTTCGTCTCAACACATTAGTACGAAGGAAACAAAAAAACTTAATCCAGTCTGCATTTGGCAGGAATGTTGGTTTCATTGTTAATCAAAATCTGATGCATGACCAACCATAGCAAATAGTCAGGTGGTAGTAAAAATGTTATTAAAGTTGCCTTAGATACAGAAAAATGTTGGCATATGCCCTGAGTATTGTGTGGTGTATGAATGTTTTAGCCAGTCGGGAAATTCCTAAACAGTCTGTGAAAATAAATATCCATTCTGGTCATTTAGGTTTCTTCAAATCCAGAAAAGAGCATTTAACAGTTATTAAATATACCTTTTATTCTCAATGAAACATCACATATCTTTCAAAGCATCGTATTAAGCAGAACATAACCGACATATGTTCTAAAAAGTTGGTTAATAGAAGTTTGTGGATTCCGTTATATTTAATTTATTGTTTACAAAAAACTTCTGTAAAACGAATGAAACTGTACCAACGAAAAATTCTGAGTTATAGTTAACTATTCTGAGAGAAGATGTAGTGAGTCGTGGCATTAGTCGACTGGCACCAAACAACGGTTCTGCGAGCACCCCTTACATTCTATGTGTATGAAGACGCCAAATACACTTTACGCATCTCAGAAATAATATCACTTCAAATGCGCTGTTGTCATATTTTAAGTCATTACATCAGTGTTACTAATTTTGGTGACCGGACTGGGATTTGAGCCGACGTTACCGCCCATCCACAAATCTCTGTAAGCGACTGTAGGTGGGAGCTAAGTCGTAACAGGCTATGAACTGACTGTAGGCTGAACTGAACAATGGGAGACGCACTTCAATATCACCATATATTGCGGATAGTAGTTTAGTTATTTCTGGTTAGAGAAAATTTTTGGACTTCTGAAACCGTAAATCCACCTCCCAGCAGATCATTTTACATTGTAGCGCAATAATTCTTAATCGATGCAAGATATGTCTAGTGACGTCACAAGAATTGTTTCTTTGTCAGGAGAGAGGCTACCGACGTGCAATGCCTCATTTCGAAAGTAGGTTCTCTCTAATGAAACAAAGGAGAAGGCGCTTCATTAAACAAATTCTATGCAAGAGGAAAATTTCGAACTTTCATCAGGATATTACACTAATGAAACAATAATGTTTTCAAATGTTAAACTTTGCTCGCAGAAATGAATACCGTTGCAAGCATAGCTAAAAATAACTTTACAAGATAAACTGTCTTCTTTGATAAACTTTTAAACACTTAAACTTTGTTTAGAATCAAAAACGTGTATACATATTAGCTACACATTTCGCTACATCCCAAGGAATTAAAATACTAAATACATGACTGCTACAAGGGGGACTTATATTTCTCTGATGGTTACTTGCCACCACTCATAGCCTCGTACTGCCTTGAGCTGTAGGGAGATTGAATGGTCGGCCCATCACAGATTAGAAGTTTATGAATAAATATCAAATAACTAAAATAAATCTTATGCCTCTCACTGGATTTTTAATATCTGTGTCATATACACTAACTGAAAAGATAGAAAAATTAGTTACTGAACTATTTAGAATAGCACGTTTTTGTTGACTGTGTGCATCAGGGTTGTTACGGATGCAAAAATTTAGACATCCGCGGATGCAGATGCGGATGCGGTTTATTAGAAGTTCACATCCGCGGATTCGATGCGGATGCGGATTTTAAAAAGATAATTATTTAAATTTTAAGTGCATAAATAACTGAAAATCAATTTAATTTTAACTTTTTATTTATTTATTAATATTTTTAGAACAAAGTTACACAAGTTTTTAGTTTTACTTATGACACAACAGAATTTTAAGCTTCGAGTTCCATAATAAAAAATCTTTGTTTAATAATTAAACTTAAAAATTGGTGAATTATATTTAATAAATAGCAATATTGCAGCCTTCTCAGCTTCCAACCTGTTTCTTAGTGGATTATATATTAACCCAGCTCCACTAAATAGTTGTTCGCTGGGAACACTGGCTGGTGGAGGTGATAAATATCTACATGCTAATTTTGAGAGAATTTTAAATTCACAACGGTTAACTTTCCGCCAATTAAGTGGATTTTCATCTAAATCCAGTCTTTTTTTGTTACGATAAATAACTAATTCTTTGCGGAGAAGAGCATCGGGGCTACTGTTGTCCGGTTCTCCTTCACCTTCATCTTCGCTCGATGAATCTAACATGGCAAGATCGCTTCTTAAGCAAGTATTCTTACCCATACTGGACGTTCCTGGTTCAGGATCGAGAGAATCTCCCATTTTCATTCTTTTTGGTTTTTCCGCCGGCGACATAGGAGAAGCAGTGACGAAATGGTCATTTACCATCTTTATTATTTCATCTTTTATTTTTTCTTCGGTTACTGGTTTGTAAAATTTATGCTTATAGCGAGGATCTAAATTAAATTTTAAACATAATTTGGAACTAACTTTGGATTCTTGTTAGTGCTAAAAAAGCTTAAGAAGTGAATTTTTTCAATAATACCATTTTTTTAAAATTTTTTAACTTAATATAGAAAGTAACATAAAATCATGTGACCAATAACAACAATATATTTTAGTCACACTACAATATAATAAAGTAAGGAAGGTTTATAGATATTGGCACTTTTAGCACCAAGTATAATGATCATGATTTGAAATGAAAACAGTAAATTATTAATGAAATTAAATCAATTTATCTAACCGTAACTAAGTTTGTAAAACATGATTGTAAATCCGATATTCCAAAATTTTCGATACATACCAGCTTCATAATTTTTTTTCTTCAATTCCTTTTCTTTATTCGCACTTTGGAATAAACAAAACTCCTCCGGGTGTATTGATTTCAGGTGATTTTTCAAAGAAGTAGTATTGCGTCCCTTGCGCGAGTAACTTTTATTACATATCTTACACTCCAACTTCTCCGGATCATTTTTGTCTATTGTAAAATTTGGTGGCGACATTTCACTTAATATTTATACCAAAATATTCATTAAACACGCAAAAAAACTATGAAGTACACAGTAAACACTCACTGTAACTATAATTTATTGACAATGAGAAAAAACACATCAAACAAAACCTGTAGGATCTTGTTACCAATGTGCGCCTCCTATTCGTCAGTTACCGAATGTAGTTAGCAATTACCAAAACAGACGCGAAGCACGTGCCACTCTGGCTCCGCCCACTTTCTTTACATGTAGTTACTTGTTGATCTGAATCTGCATCCGTAAAAACTCCGCATTGATTGATGCGGATGTGAATGCGGATGCAGATGTCTGAATTAATGCGAATATTCCGCATTTGTGGATGCGGATGCGAATATTCGTAACACCCCTAGTGTGCATGTCCTATATCCCAAGTGATATGAACAATAGAACAGACTGCGAGATTAAGCGAAATCGCTTATTTTCTGTTGTCATCTGTTAAAACTTGAAATCTGGTGAATGAAGCTTAGAGATTTATTCTACTGTAAATCTATCAAATCCATTCGTATGAAGAATTGCTAAAGTACCGAACGTGGTAATTGAGCGGTAATGCTAGGACCTTGTATTAGAGAGGACGTGCATTCAGTTCCCCGTCCGGCCATCCAGATATCGGCTTTTCATGGTTTCCCGAATGTAGCGAATGCCGGGACAGTTCCTTCAATTCCGTCACATTCCTTGCCCCCTTCTCACGGATTTAATGGACCAGACTATCCGTAAAGCACGAGAGCAACTATGCTTAAGCTGCCAGCAAATATCATAACTTCACACATGAAAGTCATATGCAGAGTTTCTGGACATTTCTACGATTCATCAACCAACTTCGTAGACCATTTCGGACATTTTAAATCTTCAAAGCACTAGAAGACGATTGGTTAACTGGGAGATTCATATTACCACTGAGACGCTAATTCAGAAATTTCATTGTTACCCATCTCGATTAATCTGCCTGTGAAACTGAGCGTGTTACTCACTCAAAGATGTCGTTGATGGTGGCGACTCCCTCGTCGGTGGTCAGCAGCTGTTCAAACTCATCCGTGGCGGCAGCGATGTCGGTGAGGCACTGCTGGTCGTACGTGCCGACTGCCTCGGCGACCACCTCGAGGTACTCTGTGGGCAGTAACAACATTCGATCCAATAACTAGGATGAATACCGAGTATATTAATCATTTCTACCTCCAACAAGAAAACACTGCCTGTATTTTAAAATCTTCGGATGTATCCACACGCATAAGGTTGGCTATAGTGAAAACTGTGGTTGATGTTATGTACTGATCCGTATCCCTCTCTCCCAGTACTCTCTACCATCCGACTATCAACGATCAGAAACTCGCCAGTCTTTCAAGAGTGACTTAAAAATTGATGTCTAATCTCCGATAGCCTTCAGAAGTTACTGGATGCTGACTTCAGGAATACGTTTAGAACCAAAATGAACTACTATGGGACAAGTCAAATAAACCGTTAAAATGGTAGGGAGGTAGAATGTGTGAATAAGAACACCAATTATCTCAAGTTTGGCTATGGATCAAGAGATCTGAGGTAAAAATCCCGGCTTTGTTTCGTTGATGTGAAGTACATAGGACACTCCGTAGTTTGTATTCTACTTAAAACTAAAAGTCCCTTTATGTGATACGAGTACTGGGTTATATTAGAGTAACTATGACAGATGCGGAACGCACTGCAAGTGTAAACTTTGTTGTTTAGGCGGCCGAACTAGTCTTCAGTATCTCTCAGCCAATAATCCTAAAAGTATTTACCGCTCGTGCGAGAAAAGTAAAAATGATTTTTAACATAATTATGTATTGTATCAGGATGGCAGTAAGTACGAGTAAGTTAATTCGGAATGGAATGGAACCGACCGCGAATAACTATCATTCGTTGAATACTCTTACTCAAGTGCGGTGTTAGTTCCTAGTTTATCCAGAACTTACAACATTAAAAGCTTCATTTTTTGTTAATTACATTTTCAAGATACTTTTTCAAAATACAGGATACAAAATTCAAAGTTGCATGTTACGAGATTCAAAGTTGCGATCCTCTTCCGGATCGGCGCCCCTGCTTGTGTGGTCACGGGATGCTTGAATCTCCGCCCATTACGAGGAACTTCAATATGTTGCCGTATGAGCTGTCGTAACAGGGAGAAGTGGCTGCCTGGATGATCTCTCTCTCCATGAAGGAAATGTAATCAGTGTATCCTTTATCTTGTTGTTGACAGACGTATAGTATTGTTTGGCCTACCAATCATGTTGCGGAGTTTTGTTTCCATGCGGGTTTACGTATCTTATCCGTCCTAAGGATTTCCTGTATTGAAATTCTAGGTATTATGGTTCCGTCCAGTTGTGCCAACTTTGATTTGAGCTGTATCCAGATGCGTTGTGTTTCGCAGCACGAGAAGCGATGTTGAAGGCTATCTGTGTTGCCGCAATTGTGGCATATGTCAGTTACCTAGACATGTATCCGGATTAGTTTCTCATTTATCGGTATTAGTTCGTTAGTTTTTTTTGTACCATATAGAAATTTCCTCAGATGGGAAATTTTTATTAAAAACAGTTCGCCACACTTATTGTTTCTTCCGAACTTTAGTAGGAGTTTCTTGTAAATGTCCTTTGTTGTCTTGAGTGGGGGTGGATCAGAGCTTATTTGGAAGTAACTTTTTTCTAAAAAAATAGACTCTGAGTTGATGTAGGTTCCTCCCTATGTTTCCTATGTATACTGAGGCTTTCGTATATTGCGGTGTGTAGTGCCCTATAAATAAGGTCTGGAACGCCATTCTATAAAATCCAATCATATATTTAGTTCTTCACCGAAACATTTTTTGAACTCAAGATATGTTGTAGGTACACAGACTGCAAGATACCAATAATTTTGCGAAGCGTACAATAAAGGGAGTTCATTCCGCTAATCTGCAGCTTCACTAGTGTTATTATAGCCACCAATTAAAGTACATTAATTTTGTAAAAATTAAAAGAAGATCCATAACTTCAAAACAGTTGGAATAGTAGTTCTACTCAATTCTCTTCAGAATTGCTGGCTAGTAGGTGATATGAATCGAAGTAACACGAAAAAATAGTTTATTTGACTGGCAAAAGGTTAAGTTTTTATTTGGATCCCGCAAAGATGCTGTGAGACAGGAGGCTTACCTAGGAAGTTCGCCTGTGCGAGCACGGGTCCGCTGGAGGCCACGGCGCCGTCGATGATGTCTGGGTACCGCAGTCGCGCCCAGGCGGCCAGGCTGCCGGCGTACGACCCTCCGAACACGATCCACCTGGCGGAATCGAGCGCTGCATTCTCTGCACGCAACAGCCGGATGAAGTACGCCAGGTCCTCGAGGGCCTGCAGGGCGCTCAGGTACTGCAGGTTTGAAGTGCTCGCATCCCTGTAACATCGTACACAGTCTACACAGGGCAGATACATCCATAAGACATTCACAGATGGTGAACACAACGACTTGGAATATCAATTCTAACCATGGTTCCCGAAACTGAAAAGCTTCACCCAGAATTTAGTTTGACAGATCTATGATTGACAGTATAAGAATCAAACGAATAATTATAGACCAGGACTCTCGGATGTCTGTTTAATTCAAATAAGTAAACTCACTGATGTCAAAATTAAATGGCTACGTCAAAATTTATGCATTCTACCAGTTCGTATATATCAAAATTACAAATTTTATGGAAGTAAGAGGAAACATAAAATTCTAAGCAGTCGCTGCATTAGAGTTTTTTGTACTATGGTGGTACAATGTGCTAGAGCCACCGATCTTGACATTCTGTAGTGAGGGATAAAATGGCAGAAATGGGGTTCATTTAGGGAAAAGATAAATCTATCTTAGGACATAGGAAATTGAATGAAAAATATTGCTACCGACTAACGAGTATAAACGATTGAGGAATGCTGCTGCCACAACGGCATAATGGGGGACCTGTAATGGAAATAATTCCTCCGGTTGTAGATAAGAGGCTGCTAATTTGTAGTTATATCCTGAATAAAGTGTGGATTAAAGCTACTTTGTGACCATGTTTTGTAAACTAACGCTGTCGTGGTTGAGTTAGAGTGTAGAGATAAGGTACCAAAACTGCAGTTTGAAATATAATTGTCTGAAATCGTTTAAAAATTTAAAGTAATTTATATATATTGTGAGTTTCCCATTTCACCAATCATTAGTAAGTGACATAGAAAATTATATATTCGTATACAATTGTAATTGAGAAAAGGCTTCACAACCTTAGTAATTTGCTTAGTGCATGAATGGAAAGTTCTAATAGGTCATAGTGTAAAAACAGAGACAACAATCGGCCACTGGCAAGAATACCAAAATGTCGCGAGGCCGTGTTTGTTACGTATAGGTGAAAGAAGAAACTGGTGAAGTCATATGTAGGGTAATATAATATCATTTTTGTTAATTCAGTATCCTGTAGATGTCAGTGTAATTATTAGCCTACTTGTTGGAAGCGATGTGATTCTTACAGTTATTAAATGCATTCGGTAAAAGTACAGTTTTGTCGTGATTGTACTTATAGTAATCACCCTTGGTTTAATCTCAGAAAAATCAGGTAGTAGTACATCCCTGCGTATGACATTTGTCATTATCTGCGGGCTACCATTACTATTTGCACTGAAAACATCTAAAGAAATAGTGGAACTGTAATTTCTAAACGTGCATTAGATCATCTTGCATTTAGAAAGCATCAATTAATGACACTTAATTACAATGCAAATAGTGAATCCCCATTCGTATAATCATTTCCTAATACCTGGTTAAAATTTGAGATGATAAAACAGAGTTAATTCAACAGCATAGATTTGAGAAGATTAGGACTTTCAAAATATCATACAAATTAGAAGGACCAGAAAGACACATTGAACGTAGCAGTTTACTATTAAAAACGGAAGAAACGATGTAAAACGCGAAACTATAAAGTACTTATGTAAATTTTCAAGATTTACTACAGTGGTATCAATAAATGATTGTAGTCCACTATTTATGTACTAATTTTGTTTTCATTGTAAAAAATATGATTTGAACTAAGTTAAGTACCCATAATTCCTAGTTAATGTATGGAAAATAAATAGGCGCAATGGCTATAACATTCATTCTTTTACATTCTGTTATCATTTTGATGACATTGGGAAAACTTGGTGGATATACATTACTTTCTACCTGGACCTACGGTAAATCAAACTACAATTTTTGGCCATTGGAATTTTACACAGTAAAAGTTATTTTTGTTTGCTGTTCAGAGAAAACCATTTTTATACTTAGGAAAGTATTTTGTATTATGTGAAACTATGTCTAGAACGAATGTGGTGGTTGAGCGGTAACGCTCTGGCCTTGTACTCAGGAGGAGGCGGTTTCGACTCCCCGTCCGGACATGCAGATTTGGGTTTTCAATGGTTACTGCTAATAACTCCAGGCGAATACCGAGATGGCTTTATCAAAAGGCCATGACCAAATTCCTTTCTTTTTCTTGCCCCCAGTCCTTTCCCCCCCTCTAATGACCTGGAAAACCAAAATCTGCTTGGCTGGATGGATATTCGGAATGCGAGGCCAGAGCGTAACCACACATCCAGCACGCTTAGTAAGACAGTGCTCGGATAACGTAGCGGCACGTGTGGCGGAAACAGGGCTGCACGTGTGTCAGCTGGGCAGTTGTTGATATAAACTGAAAAACTGCTATATGCGAGCAGAATAATGAACAGTAGTTGTAAGAAATGAGTGAGTAGTTTACTAAAATGGAGCGAACGTTGGGACGAGTATTTACGGCAAATATGTAAACCTCATAATGTAGCATCAGTTTTGCTAACATATATAGACTGAATAATAATTGCTATCAAATGTTTTTATGGTAATGAATATTTATTTCAGCTATTTATTTGAAAGAGATATTCTGTCATCGGAAGCAGCAGACAACAGGATATCCTGACTCTGGATGGACAGCATCGATTTCGACTAAACTTTGGCTTCTGTTGTAGATGCATCAACCGGTCAATTAAATCAAAACTTCTTAACTTCTTCCGTACATAGAAGAAGGATTTATGCATATTTAAATATGTTCATAAGCTGTTTAGTTTGATAACTAGGTAGGTACCGTATATACACAAAATTAAAGTTTAGAAAACTAAAAAACACGTTGTTTTTTTAGCAAAGGGAACTAAAAGAGAAAAATAAACTTTAAATAAAGATTTTGTTCGATAGCCTTAGGATGTCTCACAATTCAGTATAGTAGTAAGGAAATGTCTGTTCTGTATTAAATAGGTCACGCGCCCCGCCCCCCCTGCGGCCGCTTCCCCTATAATTAGGCACCTGGCCGACTGTGCGGCCTGTAATTATCTACCTGGCTGCCGGCACCGCTTACCGTCAAGGTCACGCGTCACGCCCCCTGCAGGTGTGCAGGTCGCTTCCCCTCCTATATCCAGAACACCCATGCCGGTTTGGTATTAAATAGGTCACGCGCCCCGCCCCCTGCAGACATGACGGCGCCACCGGCCTGTCATTATCTTTGTAGGTCACGCGCCCCGCCCCTGCAGCCACGCCGGCGCCTCTCACCGTAATTATCTTTGTAGGTCACGCGCCCCGCCCCTGCAGCCACGACGGCGCCGAGGCAGGACACGCGTACGCACACGCGTCGTACCCTCCAAGTCCAAAATGGAGTTACGTGGTTTATGGACGCACCCTTAGCATAACAAATTTTCAGCTCCCCCTCTACTTGCCACGCATTCGGGAGGACGTGAGTTCGTATTCCCCGTCCTACCATCGAATTATTATTATTATTATTAAATACAATGAGAGACGAAGAAGGGGGAGAGAGAAACTTGGTGCTGGCCCATTCAGTCTTACTCTTCCGAACATGCGATCTTAAAATACTAATTATTCTCTAATTCATCGTAACTACTGAGATAATTAGCATTTTTTCGTAAAGTGTCGTCAACGGTACAAAACCCCCGTCAGTTTAATAAAGCGGGAAGGAATTCTGCATGTTGAAGAAGGGAAATGGCGAAACCTGGTGTCGGCCCATTCAGGCCTAATCTTCCGAAAGATACCAAAAGGTTTAACGTCCCCCTTCAAAGGTAGTTTACTAGAATTCGGTGAGTTTAGTTTTGCGCGAGAAGGAATTCGGCCATAGCCTTTCGAAGGAAGCATCATGGCATTCACCTGGAGTGATTTCAGGAAACCATGGAAAACCCAAATCTGGATGCACGGACGGGGATTCGAACCCGCGTCCCCCGAATGCGCGGCCAGAACGTTAACCGTTCACCTACATTATGGGCGGTTGTCTCGCCATAGACATTAGCTAAATGTTCAGCTGACTATATTTGCATTTTCTCTTCTGAAGAGCTGGACTTAATAAATTTTATATTTGGAAAACTAAATTTTCCGTTTCGTCGGAGTGTCAAGAATGTTTGCACTTGGCTTTTATAATGCCACGTTTAGTTGTTGTCGTATCCATGTTTATACACAGAATCTTTGACATTTTTATTTCCTTGGTCAGTTGTTGAAGGGACTAATAAAATACGCAGATTTTTACTATTTACATAATATTTAAGCAAAAGAGAGTTAATTCGCTATATACCTGAATTATTTTTGCATTAAACTGAAGCTACATCAACTAGAAGAATGCAATATGGAGCAAATTTACAGCAGCATCCTTCAGAATTCAGGGCCCCGAACTTCATCATCGTCCAGTAGCGTTGCAATATCGGGAGAAACATGAGGCTTAAGGTTGCAAGCGCACAGATGATTAAAACTAACTTCTAGAAAGCTAATGGAGTGACATTTCTTGAATTCACGCAGCACTAGACTTCTGGGATTTGAAATGTGGTGCTACAGAAGAATGCTGAAAATTAAGTGGACAGACAAAGTAAGAAATGAATTAGCTTTGGAAATGATGGGTGAGGAAAGAAGTTTGTGGAAGAAGCTTACAGAAGGAAGAGACAGGCTTGTAGGTCATATTTTGAGACATGCTGGAATAGTTAATTTGCTGGTGGAGGGAACAGTCGAAGGTAAGAACTGTAGAGGAAGAAAGGGATTAGAATATATGAAGCAGATAATTGAGGACGTGGGTTGTAGGGGATATGTAGAGATGAAGAGGTTAACACTAGATAGGAAGGGATGGAGGATTACATCAAACCAGTCGAAAGACTAATAACAGCAGAAAAAAAAAATATTCTGATCATTAACTGAAGCTGGTTATCGCTTTCTCAAAATGATTGATCTTAATATTTCGTTGAACGCGATACGTGGAGAAACTTTAGCTATATGAATTTTTTCCGAATTTACATCGTGAGACAACAGAATACACATATCACAGTGTTTTATTAGTGAGCTATGCTTCTAGTAGAACAATGTTATCTAGTAAAAGAAACAATAAGCCTCAAAAAAAAGGAAAAACCACTAAAATAGATTTTGTCTGAAGTATAAACAAACCTGGTTTTGAGTTTAGACCAATCAGCTCTCTTTCGATGATAAACGGTTTCAACAAGTCCAAGTCAGTTTGTTGGAAACAAAACCTTAAAATTCTACTTCGGTTATGATCGTTCGACAATTTAATAGTTTTACTTGAAATTTATACCAAGCGTCTTGCATTTATACGCCTTCAAATTCTACATTATCACTGAAATTTCATTTACTGGCTATTAAGAAGGCATCTGCATTGATAGAGGAAGGTTATAATGACACAGTTTTGCAGTTATAACCGGTAGGGTTAGAAGATATTAGAGTATAAGCCGATTAATGGTATGTTTTCGAAGAACAAAGCTGAAGTATAGTTTCAGAGCAAATAAAATCTCTTGCCGTGATGGGATTCAAAGCGAAAACATTACTATTCCATCTTATTCTTCCAACTACCATTCAGTGTGTTAAAAAATGCTGTCTTGCCAATATAGTTACTAAGGTTGATTCTTTCTTACAAACTACAAAAGACGCAAATACGTACTACACACCAGTGGATAGAGGAAGGTTTAAAGTTTGTAATTCCTACCTGTTAGTTCCATCGGCTACCGCTAACAGCGCTGCTGTCTGTTACGTGGATATGGCTACGGTAGAAGTCGTTTTGTGCGCTACGTTATGCAAAAAGTAAATCCATTATTGATGTGTAGCGTGCATTCCGTCGTAAGTTCAATGAAGTGTCTCATCGTCATAAACAGATTTACGATTGGAATAACGAATTCGTAGAAGATCGGTGCACAAGCAAAGGGAAAACCACTGGTCGTCCTCGAATGTCAAATGAAAATGTTTAGCTTATCCAAAGTGCTTTCGAAGAGATTTCTCAGAAACCCAACAAATGCTGAATGTTTAAAGTAAAACGTTGAAACTTCCTCTTTCCAGTAATGTGTGACATGTATTTGTATATTTCATAGTTTGCAAGAAATAAACATTCAAAATCTGCTCCTGTCTAGAACTTTATTGGGGATGAAACTCTAAATTTTATGAAACAGGCGATATGCCTCAGCACTTAAGTTCTTGATTTCTAGCGCTGAGATACCAGCACTAAACACTGGCGGCAGATAATGGAGTTACCGAAGTTCTAATAACTGATCTTCAA
Organism: Vandiemenella viatica; assembly: GCA_031002005.1. Taxonomy (NCBI): domain Eukaryota; kingdom Metazoa; phylum Arthropoda; class Insecta; order Orthoptera; family Morabidae; genus Vandiemenella; species Vandiemenella viatica. The sequence continues at coordinate 144,929,361 of JARYHS010011408.1, forward strand.
ATCCTTAGCCAGGAGCGTAGCAAGTTTAAGGTCCCATATCTGATCTTCACTCTTTAAGTAGTTGGCAGTCAAACGCGTGAAAAATTACATCACCTTACACTGATTTCAAAATGCCTACAGTCGCAATACAGAAATTCACCGAAGATAGCATCCACTAAGTTCTAGATCATGTTAGATCATTCATGAAATTTTTCGTCAGTGCCAGTATACGAGTCTGTTTCGTAGACTAAATGGATCTCGTGTACAACCTCCAAAGGGCACATGTGAATAGTTCTTATCCCGACACATGCGAAAAATGCGGTACAGATCAAAGTTAGTTGGAAAAATGGAAGAATGCATACTTTCTGCAGAAACAGCGGTAACAGATGCATAGCATATTGTCGTATCTAAAAGTTGTCACGAACTGCACCACTCAAGAACAAGCTAGGAAAGGTGCCAAGCACAAACTTCGAAAGTATATACCTTTTAGGACTTACAGAATATTGACAACTTATACATGCACACACCAGTGTCAAGGATCATGAAAATATGCTCGGCCTCACAAATATTGACAGATGTTTCGGAATTTCTTGAGTTAACAGTCTGATCCTCATTCTGTTTCTATTTACCGCATACTTTGACAAGGCGTGTTGTGGGCATTCGCCTGGAGTGATTTCAGGAAACTATGGAAAAAATAACTTAAATCTGGATGCTCGCTTCCCGAATGCGATGCCAGAGTGCTATCGCTCGCCCAACAGTCATCGTCAATCCTCTTATGCACCCCACCTCATAAAATCCCGAAATGTTATGAAAACCGCAAAAAATAGTGAATACAGGTAAAAATCGCCAAAATTAACCTAAGCTAACACAATGTAACATGTGAGCCTGCCTAACCTAAATTATCTACAATAACCTCAATTACTGTATGGGTTTCATGGTTCTTAGCCCAAAACTGGGGTTAACCTCAATTAGTGCAAGGGTGTCATGGTTTCATATCCCAAAAACTGGGGTTAACCTCTAGTTCATCGTACCCTCCTTACCGTTATTTCCTATCACACGCGCTCTGAATTTATGAAAAATAAGGGTTAACCTGAGCTTGCACTAACTTATCGCACCTCATTCCTTCGTAAGGCAGGCCCAGGATGTTATGTCTTAGCTTACGTGTTAACTTCTAGTGCATCCCACCCTCATTATATAAAGTTATCGCGTCACATGCACTCCCAATTTATGAAAAATAGGAATTAACCTGAACTTACGCTAACTTATCCCACCTTCATGATAGTGGTTTTTGTAATGACTTGTGTGGCTGATACGTTATGTCAGCACCTTTGATCGAATTCATTGAGTTCTGTGATGCACACATATTTTGCTTTCATCCTTTGCTCACCCTATCATGATTGGAAGATTGTATGCGTTGTGAATACTCATCACATAGTTTTCCTAACCTTTGGCCCTTTGATCGATAACATCTGTAGTTTTCATCGTTTGCACTCCCCTGACGGTAATGTGATGTGTGTGGTGGAGGTGGCCGTGCAGGTTTCTCTGAGAACTGTTGCTACAGCCGAAACATACATTTTTTGTACATATATGACACTTTTCTGTAGCCAGTTGTAGTAATGAAAAACACATCATATAGTTGTGCACTGCACTCTGTGGTGCACGCAGGTGTAATTGTCATGTCAACCAACGAAATCTTGTTTTGGAAGGAAATTACGTAATTTTGGCAATAATTTATGTATTTTAATCATTTTTACCGACTTTTATGAAATTTAAGGTAAGTTATAGGATTTTCATTCTTCTTACTGAAACTGTATATTTTTCACGAAATTATGCTTCTCTCTTGCTCCCTGTAATGCTCGATACTTTGTTCTATTTCTCTGACTGGTCAGTTTTGATTATTTTTTTTTTTATCTATTTTGCACATTTTCACACTTTTAATAATATTCATGGAGAGTGGCACATACTTAGTACTTATATCCGGAAAAAATTTATGTCTTATCGAGTGTTGGTGTCTATTACGATTGGGTCTTAAGACTAGTAAGTGATGAAGGACTTATGAAAAATAACTTGATAAAGTACTTTTTCGGGGTGAGTGGTGGTGGGTGTAATCCTGTGAAATCTTGTTTGTGGAAGACCGCTTGTCCCATAGTTCACCAATATGGCCTCTGATGCTAGTTTAAACGTGCGTGAAGCGAAACTTAGCAACACGAGGTATATAGGCTGTCATTATAAATGAAGACTATTTTGTAAAACGCAACGGGTATAAGACGTATTTCGTGAAACGTCGATTTCAATTTGCACCATACAGCTACTCAAATTGTGGAGACGATTAGCTGACGCTGTAAACATGTCACTTTTAAATCAAACACTCATAATTTTGTCACCTATAATTTCACCGAGAGTGTTGGCCTCTCATTCAGGAGGATACCGGTTTGAATCCTGATCTAGGCATATGGATTAGGGTTTTCTATGCATGTGGGTGAATGGATAGCTGTTGTAACCATTTATGAATGAAGTGGATGTTTCTCACTCTGGTTGAAAACATACCTAAAGTATGGTCTAATTTTTGAGGATTCACCCACGAAGGCTCTGCTCCGGAGAAAGGTTACGAGTTTATACCACAAGAGATGTACCTAAGCACAAAATGTAGCATCTCCACTGGTTAAATGGTATCCAGCAAAAATAAAAAAATAAAAATGTTACAGGTTCGGTCGGTCTCAAGCCAGAATGCACACTTTTTGCCCCGTAACCCAGCAAACTCCACAATCAGGGTGCAATTCGCATCGTCCTTCTAGGTTGAAAACATACCTAAAGTATGGTCTAATTTTGAGGATTCACCCACGAAGGCTCTGCTCCGGAGAAGGTTACGAGTTTATACCACAAGAGATGTACCTAAGCACAAAATGTAGCATCTCCACTGGTTAACTGGTATCCAGCAAAAATAAAAAAATAAAAAAAATGTTACAGGTTCGGTCGGTCTCAAGCCAGAATGCACACTTTTTGCCCCGTAACCCAGCAAACTCCACAATCAGGGTGCAATTCGCATCGTCCTTCATAACACCGCCAACCTTTTCACTATGGAACTCTACCTGCCAAGCTGTAACCATTTATGAATGAAGTGGATGTTTCTCACTCTAGTTGAAAACATACCTAAAGTATGGTCTAATTTTTGAGGATTCACCCACGAAGGCTCTGCTCCGAGAAAGGTTACGAGTTTATACCACAAGAGATGTACCTAAGCACAAAATGTAGCATCTCCACTGGTTAACTGGTATCCAGCAAAAATAAAAAAATAAAATGTTACAGGTTCGGTCGGTCTCGAGCCAGAATGCACACTTTTTGCCCCGTAACCCAGCAAACTCCACAATCAGGGTGCAATTCGCATCGTCCTTCATAACACCGACAACCTTTTCACTATGGAACTCTACCTGCCAAGCTAACTGTGTCCATATAAAGTAATTTAGGACATCTAAACTGAGGAATGGTGAATTCTTAATGAAACTGATACATCCTCAGTCATCTTCTAACCATATCAATCTATAACTTCTTTCGTAGAGCGAATATTACATAATTTTGGCGATTTTTACCTGTATTCACTATGTTTTGCGGTTTTCATAACATTTCGGGATTTTATGAGGTGGGGTGCATAAGAGGATTGACGATGACTGTTGGGCGAGCGATAGCACTCTGGCATCGCATTCGGGAAGCGACCATCCAGATTTAAGTTATTTTTTCCATAGTTTCCTGAAATCACTCCAGGCGAATGCCCACAACACGCCTTGTCAAAGTATGCGGTAAATAGAAACAGAATGAGGATCAGACTGTTAACTCAAGAAATTCCGAAACATCTGTCAATATTTGTGAGGCCGAGCATATTTTCATGATCCTTGACACTGGTGTGTGCATGTATAAGTTGTCAATATTCTGTAAGTCCTAAAAGGTATATACTTTCGAAGTTTGTGCTTGGCACCTTTCCTAGCTTGTTCTTGAGTGGTGCAGTTCGTGACAACTTTTAGATACGACAATATGCTATGCATCTGTTACCGCTGTTTCTGCAGAAAGTATGCATTCTTCCATTTTTCCAACTAACTTTGATCTGTACCGCATTTTTCGCATGTGTCGGGATAAGAACTATTCACATGTGCCCTTTGGAGGTTGTACACGAGATCCATTTAGTCTACGAAACAGACTCGTATACTGGCACTGACGAAAAATTTCATGAATGATCTAACATGATCTAGAACTTAGTGGATGCTATCTTCGGTGAATTTCTGTATTGCGACTGTAGGCATTTTGAAATCAGTGTAAGGTGATGTAATTTTTCACGCGTTTGACTGCCAACTACTTAAAGAGTGAAGATCAGATATGGGACCTTAAACTTGCTACGCTCCTGGCTAAGGATTTGAAGATCAGTTATTAGAACTTCGGTAACTCCATTATCTGCCGCCAGTGTTTAGTGCTGGTATCTCAGCGCTAGAAATCAAGAACCTAAGTGCTGAGGCATATCGCCTGTTTCATAAAATTTAGAGTTTCATCCCCAATAAAGTTCTAGACAGGAGCAGATTTTGAATGTTTATTTCTTGCAAACTATGAAATATACAAATACATGTCACACATTACTGGAAAGAGGAAGTTTCAACGTTTTACTTTAAACATTCAGCATTTGTTGGGTTTCTGAGAAATCTCTTCGAAAGCACTTTGGATAAGCTAAACATTTTCATTTGACATTCGAGGACGACCAGTGGTTTTCCCTTTGCTTGTGCACCGATCTTCTACGAATTCGTTATTCCAATCGTAAATCTGTTTATGACGATGAGACACTTCATTGAACTTACGACGGAATGCACGCTACACATCAATAATGGATTTACTTTTTGCATAACGTAGCGCACAAAACGACTTCTACCGTAGCCATATCCACGTAACAGACAGCAGCGCTGTTAGCGGTAGCCGATGGAACTAACAGGTAGGAATTACAAACTTTAAACCTTCCTCTATCCACTGGTGTGTAGTACGTATTTGCGTCTTTTGTAGTTTGTAAGAAAGAATCAACCTTAGTAACTATATTGGCAAGACAGCATTTTTTAACACACTGAATGGTAGTTGGAAGAATAAGATGGAATAGTAATGTTTTCGCTTTGAATCCCATCACGGCAAGAGATTTTATTTGCTCTGAAACTATACTTCAGCTTTGTTCTTCGAAAACATACCATTAATCGGTTTATACTCTAATATCTTCTAACCCTACCGGTTATAACTGCAAAACTGTGTCATTATAACCTTCCTCTATCAATGCAGATGCCTTCTTAATAGCCAGTAAATGAAATTTCAGTGATAATGTAGAATTTGAAGGTGTGTAAATGCAAGACGCTTGGTATAAATTTCAAGTAAAACTATTAAATTGTCGAACGATCATAACCGAAGTAGAATTTTAAGGTTTTGTTTCCAACAAACTGACTTGGACTTGTTGAAACCGTTTATCATCGAAAGAGAGCTGATTGGTCTAAACTCAAAACCAGGTTTGTTTATACTTCAGACAAAATCTATTTTAGTGGTTTTTCCTTTTTTTTTTGAGGCTTATTGTTTCTTTTACTAGATAACATTGTTCTACTAGAAGCATAGCTCACTAATAAAACACTGTGATATGTGTATTCTGTTGTCTCACGATGTAAATTCGGAAAAAATTCATATAGCTAAAGTTTCTCCACGTATCGCGTTCAACGAAATATTAAGATCAATCATTTTGAGAAAGCGATAACCAGCTTCAGTTAATGATCAGAATATTTTTTTTTGCTGTTATTAGTCTTTCGACTGGTTTGATGTAATCCTCCATCCCTTCCTATCTAGTGTTAACCTCTTCATCTCTACATATCCCCTACAACCCACGTCCTCAATTATCTGCTTCATATATTCTAATCCCTTTCTTCCTCTACAGTTCTTACCTTCGACTGTTCCCTCCACCAGCAAATTAACTATTCCAGCATGTCTCAAAATATGACCTACAAGCCTGTCTCTTCCTTCTGTAAGCTTCTTCCACAAACTTCTTTCCTCACCCATCATTTCCAAAGCTAATTCATTTCTTACTTTGTCTGTCCACTTAATTTTCAGCATTCTTCTGTAGCACCACATTTCAAATCCCAGAAGTCTAGTGCTGCGTGAATTCAAGAAATGTCACTCCATTAGCTTTCTAGAAGTTAGTTTTAATCATCTGTGCGTTTGCAACCTTAAGCCTCATGTTTCTCCCGATATTGCAACGCTACTGGACGATGATGAAGTTCGGGCCCTGAATTCTGAAGGATGCTGCTGTAAATTTGCTCCATATTGCATTCTTCTAGTTGATGTAGCTTCAGTTTAATGCAAAAATAATTCAGGTATATAGCGAATTAACTCTCTTTTGCTTAAATATTATGTAAATAGTAAAAATCTGCGTATTTTATTAGTCCCTTCAACAACTGACCAAGAAAATAAAAATGTCAAAGATTCTGTGTATAAACATGGATACGACAACAACTAAACGTGGCATTATAAAAGCCAAGTGCAAACATTCTTGACACTCCGACAAACGGAAAATTTAGTTTTCCAAATATAAAATTTATTAAGTCCAGCTCTTCAGAAGAGAAAATGCAAATATAGTCAGCTGAACATTTAGCTAATGTCTATGGCGAGACAACCGCCCATAATGTAGGTGAACGGTTAACGTTCTGGCCGCGCATTCGGGGGACGCGGGTTCGAATCCCCGTCCGTGCATCCAGATTTGGGTTTTCCATGGTTTCCTGAAATCACTCCAGGTGAATGCCATGATGCTTCCTTCGAAAGGCTATGGCCGAATTCCTTCTCGCGCAAAACTAAACTCACCGAATTCTAGTAAACTACCTTTGAAGGGGGACGTTAAACCTTTTGGTATCTTTCGGAAGATTAGGCCTGAATGGGCCGACACCAGGTTTCGCCATTTCCCTTCTTCAACATGCAGAATTCCTTCCCGCTTTATTAAACTGACGGGGGTTTTGTACCGTTGACGACACTTTACGAAAAAATGCTAATTATCTCAGTAGTTACGATGAATTAGAGAATAATTAGTATTTTAAGATCGCATGTTCGGAAGAGTAAGACTGAATGGGCCAGCACCAAGTTTCTCTCTCCCCCTTCTTCGTCTCTCATTGTATTTAATAATAATAATAATTCGATGGTAGGACGGGGAATACGAACTCATGTCCTCCCGAATGCGTGGCAAGTAGAGGGGGAGCTGAAAATTTGTTATGCTAAGGGTGCGTCCATAAACCACGTAACTCCATTTTGGACTTGGAGGGTACGACGCGTGTGCGTACGCGTGTCCTGCCTCGGCGCCGTCGTGGCTGCAGGGGCGGGGCGCGTGACCTACAAAGATAATTACGGTGAGAGGCGCCGGCGTGGCTGCAGGGGCGGGGCGCGTGACCTACAAAGATAATGACAGGCCGGTGGCGCCGTCATGTCTGCAGGGGGCGGGGCGCGTGACCTATTTAATACCAAACCGGCATGGGTGTTCTGGATATAGGAGGGGAAGCGACCTGCACACCTGCAGGGGCGTGGCGCGTGACCTACAAAAGATAATGACGGTAAGCGGCGCCGGCAGCCAGGTAGATAATTACAGGCCGCACAGTCGGCCAGGTGCCTAATTATAGGGGAAGCGGCCGCAGGGGGGGCGGGGCGCGTGACCTATTTAATACAGAACAGACATTTCCTTACTACTCAGTATGACTTAATTTTTTGAGTAACCTTAAAGCCAGAATGAAATCATTGATCAAAATATTAGCTTTAATATAAAAAAGCGTCTCAGCTGTCTTAATTTTTTTTTATCGCTAGCCATTTATAAAGGCAGAGTCATTAAGGGGGTAGTTGGAGAGCATTCCACACTTTTTCTTAAATTAAAGCTAATTTTTTGCTCAATGACTTTATTCTTATTTTATATTTTTTTTAAAAATTAACACATACTGAATTGTGGGGCATCTTTGGCTTTTGAATAAAATCTTTATCTAAAGATTATTTTAACTAGCTCACTTTGCTGCGAATGGATTGTTTTTAGTTTTTTATACTATAACTATATTTTTAACTTTTTAGTTCACATTGCTATAAAACCGTGTTTCTCAATTTATTACTGTCAAAGTAATGAGAATACCTATGGAGTTATTTTATTGTCATCGGTTCTTAATACTTGTGCAAAATTTTAAACATTTCGGACTTCTGGAAGTGGGTGAAAATTGAATTAACAGATTACTTTCCATGAAACGACTTTCCTGTTCGTTGCTATCAAAGTAACGAGAATACCAGAACGTAGCTATGAAATTATTGTATTGTCTTTGGTACTTGATGTGTGTTCAAAAATTTCAAATAATTCAGACGTTTGAAGGTGAGTCAGTACAGTCAGTTACTTTTCTGTTGTTTTTGTCGAAGTAATGATAAATTATCTATTTAATTATTGCTTTGTAATTGGTGGTTAATAATTATGCAAAATTTCAAACAATGTGGACGTCTGGAAGTGGGTGAAAATTTAGTTAAAAATTCCATTCCATTCAACAAGAATTTTTCTGTTGTTACTGTCGGAGTAATGAGGATAACAGGACGCAGCTACGTAATTATTGTATTGTCATTGAATCTTAATAGGTGTGCAAAATTTCAAATAATTTGGAAGTCAGAAAGTGGGTGATAATTTAATTCGAATATTTCGTTATATTCATACAGGTCAAGCTAATATAAAGCACGTAAAAAATAAATTAATCAGTCTGGGATGATGACAGCATTCTCACTGCTGGAAATAAATGTGAAACATTCCTGCTCAAAATAAATACATAGATGCTTAACGTCAGTTAGGAAAACGAAATACTAAGTCTTAAATCGCTCAAAATGTCTTGATGGGGGAAATGAAATAATTTAAATCACATTTTGAACGATGAAAAAGCAATAGCTGCTACAGTTTAAACATAACATTTTCTGTATCACAGACACCGATAGCTCAACACTAAGGCCAGAGTGATAGTATACCATCTATTCCTAGTGGGTTTTTTTTTAACATTGCCGATGGTACAGGGAGAACGAAACAGAAAGGGTCTGAAATGCTAATTTATTTGTAACGAAGGACGTGAATGTCGTATGTAGCGCGTTGCAGGAAATTCAGGTTTTTATACCTGACAAAGCTGAATGATTAGTACAGACTTAACGGCTTTGCTGTCGACATTGAAGTTATTAGAAGCAATTATTAGAAATCAGCGTTTATTTCATCGTTTCAAATCACGGTAAGAACTCAGAACTTTATCTATGTTATCCTTGGTTCCTGCATTCATTTCCATTAATTTCTTAAAATAATCAAAAACCAAAATTTTAACATATTTTTACGTCATTACTCCAAAATTTGACCATTTGACTACCAAAGAAGAATGACAGAGTAACATAACTTTAACCTATTCTTGAGTACATTACCGCCTGAAGCGCTGCAACCAGGTTGACTTAGAAGCATAGCTGGTGGGCTTACTCTGTGGGCCTGCTCTGGCCGTAGTAGCGGTGTTCCAGCTCCAGTGTAAGAGCCCCGTACTGACTGGCCAGGTAAGCCATGTAGCTGCTCTCGACCCAAGACGCGGTGGCCTCTCCTTC